>JAWWES010000115.1:66564027-66627322 GCA_035583135.1 Lophotriccus pileatus
CCTTTTCCCCCTGCTCCCTGTATTGCTGGAATAATTGTGCCTACCACCTCTGCCAAAAAAAAAAAAAAAAAAAAAAAAGTTAATGCCATGGTGTAAGAGTTGAAGATGGAAGAAGTGGAGACTTCTTCCTGGGTTCTTCCTGAGACTTCAGCCTGGGTCTTGTGCCTGGAATAGTAATTTGCACGTAGCTAGACAATATTCGGGCTTGCCAAGAAGAACCTGCATTTGTGGGAGATTGGAACTCACTAGGATACGTCTGTGCTCTCTCTAGGAGACCTCACCTACCTCATAGGTGTAGGTCATGTATACAGGCTCTATCTGTTCTTCTTGACTGGAATACTTGCTGCTGAATGGATGACAAAAGAAAAAGCCATTGATTCAGTTTAGAAAGAAAGACAGAAAAAAGACTGGTTCTGAAGCTCAGAAGTTCTGGAGGAGTCTTCCTTTGAGTCCTAGCAGCAGACACCTTTGTAATCTGCTATCCCCCATGACCAGCCCCATGAAAATCAGAGGTCTAAGAGTGTAAAAAATAATTTTCCGACATTCAGACTAGTGCCTTTGGCTGTTGTGATGTAGCACACTCCAACAGTTATCTGGCGCCCACCCCAAATAAGACATGACTAGAGATAGGCTGTGACCCTCTCCTGATATATCTTCTCATCTCCAGGGCTGCTGAGCCACAGCTTGTGAAAAAGTCTTTAAAAGATGCAGTTCCTGCATTACCAAGATTTGGCTATTTTTTTTCAGCCCATTTTACTAGTCTTTAACCTATCATAAAAGGACCCTGGGAGGAGCAGGGATCTCTTCACAAGGCTTTAATTTTTCCTATGTAGCACTTTCATGAAGGAACATTATCATTTAATCTGGCAACGCAGCATGCAAACCTCCAGAAGCTACATTTTGACTAGTGAGAGATGAACCTCAAAAGCCTGAAAATTCTTTTCACTCAGCCAATGGTAGTATTGTTATTTAAATATCTTCAGTACATACATTTGAGATGGAAATTTTCCTGTTTTATATTATGCATTATCATAAGACTTCTTGCTAAAAACAGAAAAAGGTTTAAATGCATTTTTAAGCTTCAATTTTCACATCAGTGTGCTTAACCCTTATTTTAACTTCCATATTTCTTTTTACTCTGGAAATAAAATCCTGCAAATTAAAAATACAGCTGAAAAACTGATTCATGGGTTAGTTAAAAACTGAGTATTGGAGAAATTTGCCAGTTGAGAAGATTCTTTAAAAGTTACTTTTCTGTTATTTGTACTAGTTGTCTATGGAGCTAAATGACGAAATCATGTGACTTGAAGTAAAATGTGGTTGTGAATCTACTTCTTTTTCAAATGAAGTCATGGCTATGTTTTGAACACAACTAAAGCGTAAGTTGCTGACTATCAGCTGTGTTTCAGTGAACATCCATGTGTGTACATCTAGCTACGTCAGCTGTGAAGCAAAATCTGGTAGCTAAAAACTCTTTCATTGACAAATAAATTGTGTATTGGGTTTTATGATAACTGACTAACCTCTATAGCTGGGTCATGTAAAACTGCATGCAACACACAGGATGGATTAGACACTAGTGCTGATTTCAGTAGTAATCACTACTTGTGGAGTAAAATTGTAGAACAAGGTTCTCAGATCCCTTAATCCTGAGAGTTGTACTTTTCTTCTGTCCTTTTATTGTTTCAAACACTTCATTTGAAGGTGGATGCAGGACAAGTAATTTCCTAGATAGTGAAAAAATGCTTATATTCAACAATTCACATGGTACAATTATCAGAGTATCCACTTTGCTCTCTAAGGGATTATATTAATGTCCATGATTCTTTGCCTTGATGTTTCCACCTCATGGCAAAAAAACAAAACAAAACAAAAATCTTCTTTTTATCTGTGATATGATTTGGTATACATCTTTTATCAGTTTGGATCAGAGCTTTAAAGGAATACAACCTTCCTTCCTCTTCCAAAAAAGCCAAAAATATTGTAGGGGGTGAAAAAGCCATCTCAGAATCTCATCTCAAATTGGGGGTTAAAGTAATCTGAATGTTGGTTAGTTACTCAGATTGCTAGTGGACAACCGTGCATACTTTCTGCTCATGTTACCTAAGAAGTCAGGCTCTGACTAACACAAAAATTGCATGATAGCTCTCAGATCTGAGTGAAATTAGGTTAAAAGTTCAGATGGGAGAGAGTGAGATGGCTTCAAGTGTTCTTTGGATTAAATATTTATCAGCCACAGTCTTGAAGAGCCCAAAGAGTAACAACCCTCTAAAAGGTGTTTTGTGTGAGACCTCTGTGAGTCTGTGTTGACTTTCCCAGTGACTTTCATACACACTGCTGTCTATCTCAACATGCCTATCACTGGAAATCACATTTTCTGACACCCAGAGGTCCCTCTGCACTTTAAAGGGAGCTTGGATGTCTAGACCTGTTTGTGCATTTCCATCTATAAGCTGTGTGTCTTAAAATTCATGTGTAAGTATTTTTTGTGTTTTACTAAGTCCCTGTGTCTTGGAGGAAAAAAAAGTCTACCCTGTTACTAGATTCTGGGATAAACATGCTTCCTAGATTTTGGAATATTTTCTAGCCAGCAGATTTTTTACACAGAGGATTTTTATGGCTTTTTTTTAACATGGGAGAATTATGTCCCTGTGTTGACCAAGAGTTAATAAACAATACAGTCAAGAACTGAGTGCTGTGACTTTAAATGCCGGATTTTTCAAAGTAAAAAACTGATGTTCAACAGTTATTGAGTGTTTTCCTAAAGAGGCTTTCCTTTGACATATATGATTAACAGGTAAATTTTGCAAATTTTAAAATTATTTTTACACTTTACCTGTACATGCTATACTAAGTATCTTTTCTCAGCTGTTATGTTTATCCCTCTTCTCCCTGATCCCATTAACTTTTTCTCAGGAAGAAGTGCTTGTTTCTTTGGACTGATGGTGCAATTAGTTTCCCGAGTAGAATTCCAGAAAGAGTTTTAAATGGAGTTATAAAATTTCCAGGTAACTTCAAGGTTTTTCTAGCAATGGAGTTAGTCCTAATTCTGCTAATTGTTGTATCCAAAATTTAGGCAGAACCTTTTACTGGCTATTATTTCTATGATATTCCTAAGCGAAGAACCATATTAGAAAGGTTCATCTCAGAGACCATTTCTTATAACACTGAATCTGGATTCTATGTGTTAATCTACAAGTAATGACACAGCTCACAAATCAAAGCCATAAGTTTTGCATATTGGGCATCTGGCCAATGGACAGATTTCTATGTTACTTCATTCCCAAGATGTCACAAACTGGAGCTTTGTGACTGATCATTTTCTGATGCAGGTCCTATTTCTGCTTCTCACTGAAGTTCCTCCTCTCTTTTCACGGGCACAGGGCAATGTTCTGTCATGCATATAAACTTGAAACTGAAGAATAGAAAGAAATCAGAAACCAGACTCAGCCACTCCTATTGATCCTTGAATCTTGGTGACAGCAGCTTCAGCACAAAGAGTATAACATTCCTGATATTTTCTGTGGTGTTCTTATAGCAATGACAGACTATTGGGGGACTACCGTAGCAAGTGTTCAAGCCTCAATGCAAGCTGGATGCAAACCAGAACCTGGATCTCAAGATACTAATGGCAGTGATGGATAATTTCTGGATGGAATAAAGTGGAGGACAGATAACGCTTCCCATCTCTGTTGATCTCTATGCAACATTTGATGCAGACACTGATCATGAGAGATTACTCTAAGGAAATGGCAAGGAGGGATAACAAATATATCAAAATGGTCTAACACCTGTCTGGGTATATACAACTCTAATAAAGTGACAAGAAATGTCATGTTTGTTTCCTGACTTCACAACTATAATTTCTCTCTTTGAACCTATATAATTCAACATCTACAGAGAGATCCATAAAATAGTGGGATCATCTGAGCTTAGTGCAGTAACAACACAGATCTCATCTTGCTTTTCTTCATCAGAGAGAGCCAGATGGAGTCAAATGTTGGCCAAGAACAGCTAGTGGATGAAGACTAGTTGTGCCTGAATAAAGAACAGTGAACAAGGCACAGATTCTACATCGGGAAATCGAAACTAACAACTAAAATAACTGAGTCGTTTACAGCCTCATAAGTGAAAATCTCCTTTGTTGACTGGAGTTCAGTATAACAAAATAATATCAAACTGATTCCAAAAAGACCAGATAGCCAGACTGTGTCTCAGTTTTTCCTCAAGATCCTGGTTCATAACAAAATAGTGAAGAGTAACTCATAAACTGTTTCCTAGCTTTTAAGTTCTTAGTTTTAGTATTTAAAATCCTCATGTACTGTGACTTCAGTATATTAAAGAGAAGGAAGAAAGAGAAGGGAGAGAACAGGAGAGAAACAGAACCATATTTTTCAGGTTTTTGATAAAGGTGAATGAACAAAACTTACAAATTTGCTAACATTTCCATGAGCCATTACCTGGCTTAGAATATTCAGAGCTTCTGCCATTAACTAATTAATTAAGGGATTAAAATACCAGATTTTTGTTTACACAAGAGCCAGAAATGGGCATGTTTACCTTTGTATATAAATACATTTATCCTATGAGTTTTATGATGATAACAAGTACTAATGGAATAATGATTCTAGCTTCAGTTTCTGTATGTTCTCACAAACACTGTTTTCACCTCTGATTCTCTGTCTTTCCTTCTGTGGTTTCTCCTTATGGACTCTGTTCACATTACCTTATTTTCCTTAACCAACCTGCTACAACCTCTTAGTGCATACAAGAGTCTCCCAGCTGCCTTCTTAGGCATCCTAGTTTCAGTTATGCCTTTTGCTACCTCCTGCATCTCTTTTTGAAGAGCAGATGCTGATGACCATGTTGCTTTTTGTCCAGTCTAGTGCTGAGAACAAAGGGGAAAAAGTCTACCTCTGTATGGCTAAGTCACTATTGTATTGAACCCTTGCTAATACAATACTTGCATCCATATGAAAATTACCTCAGTGGTCAATGATTGAAGTTCAGTGCCTGCAGGAACTGAGTGAGAAGGGGCAGAGCTCTGGTCTGTACCTCAGCACATAAGACGGTGCCTGGGAACGAGCTGTTCAACGTTTTAATGGTTTGAAGTCACTGGGCAGCTGAGACAGGACATATGTGTGAGGATTTGCACTTAAGAACAAGGTAAATCCAAACATGGAATTTTTCAAAGTCGGAGATTTTTTTCAAGGACCACTTAAACAATTTCTGTTGAAAATGACCTTTTCTCTTTGTTTTCTTCTTTCCCACTTTGCTTATCAGAAGAAACAAAGAACGCAGATGCATCTCCACCAAACAGCAGATGGTAAGCCTTTGATCCAAAACACAAATGCCCCAATCTACAGTCATAAAATTGTTAATAGAATTGTTTTAAGCAAAGGGGGAAAAAATTTCTTTTTCAAAAAAAAAGTATTTGTGTGTTTATGCGAAAATGAAAATATCAAACTGAGATTGTTAGGGAAAGGCAAGCCATACAAAGGTGATTTGTCATTGAAAATTATTAACTCTTTGACAACCTTATGTATAAATGGAGCTATCAAAATATTAATTGAATGGCTGAAAAAGGGTAAAAGAAGTACAAGGAAAAATGTAAGGCAGCATCAAATATCAGTAACTTTCATGATAACTTTTATCAGTAGTGAAACAAGTAAAGTGACATAATATCTATGCCTTTAGTTACCTATTCCTGGATCTTACCTTCATTCAAAATATATTACTCTGTAAGTAAAGGTAAATTGCAGATTTTTACCACAAGGACAAAAATTACTCTAAAAACTTTGTGTCACAGGATTAAATAATGTTTGAAAATAATCCAGATCTTATTTTTCTCTCTCATGAACAAAAGATTCGGCAAGATTAGACAAATTTAGTCAGGCTGCAGAGAAATATGCAAAATTTTAGGTATGTTGAAATATTTTTAGGTATATGAAATATTTTAGGTATGTTGTATTTTTAAAAATTATAATTGTCTAGTAATGCAATCAATTAGTAGCAAAGAAAGGTCTTTATCAATATATATATTTATTAATACCAGTAGCTATATTACTTACTAATCATGAGTGCAACTTGTCATCATAAAATATTTTTTTCAGAATATTTTATCAAACGGATTTCCATTTACTTTGATGGATTTTTAGATGACACTCTGCCTTTACCGTAAATGCTAAATGTGTAAATTGCCTTTAATTCCAAATCGCCAGCATAGTTAGCAGAACAAAATGTCCCAGATTAAAAGTCAATGAAGAACAGATGTGGCAAGACATCTTTGACAAAAAATGTTGCATGACAGCAAGCAAATAATACACAATAAAGTGGTAGCACTAGAATAAGATGGCATAGTATACAAATCAGTGCATGAGGTTGTCTCATGTAAGACTCACATCAGCCTAAGAAAGAAGTCAGTGGAAAAGGAAAGCTTGGCAAATGCTTTTTTAATTGCCAGTTTAAGGAACAGTCTTAAGATTAATTTAAAGAAAAATTTAGAGTAAGTATTGCTATTAAAACAGAAAATAATTTGTTATAATGTTCTACTTGCATTTAAAATAACTCTTGAGACTAGTGAAGAAAGCCAAAAACTCTATATAGTAGGGAACAACGTTCTGCAGTCTTGTATACAGGAAATAATTGACCTTTCTTTGACATTAAAACAAGCAAAAAAATTGATGTGAAAAAGAAGCTATTGGTGATCATGACAGACAATGACAGATTACAGTATGCATATGAATACCCTAGAGAAGCTATGCTTCATAATGTGTAAGACCAATTGTGATTTTTAAAATTATTTTCTTTTTTTACTTTGTTTTTTGTGTTTTGTTTTTTTTTTTTTTCCCTAAAGAAAGGAAAGTTAGGGTAGGTGGTGGGAGGAAGACACAAAGAACAAGAACTTTGAAAAAGTTCATTAATTTTTAATTTGACAAAACTGAGGAAGTAAAGAATAAATAGAACTTCTTTTTATTTATTTTGTATTTATTTTTATATTGTACATGGACCATTAAAGCATAAATCATTGGAGGGAATAAAGGGAAGCCGTAACATTATGCCACAGATCTGTACCTCCTTCAGACCATACTATTTGTGAATCACCCTTCACCTGAGCTCTAAAAAATGTATCATGTAATCAGTTCCTATCTCAGTAAAATGGCTGCTGTCTATCAGGGAAGAAGACCTGTTCTCAAGGGAGTCCTAGGGCAGCAGTGTGCATTGCACTGTGAGCAGGCCTTACTGGGAGAGCAGTAGAAGTGTTTTGCCTTGAATGTGTTGTTAGAAAAAGGTGGAACCCATGTTTTACAGAATAAGGACAGGAGAGGTTGCACATCATACCAGGTCTCCAACTTCTAGTGCAGTCAATAAACGTTTGCCATTACTTGGTATCTCTGCAGCAACTGAGTCAAATGTAAACAGCAGCTCCTTTACATTCAAGTGACAAATTTATTTCTTTTCTCCGAGTCTCCTCTTTTAATAATCTTTTTCCAGATGAAGAGTCCTTCATTATTTTCAGAGATGAATGAGCTGGGGAAGTGACATGACAGAATTAACTCCTTAGGGGTAACCTGGGTTCATAAACCAGAGAAGTCTCTGTAATATTTCAGCCAGAACATTTCAGGTACCTGACCACTTCCCAGGGTTACCGGGCGCTGGTAACAACATTGCCCCCTGGAGCCATCTGTCCCCAGGCTGAGCCGGCCCATCCCTCAGCCTGTCCTTGCAGGGCAAACACTTCAGTCCAGACCAGCCTGGGGGGCCCTTGATGAACTCACCCCAGTTTGTCCATGTCTCTGAAACCATTGTGTTCTCTTCTCACTGGGGGTTCCTGTTACCAGCACTTTGTATTCTAACCAAGTAAATTTCAAAAAATTGCTACACCACAAAAACATTCCAGCAACACAAGTCTCCTGTGAAATGGAGACACAATCTTGGTTTTTTTTCCTTCTGTGCTTGAATAAAAGCAGAATAATTTTAATCTTAACTATATTCATTTTTTTCTGATGAATTTTGAAGCAACCTTGAAGTATTTACAAATGCTAATGAAGTTAATATTTATTTTGATATTTAAGATGATGGTTTTGCAACCTAAATGTGCTCTGATCCAGAAGTTGCTCTTTCCCTCTATTACACATAATTGCATATTGCTTTGCACTCATGGCAGATTTGAATACGAATATTTTAGCAAACCAAGATGAAGATTAAGGCATGTAAATAGTATTCTCCCCAAGATAAAACACCACATGTATCAGTACAGTTACAGAGAGATAAATACCATGCAGTCAGTGAACTGTGAGATTAATTCACTTAATTTTGGCAAAAGACTGTGAGATCGTGCAAAAGCGCTATTTTTGCTTATTTTTATTTATGTAATTTTATTAATAAATAGACCATTCTTGGAAATGACAACTGTAAAAGCAGCAAACAACTTCCTTGCCCTTTTCAAGCCTGGGAATTTAGTCTGGCCATGTCTATACTGGAAGTTTTACTTAGCTGTGTGCCACCTCTCTGGATGTACAGCCTGAAAACTTAGAGAAGACAAAACTCTCCTGCCAGGAACAAGATCTTGTGAACTCTATCAGGAAAAACTCAGAAAAGGAAGGGCTAGAGGCAGGTGAAATACAGCAAGTGAGCTGAGAGTCTCTGGAGTCCTGTTTGCTGGTGAGAGGTAGCAGAGGCTGGTAATGGCAGATGATGTCCTCCCAAGAAGCAGGCTCATGGCAGATGATGTCATGAGAAGCAGTCTGCAGGGGGACCAAGCCAGTCTTCCCTAACCAGGATCTCTGGGTTTCCTGTCTGTGTGCTCCCTGCTTTGGTGGTTCAGAAAAGTGCTTCCCATTTTATCCTAAGATAAAATCAAAACAAAGGTCTTACAAAACAAAGGTCTTACAAAACAAAGGTCACTGCTTACAGGCAGCAACCAAAGTGCAGCTGCTTCCATCATTCTGTGGCACCCCAGTTTTTTGTAAAACCTTGAGTGGTTTAGGACTTCATAAAAATAATAACTAAATCAAGCATGGACATAAAAGAAGGCCACTTATTAATTGCCATATCATATTTTCTACACAAACCCTAAAACAGTCTTTCTCTAAACCACAAATTTTATGTTTAGAAGATATCAGAAAATAGAAAAAATCAATATGTATAGGTCAAATATCTTTAACTTTTTTTGTATTATAACATTATTTATATAAATAATGTCAATAGTGTCGGGGGGGGGGGAAGGGTAGGTTAGATATTAGAAAGAGGTTCTTCACCCAGAGGGTGATTGGGTTCTGGAACAGGCTCCCCAGGCAGCTGGTTACAACACCAAGCCAAACAGAGTTCAAGAACAGTTTGGATGATAATCTCAGGCACATGGTGTGAATCTTGGGAATGGTCCTGGGCAGGGTTAAGGGTTGGACTTGATGATCCTCGTGGTTCCTTTCCAACTCGGCATATTCTGTGATTCTGTAAATACAAACACACTCACATATGGAATGCTATAGTAACCATTCTCTGGTGTGTTGGGTTTTTTAAAATAAATTGCATTATTTTTCAGTTTTTGATTAATATGCAATATAAATTTTTCTAATAAACAGTATAAATCTAGCCCATATGTATTTATACAGCCTGAAAATGACAGGTGTGATTGTCTTCTCTTTTTAGAATTAGAACAGTGTTTTCAATGACAGCTCTGCTATCTAGTCTCTACTACTTTTTGTTGTTTGCTTTTTTTTTTTTTACCTTTGCACACCAGAGAGCAATATCAGAAAACATTATGACATTTACAATAATGTTTTCAAGGAAAAAAAATTCCTATGGGACACATATTAAATGTGTTGTAAATACTGGGAAGAAAAACATTCAGTATATGTTACACAAACTGAAGTTCTCATTTTGCAATGTATATTACTACTGCACTTAGTTTAAATGATACAGATGGACTTAGTCATTCATCAGTATAACATTTTAAAATCACCTGACCTTAGGAGTCTGGAAATTGACTGAGCAAGGAAAAAAAAAATATGATAAAATCATAAATGTTTTCTCCATCATTGCTGAAACTCTAATTTTCTTGCTTATTGCTTGAGTTGCTAAAACAAATAAAAGGAATCTAGGAGAAATTTCTTTAATATGCAAAATGAATTTCAATGTTCTGTCCTGCTGGTATTTTTATGGAAAACCTGACTAGATGCTACACAAGGAACAGAAAAATCTGCATTTAGATGGAAATATTATGAAATGCATGATATGGTACAAAGTAAGTCTTTTAATGGAGATAGCAAAGTGTTGCATTATATGGTTGAGTGGAAAGACAGCGTGCATACAGGCTTTTATGTCCAGCTGCCCTGATTTGCCCAAGAGAGTTTATTATTTGCATTTGAACGTAATAGTGAGGAAGAAGAAAAAACAACAACAAACAAACACAAAAATTAAACAATGATTAGTTCTTTTATCAACTAAAATATTAAGATTCTTATGCATCACCACTGTAAGCAGTGATGTTTTGGACTTGCATAGCACTTTTTCAAAGGCTTCTTAAGTGTTTTACAGTAGAGAATTAATTAAACCTTTCAGTACTGTGTCTTTCATATAGATTAAGTGGTGTAATAAAGATTAAATTTATACCCATAGGTTTCAACAACTATTTTAAACTCATCACGGTAGCTGATTCAGTTTGAACATGCCCTTAGAGACATGCTTTTTGCAATTTCTTCTTTGTTTGGTTTTGTTATTATAAATGAAACAAAGAATGCAAAATCATTGGGCAAACTGGTGATTCATCATTATGAGTCATTGAAAACAAAGTAAATTATTAAACCCCCCCCACGATATTCAGTATAAGAAGTTCAATTTGTTTGTTGTGGACAGTAGATAAAATTTTTCTCTTACATAAAAATTGATAATTGTATCCTGAGTATTCACATATTTTGGTTTGACCCCAATCAGCAGCTAAGTACTACATAGCTGCTCACTCACTCCTCCTGGCCCCACTTCTGGCAGGATGGGGGGGAGAAACAGGGGAGAAAAAAACCAAACCTATGTGCTGAGACAAGAAGCAAACAAAATATAATAATACAAATTATAATAATAAAAAGTGCTATTAATAATGGTAATAATTATCATTATTTAAAAAAAACCCAAGTCATGCACAACACAATTACTCACCTGATGATGCTCAGTCCACCCCCGAGCAGTGATTATTGGCTCCACACCAGTTTCCCCAATTTTATATACTGAGCATGACATTCTATGATATGGCCACAGAACTTTGGCCGGTTTGGGTCAGCTGGTCCCTTCATACTTCCAGCATCTTGTGCATCTGCTCACTGGCAGACCATGGGAGACTTTTTGTAAAGTCTTTGACTTAGAATAAGTACCACTGAGCAATAACTAACAAATCAGTGTGATAGCAACATTGTTCTCATACTGAATCCAAAACACAGCACTGTACCAGCTACTGTGCTGTTGTGGATGCCCCATCCCTGGCTGTGTTCCCGGCCAGGTTGGATGGGGCTCTGAGCAATATCTGGTCTAGTGGAAAGTGCTCCTGCCCATGGTAGGGGTTTGGAGCAAGATCATCTTTAAAGTCACTTCCAACCCAAGCTGCACTGTGATTCTATGATTCTATGATGATAATAAGAAAATAAATTCCATCACAGCTGAAACCACGACATCACAATCTTTTATTGAGTAAAACTAACTGAGAATGATTGCTATCAAAGATTACAGCTCATCTGAGGACCTGGTATTTTTCAGCTCTCAAATTCCATCACTGTTGTGATGATGTGGAATCACAATCAAAACTCGTGTCAGTGGATAGAGATCTTGTTCATGATTTTTGCCCACAATTTCCGAAATAAAGCAAATAAGTTTAAAGCAGAAGACAGTACTGAAAACAAGAAAATCTTCAATTTAGGTTAGGTGGCACTTTTGCATATGTATTTGCATGAGTCACTTGGGTGTTTTAGAAAATGACAGGATAGGATTGTTATACTATATGAACAGAATTTGGTAGCTCAGGAGCTTTGTGACCTTCTATGTGATGCTAAAATAGCTTCCACAACAGGACTCTGCTTCTGACTGTACTATGTGATCTGTAGCATGATGATGCTGGAATACACTCCTACCAGCTTACTTATGCTTTCTTTAAAACTGCTTTCTGCAGGGACGGTATGGTAAAAAACCCAAGAAAGTTATGGAATATAGTTACTTTTTTTTCACTGAATATTTTTAAGGCTTTTAAAGTACACACTGTATGTGTATTTAACCGAGTGTTTTCTCTACATATTGCAAGTGCTTTTTTATTATGAATTCTTCAAAACAAGGGAAAAGTCAAAATTTCTCTTTCTTAACCACAGGAGCAGAATCCAAACCTTACTAGAAAATCTGAGTCCTAACACAATGACAACATTTATCAGTAGCACTAGTAACACCAATAAAGCCCTGGGTAATAACTTGTAATTCTGCATTTTTTTAAGGGAAGGAAGTAGTGAATTCCCCTCATAATTCCAGAAAAATGGAAATACTACCTTTGTTCTGACAAGTACGCTTTTTTTTTGTTTGTTTTTGGTTGTTGTTCCTTTCATTTTTTGCCATAGCTTTGCTTCTATTATTATTGATGCTTAACTCTTAAATGCCCTTGAATATTTATGCCACATTCCCCCCTGGTATTACTGTGCTGCTGACTGCAGTAACATTGCAAAGGGGATACATTTTCTCCCATAACTTTTATTGAATGACAGAGTGACCTGTGGGTGTTTCCGTATGTCCTAGTGTTCCTTCTGTAACATTTAAAATAATGGGGACATACTAAGTGGCATGGCCTCAGGCATGCTGAGGAAGCTGTAACTCTCTGGGGGTTAATGGATGACTGTTTTTAGTTGAGTAATCAAATATAATACTGTGCTGCAGAACTCCTATCGAGGCACATACATGCAGACTAATGGCTATTACTCTAATATGCTTTCAACCTTGAAGACACTTTAAAAGACATTGCTTGTCATTTCATCATTATATTGTTGCAGTCTAAGAAATAAATTTCACTTTTCTTTTACGTGGTTTGGTGAAACAGAAAACAATTGTGACTTTCAGGTTCAAACAAAGAACTGCTCCAATCAAATCTTCAAATGCAGTACTGACGTTAAGAAAAGCAGAGCATTAGTAAGCAGAAGTAAAAGCTCAAAGATCACACTGGCATTAACAAGAAAGCTAATACAAATTAAAACTTAAAAAAATCCCCACATTTTGTTATATTTACTATGAAATAAATTAGACTGTATGTTTTCAATTGGATCCTGCCAAAAATGTTTAGTAGGTTCTAGGTAGGAATTTCTCGGAGATGAAGTTGGGAGGAGGAGTGTGTAAGAAAAGCATCAAAATTTTTCTATCTGTTTTGAAATCTCCAGTTAAAGAAGAGAATCAAATACCGTATTTAGACTACCTTTCTCGCAGGGCTACTAGAAAACCAGTCTTTTGCCATTTTTAATTTCAATAATTTTGTGGGGTTTCTTTCTTTTCCTCTTTATTTTAATAATTAAACATTTTTGAAGTTTGTTTTTTTTGTTTGGTTGGTTGATTTGGTTTTGTTTTTTTGTTTTGTTTTAATCTGCTTTTTTCTAAGATCTTAACTGCTTCCTATTCATCCAGTACCTTCTCCATAGTGAGTCACTGAAGTCCTTGAATCTTGCAAGCTATACTTGGCAAGATATGGCTGGACAGATTTCTCTTTGTTCTTCTAGCCATAAGTTATTAAAGTGTATCAATGCAGTAATAACTAAGCAGCTCCTGTGAGACTGAAGGGAGCATGCTAGTACAGCTGGGACCCACAGCAAACACTGTCAGCTCCTTTCTCATTCATGGGTGAACCAGGCAGCTCTCACATATGACAACATTAGATGACAAAGAAATACCTTATGTTTTACTTTTGGCAGTATATCTTATTATAGTAATGTTAGGCTAATTTATCATGAGCTGGATTAAATCGCTACATAAGCCACAGGTGGTGTCCTGATTTGGTGTACCTCTACAAGATAGGTGGAAAAATGTTTTGCATGTTGTTCCACTGCAATGCACCACATGAACTATGGTATGGAAAGGGAGCCATGCAGATGGCTAAACCTAGATAGCTCTTCTCCCCATAAAAGTATGACATTGTGGCAGCCATTAGGACTCTTCCTGTGCTCATCATTACACACATACTTACATATTTTTTTTGCTAGGTCAAGGTTGGAAATATTTTTCTGCAGCTCTTATCAGTAATGTATAAATTATATATATTTCCAGGATGGCCATATTTCAGCATGTTGTTTTGTTTCAGCATGTTGTTCAGCAGTTAATGAATTTGGAACACAGTGATCCAGCTTCTAGCAATTCAGTGCCCAAGGCACTTTTTTGGCTGCCATGGAAGAATGAGGTGCAAACCACAGACACACAGAAACTACACACATACACACACACACACACACACACACACTTGTTGACTCTATGAAAGAAGTGTGAAAAATGTGAGCAGTGGAACTATGTCAGCTGTAATAATACAGGCATTTTCAGCTGATCAGTCTGTCTGCCTCTTTACACCCTCGAAATTTTATTTATGATATAGATTATATAATTCAGATTATTAATTTCAACCTTTTTCTTCTCCACTTCCTCCACAAAAGCAGAAATGATGCAAGGCCCATTGCTGTTAAGGGGAATCCAAGGAGGTTTCCAGTGGATTTAGAGCAAGAATCCTAAATGAATAGTGGTTTCGTTTGTGTAATTTGTCATATATGATTTATGATACTTCTTAATTAACAGTTCTTCAGCTCAGAAACTTGAGATGTTCAAAGCTGATTTATTTTCTTCCAGGACAAAAAAAGAATTATGATTACACTCACATAATCAGATTGCTGGAGGTCCATTATACTGAGACCTTCTGCTATCTTTCATTATCTTTGTGATCTAGTATGAAATACCTCTTTTAAATCTTCAGGTTTATTGGTGATGAAGAAAGCCTTTTGGTATAACAATCCAGTAAGATGCTCCATTAAATGCAACCACTAAACCTATTTCATTATATTTCCTATTCCTCCAGACAGAAGGATTCAGTAATAACTAAGACTTGGAAACTCAGCATTCTTTGATGAGTTAAAGATTGATAATTTTTCATGTTAATATTGGCAGTCTAAGACTATAGGAATACATTACTATTATTCATTTTCACAGTCTGTCATAATAAACCTAAGCAAACTTGCTTTGCTTTCTCCTGTTTAATAGGCTGTGAGGTATTGAACAGGACTTACAGCATGCTCATTTCCATGACTGATGTATTCCTGCTAAACAGCATACATTTTCCCTGCAGTCAGTGTTGCAGTTTTGAATACTTCGGAAGGAAACTTAATATTTTACAAATCCATCATCTGAATTCCTGGACTGAAGGAATATATCAGAAGCCAGAGGCATGATAAAGGCAAATAAAATGTGCTTATAGAACAAAATGTACCTTTTTTTTTTTTTTTCTCCAGGAAATGAAATTAAAAGTTTCTTTTAAAATTTTTATTGTTAGTAATGAAGTATCATTGAAGTCCAAAACTATTAAACCATCTTCTTTACTTTAAGGGAATGCATGGAAATGTAATGTAGTTTTAAACAAGATTGTGATCATGTTTTCATAGATTTTGGTATCTAGTAAAATATTTAGTTACTACTGTAAAGAAGGACTTCAATGAATTCAGAGGATGACATGTGTTTCCATAAATACTCAGGGACATCTAAATTTTTTTTACTATAAACACAAAAATTACAGTCCACTCTCTTGAGTTTTTGAAATCACTGCTAAGGTTAAAGATGTTGATTGCACTTGGTTAGTGCCTTGATGAATGAATGATAGTTCATATAGTCTGATTAATTTGCTTATTAAGAAAATTATAGGTGATCTCAATCTATTTTTCCTCAGTTGGTTCTTAATATAAAACAAGCTTACTTAACATCTTCACTAGAACAAGAGAGTTCTTTCATGAATTGTTCCAGACCAGAAAACTTCAAAGATTTTCTATTTGTGTACATCTCTAATATATAAGATAAAGCAGTAGAACTAGGCTTTCACTTTCTGAAACAAAAAGGCTGAAATCTGTACAAAATCCTGAGGACCTATATATGTGAATGTATATGTATGTTTATTAGCAAGTGTATGTATTAAATTGTATTAAAATATTAATAATTTGAAATTTTTTTCTGAGGAAGACGGGGTTTGTTTTTTAGGGGGGTTGTTGTGGTTTATTTATTTATTTATTTATTTATTTAAAATATATTTCACTTGTTTAAATGTGAAAAAAACATATTTAGATGATTAAAAATTTTAAATATTCCAGCTGATCTTTAACTTTTAATATTGACTAAAATAAATGAAAAAGTCTACTGTTAAAAAGTAGCTTTTGAAAGAGAGTATATGTAGAAGCAACCATGTTTGGCCTTTTTTCCTCCACATCTTTATTTTTTCCACACTGTTAAACAATTCTTTGTTTAACATTAAACAAGTCTTTCTAACTTTTAACAGTTTATTGTAAGGAAAACAATACTGAGTACATTCTACAGCTCCAGAATTAATATCTGCATTTTATCTCTGGTTACTTCTATGTGTGATTCTTCTTCACTTTCTTTCACTGGTTGTGGAGATGAGGTGACGACCTACTTATTTCAAAGATATTCTGTGTTCTTTTGTTCCTTGAAATATTGTGTGTTATATTGCATGTGTGAAATACTGTGAAATATTAACATCCTACAATCTGTTTATGAGGTGTAGAAAAGATTTCACAGAAAATGTGCCCAAGCCTATTAACACTAATGAAGCTTAAAATGATCAAGTTATGAGTATTACCAGAGCAACAGAATTAAAATGATTTTTTCAATATAGAGCAGAGCAGTATGTGAGGATACCATTATATATACCAGAACACAATGTGTAATTTTACATCTATCATGTGCTATAGTGCATAACAAAGGTCTATTTTTTTCATAAACCATCTGAAGTTTTTGAAATTCTTAAACTAAAAATTTCTACTTAGAGATTAAGTTTCCTTTTATTTTTGATAGTGAATCTGTGAACTGTTCATTAGAAAAGAAAATATGAGAAACTTCAAAATAATTTTTAAAAATATGAAATGCATTTCTGTTTGTTGAAAGACTGAAGCTCAATCATATTAGCTAAGCACTGTAAAGAGTTGCTCACTATATTCCCATTTCTCATCCTTCTTCACGCAAGATTTTACTTATTAAAACTGTGAAAAATGTATATACATTTCAGTCATATTTAATTAGTCATCCTGCACTACTGGAAGGTAATTTAAATACATATTCTTTTTCTTTGGCCCTCTCAGCCAAGAAGAAATCCACAGAATTTTTTCACTTTAGATGAAAGAATACATTAGAAGAGTTTGAGCTTCGCTCCTTTAGCAGGATACAGATAAAGCCCATGTAATTTGGCACATAATTAAGTACTTCACTAACTCAGTACCTCAGCTGCTAAAAAAATGGACCTTCAATGTGAACTTGAAAACTGCACATACATCAGCTCCCTGTGCAAGGTTTGTTTTGCAGCACAAATCTAATTTAACTCCAATTTGTATCCAGATGTAATCAAAAAGAAATCTAATTTCTCCCACCTCAATTCTATTGGAATCTTTCTCAATCAACTCTGTGGACTGAAAATTAAGATCTAGAGTTGTGCCTGTTTGATTTTAAGTCTGCTTGTCTATTTAATTTTAAAGGCATTTCTTTATAAAGTATATTATATCTACTTATGATCCACCTGCTTTGATCTGTCATATTCTGGCCTTCATCCAGGGAATAAATGTCAAATACAGGTTAAAAAATATATTTTTTTCCATCTGATGTTCTCACTGAAATTCTACCCTAGACACAGATTCTCCTTATCTAAAATACTTTCTGTCTTACCACAAGAATAACCCATATGAATACACATACATCATAGAGCTATCAGCATGTATGAACACTTTTGAATCTCTTCTACTCAATTCCTGCAATATGCTTTTGGACCAAGGTGAGAGATAAAAACCAAAGTAAAATAAGCCAACAACAGTTTGCTGCAACACTGGCAGTAACACTCCACTCCACATAATGCTGTGTGCTTATGCATACACTTTCACAGCACTTAAAGCAGAGCTTCAGGCTGTCTCCTCATAAATGAATACACAGCTTTGCTCTCTCACTCCCACTCTCAGTGAGCTTCACGACTTAAGTCTCAGCTGCTATGGCTAGAATGCACAGGGTCAGTTTTACACTGAGTGGTTTAACTTTGGCCTAATCCATTCGCAAGAAAATATTTTCTAATAGTAAAAAACCACAATGAAACAACAACAACAGAAATCAAAAGATTCTACCTTTGTATAGAAGCTGGATAAGGATGTTTAAAACTATAGAAAAACTTTTTCATGAAGGAAGGTGGAACAGACTGAAAATCTTCAGTCTGGGAAAGATGGTGGAGAATACAATAAAACCTCACAAAATGAGAAAATCCATTGAGGAAGTAAACAAAAACTAGGACAATAATGAATGTATTTATGTGCCAGGTAGTAGGTTCAAATCCCCCCAGTGTCTTGACACATTTAGTTAAACTGTGAAACTCTTCACACACATTGGCACCCTCAATTTTTATATACCTTCGGAAAGGAGTTCACATAAAGATATTTTCTTTACATCACAAAGCCTCTGGAATGTAAATCACCATCTACCTTCTGGAATTTAAACACTTTATTAAGCATTTGCTACTGGTCATAGCTAAAGATTAGACCACTGGGCCTTTGGTCAAATGTACAGTTGTCTTAGCTTGGGAAGTTACTATGGTACTCTTCTGATTTTACTCTGGCTTTTAAATGATAGGAAATTCAGTTTCAAATATTACTTGGCAAGAACAAATTTATTAATTTACTTACTCATCAGAAAATGTAATCTTTGATATACTTCTAGATTGGAAACTATTAGGGTGAGTTCTTCATTTATATGGGCCTCCAATTCTTCTAATATAAGTATCTCAACTATTTAAACAAATGTAATGAATGCTGAAACAAGTGAAAGGAAAGAATTGTATTTTGGCAAATACGTTGACTATGTCCATCTTTTCATAAAATAACATATAATCTACTCTCACTGTGGGCCTCATCTCTTCTGATTCAGCTAGATTTCTGATATACCTCTGGACACAAGTTCTTTTGTTCAAGAAGAATATTTGTGAAAAGCAGATTTTAAGTTAAAGGTCACTAATGACAATACTTTTCACTATCGTGTAAGTCCTAACAGATTGCTTGCAGTGGAAGCGTGTGATCTATACTTAGATCCATTTAACTGTATCTCAGTGAATTAAGATTTCCAAAAGCAAAGGAAAAAGGAAAGTGGGAAATGCTTTTACATATGAATACCCACCCTTCCTTCTTCTGTTTTGTCATTTCTTCATTTGGATTACAAAGAAACAACTTTATAGAAAATCTCCTGTTGGACATTGTTTATTTATCACTACATGTACATTTAGAATGTATGTTACAATTCTGTCTTACAAAAAGAGGAAATAAAAACAAAGTATCAATAAAAACTTACTAAGTGGCATTGCCAAAAGACCAGCTGTCTACTTCTCTGAGAGAAACAAAGAGAGACAACTTTCTTGGTAAAAGTTTAAGGACTTCAAAAATTAGGTCAATGCGCTGAATGCCTGAAAACCCAGTTGAGATCTTAGACTAAAAGTGATCTTCTCAGCTTTCTGGTGTCAGTCTTGTAATTTCAGTTGATTACTTGTCATATTTGTTCAATGATTTAATAATTTCACATATTGATTTATTGACTCACTCTTAATCATGACCTTGATTGGATCATTGTATCATTCCATTGTTAATTAGCTTTGCAAAGTTGTTATAAATTAACTCACTAAAATGCTTGCTTAAGTGTACAGTTGTTCATCTCTTAAAAAATAAGATCCATAAAAAATACAGACACTGTATTCATTCAATCACATTACACTTCATGTCATGAACTCTGAGGACAAAGTTAATTTTAATTAAGACATTAGCAAGCTCGTTTTCCTCTGCTTGCAAATCAGAACCTAAGAAACCCTGTGTTTGATTACCCTTGTGGCTTTTTGTATCATGGATTATGTTGCAAGTAGGTTAATAATTTCCAGAAAATCTTGGAAACCACAATCATGTCGGTATACTTCTGCTGAAACAATGCTAAACTCTTCTGATGTGAGCAAAAGTGACACTTCCCAAATAACAAAACAAAAAGACCCCGAACAAGAACAAGAACAATAAAAATAAAACAACAACAAAAAAGTCAAAACAACCCGAGAGAGGGATTATAATCCACTTTACTTTCTGTACAAGTAGAGGTAACAAGTTCATCAACCTCTCAATTATTTATTACTTGTTTAAAATTACAGAAATATGTATAATACAAGTTGTTCTTTCCCAGTTCTTTCTAAAGCTGCTCTGCAGATGTTGTAGTACAACTACTATTTCTTCTCCCACAGGTATCAGATGCAGATCTTTTATGTAGAACCATTGAGACATTTTGTGAAGGATCAGTTGTAAATTGTTAATCAAATGTGAAATGTTCACAGAATGTGGTAATGATATTTCAAAATGAAAATATATTAAAAAGAATCCCACACACATTTAAATAAAGGAAAATGTTTCTTTTCAACATATTTGGAAAAAGTACTTTTAATATTTTAATTTATGTAGTATACAGTTTTTGAGTTAAATATTTAATAAAACATAGCTGCAATTTAGTTTAAGACACAGTAATCTCTGCTTTTATGCATAAATAACAAAGAATTTAGGATATTTTCAGATTAAAACTGCACCATAAATACGGTGTACTAACATCCCTTTCTTCCCAGCTCTTCAATTTGTTTCTGATATTGAATAACAATAATTTCTTGTAAGGAAAAAAGTGATCACATCTTGGAAACTGCATTCACAAGTGGGGAAACTAGTACTGAAACAGTACTCTCCAAGAAAAGTAGAATGATAAAATCCCAGTTCCTCCATGTTTTTGTTTACTGTGATGTCTTTAGAGTTATTTTCCCTGCTGATCTGTACTAAAAATATGTTTTCCTTGCAATTTTAACCTATTAATTGTTGTGCAATAAGGTTAAGTCTTACTGAAGTTTATCCTAGGTAAGTTCACAGCAATCTGAAAAATCTATCCAAAAATCTATCCAAAACACAAGTTGAGACCCTGGCAGAATGAGAAATTTCATTGTGAAAAAAAGACATCATACATTTACAGCACAGAAAAAGCCTGCAGGATGAGTATTGGTAGTAAAATTTAACGAAACTTCTGCTCAGAATGAGTTTTACATTATAGATGAGATGAATAAGTAAAGATACACTTTGCTCATATTCATCTACTATTTCTTTATTTGCAAAAATGCCTTTGTCTGTATTTCTTAATTAATAAATATTTTCTAGTGCATTAAAAATGGCTTGACTTGTAATTTTCACATTACTGTCATGAGATCCAACAACTCACATCTTCAAAGATTTGGCAGAGCTTTTCCCACTTTCTTAATAGCTAGTGATTTCACAATAGACTTATCTGTCCTCACCCAAGCTTCTCAGAAATTACTTTTGACATGGATCATTTTGCATTACATGTGATATTAGCCATTTGACCTTTACAGAATCATCAGGGTTTAAGTATTTAATTAGTGGTCTCATTGTCTGCAAGGAGTTATTCTGTTAAAACCCAATTTAATTCTTTTCTTAAAAACTGGGGACTATTTTCACAAATTGTGAAAATTTGACATATATTGCAAAGTTTCAGAATGCCTCTCTCAAGTTTCTCTGCCCATTTCCTACTAGGTGACTTCTTTCAGTATAAGGGTAGCACATGTGATTTTAATTCTCACCTTTTTTATTCTCATTGGCTTTACATATTTTTCATTGTTCTTATGGAAAAATCTATTCAAATGTTTACAGTTTCTTGTATTTGAAACATTTCAGGATAAAATAAACATTTTCAATAACTTTTGAAAACACCTTTAAAACAGCTTTCAATGTTCTCAAGTACTATATCACAATCCTGTCATGAATTGGAGATTAAAATCATATTGCACTTGATGGAATAATTAAAAATAGAACATTTCAACCCTAATGTAGACATCCATATTGAATAGCTCTAGATACAATTCTAGAAGAAATGTTTTAATGAAAAAATTATATCGGTTACTGAAAAAGAAACATACTTCCTTTTGAAATACTGGCTTAGCTCTCCATAGGGAAAGGAGGTTAAGGATTTCTGGCTGCCTCTTTTTGTGCATTGAATTGAAATTGAAATTAAGGCTTGAAAGTTATCACTCATAATCTCTTGTGCCCTCAAAAAGATTTTTTTTTTAGATTTTTAAAATTAAGATGTTCATAGCATCAATAAATGCACAGCATTTTATGATCATTATTGTGTCAGCCAGTACCCACATACATGCAGATAGTCCCCAACAGTAGCAGGTTGCATTCTAAATAAATCATGAGGACAAATATTTTTCTTTTCACTTATCCTTTACAAACAGTATTGACAATTTAGGGAATTAAGTAGACATTTATGGTATTTGAGAATATAATTGCTCAATTTAACATTCACCAGAAAGCAGCTGCCATTACTCCTGAGGGAAAGCCAATCATGGGTATGATTACAAAGAAGCTGTGAGAACTGAGTTAATTGAAAAAACAGGAGGACTTGTAGGTGAGAGCAGGGAAAAAATGTGATAAATTAGTTTTCTTGAAACTTCACGAAGAATGAATGTGGGAACATCAGTATGCACACTAATTTATGCATTTCCAGTATGAGATTTACAAAAGAAAATAATATCCTCTTGTACTTCCTAAAGAAATGTCAACAGAGGTTATTTAGACCTGATAGTTTATTTAAAAAAAAATTCAACTGCATTCAAAACCTGGCAAGACATTGAACCAACAAACATACCAAAAGTTCCTCTTTGAAACACACTCAGCACAATAAAGAATCATCTGAACAAATTTATCTGGACTTTGGAGGGTATTACAAACTTCTTGACTTTCTGGGATTAAAAACAAACTAAACAAAACAGAAGTCCTTTAAATTCAATCTTTGATTGATATGAAAAAACTGAAATAGCTTCCCTTTCACTTTATTTTAATTTATTCTTCTACTTTTCATCATTTTTCTTATGTATTTAACACATTTAGTAGAAGAAATATAATTTCAGCCTTCCCAAATCAGAGTGTTTCCCTCTAAATGTATCATAAATCCAACCCTTATAACTTGAAATCTGGTCAATATCCATTTATTGGCATTTCTACTCACATTTTGGATCCAGCAAAATGGAAAACTGAATGTTTACTGTTCAATTGAATGTTGGATCTCATTTACCATTATCCTGTTGCAATGTAGTAATGTTTTTCCAATGTTTCAAATCTCTCTACTTCTAAAAAATACTGCTTGATTTTTTTTTATTTATTTTTTTTTTTTAATTAAGGAAGGAAAACTGGCTCCCAGACTCCAAAGTCCTAAAGGTTAGGCAAAATGGGTGAAAAAAAGAACTGAGTAATATGGAAGGTTTAGTGCAAATTCTCTCATTATGGCTTTCTTTATCATTTTATGGCATAGAGATGGAAAGTTTAATTACCCTTTCTGATCATTGCACTGGTCAGAATATGGTGCCTAAAGAGTATACAAGAATCTGGGTATGTTTGATTGGTCCAGTCTCCATTGTAAATTCAAGGCTCATAGATGACTAAAAGAAATTATAGATGGTCTCAATAAAAAGATCACCTTGAAAAGTTGTCTTTAATTCGGATCCTCACAAGGTCTCCTCCTCAGAACCAAAACCTCTTCAGAAAGTGGTAGTTTACCATTTTCATTTGTACAATTGCAAAACAGCACCACATAATTTTTATTCTAATATGAACACTTACTTTGACTTAAGCATTATACTACATTTGGATATAAAATACAGGTACTAGAAAAGAGTAGAGATACCCACCTTCACTACATTCATCTGTTTCGCAGTTCCTTACTTGGATAGGTAGAATTATGCACTCCTGAAGTCTCAGTGACAATATAGAAAATAAATAAAAGAAACCCAGGACTGAGGATTTATAGGCATTAGTTGCAAATAAACTCCTTTCAGTGGTACTAGCTAGACACTAGATACAATCTGAACAATCAGTGATCTCTAGAACACTTGGCTTTTGTCAAACATACACCTGTTTGACCTCTGCTTGATATACTTTGCTCAGTGATAAGACAAAAAAGACCAAAGCCCAGTGCTTTTGGTCAAAATCCCCCAAATGTTATTACCTTCATTTTTTGTTCTAAAGAAGGGCTCAATCTGATTATATAAAAGAATCAAAACACTTAATGTTAAAACCTGAGAAACATTTTTCTTGTTACTGAAAAACTTACCTGTTTCTATTTTTCCTTGCTTATAATAAACAGAAGTATGTTTCCAAAGAAGGTAATGGGTGTGAGGCATGCTGAAATCCTACCTTAGCATTTAAAAATGTGTTCTTTTTCTATTAAGGAAAAGCAAATTTTAACGTAACTCTTGAACAGTGCCGTGCATTGGGGTCGGGAAACGGAAGCGATTCACAAGGGGGTTCTTTGAGAACTTGGAAGGAGTTTTCCATGAGTGGGCAGGGTATATAATTAATATGAAAATAGGGGAGGAGTTTTAACCGTACAGTGAATAGAAAAAGGGGAGGCACAATGAATAAAAAGGGGAGGAATAATGCTAAACAGAGAAAGTACTGCAATGCAGCAAATATTAACCAACAGGAATTTAGGAATAAACCTTAAACTATTATGAGGGGACAACAGTATCAAAGCTCGGGGCACAACATTAAAATAGCATGTATTAACATAGTGAAACATAATAATGGCTTTTAAAGTTCTCCTTTTCACTTCTTCATGTCTCTGTTCTGGCGAGGTTTTTTCCTCATATATTCTGCTTGGAATAAAGTCCTTTTTTCCATAGTTCGAATTGTTCCTTGTTTCCTACAGAACAGTACTATGAAAACCACTAACGGGGTGTATGAAGGGGAGAAAGTATGTTCTTCCAGCTAAATAAATATTTTATTCTGTATTAACAGAGAATCATAGACTAGTTTAGGCTGGAAGAGACTTTAAAGATTATCTAGTTCCTATCCCCCTGCCTTGGGCAAAGACAACTTCCTCTAGACCAGCTTCTCAAAGCCCCATCCAACCTTGTCTCGAACACTGCCAGGGATGGGGCATTCACAGCTTCTCTGGGCAACCTGTTCCAGTGTCTCATCACATTCACAGTACAGAATTTCTTCCCAATATCTAAATCTACTGTCTTTCGGTTCAAAACCATTCACCCTTGCCCTTACAGTAGATGTGTTTGTAAAAACTCCCTCTCCAGCTCTCTGTAGGTCCCATTTAGATACTGGAAGGCTGCAATATCTTACTGGATCCTTCTCTACTCCAGGATGAACAAACCCAAGTTTTTCAGCCTGTCTCCATAGGAAAGGTGCTCCAACCCTCTGATCATCTTCGCGGCCCTCCTCTTGACTTGCTTCAACAGGTCAGTGTCCTTTTTATGTTGGGGATCCCAGACTGGATGCAGTACTCCAGGTGGGGTCTCACAAGAGCAGCTTAGAGGGAGAGCATCACCTCCTTCGACCTGAAGGCCACAATTCTTTTGATGCAGTCCAAGACACCATTGGCTTTCTGAGCTGTAAATGCACATTACTGGCTCCTGTACAGCCTCTCATCCACCATCGCTCCCAAGTGAACTTGAACTTGGCTCTACTGAACTTCAAGAGGATTAAACAGTCCTGCCTCTCAAGCCTGTCAAGATCCCTCTGGATGGCATCCCTTCCCTCCAGAGTGTTAATTGCACCACACTTGGTGTTGAAGGCAAACTTAGTGAGAGTGCACTCAGTTTCACTGTCTATGTCACTGACAGAGATGTTAAACGGTTCCAGTCCCAATACCCATCCTGAGGAATGACACTCATCACTGGCCTCTATGTGGACGTCAAGCTATTCACTGTAACTCTTTGAGTGAGACCATCCAGCCAATTTCTTATCCATTGAGTGGTCCATCTGTAAAATCCATGTTTCTCCAGTTTTGAGGATAAAGAGGAGTCAATCCTTCCTGTACAGAGCACTAACAAGCTGAGAGACCTTTTGCCCAATTCAGAATTAATGAATGTTCTACTGGTATTATCTTATGTTCTTACTGCTTCAGACTAATGACTTGTCTATTATTATAGTCAGTGTACTACATTAATTTTACTTTTTGTTATTTTATTCTTTAAAATAAACTCCCATTCTAACATTCTGAATAAGTAGAAGCAGGACAGGAGTATTTGCTTTGGACACTATAGACAAATGGAAGTCTAAGCAATCAAGGTCACTGAGTCTACATTCTTACTTGTTTCAATATCAAACAGAAGATAATTTTGGCTAAATGAGTATCTCTGCAGATTCCATATACCATAATGCGCTCCTAAACAAATGCACATCTTAATATATACATCTTAGTCTACTATTGAATCTTGGGTCTTATGCAAAATTCAGTTCCCCAAATGTAGACATTTAGTGCCATTTGAGATGTCACACAGCATTTGAGGCATCCATGCAAGACTGAAAGATTTAACACTGTCTTTAGGTTTGTATCCTTCTGCTTTGGCATCTGAAGGACAAGTGCTGTACACCGAATAATCTTAGTGTCTTTGTGTTCCCTATTCCAAGCATATTATTATTTGTGTGATTTATTGCAAAACCTTATCAGTGATTTATTGCAAAACCTTATCAGAGTGCTCTTCCACCCTTATTTATTGAAAAGAATTATAGGATAAACTTTTCTGATGTGAAACTAACAAGTAACACGGTCAAGAACCTAGGCTTTAGTGCAGCCTGAGTGAAATCCACATCATTACCCTTTAAGGTTATAAAAATAATCATATTTTGAAGAATTAATATACACAACTGTGCTGTGATCCTCTCCTATGGGAAACACAAACTAAATTCAGAAGTTATTTACAGACTAAATTATATTTTTATCCTGACTAGAAATAAAATTATAATAAAATTAAGAATATTTATGTTCCTTCTAGTCTTTGTTCATACCCCAGAAGTGTTAATTTGTAGCATCAAGTGTCACAGGAAGTGTACAACAGATATTTTGGTGCCTAAGTGTACAATTTACATCCACCAATGTGCACATTTCATACATATATTCAAGTGGGGATTCACAGTCTACATATCTCATCTAAAGAACTTGATTCATTCAATGAAGTAATGAATAGTAGCTAAGAACCTTTGTTTGGAAACACCAGAGCACTGGAGAATCATGTCAAAATTGACATTCAGTATTCAACTCCATCCTCTGAGGATATGTATTGGAAAATATTATATCCTAAATGTTAGTGGACTGTTAAAGAATGGATATCTGGAGGAAGGGGATATTTTCAATGTCACTTTTTAAAGTTTCTCTGTTTTGGGTAAATTACTTAGCTAGTAAATGTGAGAGTGAGATAAATTCTCTCCAACTACTGACCTATATTTGGTTTCTAGACCAATGAACAACTAATGCTTACATGCATATTAATAGCTTTAGCAAAGCAGGCTAAGAGTAGTGCAGAATAGTTTTGCTTCTCACAATCCTTCCAAGTGTTGGATGTATTGTCAAGACACGAGTTGTAAGTGGATGCAATAAACACCAAATGTTAGAGAAGTTTTAAGAAACAACCTGAAGCTTGGTGGTGAAGTTTGAGCAGCCAAGGTTAGAATGATGGCATCTCTGGGGGAGATGTTTCCCTTGCACAGGTATAGGAAATAAATATCAGTTTTAGCCTGGCCTCTTTCTTCTTCATGCTACATATATGCCTTGTTTCAAAACACACTAGGAAAAATCAGCACCATCCTGAGCTGCATTAGGAAGAGCATTGTTACCAGGTCAGGAGAGGGAATGCTCTCTACATGGCAATGGTGAGACACTCCTTGACTGCTGTGTCCAGTCCTGGAATTCTCAGTGCAATTCTCCAGGCTGTGAGAGCTGGGATTGTTGAGCCTGGAGAAGATGAAAGTCACAGACTCTGTAAAATGTTTATAAATGCCGCATTGGAGAAAATAAAAAAGGATGGAGTCAGGCTATCCTTGGTTGTATCCAGTGAAAGGAACAGAGATAATGAGCACAAAAGGAAATATAAGAAATTTCCTCTAAATAAATGGCTTTTTTTTTTTTTTTTTTTTTTTTTTTTTTTTTAAGGATAATCAAACACTGGATCACGTTGCACAGAGAAACTATGAAGTTTCTAGTCTTGGAGATGTTCCAAACCCCACTGGACATGGCTCCAAGCAGCCTGCTGTAGCAGATCCTACTTTGAAGAGGGCTTTTGTGCAGTGGCCAGATGATGCACAGAGGTCATCCTAATTGTAGCCATTTGTGATTCTCATTGTCTAACTTCTGCCCTTGCACCAGTACAGCTAAAGAAAATACCACCAACTACTGTGATATACTATAGACTGAAGAGCAGATGCTGAGAAATGTTTCTTCCCCTAACAGACGTGAAAGGAATGTCCTTTTAAAAGGACATTTGTAGATGTGGTTCTTAATGAAAAGCTGAGCCAAGCTACTTTGTTGTTAGGTAACTGTCCTTCTTTGAGGGGCCCAGAAAGTTCTATTCAATCTAAATTCTCTCTGGTTTCTTTGGCTCTTTGACCAATACACTGACTTTTTTGAATCCTTTTCTTAGGAGACTAAATAGGTTAGGTGAGAAACTGAGTGTCACGACTTGTGAATTATTGACAAAAATTTTGAGGTTTTGGTGCGATACTGCTAAACGAATCTGTGGTAAAGCTCACAAAGACAGAAAAAGTGAGAATCTCCTTTTAAGATGTGTTAATGTATTTCACAAATAGATGCTTTTGTTAATTTAAAATGTTATTTGAGACACTGGAGGATCCAGTATATTTAGAAAAACAAGGTATTTATTTCCAGTTGTTTTGGTGCACCTCTATCTTGCTAGATTAGCATATAGTACAAAAAGGAAATGTTCTCGGGTCAAAGTTTAGATCTTGATAAATGGAATAGCATTCACTTTACTTTCAGTAAGAAGCCAAATATGATACTAAAGAAAACCTGCATTTATGTCACTCATGATACTATATGTGCTTCCAAAGAATACAAGCACATATTGTCTTAAGTCAGAATACTGTGACATGCTGAAGTCCCCCCAACTTTAAATTTAATCTTCACATGAAAAGAATGGAAATATCCATTGCTTTTCTGGTTGGGGCATAATTGTAAAATAAGGCTAAGAAAACCCATGTGACAACATAAAATCAAGCAGAATTTGCATATAATTCCAAATTTGAAACCCATGTTCTGAACAGAAAGATGACCTTTTAAACATGTTTGATGAGGGAGAAAATAATTGATTTATGATTTTTACTATGTAAAATAATATTAAATTATATTGTATATCATATCCTCCAGACCTGTACAATCAGTTGCATGAACTAACAGAGGAATTAGAGGAGCAATACAGTGTTGTGCATATTATTAATCATTTTTTCATTCAGTAGAATTATCATTAATTGTATTTTTATCTTCTAAGGAATCTTATGTTCTTTTGCTGGATATTGGAAAATTTCGCTTTTTGTATCCATATAGTTTTGTAACTTGTAAATTTTCATATTCTATTGGGTGCATGCCTGACATCTTTAATTATTTTCCCTTAAAATTTCTGAAAAAATATAACTTCTTACTTCACTTTCACATTTTGAGGTGTAACCTTGTTGGGAGCATAAATAGTAACGCTATGCTATAAATAATGAGTATGAACTAGTCTTGATGTGTTTTATTTCAAATAAATTCTTGTATGTCGAGCTCAAGAAAAACATCTAGATGTAGCATTGCCTTGAAATAATGACAATTTTTTTCATCGTAAGCACAAAGAACCATTTTTATAGATTTTTTAAAATGTTTTTACATTATGTTTAACAAAGAACTCCTTTCACTGAATCAGTCAGTTTCTCAAAAATTATTAATATTATGCAAATGGGTGTATTTCATGCATTTGTTCCTGTAATAAGTTCATATGACATACCTTTAACACGGGGATATCATTTATATCTTGGTTCCTTTGGTACAGGGGAGAAAAACAAAACCAATCAAACCTAAAACTCCTCATGACTGGTTGCCATGTTCCAGAATATATTCGGTTAAGAACAGCATTTCTTCTGGGTTATGTGGATGCTGAACACAGACACAGATGAAGACCCACACCCCTACACCCCTTTTTTTCGTGAAATATACATTATCACTCCAATGCCTGGATGCCCTTCACATAGTTATATATGTAATTATTCCACTTTTCACATCAAATTCTTCCCTTTTTTCCAACCTACACTTCCAAATAAAACTCATCAGATTTAGTGAGACATTATTCTGATATCAATGGGTATTTTAAATGCAGTCAGTAACTTCTAGAAAATAAGGCCTGGTTGTTTGTTTTTTGTTTTGTTTGTTGTATTTTTTTTTCCTGGCTGAAGAGGCTATAAGTTTCAGAGTGCCATTTCAAAGCTCAGTGCTAGTTTTACTTGGTTTCTTAATGATTTCGCTTTCATCCATCATTTTGGATGCAATTAATATTTTCGCATTGATATTGTATATTGTTGTTACTTAACTCCTTTATGCACATATTTAGCTTGCTGTTGCAAAGTGAGTTGCATTAAAAAGTAGATTTAATTGTTGTTTAAATGTACTCTTCTCTTTTCTAGCTACACTCAAGAATTCATTGTTCCTTTGGAGAAATAACCCTTATTATTGAGTCTATTTGTAAGATGATTTTTGCAGCTGATTTTGCAAGACAAATGACTGAATATGAAAGGGTCAGAGAGGGCTTTTTAGAGCTTTCAGAACACATGTGAAGAGAATGATGACAATTGCTTTTTTCAAAAAAAATTATCTGCGCTCATTTCTAAGGTGCTCAGCAGTATGGCATGCACTCCAAAAGAACTGATTAATCCATTCTCATGGCAACAATAAAAATGAACCAAATGTAAGATTTTCCATTCACAAATGGGCATTTGAGTCCAGGATGATCTCACTGAAGTCACGAGGTTCCTAGCTCTGGTTGGTCAGTTTGAAATATGCTGTTGAAACTCAGAATATCAGAATATGCAGCATCCCACTGTAAGTCTTTGGCAGCTGTGAGTGGTCCACAAGTGAGGATGCTGGCAAATCCTGAATCAAGTACTTTCCTCTACAGGTGGATAACACATTCAGAGTGACCATTTGTTTTTTATTTTGGCCAGTGTGATTTTGTGTCAGCTCCCACGGGGCAATCGAGTGTCTTATTCATAAATGCTACATTTGATTTTGTCATTTTAGCAGCTCAGGTTGTGCTTACAGACTACAGAGAAAAAATACAAGAGATGAAGTCTAGGCTCCTTCATTATAGCAAACAACCTTCTCTATGCATTTTTGTCCCTTCAAATGAAGTAATAGATTTTATTATGGAACAGCAATGGCCCTAGTTCAGCAAAGATTAGCATTTGCCCAGGTTTAAACTGAACAACCTAATTGAAATCAAGGGGAATATTCATTTGTTTTATGTGTTTAATCAGCTAACTGAAATGAAGCCTAAATTAATGAATGTGACCTGTGATTCACCAGGCATTTGGATGCTGAATATGTAATGCCAAGTACAGATTTCCAGGGTAGACCATAAGGGGTTTTGCTTTCATGTGAGTCCCATCTTCCCTGCTGAGGTGCTGGCATCAGTCAGTCCACTCAGCACATCCCTGAAGCTTCTGGCTCTGCAGAGAATCTCTGGTGCTGTACTGGGAGTCAAAATAATGCCAGCACTGTGGAAGGAGAGAAGACAAGAGAGGGACAGAGCAGCCTGAAAGCCAGAAGGGCTTTCTGTGAGTACTTTGACTCTTTCAGCTGCAGGCTAACTCCCCCTGGAGCAAGAACCCATTGTGGCTGGGGCTGTGGGGCACAGTGGAGGATGAGACAGCAAGTGACAGTACCTGCAGTGAGGCTCTAGTCACCATTTATGTCATGGCTGCATTTGGCCTCCATATTATAAAATTCCCTTCTACAGAATTGAATTTAATATCAGAGAACTAATTTTCAGACCATAGTACAGAGTGATTAGGAGCTTGTGTACTGTTTCCTGCAGTGCAGCGTGAATCAGCTAGACCCAGAATGCTCATAAGCATCAAATAGCAGCCATAAAAAAAATTAAAACACTCTAGTGACATTCAGGACTTCTCACTCTGCATTATTTCAGATTTGAACTGCAGCTCTGTTGTTTGTCACTCATCCAAGAGGTCCCTTGGAGCTCAGAGAAATATAGTGATCTAAAAAAGCAGGTGGACATTTAGTGGAAGCTAGATATGTCCTCCTTCTGGTGTCCCCTTTTTTTACACACCTTGAAAAAATCTGACTCTGCCATGTTTCTTAATCTAATAATAGGAGGATACGAAAGGATGCTCAAGCCAATTTTTCTGTTAGAAGAAGTCTAATTTGAAGGCTTATGAAACTAATACCCTCCCTGGCAGATTTTGGTAACGTAATTGAATATGAGAAGCAACATAGCATTTAAATTCCTATTAGCAAAACGTGTATATTCTTTCTCTTGAAATCTACTTTTGTTATTTAACATAAAAGGCATTTGAAACCTGTTTTAATGCTCAGATGCTACCAGTACTTTAAAAAACAGATCATCTTTTGAAAGATTTTATGGGACTGATTTTTTTCCAAGCTTCCAGCTATTTTATCATTACGATGATTTGTAGTATAATATAGTATTCTGTAATTTTTCCACAGCAAAATCCTATACTTTGAAATCTCTGGATTTTTGATTTCTTGGTGGGTTTTTTTTTGTGTTTGGGGTTTTTTTTGTGTGTGTGGTTTTTTGTTTTGGTTTGGTTTTGGTGTTTTTGTGGGTTTTTTGTTTGTTTTGGGTTTTGTTTGGTTGGTGTTGTTTTTGTTTTTTTTTGTTTTTTTTTTTATCAGTGAAAGAATTTGGAAAAAAAATTCAAATCCTCAGTGTAATCTTTGCTGAAAAAATGCTACTACTTCCCCTCTATTTTCTCGTCACCTCTGTTCCTGGGATATATACTATTTTTGTTCATTTTTTGTTGACTTATCACTATATTAACTGCATTTCTTCCTTTTCCAGTGTCTGTCTGCCCATTATATAGAAAGAATAACAGCAACCTTTCCTACGGGTACATATTTCATAAATAACCTGTCTTTTCCAGGCTTATTGAAGCTGGTAGACTCTGTAAAAACAATTCTTTTTTTTCTTCACACTCAGTAAGCATTAACAGAACTCCTGGACTTGAACTACTGGTCACATACAGAGGTCAACTAACTCCCAAGACCTCTTTCCTACTGGAGAGCACAGGCAGATTGAAGACACTGTAAATAATTGTGCCGTGCTCTCTGAGAATTCACAATGGAATATAATCAGTCTCCTTTTATGTCTATAATGTATCCTGCAGAAAATCCGTTATGAGCTATAGGAACTAATTTCAATATCTCTGTTCTGTGAGAAATTGGAGGAGGGTAAACAATGAAACAATTGGTTAGAAAAAGGCTGCAAAGAAAAAGAAAAAAAAATTTGCTGCATAAAACCATGTTTAACAGATGTACATAAAGTGACAAAGTTAAAAACAAATTACCATTTAACTTTTCTCTTTGTTTACTTAACAGTTTCCTGGACAACAGTAGCCTTGGCTTGGCTAGAAATTCATGTAGTTTAGAAGTATTCAGGAATGACTTGGATTTTTTAGTTATAGAATTTTAGTCTGGCAGCATATATCTGTCTGTTAATTTTTAGCTGTCTCTTAATACATTTTAAAAAATATATTTTTCCCAAGTTCAGACTGAGGGAGAAGCAGCAAAGCTGAAGAAGAAACAGCTTTCTGAATGGGAAAACCAAAACAAAGCAAAATGGAAAATCTTAGTTGCCATTTATTATTCTATGTTGCCATTATTATTCTGTGATTCTATAGCACCAAGCCTGCCTCAGTTCAGGAATTGTTTGAACAACACTATCAGGCACACAGTGTGATTCTTGGGGTTTCCTGTGCATGGTCAGGGATTGGACACAATGATCCTGATTTTTCCCTTCCAACCCAGCATATTCTATGATCCTATGATTTATTCTTAACTATCCTAAGAATACACTTATCTAGAGGTGATTTTACAGTAAAAAGACAATTTTATCACTTCAAAACTTCAGCTGAAATAGTTCTGCACTTTACAAATTGTTATATAGACTTTTAAAATTGACAATAAAAATGATCTGTGGAGTATTTTGACTGCTCCAGAAGAAATGTAGAGTTGAATTATTGGACATATTCCTAATCAGAAGCTCTTTTTGTATTTCCTCTCTAGAATATGTTTGGGAATGGTGGAGTAGACCTGGGTAATGTTAGCGTAGAAAAGAAGCCAACTTCAGAAACTGAGATACTTTGCTCCAAAGACACTTGTAAGGTAACCAAAGATGTTGGTAAAACAGTCAGATAACAGGCTCATGTGAGAAGTGAGAATCGTAAGCCCTTTTCCATCCCGCCCAACAGATCCTCTAGACTGGCAAACAGGAGTGTAATACCTGTGAAATGGCTTATGGCCACTGTCCTCTACTGGGGACTGGCACAGCCCCAGTGGCACAGCCCCATGCCTGATGCACAGCTACAGGCAGGAGAGCAGAGGTAGGATACAACTACGCAGATATAAGCAAGAGAGTTGGGATGTTGACAATATCTCTGTGTTCATATTCAGGCAGATGTTATTTAGCATGGTTACTGTGGGGCTTTTTGATTCCTTTCCAACTCTTCAAGTGACCTGTGGCTGCTCAAACTCAAGAACAGGTAATGCTCTGCAGCTTGTTCGTGCATGTATGGCCAACTGGGTCAAAAGAGGCAGATGTGTTTCAACAAAACACTTTAGAAAACACAACAGATAAGCTAAGCAAAGAAGACAGGGGTGACAGAATTCACCTTTCCTAACCAGGCTGAATTCCAACTGCTGTTTCTGGCAGTGACAACGCAGACTCAATCAAACCCAGGTGCAGAATCAGCCAGCTTGGAGGAGAAGTATGTTTACATCTGCCCTTTTCTCACTCTAGGGCTCTGCTCACAGGGAGGAACATGCTGTCGGGAAATAAATTTCCCTCCTTCTAATTATAGGCCTTGACATCTTCTGTCCACTTCAAGTGTAAATCACCTAATCATAAAAAATTCCTCTTCAAAGCTCAACACAGATTGGATGTAATTCCCTGACAACACCAATCTGTTCACAGTATTGCATTCAAAGGACAGAATAACATTAAAGATGTTCTAGCCTGCTGAAGGAGAGAAGCTTGAAGAAAGAAAATTAAAAATACAACACAAAAGACATTATTCTTGACACTATTTAGCAAGGACTAGCAAATCTCAACAACTGGTCAAAGCAGAAGACAGAAAAGAACTTCCTTTTCCATTGGTAAAAGGCCTTCACCTTATCACACACACTTTCCCTTGTAGTAATTCATAAAGCAAGTAGAAGGCAGATGGAGTCTGCTGATAATGTTTTATTTACATCAGAAAGCTTCAATTATTCAGAATGACCAAGTCATTGTCACTACTAAACTGTACAAGGAGATCACATTACTGCCATATTTGCCTGCTTTATTCCCTCCTCCGTCTTTGTTTTCTCAGGTGGTATCTGATTGTAAATTAGCTTTTGATCTTGTTAGAGAGTTGTCTATTCAAGTAACGTACTGTCTATGAACTGTCCCACAGAACTGGAATTTCATGTTGGCAAGACAGATGACCAAAGCACTACAGACAAGAGACAGCATATTTTCCAAAACTTGAGGATAATGGTATGCTACCAGTACATGTTTGTGCAGTAGTACCTCCAGCCTCTCATTTCTTTTTTGGGAAATATCAAAATACCAATATCAAGTGCAACACTGATAATAAAGCAGTATTATTGGTCGTGGTTTTGAAGTGATAGTTGACATCAGGACCAACATCTAATTTTGCATTGATGTATTTCCACTGAATGAAATTACATTGTCTCTGATTTATGCCAGTATAGGGAGCTAACAAGATTAGGCCTTAAATTTCATACCTGTCTTGAACTCCTTGCAAGAAGGCTGGAAATGATCATCGTATTTTAGCACTGCCAAATTGCTGAGTCTTAACGTAATAATATTCCAAAATGATCAAACCATATCTCGTAACTCAACTTTGCAAAGTTTTCTGTTTCTTGATAGTAAGAAAAACATGAAGAGTTATTTATTTATATATTTAGTTGACTGATCTATCAAGAAGAATTTGGGAAAAAATGTCTCTCTTTTCATTTTTAGATTGCAGATAATATACTACCTTTATATCTGATTATCACATAAAATGAGCTAAACATGTTTGTGTTGCGGTTTGGATGTGCAGTATAATGAGCAAAGATGCCTTTTTGTAAAGTTACTGGTTTCTTCTTCCCAAAACTCCCTGCAAACTGTCCTTTCATATGCAGGAATGTCCTGGGAGGGGTTCCTGGGTCTCCTCACTGTGAACCTTCACCTGTGATTGGTTTGTTTCTGTAACTACCTGAGACTTGTAATTGGTCACTTTGTAATCCGTCCAAAACCTATTTAAACCTTCACACCAACAATAAACTCTCTCTTGCCTCCCCTTCACACGTCCCAGCGTGTGCTGTCTCTGCCAGCGGCCATGGGAACACGTGGCGAGGGGGATGGGGGAGCATTCTCTCCCCTCCGGAACCCCGGGACTGAGAACCCCTGGGAATGGAGTCCCCCTCTCCCATCCAAAACCACCCCCGGATATTTGGTGCTACCAGTTTTCTATATTTATGAGAAATTGACAGTGAAGGTAAGGAGAATAACAAAATCCAGAATTTATGAAGTATAAGAAATAGAAGAGAAAAATGAGAGCTCAGGAAATCAACCCACAGTTACTTAGGGCAGATAGTTCTGTAGTTGATATATACTCGGGGAAAATTATTGGCTTTGCTAATTTCCACTGGGAGGTAAATTAAACCCTCTATATGGAGAATCAGAAATATTTATATCTCAGAATATAAACACTGTAGTATCATGCATATACATAAAGCAAAAATGGTCTTTGCTATATATCACAATAGCAGATGTGTACATTCTTGTATGTGTGCATGCAGGGTGCGCATCTAAATGGGTCATCCTAAATAAAAAAGAAATCTTTCCTAATACTGACTTCATTGTCCCATACTGAAAATATTGTCTCATGAGAAAGTGATTTAACAAAGTCTTAACAAACCATATTTAATTTTTTAAAAAGGATAAAATCACCCATTTCCTCACCTGGCAGTGGAAGTTTGCTACTAATATTACAAAAGCTTTGTATGAAATTTTTTGCCATCATTATAAGAGTAGTTACTCATAAACTTGTGGAGAAAAAGATACTAATTTTTTGCAGCACCATCTGGTTCGAGTCTGATTATTTAGATGATCTGCTGAAGTGTTTTCTGAGTGATCATTGTTTTAGCTTGTACTGTCTGATGTCATCCAAAGATCCAGCACAGGCAGATGGGGCTGTAATATAAAACAAGGGCTGCTGCAATAAAACACATCTTCTCCTCCTGCCTCCCAACACCCTTCCTCCTCACATTAGGTGATCCATTACTGGATGTGATGGATTTGATTTCATTGTTTACACACTGTACAAACCTTATAAGGGAACCAAAAGAGATGGTAATGATGTAAGCCATGTGAGATTCATTAATTAACACCATCTAATAGAGAAAAAGGAGAACTGCTATTTTTTTTCCCCTGAATGCTATACAGTTCAGAGGGAAGACAGGTGTCACTCAAATATTTATGAAAGACACACTTTCTGACTAATGGAAAGATGTGTGAAAAGGATGTTCTCTTTGGCAGAGGGAGGATGAAGCACAGCTGGGCATGAGAACTTTTAGGTACAGAGAAAGGAAAGAACTGCCTATACTTTGTAATACACATTCATAGCTAGATTTTGGATTGTTATCTAAATTATTGGAAAGATCTTTATTTTTTGGAACTTTTAAGTGAAACAGAATTTAAACTTAGAAATTAAATAGGTGCTCAATAGGAATTAGGGGCATGTAATTAAATAGATAAGCATCTGCAAATATGAGGCAGAGATGGGGAAGCACACAAGATTCATCTTACCTACATTTTGGATTTAGCTTAGTTGAAATGTCAAGGACAGTAGCTTAGGCTCAGTTAAGAGATGAAGCAATCTTAGAAGTCAAGAAAGAAGATATTATTGTTAGGTATCTGACTTCTATACCTAATGCAGATGCCCAGAATCTCCGTTAATAGTCAAGTGAGAGGAAAGGTGTTTTAACAACCAACTCATCTATCCTATTTGGAATCTACTTTGGGATGAATGGAAATAACTATTTTTTGCCACAGATAATGAGAATTATCACTGAGAATTTAGATAACTAGATCAGATGTGGTATGTGACTCTATGAATCTACGTGCAACATGTATTCCAGCTTCTGATCGAAGGAACTCCATACTATCTCTCTGAGTAGCAGAGTGGGATTCTGATTTTGGGAATGGGATGAAATGCCCTTCTAAAGTGCTTGTCTCACTCCATTGATTGCAAAGGAAATTTGAATACCTAAATTATATTACAATTCTATCTTGGTACATAGGAGTAACAAGAGATAGGGACAGAGAGATTAATTGAGAACATATTATAATAGGAAAATTTTATTTTGCACACCATTGCAATAAAAAATAACTAACTCAGTTCCTTGAAGGGACAAGACATCTACTCCAAGTATAGTGATTTTGCTTTTAGACTGTATAGTAAATAGCTCTAGAGAGCCTTTTTTTCAGTCTCCCTGCAAGTACTTATTTAAAATAAAAGGGTTTCTCTTATATCAATGCAGTGACTTTAAATTTCTTCCCTTTTTAGATGTATTTCAGAGACTGTATTTTCCCAAAAATACTTGCTTGTATGTGTATCTTGTAATACAATTCCTTCTTAGAACTGTGACAAGCCATTAAGTGCAATAACAAAAGAAAAGTGTAATAGTGCTTACTTAAGTAAAAGAATGTTGCTAGAGAAAGTCTATAAACCAAAGAAGTTTAAATATGCATTTGGCCTGTCTGTACTACACTGGGCTACAGAGATCCTGGTGCTTGCACACACCATAGTGGCATGCAGACAGTCTAATTTGCCTCTGATTTGAGATAACTGCATTTGGTGAGTTAACAAGCCATGTATGTCTCCATGGTGCTCATCACTGCAGGATGATCCTTGGCCTGGTGTGCCAAGGCTCAATTAGCATTAGCTTGGTATCTGCATTTTGCAGGTGTACCAATTTTCTTATCACTTTTTATTGCTACATTAAATAGATATTGCCCCCCAACCATTGTGATTCCTCCATCTGGCACCTATCTCAAAGCTTACTGGCTAGCTTTTATCCAATTTAAGATACATGTTCTCATTTGAGATCCTGACCATATTCCAAATGCACACAGGCATTGCTCCAAATAACAGCAGAGATAATCTCTATCTAGGAGAATGCAGGGCCCCAGACAAACAAACTATGTTCACAGCATAGAACTGAAAGTTGTGTACCTGCAGGACTTAACTTTTAGTCACCTTTTGGGCATAAACACTTACAAATGCTTACAAATTCATACAAGGGATTCCAGTGGTCTCACCAAAAAAAAAAAAAAAAAAAAATCAAAAAGGAAAAAGGAAAAAGCACTTAGTTGAGAATAATAGAGTAAAAGAAACAGTAAAGTATTTACTCAGCATAGATAAAGACAAGAAGAAAGAAACAGTTACTGTAAGGAAGGGGCAAATGTTGAAAAGGCAGATATCAAACCTGATTTTCAGACTGCAAGCCAGGACTTACCATTATTTCTAACATTGCACAAATGAATGAGAAGCTGAGAAAGAAACACATCTAGAATAACCATGTTATTTTATTTGATAGATAGATAATGAGTTGAAGCCATCTCACTACTTTGCATCTTGCAAAGTGCACATTCTTTACTCAGATATACATCCCTGAAAGTGGCCATAAGTATATTGATGCTTCAGTGGTAATGCACTGAGGAAAAGATTTTCTTCAAACGTAACTTGTTCTTCTCTGTGAGGGAAATCTTGTGCAAGGATGTTAATATTTATAAACCATGAAAAATGATCAGTACTTTTGATACTATTGCACCCCAGTTTTGAAACAAAATAATGAGGTTAACAAGAGATAGAGAGCCTTTGAAATCAGCAAGAGTTAAAATAAAGCATTTTCTAAGGTCTGTATTCCTGTACTGTGGTATTTGTGTTGGTTAGGAAGTCCCTCTCATGTTAACTGAACTCAAACTTGAAGGAGAATCTGAAAGCATAGGTAATTTTATTTCATTTCAAGTGTTGTATCATGGTAATATCCCAATCAAATGGGGTTTATATGTACATATAAGCTTTGTCTTGAATTTTTTTTAAGAGAGTCTATTACTGTAGTTTATATTTTGTATGATTGCATAACATTTTACAGACTATGAGAAGTGGTGAGCACACTTCAGCTGAAGGACATGCTGATGATTAATGGAACTTAAAGTCCATACACCCTAAATTAGGTTTTAGAATTGCAGGGTAATTTTTATCATGTAACAAGAAAATTCATTTACCAAGACTATCCCACAGCTTTGAAAGTCACTATAAAGATTAAGTTCTATTTGACAGAAGGTGGAGATTTAATTTTGATTTTTTTTTTAAATCTGATTATAAATCACCTCAAGGAATGCTAAACATGTTGAAAATGCTGCTTTTGTTTTTCATGGGCTTCACACTGTATTTATCAGACATCCATGTATCTATCAAGGTTTCTTACACCATCGTAATTATCCCAAAAATAAAAACCCAGTAATCTTCTAGATAGCTAGTTTTATATCAGGGAGAAAACAAACAAGAATGATGTGCTATATGCAATATAGCAGTTTTGGAGGAGGTGGATTTAAACAAAAGAGACACTAAGGGGAAAAGAGGCATTGAGCTCTCCCTTCTGCCTCTGGGTTTTAGCACTGAGAGGGGTAACAAGGGAGATCTAAGGATGCCAAGAGAGGGAATTTGAAGACATAGGAAGAGGGCAAAGAAAACCTTTGAGTTTTACTTTCAATAGATCAAAATACCCTTTCAGGAAGAATGCATTTCAAGACTAAGAAACCCACCTAATGCAGGTTTCTGTTTCTAAGTTCCCCACAGAAATCTTATCAGTGCCAACAGTGGTGTCTAAAGAGTGGATAGGTGTCTGTCTTAGGATGACTTTAATCAGTCTGTATCCATCGTTGTCTGAATTGATTAGGGACTTAGTTCAATTGGCAATATACTATTTGAGATACTATAGCATATCTTGTCTTCCACATCTAACACCGGCCTTTAACATACACCAAGTGCCTGTTTCCACGTTTCATTTATCACATAAGACAAGCTCCAAAATATCTTTCTCTCATATCAAACTCAGATGTGAATACTAGCAGAAAGAAATCTGATCCTCTCTCTTGTACTGGGCTACAGTGAAGATGACATAGAGAAGATATTTACTCTGAAACATCCTAATGAATAGACTGTAGGCTACAGATGTTGAGGGCTTCAGGAAGAAGGTGAAAAATATGAGGTGATGCAGAATCTACTATTTTTTACTTCATTTTAGGAAAGAAATAGTATGCAGAGCCAGGAAATAATTATAAAATTGCACAAGATTCATGTACAGCTTCAAATGAAGACCTGAAAGTGTAGTAGAACAAATTTCTATGCAAGACACATTTCAATAAATTTGCCTAGGCCGTGCTTGCAATGCACATTTGACTGCATGATGCAGGTATTTGGGGAAAGAAAGTTTTTTGTTTGTAGAAAGCAATTTTTTGTTTGTAGAAAGCAAATTTTAAAGTTCCATTATTATTCAGAAGAAACAAATGGTAAATTCAAACATCATTATAATCTCCTGGCCTTCTCTCTTAAAGCTGTTAATTATAAACCCATCCAGTCTTTTATTTGTCACTGAGTAATCAAGTTGAATGTGCAGGGAAATGTCAGCCTTCTTCACCCATCAAACCAATTTTCCTTCAAATATCTGTGTGCTTTCTTCCATGTTACATGTTGCCTGATATACTTGGGCAACTGCTTCTAAGACACAGTCCATCAAACACCTTCAGATGTCAAGCTAAAAATCTTCTCTCCTATAAGGCTGATAAATAGGGTAAGTAACTGGTATATTGTAACTACACTTGTGTGAAACAAATAAATTTATCATTTTTGCCTCATATTCCCCTTATTTCCTTAACTCTTAGGCTCATAGAATCATCAAGGTTGGAAGACACCTTTAAAATCATCAAGTCCAACTGTCAACAGAGTACTACTACTAAAACACTAAGTGTTATCACCCAGTGCCAGATCCAGATGCCTCTTAAACATCTCGAAAGATGGTGACTGCACCACCTCCCTGGGAAACCTATTCCAATGCCTGAACACTCTAATAGTGAATTTTGTTTTCTAATATCTAATCTAAATCTCCCTTGTCTCAGCTTAAGGCCATGTCCTCTTGTCCTTTCATTGCAGGCACAGTAGAAGAGATCAGCCCCCATCTCACTAAAACTTCCTTTCAGGTAGTTGTAGAAAGAGATGAGGTCCCCTCTAGGCCTTCTCTTTTCAAGACTAAACAACCCCAGCTGCCTCAGCCATTCCTCATATGACAAGTTTTCTACACCCTTCATGAGCTTTGTTGTCCTTTGCTGGACACACTCCAGAACTTCAATGTCCTTCTTAAAGTGAGTGGCCCAAAACTGGATGCAGTAGTCAAGGCATTGCCTCATCAATGCCAAGAATAAGGGGATGATCACTTCCCTTGTCCTGATGGCTACACTATTCTTGATACAGGCCAGGATGCCATTGACCTTTTTGGCCACCTGGGCACACTGCTGATTCATATTGGACTGGCTGTCAACCAGCACAGGAAGTCACTTTCTGCCAAATAGCTTTCAGGCCCCACCCCTCCCCCAGGTTGTACCATTGCATGGGTTTGTTATATAGCCAGATTTTTATCCTTCTAACAGTCCACTAATCCAAGCTGCAAGCAACCAGTTTTTCTAGAAGGATGCTGTGGGAGACACTTTACTGAAGTCTAAATAGACTACGTTCCCAGCATTTCTCTCTTCTACTGGGTGGGTCACTTTGGCACAGAAGGAGATCAGGTTGGTCAAGCAGAGCTTGCCTTCTGTAAATCCATGTTGGTGGGCTTTATTCTGTAGTTGGCCTGTATGTATAATGGCACTCATGATGATCTCTTCCATAACCTTGCCTGGAACCAAGGTTAGGTTGACTTCGATAAGCAGTAGTGAACAGCAACTAAAACATTAGTGTATTATCAACATTATTCTCATACTCAATCCAAAACACATCACTGTACCAGCTACCAGGAAGAAAATTAACTCTATCCCAGCCAAAACCAGGACAATTCTGCAGGGAGCAAAGTGAGGAATAAATTACTTTGGAGAAAGCACGGCAAATGAATTATCTGCGCTGATCCACACTGTAGATAGAGGAGTGTCTTTGATTTTAGCTATGATTCAAAACCTCTCAGAAACCCCTATCAAGTTCTTGTACTTTATAAAATTATTTACATAATGTAGCATAGTCAGTGACACTTGGAAATACAATCCAAATCACAGAAGTCCAAGTAGTTAATTTATGGAGCAGAAAGGAAATAAACACCAAATTAGAGTTCAAAGCACAGCAGAATTTTTTCTTCTCTAATTTTAGCAGCAGAATCAGAAATTTCAATTACTTTAAGACTATCCTGTGGCTTTGAAAGTCACTACAAAGATGAAATTCTGTTAAACAGAAGGTAGGGAGGGAATTTAATTTCAATTTGGGAGAAAAATCAGATTACTAATCATCTTGAAAAAAAATATGAAAGGTTGAACACATGGAAACAAAACGTATAGTAAAGTTAGTTTTTTTTCATGTGACTTTTTACAGGACATTAAGTTTTTCTCAGTATTCTTACCAGGGTTTTTACTTCTTTTGGATTCAAATTCTTCTTTATTTGAGATGTGCATGGCATAATTTTCAAAAGAACACTTAGCAAGTACCCATTAAAAAGCTATTATAACATCTTTTGATATAATAACTTTGCATATTCACTACAGAACCACATGTAATCTTAATGGCAGAGGATGGGAATCTTCTGGTCATCAAAGTAATATAGCTTAGTTTTAGGACTGAGTTGTTTCTAGAGAACCAGCTTTGTGTAATAGTATGAGGAATTTCCTGAATGTTATGAAAGATAACTATAAGGGATTCTATATTTGTTATTTCTATCTTCAATACTAGGATAGCATATAATAAATAATCCAAACCTGTAACTTCTTAACAAAGTCTAAGGGAGATACTACATCACTGACCTGAATTAAAATCAGTATTTAACTACAGCTTCTTTTTCTGGGCTTAACACAGTTTGTTACGACAGCACATTTTCTGCATTAGTCTGTATATGTGCTTACAAACATTTGTCTTATCTTGTCTACACATCTCCTGAATCCAAGGAATTTTTGAATCCATTACCTAAGATCAATCACATTCAAAAGAAAACACACACTTCACACACTTTTATACATTTCAAAGAGTGTATAAAAGAATAAAAAGGTAAATACAAGTCAGGATTTTTCATGTTGATAAAGTGCTTCACAAGTATGACTTGTGCTTGAGAACATTGTTAAACATGGTCTCATCAGAATGCTCAAGAAAAATATGTAGTTAATGGTATGATCTTTGGCAAAACATTTAGAGCATTTAATAAGAGTATTCTTTGTCACAGAAATACTACTTATTTGCTCAAAAGGTCGTGTTCTGTTATGCTCCATGCCCTTGGCAAAAGAGTTGGATTTGATATTCCACTGTTCTTCATGTAATGGAGATTTTGGATGAAGATCACAGGAGATGTTGTATTATTCACACTAATAATGATTATTACCAATCAGCAATTGTCAGCACTAGTTAAAGAAATGGCAAAATATGTCAGGCTGTCATCTGAAATCTCTGCTTTGGTTACTTGTTTAGGTGCGAAACAGTCATTTTACTAATTGGGTTCAAATGGCAAAGAATCATAAAGTTAAGTAAAACTGGAAAACTGAATTGCATGCCATAATTTCAATTTAAAAATGAGAAGCTCCTAATTTTCTCTCATGTGTTTTTTCTTTGTATATTTCCAGTTTATAAAGACTAATGTGTTTCTGTTTCACGGCAAGTTAACCTTTCTTGTGTTTTCTCTGATTTTTATTCAACACGCCATAACATGCTGCAGGGTGTCTGACACTTCTTCCCATGTGCACAGATAAGCTGTAGGCAGCAGAACACCAACTTAAGGTAATTGAAATCAGAAAGTCTTATATCTTCATTTTTTTTGGTTCAAATTAGTCAATGAAGTGTGCAATGTGCAGGGTGTAAATAACTGCAGAATTAGAAGCCCTTAGTCTCTAATTACATTATGTGAAGTTGTATATGAATAAAACATAAGAGAATGTTGACATAATTTGTTGTAGACATTAATTGCTCTCTCAACTGGATGTTCAATGCTGCAATTTTTGAGGGGTTAATTAATTAAAGCAAGCAAGATCATGCTGCTCAGGCAATACTGAAGTTAGATTACTCAATGTGCAATTTGATCGTATCCAAAGATGCTATTGCAAGTCCTCTGCTGGAATGAGGAAATAGTCTTCAGTCAAAGTAATTAATTTCTGACAACTTGCAAAGTATAAGGCGTTTACAAACTGGATGTAATAGTCAAGGTTGGATAAAAACTTTTGCTGGGCGTTTAAGGAAGAGTGTCAGTCAGAACTGTAAAACCTCAAATATTGATATTTTTTGGCCTCTTGTTCCTTTCAAGATCTAACACTAATGTGAAATTCTGCAAAGGCTTGCAAAGGTCCTGTTTAACCTGGTTGAGTTTTTGTGTGTTTTTTTTTTTGTTTGTTTGGTTGGTTGGTTGGTTTGGTTTGGGGTTTTTTTGTTGTTGTTATTTTTTTTCTTGTTATTGTTTGGGTTTTGGTTTTGTTGGTTTGTTTGGTTTTCTTAACTTTTTTATTTTATACGTTCCTAGTCCTGCAGTTGAATTTGATGTCACTGTATTCCTTTTTTTGTAGCTATGGGAATGTCCAGCAAGAACACCTATTTCTATGTTACAGTTTGAAGAGCATCCTTATACTTTTCTTTTTCTCATTTTCCTTCACTATGACTGCCTTCCTGAACAGCATATCTCAGCATGTTTTGGAAATGTTTTGGTAGGACTTCACTGCTAAAGGCTAAGGGAGATGGAATTTCAGGCAGAAAACTGAAATATGAACTAAAATCCACATGTTCAGATTGAAACGTTTTGAATCAGACTTAAAAAAGTTAAATTCCTCAAGTTATATTTAAGAATATACACAGAAATGTCTAGATTTTTTTTTTTTTCAGGAATATAAGCAGCAACAAATCCCTTCAAAAATTAAGCTACAAAAAGCTGGAAGGATTTTTTTTTCTTTAAATAAGCTCCTTAATACATATTTAGAGATCGTGCAGCCTTAACTGTAAAGCCAATGCTTTTCCTTTTGATTAGCATTTCTTTCTAGCTGTGTTTTTCCATGCATCAATCTATAAAATAACAGTCCTTTGAGCAGAGGTATTAATTTCAGCCATAGAAAAATACTTAAAGAAGTAAAACTGTGATCTATTTTCATGCATTTGCTATGTCTCTGAATTAATAATACAAAAAATAAATTAATGTAAGTCAAGACTTGCAAATTCAAATAAAATACACTCAGAGTTCAATCATTTTTTCAGTAAACAAATTTGTTCAAAGATTTTGAAAAAAAATTGACATAATTTATGCATAGTTTAAACTATTCACAGGAGTTGTCTAGAAAATTATGTTGCAGCCCTAAACCCACCATCTTTGAATTAAGAAATATCCTGACTGCAATGAAGATGTCACACATGTTTTTGTATATTCTGTAAATCTTGCAGGCATTTGTTCTGAGCTAAATTGTGTAAATACCGAACAGTAAAAATGCATCATTTAATCTTAAATATTACATCCTGTTCAATATTATATATGGTTACTAGTAAGATGGCATAAAAATTACAGAAACATTACTACGAGATTTGGACAGTCCTAGGTGAGAAGGCTTTATCTTTTTGAGCAGGAACCATATTCTATCAGCTTGCTGCACTGATAATTAGGCTAATGTTGGAATATACAATTTTCATGACCACTCTAAGCAGCTCTAGCAGGCAGCACAGGTGGCTATTAAAGGTTTTGTTACGCATTGCCAAATGTTAACCCAAGTGGGAGAGATCTGTGGGAGAGTATATGCTTTCAGTCTTCCAAAGGTGTAACTCTGTGTCGCTACTGGGAGTAGCTGAAATGTGGAATTCTGTGGACCTGATTTTAATTGAAGATACTTTAACTATTGATTATTTCTGATTTTGAATTTTTGGGTCATCTTTCCAAAGAACTCTATGATGAACTATATAAACTTCAATATAATAAAATTATATAATAAATATAATAAAAATCACATTATTTTGAATATCTGTCTCTGTCTAGAATACAGGATATTTTTTTCCTCTTACTACAATTAAAAAGATTTAACATATAAGTGGTCCTATATATAGTTTTTAAAAATGAAATGTTGTGAGGGTTTTTTTTAAATTATTTTTCATACCCTGGTCTGGACACATAAAGAGAAGAGATCTGCCTTAAATAGCCAACAAAGCAGCTAAAATTTTTCTAATTCTATGTGAAAGTCTCAAAGTCAGATGCGTGTTTACTCTCCTTGAAGTGACATTGATGAGCTTAAACTACTGAAGCCAAATAAAACCCTTTGGAGTTACATTTTCCATAACATAAAAAAATCCACTCTGCAGCACATATCCTTCACTTTACCTAGTTGAGCAGTACTGAATCAAAATTAATTGTCTTTGAAATGCATACACTGTACATCTTGAAGGCTAATCATTATCACTGGAAGAAATGCCTGCTATATAATGAATTCAAGCTAGAATGAATTAGTCTTTCTTTTTCATATTCTCTGATTGTAATTTGGTATGCTAACGTTAATCTATGAAGAGACAGAAATCTTAGCCAAATAACAGAGAACTAGCTTTGACTCAATTACTAACTTGCTATGTCACCTTGATAAAGTTGGAGAAGCACGTTGTATCCCCATTCTGCTGAAAAAAACACAGCATAAGAAAACTTACAAATTATGCTTTCCTTCAATCTTCTTTTTCTAAAACAACAAAAGTGCCTTTATGATAAAAGACATATTTAAGACAAGCTTGAAATCCTCTAGAGAACTGCACTCTAGTCAAATGAGCTATTTTATGTCCATGCTCTTCTGGAATCGTGGGGAAGCATTTGCCTGAGTTAGCTTTTCAACCACCCAGCTCCTACATTAAAGACAGTCACTACTGCCCACATCCAGCAATGTGAATTGGAACTCAAAACTGAGAAAAGTCCCTATTTTTTTTGCCATGTTTTAGTGGAAGAGATTATCATCTCAATATAATAGACAGGCTTTCCATTTGCACTTGCATTTCTTGGAACTCATACTATTAAATAGCAATCTGTAAGTCTTGCGAGGCTCACTGGCAGTGCATATTTTTAGTCTTTGACGGTTTTGTAAACACACTAATCTTTGTTATTGTCTGTTTCCAAGTTTTATCTGGATTCCACAAGAAAGGCAGAATCAGCGAACAGTTTGTGAAGCCATGATCTGGAATGTCCTGGCCTTGGTAGAAATCTGACAGCAGATCAAAAGATTTTCATTGGAGTGATGCCTTAGAATTCTAAAAACAATAGCAGTGGAGCTCTGCTCCAGCGCAATCTGGGACTACCAAGACCTTGCTCCAGGAAAGTCCTGCAACTTGGTCACCCAAATGCATATGACAACTTGCTATTATGAATTACAACCTGCTGCCAACTTCAAGGATGACGTAGCTGTCCAGGAAACAAACTTTGAGCAATCCGTTAACATGTTCACAGCATGATGGAAGTTTCTGTGTTTTCTGGTTTATAGCATGTGATTCACAAACAGCAGGGCTGTCATCATGGTAGGAATACTGCAGTTCTGTGCATGTGAGAGGAGATTGCATGACCAGAAACTCAGGTGTGTGTAGACAAAATGCATGGCAGGAGAGTGGCTAAACAGGACTTCATATTGACTTATGTTCATATGAAAAAAAATATTAGAAAATAGTGTTAGTATTATTTCTGCTACTTCTTACTAATGGAGAGTTTCTTTAAGCAATAGGTGAGAGGAATGAATGAGCACAATAAGAGATAAATGCAGCTCTGGTGCCTGAGGGCATGGACTGGAGAATGCTGACATACACACTCAACAACCCACCACCAAAAGCCTCGCTGACAATCTGGGCCACATTTTTAGAAGATCTTGGGTACATCTGTATGGTTAGACCTAATCTCATCACACTGCTGTCATGACTCCATATAGAAAAAAATCTGAAGGAGCCAGAGACCATCCTGTTATTCATTGCTGAAGTATGATAGTGTTCAACAAAATAATAATATTCTGTATCTTCAGTCTACGAAGTACCTCAGGAAAAGCTTATTGTTAGTATAGCAGAGAAATAAAGCCTAAGGTATATGGTAACTCAGGAGGAAACAGATTACAGGAAGATAATACTATAAGTAACTAATGGGTTTTCTATTATGATAATGCAGCAACTTCAGTGAAGACTAATTAGAGATAGATAAGTACAAGGAAGCCTGTGGAGCAAGTAAATATATGCTTTAAACAAATATTTCACTATGAATGTCAGATTTTAATTCAAAAGCCAAAAGAAAAAGAAATAAGCGGTTTCCTGAAGTTTAGCGTTTTAGAGCTCAGTGAATATTCATACTGTTCTATAAAACCTGTAAATAAAGTCTGTTTTGGTAAAATCAGAATTTTCCCCACTGTGCTACCTTAGTCAATTATTTCTTCTACACTGGTTCTTTTGTGAACATATTATCTTTTCAAAAGTCAATAGATGAAGTATTTATTCTTAGTTTTCTAGCTATTACTGTGTTTTGATTCATTTCAACAGTGTAATTGTTAGTCCATGTATTACTAGTATGCTTACTTAATTGAAATACTAAAAAGTTCTTGCTTTAGCTACAGCTTCTCTTTCTCCAAGTATCAGATATTAAATTGAAAAAAATAATTACACAAAATTATATGTCTTTTATACAGCAAGTGTAGGTGTATATCAGGGCAGCAGAAACTCGATGATATCATTCACAAAGAGGATGTTCCTATGTGCTCTTTAAATAGAAGACTGTTTTCCAAACGGGTCAGATTCTACTTCATTGCTTATACTGAATAGGACTTCATTCAGTGAGTCATCCTAGTTAATCAATAGTATTATGCTTACAGAATAGTATTAATCAGCATGACTAACTGGATCATAATATGGCCTAAATTTGGCAGTTTTTACAGTGAAGCTCAAAGTATCTAAATAGATTTTCTTATAAATGCCAGATTGCCCTAACCAGTCTCATGTCATGACAGCTTCAAATTGTATTACTCTGTGAATTTATTTTGATTAGCATCTTAAAGTGCTAGCAATTACTGTGTGCATTTGTGTGCAATGCTTTCTGTTATACAAAAAGATTTTGGAATATCTTACAATAACTTAGATTTTGCAATTGATATTTTTTGAAAAAAATTATTCAAACTAAAACTGCTAATAGTTATGGTTTCATTTTTCATTCCACAATATTCCTCACTTTCAGGGGAATGGGATTTCTAAAGTCGCTAGAGATTCTAGTAGACCCTTCAGAATCCATCCTTCCTTTCCATACAGGGCTTCAATTAAAAAAAAAAAAAAAAAAAAGTCCATTCCAGTGTGTCCACTCTCTCACAAATGAAAAAAGGCACTTGAAAGGCATACTAAAGGAAAGGAAGTCTTAAATGTTCAGGAGCAAGCTGTCTCTGTGTATCGAAAGGTGAGCTGTCAGGGAAAAAGACTGGCCTGGCTGAGCAGTGAGTTTTGGCTGGAACTCAGGGAGAAAACACATGATCTTTAGAAGAAGGTGCAGATAATTCAGGAAGAGTACAAGGATGACATTAGGTCATGTAGGGAGAAAATTAGAAAGGTAGAAGCTCAGCTAGAACTCAATATGGCCACTGCTGTGAATGTTAACAAAAAATGTTTTTATAAATACATTAACAGCAAAAGGAGGGAATCCTTTATTGGATGTGTGGTGGAACATTGTCACCAAGGATGAGAAAAATGCTGAGGTACTTAATGCCTTCTTTGCCTGTCTTTAACAGAAAGATTGGTTATCCTCAAAACAGCCAGACCACAGAGCTGTTAGACAGGGACAGGCAGTAGCATAGATCCCCTGCAGTCCAGGAGGAAGTAGTCAGTGACCTGCTAAGCCACCTAGACACTCACAGGTCTATGGGGCTGGATGGCATCCAACTGAGGGTACTGAGGAAGCTGCTGGAAGAGCTTGCCAAGCTTCTCCATCATTTATCATCTGCCCTGACTTGGCTAACTGGTTAGGTCCCAGTTGACTGGAGGTTGGTCAGTGTGACACCTATCTGCAAGAAGGGGGAGAGGGAGGATCCAGGGAACTACAGGGCTGTCAGTCTGACCTTGGTGCTGGGGAAGGTTATGGGAACAGATTTTGAGTGTGATCACACAGCATGTGCAGGACAAACAGGGGATTGGGTGCATTCATCATGGACTTTGGAAAGGCGGATCTTACTTGAGCAACCTGATCTCCTTTTACACCCTGCCTAATGGATGAGGGAAAGGCTGTGGGTGTTATTTACCTGGATTTCAGGAAAAACTTTGATATTTTCTCCCACAGAATTCTCCTGGAAAAGCTGGCAGCACCCAGCTTGAACAGGTGCATTCTCCTTGGGTTAAGATCTGGCCGGATGGCTGGGCCCAGAGAGTGGTGGTGAATAGTGCCACATCCAGTTGGCAGCTGGTCACTAGTGATGCTCCTCAGGGATCAGTTTTAAGGCTAGTACTGTTTAATATCTTTGTTGACGATCTGGATAAGGGGATCTTGTGTGTCCTCAGTAAGTTTGCAGACAAAACTAAGTTGAGCAGGAGTGTTGATCTGCTGGAGGGTAGAAAGGCTCTGCAGAGGGATCTGGACAGGCTGGATTGATAGGCCAAGGCCAATTGTATGACGATCAATAAGGCTAAGTTCTGGGTCCTGCCCCTGAGTCACAACAACTGCATGAGGTGCTACAGTCTGGGGGAAGAGTGTCTGGAATGTGTCTCATCAGAAAAGGACCTGGGGTGCTTGTCAATAGCTGGCTCAATAAGCAGGGTGCCCAGGTCGACAAGAAGGTAAATGACATCCAGGCTTGTGTGAAAAACAGCTTGTCCAGCAGGACTAGGGCAGTGATCGTTCCTGTGTACACAACTTCAAGTGCTGTGTTCAGTTCTGGGCCTCTCACTACAAGAACAACACTGAGGTGCTGGAGCATATCCAGAGAAGGGCAACAAAGCTGGTGAAGGGTCTGAAGCACAAGTCTTATGAGCTGAGGTTGTTTAGCCTGGAGAAAAGGAGGCTCAGGGAAGACCTTCTTGCACCCTACAACTACCTGAAAGGCTGTAGAGAAGTAGGGGTGTGTCTCCTCTCCCAGGCAACTAGTGACAGGACAAGAAGAAATAGCCTCAAGCTGCACCAGGACAGGTTCAGTTTGAACACCAGGAAAAATTTTTTTCACTGAAAGGGTTGTTAAGCATTGGAATGGGCTGCCCAGGCAAGTGATGGAATCAGCATCCCAGAGTTTTCAAGAAATGACTGGACATGGCACTTAGTGCTACGGTTTAGTTGACGTGGTAGTGTTCAGTCAAACTTGGACTCGATGATCTTGGACATCCTTTTCAACCTTAATGATTCTATATATATCAATGATTTTATGTATATTGAATGAACAGCACATCCAATTAATCTATCAGTGTACCTAAATTATGGCCTTGTGGATTATTGCTCTCAGGGAGCCAAGGGTGTGGGCAGACACATTGTACTGTTGCAATTTAAGAGTCTAACATTCTATTTTCACACAAAATGGCTCAACAATGACTCCCTGCCAGAGACTACCTTCCCCTCAGCTGTTCTGGAATAACTGTCCATGTAATCATGCCATAAATTCAGTCCTAGCAAAATAATGAGTGTTAGGAAACCCTATTAATATAAGTGTGTAAGGTCGCTGTGATTACTCTGGCATCATTAGGTTAGGCACTACTCATACAGGGTTTTTTTTGGCAGGTCTGGTGCCTGTATAATCTGGGCAGGTAACAAGCAATTTTTTTCTCCAGCTCAAATATAACCAGAACAGAATTTCTGATGATGGCTTTTTTTTTTTTTTTTTTTAATTCTTATTTTAAAATTGTAAATACAGTACTTAGTTCAGAAGGTTGTTGTTTAACTAGTTTCAACTAGTGTCAACAAAGTGATTTGAGAATTTCAAATGAAGTTATGAAAAGTTATCGGAAAAACATTCATATCAAACATCTGCGAGCCAGACCAACGAGAGCCTGCTCATGTAGAAGAATAGTAACCAACCCTAGGGCTTCAAGAGAAGTATTTACATATGGTTTGAGAGAACATCAATGTGTCAGGGCTTTGCATAGCCCAGATCAAACATGACAAGTCAGAAATTAAAGACATTTTAGTCATTATAACTTATCAAATAATAATCCATAAACTCAGAAACCTTGTCATTATATGACTTTTAGCTTGGCTCCTCAGGAAAATCAGTCTCACACAATCACATCTTTGATCAATATCTGGACTTACATAGATATTTCTTTCCTCTCTTAACTTTGAGATATCTTGTCCAACATCAGCCAGGAGTAGAGATCTCTGAGGAAATGAAATGCTTCATGAAAAGGGTTAGCCAGGTAAAGGAAAGAAATGCTGTATATCTATGACTAAAAGGCTTCTCAGTTCACCAAACCTGAGAAATTATCACAGCCCTAACAAAGTTACAGAACTAATTGGAGTAGCAGCAGCTTGTAACTAATCCTCAAGAGATGAACTCAAGACATGATCAGAGCCAGAAATATGCATATTATTTGGCACCAGGTATTCCACACTGCAGCAACGTGTTACAAATACTCCAGCTTCAGGAAAGATTCATTTGGGTATGCAGGAATGCATATCCCACTTAACTGCTCCTTTTCATTTTGATACATGAAACAGACCACCACACTGGGTGTGAGATCCAAAAGTGCTTCCATAGTGGCACTACAGTGTAGGACTTTTTCTTCCTATACCATATATTTGGTGTACTGCTCGACCATGTAGTACATCACTTTTCGCTCTTTACAAACTCACTGAAATGTTTGGTGAATTAGAGCCACTGGGGATAAGACCTTGTCTCCACTTCTGAGAATAATGACTGATGTAGACACATTAATATGTCTTTAGCAGCCTTTTCATTCAGGCCTCTTCATTTCATCGGGTTTGAGTGACTTCTGAAGGCTAAAAGAGTAGCAGATGATTCAGAGGAGCAGCATCCTGCAATTTACCTGCAAGACTTGAAACCGTTAGTGGTATTACTGGAAATCAAGACAAGGCATAGGGAGCCTCTAGCTGGAAAACTGTCCTAATTATTTTCTTTTCTGCTGCATAAATTATAATTAAAAAGACACAAGGAATAGTACATCTATCTTTAGGTGAGATTGAATCTCTAGGTATTAGTTTTTCAGGAGGCAGGGGAGAGAGAAATGAGTATTCTTTTTAAAATCTTTTATTTAATTTCACTGTTTTGCAGAATTTATTCATGAAAAATAAAAACATATTTGCTTCTCTAGCAAAAAGGTTTTCTTCTTTGTTTCATCAAACAATTATTTTTTTGTTTCAGAAAGCAATTTTAATGGCTTTCTAAACTGTTGAGGCATATGCTGTTAGGTAAGCATATGGTAAGGTAAAGGTACATTACCTCTCTTTTCAAACACAATGCTGAATCATGTTTATACACCTTGATAGCATAAAGTATTAGCACAAGCTATTTTTATAAAGAAGTTGTGAAAAACTGTGTGGGATTTCTTTGGCAAAATTGCTTAGTCCAAATGTGGATACCCTGATGGAAAGAGTAGTAACTCTGTGGAAAATTGCATGAACACTGACAAATGAAACTTGTCACAATGCCCAAGAATTGGCACTTGTTAACAGTGAAAGAACATGATGTCTATCACTGTGTTCAACAACAAGCCATACAAATGAATAGATTAATGATTGCTCATTTTAAAGGATTATTAAGGGTTTAATGAAATTGTCAGAACAGTGGGATACTCAGACTAGCAGAGCCAATGATATTTCATGACTTGTATCGAGGGTACTATTATAAATGGTATTTAAAAGAAGATTTTGGCTATAGACAAGTATTGGCACCATTGTTCTGGCTTTACTAATTGAAGACAATTTCACAGAGCTCCTTGCTTTGGATGACTTCACCTCAGGGCTATATCTAGGAAGCAGGATGCCTCATGTTTCAGCATGCTGACTTCTGTATATTAAACACACAAAATCCTGTTCATTCAGGAGCAAATGCTAAAAACACTGACTTGGTGATCTGGAGTGAAATAAAGCCTTGTACATTTTCAGTGGGATGTTGGAGCTGCCAGTGAGTGTTGCATCTGACACCCTTTCTCAGAACCTCACCTCACCCCAGGCCCAAGGACCAGCATGACTGTTTTCTTCCCCAAGACATAATCCATTAGCTTTAGCTATAAGTTAGCAATTGACTAAGTTTACAGCTTTAAGGAGGGATCCAGCAAAGATGACAGAATTATTTGAAATCCTGTGCCCTTCTGGGATTTTGGAAGTCTAAAGAAGGCCACAAAAAGACACTATATTCCTTGGAATTTGGCATTCAAAACTGACATCAATAGAGAGATACAGTTTCTGTACTAAAACAGAGCAGACCTGAATCTTGTTTTAAAATGACAGTGCAGGAGAAGAGATGTCCTCTTCTATACAGCAGACACTTAGATTTAGTTCCATCTCCCATCCGTTTTAATCTGTTGCTGCTAATCTTCGTTGGATGAGGTGCTCTTCTCTCTTCCTTTTGAATCTGGTGATAAAACCTTACAATCAATACAGAAGGAAAGAGAGGATGAGCATCACTCTCACATGGTAGCATGATCAGTGACATGTCTGGGAGTGATGAAAAAATGAAAGGAGATGGTTCTCCTGCCACCTCATTCTGTGTTTTAAACAGAGATTATCTAATACAAAGATAAGGCTATGGCTGGTCTGAGAATTGCCAAGATATGTTCTGGGAGGAAGCTCTTTTTTCAATAATACTGCTGTATTCAGTTTTCTGAATACAGATGAATATTGAATATATATATACACAGATGAATATCTCTTCCTTTCAAACTGCTTTTTTACTGAAGGGCAGTTTTCAGCACCTTTTCTAGACTGTTTCCTGATATTTTCATTATGGCACAAACTAGCTCTTCTTTCACTGCAGTGGACAGTTTTACTTATCTGGAAAGCATACACCTCTTTGTATAAAATGATATTTTTATCTGTAACACTTAATATCTTCCACTGTACACCTGGTGGAAGAGACTGAAAGGATCACTGTTGGAAAGACAATTAATTTTTAAACAACTAAATTCAAGTCATTGATATGCCTGACATTGTCAGGTAAATTTAAATTTACTTTTTTTCCATTAAGACTCCTGTTTTGTCTGATACCTATACAACCTGATATATGTAAATAATAACATATTAAAATGATTAATAAAATCGCATTTCATAACATCTGTGGCCAAAGGAGACAGAGAAGAATTCAGATAAGATAAACCATGTTCCGGACAGCAATTGACTACTGGGAATGATCCTGTACAAAATGACAAGTACTGACAGCAGTTTTTGCAAAAGGTAGATAAATTTATTTAATGGTCTTTTATTATAAAGTGTCATTTTTTCATGAACCTCTGTCTATTTGAAAACTACTGAGAAGTAGGGACATGTCAGATATTTCTCTTTATACACACAGTAGACTGATAAGGTCTTAGAGCATCTCAATGAAGTTTTTCTTTAAAACTGAGGTAAAAGTAAAGGGAAAGAGAATAACAAGAATATTTCAGTACCTAAACAAGGACAATATAACTTCTTAGGTTATGCTTGAGGAATATGGCTATTAAATAAACAATGTAAGAGGCATTTAGGAACTAATCGTAGAGGAGTTCTGTGCTGAATTGTATTTATCAACTGACTTGCCACAGTCCTTTATTCCTTCTAAGAATTTTTGTTTATATAGGGATATAGCCGTCTTCCCGCCACCCCCTTCCCGCCATCGTCTTCCCGCCACCGTCTTCCCGCCACCATCTTCCCGCCACCGTCTTCCTGTCACCGTCTTCCCGCCACCGTCTTCCCACCACCCCCTTCCCGCCACCGTCTTCCTGCCACCGTCTTCCCGCCACCCCCTTCCCGCCACCGTCTTCTCGAGACCATCTTCCCGCCACCCCCTTCCCGCCACCGTCTTCTCGCCACCGTCTTCCCGTCACCCCCTTCCCGCCACCCCCTTCCCGCCACCGTCTTCCCGCCACGGTCTTCCCACCACCATCTTCCCACCACCGTCTTCCCACCACCGTCTTCCCGCTTATATCAACCCACTGTGTGGATTTTACATTTAAAGATGAATGTACACAGCTGTATGAATGTTGGTGTGCACACAGAGGGCTATAAAGAAAACTAAAAGCAAATAGAATCATTTGGAATTCAATATTGAAAAAAACCTGGAAAATATATATAAAAGAAACATGAAAAAAAATTAGTACTAAAAATGCTGCAAAAAATCTTATTTAGGATTTTTACCTCCACCTTTATTAAGGAATCAGTGCTGAAAGCCAGTAGAGAGGTCTTATAAACTGCATAAAATTACACAACTTTAAAAAAAAGAATTGGAGATATTTTCAGTAGATACCTTTTGTGGACAGAATATTTGCATTTTATAAACTTCCATGGTGTTTGGCCATGTGTATATATGTCACTGCAAAAGACAAGTACTGTAGTGATTCATGTTTACCAATGTACAATTTTATACAAAATTGTACCAAATCTTATTTAGCATTCATATATAAATTGCATTAACAACACTTTCCCACGTGGCTCATTATTATTTAAAACATGCTGCAGTCAGACACAACAACTGCAGGGAGGAGAAAGAGTCACTGACAGGTACAGAAAAAAAATATTTTTGTCAGACTTTATCAAGTCTGTGTTACAGCTTTACAGCTTCACAGCGGCAGATGAGATCACAATGTGCTAATGTCTGTACCCACTGATGATTTCCCAGTTCACTTCCCTCCTTCTAACCTGACCTACTTTACATCACTTTACCGTGATGGGCAGTATAAAGCACTTGAAAGCCTTCAAACCGTGGAGATCTCGTAATGCTCCAGATACAGATCCTCAGTTATTACTGTCCATCAGTTATATACTAGAAACATCCCAGTGGCCGTTCACAGGCATAAATTATCAATCTGTGTCAGGCAACAGCTTTGGTCCCAGAAGCACTGTACTGTTAAGGGAGTTCCAGCTGTCCTGTGCTATTAGTTGCAGAAAAGAGTTTCAGCAAACTCTTTAAGAAACTCTCTCCTCCTCTCTTGTTAGTATCCTCTGGGCAACTACTGCACTCTAATAGAACCTAAGAGATATTTTTGTTTTACAGAGAAGAGCTATAGAATTCCTCACACAAACTACCATTATACAAGACTTCTAAAAAATAAATATAGAAGTAAACTACACAGTTCTTAAAAAAATGATTTTAAAATGTCAAAGAGCAGTCTGGCCAAAGCAATATGTACATAACTTTTGCCTGCTATTACTGCAGAATAAGTGCCTCAAAATAGAAAATCTAAATCAATAGAAAAGGAATTTAAATGAGAAAAACTTTGGAAACTTATGTCTGCCTTTTAGGAAACTGAGTGTGGCGGATGATATAAATGTGTAATTAAAACCAACTATCTTCACAAAAATATTGTGAAATGCTTAAAATATTTCACACAGGATACATTCAGAAAAAGAAAACAAATTAAAAACACATCAAATGAATAGTTATTAGCTGCATTATATTCCCTCCACTGCTTTACCCACAGGCATTGTACCATTATTGCAGTTATTGTATGTCACAAATTACAGACCAGCTCCAATATTTGCTACCATAGAATTACAGCCTCTGTGAGTGCCAAGTTTTCTGCCATCAGCATTCAGGACACTACCTTTACAAGGATAACAAGATAAATCAAAGCAGGCAATCAACAATGTGGAAAAACTACAGAGAATTATAACATAAAATATTCTATTTCCAAGCTATTGTAGAATCCAAGCCTACACTTATACATTGTGCAGTTCTAGGTTCCTAAGTATGCAGAGCCTGTGGCACTGCAGCACATCTGAGAGTGCATGTACAGGTGCACATGGCAGGTGTGTGTGAGCTCACGTTACACTCCAAAGCTGCATGACCAGAGAAGCCAACCATCAAGCTGGAGCTGATATACCCTGCTGGAAATCTTCATTCAGGTAGCTAGCAAGCCAATCACACTGCCTTTTTCTTTGTTGGGGTGGGTGAGATGCGGCCAAAAGCTTTTGAAAGACTCTGTCCTGGAGCCAGTGAGGAAGTGAAGTTAGTTTTCCAATACTGAAGTGAGAGGGGGACTTAGTCTTTTGACTGAGGAACCTTGGAAACCCTGGATAGCAGTTGACCCTTGGTAACACTGGCTTTTCAGTGCTGTTCTTAGGAAAAGTATTTCCCATATTTCTTCACATATAAGAGAGGTAAGACATCCTAAAAACATACGGCTTGAGACCAAAAGCTGTGTAGAAGGTAAAGCCCACAATCCTACATATGAATTTCTGAACACACATTTAAGTCCCAGTAGCAGAGAAGATAAGGGAAGCTTTGGTTATTAAACAGGAAACTGTTATGGTTTACCAGCAAAAAACCTGTGGAAGGCTGGAGAAAAAGTGCTATTTTGCTCAGTGCATTTATGTATCAAAATTTATGATTTCATCCAGCAGTGGTAATTTGAGAATGTATCTACAGAGTGATGCATAGTACTACTGCGATGCAGAGTGTGTTTCCCTATGAAGCAGAATTCCAGGGTTTCTTTCACAAGCCGTCTTTCACCTTGCACATGAAGCAGGAGAGAGTGAGGAGTGAAGCCCTATGCAGAGGTGGGTCGGTGGTACTAGAAAACTGTTCCAGAGTTAAGATTATTCTGCAGTTTTGCCCTTTACTACTTTATGTATGGCAGATTTCATTAGAAATGTGTATAGTAAGTACCTATACTTAAAATCAGTAAACAACTCTCTATTTTGGTGGCATGTTCAGAGTAAAAACTGTTGCAAGAGTGAGTACAGGTTTTTGCTCCCCCCAGAAATTATGAGAATAATTTATTTCTAATTTTTGCTTCTACTGTCACAAGCTACATTATTAAGAAATAGCTATTCTGGAGACTGGGAGAAAACCAAAAAGTATTCCCTCTCTGAAGGTAGTGGTTGCTATTAAAACTAAAACCCCAGAGCAATATAAAGGTCTAGGATGATAATGTAATATGATCACTTTATCTCCCTGAATGACAAAGCATTGGTTTTCATGTTGTCAAACAAGCCCTGATTTTTTTTCAATATCTACCACACTGCTGTGTTTTGGAAAACTGCATTACTGTTCAAGCCTCTGACTTGTAATTTATGTCTCTTTACTACCTGTAAGTGGGATTCAAGTGCCTCAAGTTAGGTACATGTATCTACTTATGAGCGACTAAGTATTACACAGATTTGTCTTGCCAGTCCACTTCTCCCCTGTTCCCAAAGCTCACTTAATGTTTAAATGCCCCTGTAGAATCAAGATGCAAGGTTTTATATACTTCTTATGGTGAGGGCTTGGCTTCTGAAGTGCAGTGTGTTGGATATACAGGAGTTCTGGTCACCATGAAAACTCTTCAAGAGGAATATGGTGATTTGAATTTCTGGCACTAAGGTTCACACTCATCAAAGGTGGTTTTAACATTAACAGACAACTGCATCTTTATGAAATTTCTTGTGTTCAACAGTGGTTTGATTAATTCGCCAGGCTTAGCAAGAGGTGATTTTTTTCCACTGGAATTTTGCCACTATTTCTTAAAACTTTACAAAAAAAAAAAAAAAAAAAAAAAAAGAACAACTCCTGTCTGATGAGGAGACAATGCAAGTAAAAAACTAAAATAGCCATTTTACCTCCTACATGCCCACTAATTTGGAAGCCGTAGGCTCAGATTCTTCTGTCACATGACACACAATTAACATTTGTTAACAAAACAGTAGAAACACAGAATGCAGGAAGTTGGCTTCTGCAGCCAATGGCAGTTTTGCCATTCCTAAGAACCACAATTTTTATTTCTTCTCTACTGAATGTCAAATGCCTCCCTGAGCATAATGACAAAATTTCACAACACACTACAGTGTGGGATGCTGGGAAGTCCACCTGTGTGGAACAAGTCCACTTGTTCCTACAAGTCTTAATGAATTGACAGGAGAAAAGACTGTATCTGATTTGCAAATTAATCAGTTAACTTCCAGGATATGGTGCCCTGATTGAGATTACCTGTAATGATGACTATTCCAACTCATTTCCTGAGCTGAACTTCTTTGCAGATTTCAGTCTGTGATTAGCAATTTCTGTGCTGTCTTTTAAGTCCTCCTTTGTGAAGGTAGTTTTGGTGAATTCTGGCATCTCTTTGTTGTAAATCAAATATGAAGAAGCTCCTCACTGAGAAGGAAAAGTTGAAGTTGCAGTGCTCTAAAATTACCTTACATCAAAGGGGTAAGGCACTCAAGCACAGTCATAAGCAAGGTAGAAAACGGATACTTTAAATGCAAAATTGATTTATTATGCATATCCAAAAAAAAATCATGTCATGTCTGAAAGTGGACTGGTGTGTAAGTAGAGACTTTTTGATGTTCTTTTGGTCCCGGATAACAAACGAAATAAAAAACAAATGTAGTAGAAAAATTAAATTAAATAGGTTGCTTTATTAACCATCTTTTAGAGAAAAAAAAATCCAGACAAACCAAAATCTTTAATAAGAGCAATGGCTTGTTAGAACCAGAAAATATTTATTGTAACAAATAGGGTATCTAAAAGGAAATTAAGTAATGCCATCCGTAGTGCTGCAGCACTCAGGTATAATAAAACTGATGAACCCATATAATAAAATTTATGGAACTAAGGTGAATTCAATTTATTTGAATATGCTCAGTTATGTTTTTGTTTATTCCCATAGCAGATGTTTAATTTACAAATCAGGCAATTACTACAGCTCTTCCAAACAAATAAGAACAGATTAGTCAAACGCTCACATCAGTTTTTATGTTTATCATTAGTTTTATGATGCACCATGAATATTCAGTGTTAAGAAAAAACTCTCATTATGATACCTGGAAAACCTTTAAAATTATGTTTTACATCTCCAAATGGTATCTCACCCTGTTTTAAAAAGCTGCTGATGTTTGTTACTAAGAGCTGGGCTTAAATGTTAATAGGGATTGCTCCAATATCTTCCTGATGATTTCAAACAGATTAGTTTTCCATTCACAATACTTTACTATGGATATGACGTGCTTTGTTATATTTTTTTTACATAAATAAAGGAATTTTGGTTTGCCTTTCAGAGAGAATTCTTGAGACTGAAGGGTTTATTTCAACAAGACAAAGCAAACCTACCAAAGAAACCCCAAACAGCTCTTTCTCTTACAAAACAAACAACTGCCTACATATTTTCCTTGAAGTTTGGGGTAAACTCAGTGTCATCCAGCTGGCCTTTGACTTACGTCATGTTTCCTGGAATATATCCCATGGTATAATGAAATCATTCTATCATCAGAGATGCCATATTGCATGCTGAACGCTCATTATAAATGCGTACTCTCTGATGGATAGGAACCTATTACTCAGCTTGAAGAAGACAGAAGTTCTGTATCACCCAGCACCTCAGGAAGTCTTCCGTCATCCCCATATCACCATTGGCGAGTCAGAGCTCAAATCAGTACAGCAATTTAATTACCTCGGAAGCATCATCTCCTCGGATGGTAAGATTGACACAGAAATAGACAACAGGTTAGCAAAGGCACACAGAGCTTTGGGCAACCTCCATAAAAGAGTTTGGCAAAACAAACACCTGAAGAAAAGCACAAAGATCTGTGTTTACAGAGCCATTGTTCTGTC
>JAWWES010000115.1:66627422-66645182 GCA_035583135.1 Lophotriccus pileatus
CGCGCAGGATCACTCTCGAGGAGAAGAGACAGCGCAGAAAGAATCGCGTCTTGTTGACATCACCAGGAGAGTCTTTCCGCTGTGCCTTTTGCAACCGGACTTGTCCGTCTTGCATTGGCTTTTGTAGATACCAGCGCGCTTGTAGCAAATCTTCATTCGTGAAGCCTAGCCATGATGATGATTACTCACAGACATGTCCAAGAAAAAAGGTATCCCCTGCCTATTTTGCTTTAAAAAATTACAATCTGCTGAGTTTTATGTTAGAAGAACAGAAAATAAGCCTCAGTTTCATCTCCAAATTCCTATAACACATAATTCCCTTCAATTTGGCAAATTTTTCATATTTTTGGTAAAGTGGTCCTTTTTGTTAATTGAGAAGTTAAGAGAACGTTTTAGGGTTAGATCAATTCATTAAGATAAATTCTTGTGGAATATGCTCAGTAAGAACATACTTTGCAGTGCAAGATATGTGAAATGTAAAAGGTTGTGGAAAACAAGTATGTATTGTTAAAGGTTATTGCTATTGCAAATAATTTGTCTTTACCCACTTGACAATAACACTCTTTGTTGACAACAACACTCTTTGCTGACAACAACACTCTTTGCTGACAACAACACTCTCTTGAGAAAACAAAAATAACATCTGCCTCCTGTTCATTAGTTACAGTACAAATTCATTTAGAAACTTTAGCTGTAAAACTAGTTTTGGATAAACTTGTGTAATCTTGTTATAATATTAGAGTATTCTTTAAATGTGAAATTTATAGCTTCTGGTATTTTCTTACCTCCCAGGTTCAAAGAAGAATTTCTAATATCCTTGTCTCTCAAAAAAATATAAATAAAATGGTACTTTCTGCATCAGAAGCATTGGAACAGGCTGCTGAAGGAAGTGATTGATACTTCCCTGGAGGGGAATAGTGCCATAGATGTGGCACTTAGGGACATGGTTTTGTGGTGGACTTGACAGTACTCAGTTAATGGTTGAACTCAAAGTTCTTGATGGTCTTTTCTGACATAAATGATTTTATGTGTTTATGATTTTCAATAATGCACCTTAAGCATAACTGCACCACACGGCATTTCTATATTCTTCCGGGAGCAAATATAATTGGTCAAAGTGATTTTCTTGTTTAAACTTAAACCCGAGGATTTCCAGGACAACAAACACCTGCCAATTCATACTGACACCCTCCTCTTTCCTCTTCTGAAAGTTCCAACAAGCACTGATCCTTGATTTCACAGAGAATTTCACAGTAAGGAAGGCATCTTATTAATAATATATCAAGGTGTTGAGCTGCAGATCTGGAACATTAGATCACGTTATGTGAATAGCCATAACATCAAAAAGGAGGAACTGTGCTGTTAAACTAGTGCATATAACTACTGGATTTCCTCTGGAAGAAAGCAAAGCACTCTGATGAGAACCAGTTTGTTGGCAATTTAACTTTCAGTAAATAGTAGAGTACATGTACACCACAAAGCATGTTTTTCAAGAGTAAGTACATATTATAGGGCATGAGAAAAGAGTATGTGTGCACACTGACTGATGTGAATGTGTACAGATGTGCATAAGAACACAGACAAAAAACCCAGTATACAAAAAATGCTAAGTCACCGTGTGAGGTTGAACTCAGAAGGATAAGCATTGCTCAGCATCATTGTACCACAACTCACTGCTAATTATACTAATACTACAACCACTCCCCTAGTTTCAGCCTGTTTCCATGGTATCTGAGCCTCTGAACACTATAAAAATGATCAACTACTTAGAATGTCTTAATGAAGAAAATGCAAAGGTTGCAAAGGTAAGCACTCCAGTCAAGAAATTAACAGCCAAGGTTGCTTGCACAGTTTTAACTCTTGCCCTTTATGAATATATATTATAGTCTTTACCTGCAGATTACTGCTTAAAATACTTCACACATTCCTTCAAGTTGTATATTTTAGTCTTCTTATAATGTGCTACCGATTGAACAAGCTATTTTTGTGGTGTTATTTAAACACTCTAACTCTGACAGGAATGCATTATTTTAACATTTCAGCAGTTGTTTCTGGAACAAATACCATTAGCAATGTAATTGTTAACACTTTTCTTTCAGTGTAGCTAGCTGGTGGGGGTTTTTTTGTTGTTGTTTCTTTGTTAGTTTTTTTTTTTTTTATTCTGATTTGCCCTCAGTTTTCTTCCCCTTCACTGTTTCCATTAAAACATTGTATTGGATTATATTCACAAATTTTTACCCTTTTTTTGTCAGTAATTTATTTACAAAACCTTTATTTAAAATATGAACAGCATATTTAGCTGTGAGATTCCATCAATGCAGTGGTCAGAGGTAATACCACTTCCTTTTTGCTACATAATATCCATCTGCTTATACACTCAAGGAACATGCTATACCCTGCAGCGTGTCATTGCCAGGGAGTGAAGAGGTTACCCTCCTGCTGCAAATGTGCTCTATAGAGAGTGATGTATTAGCAATGAAAAAAGAAAGAAAGAATAAAACCACAAAACGACATTCCGATCAGTACAGAGGTTTTTTCTGTTCTCTCCAAAGGAAGGGTTCTGATTTAATTTCGTGTATATCCATTTTGATCCCAGATGACTCAAATTGGTGAAAGATTTTTTAATTGAATAGGTCAGCTGTATGGTAAACTCTTCAGGGAAAGACTGAAGTCTGTAAAATGCATAGAAAAAAATTTAATTTTCATTAAAAGAGTTTAATGAGCTGTGTAACCTCAAATCTTAAAAGCTCATCAATTTGCACCCTGGTTCCAAGCTAGTCCCCTTCACAACTGGGGGGTTGACATTGCAGCACTAGCACTTGTTATTCTTTGGCTGCCATGCTCTGCAGGGCTCATCAGGGACAGGATGGACATACAAAGCGAGTTTCTGGATAGTGACAGTCACTGTAGTGCCTTGAAGTATGCAGAGCTGTAATGAACACATTACATAATCTCTATTTTTTCCTCTGGAGATTAGGAAAATTATCTCATTGCTGTAGTGCTCACTGGAAGGTGTTTGCAATGTTATTACTGCTGTGGCTTGTTGTACATTGATTAATGTGTTAGCTTTCCTTGTTTGAAGATCTAAATACAGACCATGGCACTTAAAACAAGAACCATTTAATGACTGACCAATGTGAGTAAGGGAATTTCATTCCAGTATTGCTCAAGAGGTGCTGAAACCGAGACAGTCTTTGAAAATTACTGAAATGACTGCTGGAAAATTTATTGAACTGTGACACAGGCTTCTTCTTCCCCACTAAGGGCACTTTGGAGAAGCTGGATTTCTTCTTTCCTATTAAAATATGCGAATAATCACAAGACAACAGAAACAAAGCAAACAGCCTCTTTTTATGGCTCTGTGTTGTGAGCTCTCTGACAAGCTGACCCCAAGCAGCTGTCGGGTAGTCAGCCTGGCTGCTGCCCCATCCACCTGCTCTCTGCTCTGCACCAGGCTCCCGCTGGCTGGTTCACAAAGAAGCGTCCAGGTGTTTGCTGCCTGCAAGCCTGGCCACATGTTGGCTGCCAGTTACCAGGCTCCTGCTGCCCTGCTCACCTGCTAGCACTGCGCTGCTTTCCTGATGCCCTGGATCCCCTGCAGAGTGGCAGGTGGTGTTCTTTCACCCTCTTCACCTTTTTATACTTTTCATTTCTAAATGCATGACTGCATTTTTATATATAAGTGATACACACACAAATGCAGTTACATCTTCTCTGCCCCTCTGCCTGCTTTTTACCCGCCCATGAATCTGCTTGAATAAGCTGGTGTGGAGCAGCAGGTTCCATTTCAGATCCCAGCTGCACAGTGACATTATCAGTGGTGTCAGTTTGTAAGCACATCCACAGTAATTGTTGCTGAGACAGCAGGTTTTTGCTGTGAGATTTTGCAAGCCCTGTGATTTCTCTCAACATGAGAGATTCAGAAGCAATGCTTGGAGTACATGCAGTTTTCTGATTCCCTGCAGAATTCAAAATGTACCTCTGGGATTTTTCCACTCTGTGTACCTCAGAGTGGAGATTTCTTCTATAAACACACCTATTTAGAAAGGAAATTAAAGCAAACTAGAACAGATTTCAATAACAAACAATCATTGCCTTTTTTTTTTTTTTATTGTTGACAAAATGAAAGGCACAACAAAATACACACAAACACAATTCACAGTGTTCCACACATGGATACAGTTTATCGAGTCGAATGGCCTTTATCCTACTGTGAAGAAGGTAAATCCTACTGTGAAAATAGAAGTAGACTTCTGCTTCTACAGCTGTGGACACTTGCTTATGAAACAATAAAGTGAAAAGGAGCAATATAGTGTTAATGTGGGGTATACAGCTTGAACGCAAGTATTAACATTAGATCTAAGGTAAAGTCATCTTTGATGGATGTTGCATGTCCTTTGAGGATGCAGTGAACAGGCCAGATGATTAACACTAAAAATACTGTGATGCTTGTGTTGAGAGTGATTCTATAGAGCCCAAAGACAGAATTATTTCAGGTGATACATGCATAACTACACCACATATTCTGGGGAAATCTGTGGGGCTCTTTGCAAAGTAAAATTCTATGGAACATACAGACTAAATTCTGGGACTCAAGTTCAAAAACTAGATATGGGGTGGTATTTAACACTAGGCTGCAGTATGTATAACATTGCAGGCTGCTTGAAAATATGATTGATTTCAGATACAAAGCTTAAGCTGCACTTCGGGAGATTAGTATTTTGGCTAGCTGGTCATTACTGTAATTGCTGATAAGAACTAGGTTAATTAACCTTAGAGATTTCTAGTGTATCTACAGCCACAGGAATGGTTACAGACGCTTTAAAGAGCACAGCAAGAATAAAAAAATATATAAATAATATACCAGATTTAAAAGAATGAAATATCCTTGACTGTATTTGTTGGTTGGGTTGGGTTTTTGGGGAGGGGTTATTAGTGGGGTTTGTTTTTTTTCTATGACCATTCCAGTGAAGAGGTTTCATAGGTATTAAATTTGCTGGTCATCAAATAGAGTCGCTTACTTACTACAAGTTTCTACCAAACTGGAGGAAAAATACATACACCCATCCTTGTGGAATTTTGTCATATGGATAAAAACAGCCTTGATTTGGCATTTAGGTTGTAAGGGTCAAATTTATAATGAGACAGTATCAAGTACTTTTACACAGAGAGATATCACTTTGTGCAAACAGTCCTTGTAAGACTGTCTTCCATGATGGATGAGGAAAAGGAAGACTAAAGAGGACGTTTGCAAGGAGCATCACAACCACGTGTTGAGTCATGCAGTCAAAGCTTGTCTATATCTTGGCTGCTCTCCATCTCTGCAAGTGCAATGACTTTATGGCTGCGGACCTAAGATGCCCTGTTGTGTATGTAGACAGAATCATTTAAGCCCCTGTTAACTTAAAAATGTGGAGCTCTGTAACCTCTCTGAATCAGTGTCAGCATCTGACAGATTTGTTTACAGGTGTTTCATAAGCCAAAAGTCACCTAGAGTGCAGAAACAGCTGCTTTAATCAGGTAGAGACAGATGATTGTTTTAATGACTAGGACAACAGAAACTCTGGGATGCTTACAGAACCTTTAATTTTATTTTTCATTGTTTTATTCCACATCCAGAGGAGTTTTTAAAAAGTATCAGTAAGAGAATGAAGCTAGCTTATAGTGGGTGTTGTGATGGAAATAAAAGTTTTGTTAAACATGATCTCTGAAAATTACTTTCTACAAGACCTCTCTGACTAAGCATTTTGTGACAGTTCAGTTAACCTCTACAGATAAATGTTAGGTGGAATTTTGGCAATCTGTATTATCATCTGTAACTAAAACTGGTATTTGTCTCGTTTTAAAAAACATAGAAGATAAGAATCTTTCCCGAATAATTTACAAATCTTTAAACAACTATTATCACCTAAATTGCAAACAGTGCTGATGTCTGTGAGCAAACCCCGATTCCCCACAGCACTGTGGGTTTTTTTCCAAAGTAACAAATATTAGGAATTTATGATTTTCCCTCACAGCAAATTTGGGGTTTTCTGGATTACATCACTCCTTTTATAAAGCAATGTTCTTTCCCATGCTTGAGGAAAAGATAAAGCTACAACAAGGAATAAGCATAGAATGGTTTGGTCTGGAAAGGACCTTTAAAACTCATTTAACCCAATGCCCCTGCAACAAGCAGGAACATCCTCAACTAGGAAAGGTTGCTCAGAGCCCTGTCCAACCTGACCTTGAATGTTTCCAGGGGTAGGGCATTTACCATCTCTCTGTGTAGGCTGTGGCAGTGTTTTACCACCCTCACTGTAAAAAATTTACTCCCTATATCTTGTCTAAATCTACCCTCTTTTCGTATGAAACCATTACTCCTTGTCCTGGATAAATACCCCCCAAACCTCTATTATCAGTATTATATAAAAAAAAATCTCTTTTTCAGCATTTTTCTGAGAAACTTGAGAATTCAGCCTTTTGTAATTTGAATCCAAAATTTGCACAAGCGATAGTAACTTGTATGTACTTGTCACCTCTCATTCATATTGAGTGATGGCAAGAAAAGATTACTGACTGTTTAGAATGGATATAATTAATGACTACATTCTAATTTATGACAGCAAAACTGAAGGGAAAAACCTGACACAAACCCTATGCAAATGGACTTTAAATGTACATTTGGCATGCACATATATGCATATGGTAAAGATTAGGTAGCCCGATCTCTCCTCTGTTAAAGCCCCCTATTGCACATATGTTGGTGGCTCAGTACAAAAAAGAAATGATGCACTAGATCCTTAAATATTAATGAAAAATAGCTGTTATCTTATCTTGCTGCAGTACCTCCCACTGGTTCCACAGAGAGGTATCAGATCTGTAAACAGATGTAAGCTGATGAAAACCAAAACAATCTCTCCAGCTGCCCCCACCTTTAACTACTAAAATATCTACTTGCAATATGTCTTTCTATATTTAGAATTTCCCCAAGTACAAAATTTCACTTTTTATTGATTACAAATATAATTTGACATTTTTCTTCTCAACTACAAAATAATAAAAAATATTTTAAAAGACAGAGTTTCATAGTGGTTCAGAATTCACATCTCTTTCCATGCTCAATTCTGTGAATCTGTCAATAGCCTTAACCACCTTACTCATATCTCCACTAGTTTTCATCTGGAAGGGCTTTAAATGTTGACTGACTGTATGACTCCTAATCCTCTAGATTACCTGTATACCATTCCTCTTCAGTGGCTTTTTCTTTCTAATATATTGCAGCAAGTTATGTCAGCAGAGTTCCTTATGACAGATATAGGGTTTTCTATATGAAAAAGAACTCACATTTCAGTACAGGATACCTGAGAGGCAGAAATGTCTTTGGGAAAAGAGACAAACAAAAAGATCAGCATTCAATATCTTAGCAGCAGCACTGCAGGAGAAAACTTATGTGGGTAAGTTTATACTTAATACTCAGTGGATCTTGATCAAATGGTGTAGATGTATATTGTGCTTGGCTTCTGGGCTTGTAATGAAAAGAGTTCCGTGCAGACAGAATTTAGGTTAAAATCACTCTTTTTTTTTCCCTGATAATATTTGGAATTGTCATTTCTGCAGAAATGAAGCTTAAACTCAAGTTTGTAATAGAAAAACAAGAACACTGTATTTGATAAACAAAGACTTTGATGCTATTGAAATGCAATTTCCGTATAAGGGAACATTTACTTTGCCCATCACACATTATGAAAGATGTGCTTTCCCTTGAATGCCTCTGTTCTCTCACCCTACTAGCCCTGGAGGCTCTGTTCTCCACTATCTGCAAATATGGAATGACGAGTGGAAGGTCAAAACTTTCATCGTTGGGAATATAAAGAAAGCATCTTTTATCTGCAGGTTAACATTCAAACTACCTGCACTGGTTTTTGGCATTTTAACATGGGAAACTCATCATATCCTGAGATTTTTTTAATGAATTTTTCTGGCACCAAGACCCTTTTATGCTTAAAGGCTTTTTCTTTTCTTGGCTTCCAGGGTATAAAATACTCACAAGGTTATACCAGGCCTTGTAATAACATGATGTCACCAGCTCTTATTAAAGAAAAAGTATTGTTCTGTCTGAGGAAGAGAACAGAGTAATTTGTGGGGAGAGAAACATCGACCCTTCGCATATTTCCCTCTCTATAGCAGCTCCATCACATAACTTGGGCTTCATCATTCCAATCCCCAGATGTCTCTGAAATTCCAGACCTTAGGATGTTTACATGATGTTCAGCCTCCATCCAGAAAGAGAATGGTCATGGAGCAGTGCTGCAGGTAAGAAAATGCACACCATTACTGTGTGATGAGCCCAATGGACACTTTCCTCCACTCCAGGGCACTGAGCACTGCCTTGTGAGGACCTTCAGGAAGCGAAAATAACAAGTGCTATGGGGGAAAAAAAAAAAAAGGAAGATGCTACTTCCTGGAAATTGTTTTCGGAAATTGTTTTCAGAATTTTTAAGCTAGAAGGGGTCAAATCAAAATTTTGAGGTTTTGATTGTCTTATTTACTTTCACAGTTATGAGAATCAAGTCATGCCACTTGTATTTGCATGATCTCTAAAAATAGCTGTTCTCACTATACCTGTAAAGGTATCTTTTACTACTTTTACTGTTCAGCCATAAATGTACCTAATCTTCTGGTTGCCATTGGAACTGAAGAATATCATTCTTTCTACAGATAAAAGCCCTCTTAAAACTTTTAGCTCAAATGTATCCAGGGTTGTCTATGTTAATTTGCTTTTACACCACATTTATCTGTTTGCTTAAATGTCACTGCTCCAGTATTTACAGTCTGTCTGAAAACAGCAGTTACACCTCAGTTAGACCCCTTTCTAGCCTAGGTAAACCAATACATTTTAATGTCCTCACAACACACAGTCTCCTTCTCCACAGAACTTTGTAAGTGTTTACCTACTAATTTTTCTGTCAAAATTCATTTTTCTTGTTTCAAAACGCTTTCTGAATATATCTATTCACAGAATCAGAGAACAGCCTACATTGGAAGGGACATCAAAAGTTCAGTTTGCCCAAGCTTTCATGGGAAAGGGAGCCAGATGAGGTCACCTGGTGCACTGTCCAGGTAAATCTTGAAAGCTTCTAGTGATGGGGACACTACCAAGTCCCTGAGTAGGTTTTTCAAGTGAATGATTATTCTTACTGTAAAAAATTTATTTCTTATATCTAGATGGAACCTCACCCTGTGGAACTTGTACCCATTGCTTCTTGTCTTCTCCACATGGCTCCTTGTGAAGAGAGAGCCTCCATCCTCTTTGTAGCCACTCTTTAAGTACTGGAAAACAAAAGGATGATTAGGATATGTTCAGCTTCCTATATTTCTGCCTTTATGGCTAGAAAAATCCACGCATTGCTTTATTATTTTTTTTAATTCTTTAGTGAAGGTTTTGTATCACAATCCCTGACTGCAAAGAGAGACTATAACAAATGTAAAAAAGAAGAAAATTTTAAAGAGAATCTGTAGTACTTATTCTCAACACTGAAAAGTCCTGAAAAAGTCCTAAAATAGACCTTGAACCTAGACTATAAAGGCTTACAGATATTCAAAGACCATTCTAAGTTTTCCTCAAGAGTTTACAAGAAAAAAGTTTTTGAGTATATGAAACATGAGCCTCCCATGCATATGGGGAGAAATGAGAAATGTTCAGATTTCTTACTGCTAATTTACCTTGAAAATATTAATTACTGGTTTTTTTCCCATCTAAGCTTTCTACATCAAACTTTCAGCCCAAAGGCATAATTTGAGCATGCAGAGATGTACCTACTGCTCTGATAGTTGTTCTCAACATACTTAATTTAACTAGCACATATTTCCAACAAATTTAATAATATTTGCATTAATATACTAACCAATATTTACCAGCTTTACTTTAGCTATAAAGATACCATTACAGGATTTGAAGGAAATACACTTTAATATTAAATAGAAATAAAGAAACATTAATGTAACATTGAGTCTGAGTAATCAAGCATACACAAGTCAGGAGATTCAACACATGATGATATTCAGTGCTCACTCAATTTAAATTGCCCATCCTACAATTTTATGTCATGCATTATTCAAATCCGTACTTAAAGGTTTTCACAAGGTTTTGTTCAAATAGGCTATGTACAGAGAGTAATTTTGCTTCACAACCTAGATGAGATTTAAAAATACTGAAATCCAAAAGGTTAAATTCAGACTAGGAAACTGAGTTTAGAATTGCTGTAGGTATTAGAGTTTATGACACTGAGAAGGCTGAATCATTCCTAGCTAATTTCTGTCCAAGCTGTCAGACAACTTATATTTATAAAGCTCCTATGCAAAATTTGGAAACAAAGAAAATATGGTATCTTAGACAAACAGAGCCTTTCTCAAATATCTTTGAATCTAATATGCAAAGTGAATTTTAGCCTTTAACATTCTGATATCACCTTCTTTTATGCCTTACAAGTAATTACCCAAGAATATTATCTTGTCATAGGAATAGGGTGATTTCAGCAGAGCCAAACCTTCTTTGAACATTACCATGTCAAAAATCAAACCAAGATTATCTCTGCTTAAAAATATCAAATGTCTAAAACTTGCTTAACAGAGATAAGGTTTCAGTTGTCTATATATAAGAAATTAATAGCAGTTTAGGTACCCTGGGATATTTTCCTTCCATTTCAGCTGATTCTTTACAACAGCATGAGTCTTTCATAGGTCCCTGGTCTCATCTGTCAGCCCTTTGGCATGCCTCTGATACCCTGGAACATCTGAAGAGATTTCTTGACACTAGCACAGAATTAATCCTTCCCTGACTGTTAAACTTAAGAAAATTCCTGCAGTCAGCCTTAGTTCTTTCAGACATTAATAATTTAACTTAAATCTTAGGATGAGATTCATATTACCTGTTTTAGAAGTTGCCTGATGTGTAGCTTAGACCCTCAATTTCTCATCCTTAAAAGAAGACGAGATGTTTTAAAGGAGCTTGAACATTTCCATGCCACATTATTTCTCACACAGAAAACATAAATACAGAAAACATTGACAGCTTCCTAAACACTTTTGCGTCTGTGTACTTGATACAGTTAATGTAACCCTAGCCACTCTTCAAGCTTATTTAAGGCTGTACGATAGGTTCATAGTTTCCTTTTGTGTCCTCTTTCCCTGTACAAAATCAGTAACAGAACTCAAGCTGAAAGGGTGCTGAGAAAGGCCATGTTATTATCTGCCCTCACAACCTGATTAATTCCAGGGCAGTTGCTTCAATGATTTCAACCGTTATTCTGGAATGATATTGGTGTGTAGGAGACCAGCACGTAATCCAGTATTTGCTGTTTGCATACATGTTTCAGCAAGTATTTGTTACTGATGTTACTGCTCTCTACAAAGGTACCATAGAATATTAAACTGAATATTAAGAATTGTCCTGTAGGTTTATGATCTGCAGAATCTTAAGAGCAATTTTTTCTTTTTTTTTTAATCAAACTGCTTGTGACTGCCTTTACGGTTGTTATATACCCTTCTCCTTCAAGGAGACATAATTTTCCCCTGTAAGGCAGCAGACTTTTTGCTTCAGGCTGAGCATGAATCAACAGCAAATGTTATAGCACCTACTATAATTTTACAAACCATCATGTTTTGGAAAATTGAGTTTAAGCTATAATCTGTGATGAAGTTACTATTCCTCCAAGGAAAGACTTAGTAATGGGCAACGTCAGCAACCTTTGGGGCATTTCAGTGTTCCTGGAAGTTATTTTGAAGTAATAGAGGTGTCCAAGAAACTTCTCTTTGGATAAATGAACCAAATAAATATCATTTTCTCCCACAAAAACAGTTCAATTAGGAGGACTTGGGAAAGTCTGAAATGATAACATTCTAACTCGTATAACTCAGGTTGAAATGTATCCCTAAAACAATCTAATCAAATAGATTGCTAGCCATGCTAGAAATATATTACTGTATTTTACAGACACTTTGCATCCATTTCCATTTATATTCTATCAAAGGGGAAATCCTTAGGCACATGTGTGTCTTTAGTTTGGTAAGAGAAAAAGTAAAGGTATTTCAGCAAAGCCTAAAGAGTGGAATATCATAACTTCATTAAGACAATGAGATTTATATGTATTCATCAAAGATTGCATCTGTGTTATAGGGATCTACTTATTACCCTTTTCTCTCTGTAAGACTTGGTATACCCGGGCATTACCACCTGTTATTATATATTCACTTTGATGAAAGTCAAGTACAGATATTACATATTAATTATATTTGACTGAAACACCTTAACAATATTTCAATTTTATTGAAATAAGTCAGTGTTGAAACACTTTGAAGCTGAAACTTCTCTCAGAAGGATTTGGTCCTGGACTCTTTTTTTTCACATGTTCCATGCCCGATGATGTGAATATTGACCTGAGTTAAATCTATGTTTAATTATTCTTGAATTAGAGGCATCTAACCTCAAATATACCTTGAAGCATAGTAACAATTTCAATGGAGATGAGCCAAGGCCCAGGTAGCTACTTCCACTGAAAGAAAAGAAGCCTCTTTTAGTTAGAGAAGCTGTGATCTGAAAGCTTTCTCCTATGAAGAAAGGTAATTTTACTTTTGAAGTTACCCATTTAGGTATGATTCCTTTTTTAAAAATGGGAAGAAAGGAAAAGCTCAGAACAAGGGCCTAGCAATAGCAAGAAATACTTTTCATTTTCATTCCAATGTAAAATCACATCCTTACACCTTGATGACTGACATGGAATTCAGTACATGTCCTCTGACTCCCTGTAATAACAATCATAACAAGTTAATAAAACAAAACATCAAAATTGCTTTGGCTGCAAGTCATATTAGTTAGCCTTATCTTTCAAAGACAAGAGGTTATCATGTTCAGTGAATTTTACAGAACAGTGTGATTTGTAGAACAACGGACATTTCTTGCTCTCTGGAGCAGCTCTGTATGATCTGTAGTGGATCTGTGACTCCAAGCTAGTGGCTGATGTTGCTATTATTTTTCACTGTATTAGCTGATTTCTTTGAGGTGGCAACGTGAAAAGCATACTAGGCATTTCAGAGAGACAGTCAGCTTCATAGTTCTTTAGAGACTACCTCTGCCCCTCTGATATGTGGACCCAAGATATGTGTAAGTAGATAAAGTGATATGTCCTGCAGTTGTTGACATAGTAAAGTAGTTCTATGTGCTCCAAGATCTCAGAACAAGCCAAGTAACATCAATGAAAACAATGGATCATCAGTTAATTGTCTTTGGGTATTAGGTGTTGATTTTGAGGGGTGCATAGTGAAAACTGATTTCCAGTTTTGAAAAGTATCCCTTGTAATTTTTACTGTGTTACATTTGATGTAATAGTGGTTTATAATGGATAACTTCTGATTTTGCTGAGCACCATACAGTGTTCAGAGCATACTGCAGTTCAAGTCCTTCTTCAAGGAGTGAAGCTAAATGGAAACAAATGGATCTCCCAAATCTAGAAAAATGAGTAATTAATACCCATAGAGGATTTAAAAACAGCATAAAAAAAAGAGACTTTATTTTATGTGACTAACTTAATGAATTTGTCTAGATTTCATGACAATAACATTGATCATAAAAGATTAATTTAATATTAATGCAGACATCATGTACTTCTGCTGGAACTGCCCCTGTAAGTCAGTATTAGCTAAATGTACCATTAAAAGAAAGTGCTGCTCATAAAAAGTTTGAGTTAGTGAATTTGAGTTTACTTTATATTCTTCTTTTCCCATTATAGCATATTTTTATCTAAAAAGAAAATGAAGGGTTTAAAGCTGTTAGAGGCATAAAATGCATCCATTTGTAAATTTAACATTCCTTAAATTGATCAGTTTTTGCACTTTCACAATCTAAATCTTGGAGAATTAGCTAAAATAGGTTGTATTTGAAACAATTAAATCAGTAAAAAAAGTGCATTAAGTTGCTGAAATACATGATGAGCACGTAATTTTGTACCACAACTGTGCTCTCTAGCCAGCTTCCTTCCTGTTGTAATAGACAATACTTTTGTCTCCTTTCTCTAAAAGCATGAAGAAAAATCATATATTTACTGAGACTAAATGTTTGGAATTGTCAACAACATGCTTAACAGCTGACTCAAATTCCCATTATGTATGGATTACAATAACAATAATCTTTTCAAACAATCAAAGCCAAAGTCTGGAGTGATGTAACTCAACATCTTTCTAATGCCTTTAGTGGTTCTCTGCTAATTTATAAGTCACTTCTCTAGTGATTTTAGTTTTTTAAGGGCTAAAATTCATGTAAATTAAGAACTAATTTATGCCTGCATAGGCCGTAACTTATATCCTATTAGCATACATAAAAGGAATATATTAAATCCATATTTGCTAAAGTCAATGTTCAAATAATTATTACAAATTTGTTTTTTTTTTTTTTGTTTGTTTGTTGGTTTTTTTTTTGTTTGTTTTTGTTTTTGTTTTTGTTTTATTGCAGGAAGCATGACCTTGTATAAAATGTGGTTATTAGGATATTTTGAAACAGACTAAAGTTTGATTTCTGTTTGTTGCCTGAAGAGTTTATCATACGTTGTCCATTTAAGAGTCAGTGAACCATATATATCAGTAAGAGGCATTGCATACTGAGGCCAAAATCAAAAGCTGTGTGATCTCAGGGAAACTTAGACGGACTCAATACTCTAAATCCCCAAAAGATCACTATCCTGTAGCCAGGCACAAATATATTCAAGAATACTTTTACACCCACTGTTTTTTAACAGAGAGTTTTAGTTTGTTATCCACTGGTTAGAGCAATGTTTTAAGGAGTTGACTATGCAGTCAACAGAGAGAATATTTTATCAGTATATTATTGAGTGTATGGTATTACACTGAACTGAATCACCCTTTCAGGATATCTCTGCTGAGTGTGCAAGTCTGATTCAACAAGCCTTTGCATGACGGAAGGATTTTGTCAGTCTGGTAAGCTTCTGTGTAGGCCTGTGGTCAACAAACAATTGAATTCTGCATGACTTATTCTTCTTGGGTTCAATTCTTCTCTCTTCCTCTCTTTTTCATTACTATTATTATTATTGATGTAATAATAATAATAATTATTATTATTTACTTTAGTTTTAAACTGGTCTTATCTGAACCAAGTGTTTTTTTGATTCTGCTTTCTATCTCATCAGAGGAAGACAAGGAGTGAGAAGGCAAGAAAGGAGGAGAAATCAGGTAAAGAACTTAGGATTTGTTTATGTTTAGTGCATTACTCTCAGCAATTTCATGTGGGCATCTTTTGCAAAATGATTATTTTACCACATTTTTTACACATGTACCAAAAAATGGCCCAAGAAAGAACATGTATACAAATATGTATGTCAGTCACCATATGTGTATCTAGGTGGTACTTACTATAGTGTTTCCACTCTGCTATTTTTCTGTGGGTTTCCAAAGTCCAGGGCATAATATCTCCTAAGAAACCCCTGTGTGAATAGTGGTACCCTGCAAAACAACTACCCAGAAGGGCAGTTCCCATAAGAAGAAGCTGCCACATAAAAGTCACATTACCAAACACAATGAAATGTACCTGCAGGAAGCTGGGTAGCTCCACAGAAATACTTGTGTAACAATCTGCCTGTTCAAAAGTCTCCACTCTGGGTTTCACATTTGAAAAATAGATCATAAAATTCTAAACTACATCAGAGTATTAAGTGTTTAGTTTAAAATAATTGTTTGAAGCACCTTACTTGTTGTAGGTGCCTTTCATAATCTGCAGATAAGAGAGAGAGTCTTGCTGACCTGATTTACCATGATCAAGGGTGGGTGCTCAGAACACCCAGTTTCAACTCATTCCAATATTAGGTGTGTGAAAAAACTTCACTGAGCTTGTGTTGGGATGAACTGCCTACGTTAGGTGCCTTTCTCTTCCATTTGGCAACAGCTGGAGCCTGAACCTCTCAATGAAATGCTGATTTCCTGTCAGATAAATTATGACTTCATATATGAATATTTCACACATTAATATAAAATGAAACTTTCTGACAGCAATAACTATTTTTTTTAATTTTAAGGTGAATAATTCTGAGGTAATGAAGAGTACTTTCTATGTAGTAAATGAATACCGTTTAAAGAAATACCGTTCTGCAGGCATCCAACAACAGAGAAAATAAAAGGGATTCTGAGCACTTATTTAAAATTTAAAACTATTTTGCTTAAATTTGTCATTTAGCATTAACATTCTGAAAGTTAGCTGTCTGGTCCATGCTGTCAACTGTCCTCTAGCCCTCATCTAATGAGGAGAGATGAGCATCTCCAGGGGGTGATTCATCCCACCTCTCCAGGTTCCTGCGCTGTTGAGGATGATTCATTACTACAGTTCCTTCAGCTCCCAGCTTCATTACGGCAAAACAACTACAGAAACCTAAAGACAGGCATCCACCCAAAGAAGTTGCCCTGTCCACATACTTTAAAGGCTATTTTGCACCCAAAAGGTAGAGAACCTCCAATACTTAAAATAAAAACCTCTTTAAAATACAGTATAACTGTGAGTAAGGGGTCTATCCGAGGAACACTGGAATGTGTTTTGAGAAAGACAATAATTAACAAAATTAGGAGAAATTATAGAAGCCATTAATTTACAAATTCTTATCACAGGTTTTTTAGGGGGCTTCTGAGTATCTTTGCTAACTTCTCTCAAAGGAAGAAGTTTTAACAGTATTCAGTTCCAAACAGAAGAAGAATAAAGTTTAAACATATATTCATATGAAAAAGTCACTAATACTATTCCACATATTTGTGCAGGGAAGACACAAATGGGTTAAATTATTTACCAAATCAATTTCATTTGTATATAAGAATTTGCAAGACTACAATGAAATATGATTCTATTAAATATGTTTTTATACCAGCTTGGATCCAAAATAGTACAGCCACTGAAATATAGAAATACTTATAGATGTTTGCATCTGTGACTTGTAAATTTCTCAAGAAAAGATCATGGTAAAACATTTTAAATAAATCATATTTGGGTTAAGTTTTATTAAGTTATTTTATTAAGTAACTGCGTTCTTAAATTCCATAGTCTGTCCTGAGATCTGCACCATGAAGCTGAATACATGGACTGGATTTCAAGGTGACTGAATGAAAGACCTACAGCTTGTCTTTATTATACCTGAACCGCACAGCTTCTTATTGCATTTCTCTTTGGGTGAACAGCTGTTCAAAACTAGGTTATGAAATTGTAAATATCATTTAGCATTACCATTTAAAATCCTGCTACAAATTATATCCCTTGCAATGTCATGTGAAGTTTCCTTAAATGTGGAAAATTATGAAATCTATTTAGAAAATGCAAGCAAAATATGATGAAATCAAAATATCCCCAACAGCTGCACATCGTACACAGTTGAATGCTTGCTGCAAAACTACCTTAAAAGAACCTGATATATTCACGTTTGGTAAGAAATTGCACAGAGCTCCATTGGTCAAAAGTCCTCCAGGGAAGGAAATGTTTCCCTATATTTGATTTCACTTTTTTTCAGCTGCCTTATTAATTTTCTTCAGATCTGAAATATTAATCAGATGATACAGTATTCAAAAGCCTGGCTGCATGTGTTCAGGCATCTCTATCATATGGGTAGACAACTCTGAATACATATTCTAGGATATATTGAAGGATCCTTAAAAATGAGATGAGCCTCCTTTTCTGGCAATGTGAGTATGATTAATATTAATACATTTTAAGAGTGCATATTGAATGTGTTATATGGCCCT
>JAWWES010000115.1:66645282-66658310 GCA_035583135.1 Lophotriccus pileatus
GATGTTCATTGGCTGTCTTTGGGCACCAACAGCGGTAGGGTACTGTTTCAGCATTCTACTTCATCTAAACAAAAAATAACATAAGAGGAGACTTGAGAAAGTAGCTGAATCTTTAAGTATTTTGGAGAGGGATGGTGAAAGTAAGTAAATGGACTGGAGAAAATGAAATAACAAGAGGAAGGAACTGAAAGGGCAATAAATGATTTCTTTCTCTCATACAGAGTGCTTGCACAAATCTCTTCCTTGAAACAAAAAAAAACACCCTAAAACTTAATTCACTTTATATACACTTTAATATTGTTCCCCACCATCACAGAAAGAAATGTTTACCAATTTCCACAATACTTGAAAACAGAGACTGCAATCAGATTTCTGCCTTCTTTAATAACTTTTCTGTTAGGATGGAAACACAGGGAAAGAGAAAGTCTATTGCTTGGATCATTCAGGCAGTACCCTATCTGAAATAACTGTTTTTAAAAGTCCATTGTTGAAATTGTTGCAAGAAAATTCAGGAAGCATACAATAAAGGAAAAAAGGACTTGCTGAATTCTTTCAAGAGTTTTGAATATTGTCTTGTAGCTCAGGAAGTAAAATAATGAATGTCAATCATGTGCAAATAGAAAACAATACAGCATAGCATAATAGAATCATTAAAGTTGGAAAAGACCTCCAAGGTCATAGAGTCCAACCCTTGCATGTATATAAACCCGAAACGTCAGTTTGTATAAACAGCAAAACTCCATCTATGTCAATGGAGTTTATTGAATTTATACTGGATGGTAATCTTCCCTGAAACACATTACAAATAAATTTCATTAGCAAAACCAAAAGAAAAGAGATTCAGAATTTTCTTACCCAAGTCTTTAGGGAAATGCAGAGTGGCTGGAGAATAGCCACTTGTAGACTGCAGCTTACCAGTGGTTTGCACTAACCAAAGATGTAGATTAGTGGGTTTAATTCCTGCTGCACTTCAGTGGCTCTACATGTATTAGAAAAAATATTGTTATTTCCAAATCCTTTTCTTTGAAGTTTTCTTGGCAAAACAGCAGTGAAAACTTGCTAGTTAACAAATGCATTAAAGAGATTCATTAGATGTAGCTATTTTCATGATTTCATTATACAGTCAACTACTGTTCCATGAATAACAGTTTATTTATAAGGGTCTGTATTGTGCAATAGCAACTTGAACTGAGGCACTAAATATTTAGTTACTCTTCAGTTTATGGAACCATCTCCTTAAGACCCATATGAAATGCAATAGCAAAATTTGATTTTGTCAGGAAACTTATTTATCAGGAAGAATCTGCTTACTAAAATCATGCAAAAAAAATTAGGCTTGCCAATTCCTTGTGCAATTACCAAGGGAAAAGAAATCACTATTTCACATTTTGCTTTTTATACGGCTAGAGGAAGGCTGACTATAATATAACGCAGTAGCCGTCAAACAAATGGCCTGTATTTCATTTTCAAACAGCATTGTTCCTTCCAAAAAGGGAGGAATCAAATTTCATTTCAAACTACATTACCAACTTTATTAGGGCAGACATGATCACTCACCTGTGCAAAGCTGTAGGTTTACAAGAGATGAAACAGCCCTAGATATAGGATTTTGAGGATTTATAGATGTAGTCCTATGGCCTGAGATCTGTTTTCCTTTTTGATTCTGAACAGTCTTAAGGGATGAGAAAATCAGATCAGAGGTTCTGACCAGTGAAACTCAAAATGAGAAATGTTTCAAATTAAATCTGAAAGCTTTCTGTTGATTTCTTTGACTTTTGTGAAGTCAAGAGAGGACAGCTTTACAGGGAAGGATAAAAAAAAGATCAAAAAGGCCAGACACACAGCAAAAACAAAGATGAAAGTAATACTGCATTGTCAAAAGGTACAATAGTCCTCTGTGTAGATGAGTTTAGTGGGAATTTCAGATTCATTTACTTGTAGAAAACGCACAAGACTTGTGCCTGATTTTAGAGACACCAACCCAGAAGAACTACTCTTTCCTGTAGTTCATATTTTCGTTGTAGCCAACTTCCTTGTGGGCAAGGACAGCAACATCCCTTTCCTACCACTTACTTTTCCACTGCTCCTTTTTCCTTCTTCTGGAAAGTAGAGAATGGAGAGCAAAGTGGAGTAGTATTCTGTAGGGTCTGAATCGAAACCAGAATCAAGACTAATTACATACACTTCAGTGAGTACAAGTTAGAGCTATCAAAGAACAGCAACATATATACCTAAATAGTTCACCAGTCTTCTTAATAAATTAATTTTTAATTCATACTTTCATTCATTTACATTCCCTGAGGAGACAGACAATGAATTTATCTCTTAAATGTTGCATAATATGTAATATTTATACAAATCCCTTCCCCTATGCATAACAATTGTCAACAATTACACCATACTCCTAATTAATTTTTCTGCCTTTTAAAAAACTCAAGCGCACAGTCAAGGACAAGAAATATTCTGAAATGGAAGACAATTCACAAAGAGCAAACACTTAGAAATATCTCAAAATTCTTCATGTTGAAACAAGGAATTTACCTTTAAAATAAAAAATCTATAATTTGCACACATTTAGAAGGTGGATTATATATGAACATGAAAAAAATTAAGGTGGCAGTTTACAGTGGAATTTGATCACTGTTTTTTTCCCATTAAATTGCTTAAAATATCACTGATTTCTTAAGAAACAGATTTTAAATAATATGATATTTTAAAGAATAGTAGTCTTAAAATCAAGAACTTGATTTTATGTAAGTCATGTAAGTCTTTACATGAGGTGTTCACCAAAGATTTTGAGAGGCAAAATGAAAATGTGTAGCAAAGACTATGATTTTGCAATAGAAATTGTCACTAAAGGAAAAAAACACACACATTAGAGGATAAAATGCTGTGGGATAATGTATTAGCAGGAGCAAAACAACAGATATGCATCTGTTTAGGCCATGTTGCTTAGAAATTTGATTTAATTCTTCCAGTTTGTAATACATAATATTGAGCAGCAGCTGAATTACTGTTCATCTCTGTGTTTGCATTATGGATATTATCTAATTTGTCAGTTATTTCTACGCCTAGGACTGCAAGAGGTATCTGTAGCAAACAATTGGATTACTGGTTTAAATTCTTTTCACTATTAATGGTTTGTCAGTAGATTGATCAAGAGTTTTCACATAGTTCAAAAGCATCTGAGAACACTGAATGCAAATGTTTCTCAGGTTGGAAGTATTTTTTTTCTTTTTTTTACAGATATATTCCTTGAATGCATAATTCTTACAGGGTATACTTACATTCCTTGATAAAATTTATCTATCTGTTAAGAATACCTAGCAAGAAAAAGGGAAAGAAAGACCCAAAGCACCAGAAAAAAAGTGAGGAACAAGATCATGATTATTTCCTCATATCAAATTTTAATGCTATCTTTAAAGGGTTCTCCAAGGTCATGAAATAAAACTGTTTGAAATTTTCTAAGCTGCCTTTGGAAGACTAGTATTTCTTTTTCAACAAGTTCTAATGTTACATATATTTATGTTTCTTTGTGATTCATGTGACTTGTGATGGACAAATATAAGAATCCACATTCATTCCTCCCCAAAGTAACATATCCCTGATTACAAAGCTGGTGACATGGCTGCAGCCCATGGCAAAAATAGATGACAATGTTTTCCTTGCCAAGATCTCATGGCCAGAGAAGTAAACAGAAGTAAACAGTAAAAAGTTTTAGATTAATGTCTGTCAGTCTTGAAGCCTGCATTCTCTCTCACTCCCCTATCACCAAACATGTAGAATACCCTCCAGAGAACGGAGAAGTCCATTTTGTGCAATACCTTCAGTATGTTTTGAATTTGATTATACCAAATTCTATTAATTTGTCTTGTCAGATCTAACTACTACAACTAAATTGTTCATTCAGAGTTTTCTGCAAGTAGAATTTGACAAAGGGGAGCCTGCTTGTGGCTAAAGTCAGGTAAGAAAATTTCAGTTATTAGAATCTAGAAAGAAATGAAAAAAATGAGGACTATTTAAGTCATTCGTGAGCACTCATATTTAGTGGTAAGCATGGCACAGAACAATGTTTGGTTTATATTTTTACATGTCAGTAGAAAGAAAGGAATGAATTTGTAAGAAAAATAGATCACAAAACCATAGAAGAGGAATGACCTGTAAATGTTGATTTAACAGATCATAAATTTCCTGTTTTGGTAAGGATTTCATTTGAAATTCTCATTTAGGTAAAAGGACTTGCATTTGATTTTGGTTTTGAAGAATTGTATACACACATGCACAAAGCCACACACCTTTGTGGTCAAGTCATGCAAACCTATTGATTTGGCAGTCTTTCATTCAAGTACAAAGTCATGGACTTTGTATGAATATGTGATTTTAAAGCAGAATCATGTAGAGGCAGAGTGTATTTTCCGTATCTTCTGGGATGTGTTCTGTGTTCTGTAATTTAGTCTGATAAAATTCTGATTGTAGAGGCACTAGAGAATACATGATTGCATTTAAATATATATTTGGAGGAAAAACAAATTTATTCTTTTCAAGTTAAGAAGCAGTTTTATGCATTTTTTCCCACTTCATATTTGTCCCTGCTCTGCTAAATATTATTCACATGCATAGAATACAGAAGCTGGTCTTCTGAATCTTTGATGGTTAAGAAGAAACAGATGAAGTTGGATGATACCTGTGAAGGCAGGGGCAAAACTGTAGACTTCATGACTGGAAGTCTGACACAGACACAGGTATTGACTCCAAGATATGTCTAGGTCTGTGTCATATTTTCCAAGTAGATGAGGGTAAACTTCACTTAAGCTGAGAACTTGCCCTGTGTGAGTAGGTTAGAAGCTGGAATCTATGTGGTTTCAGTAAGCCAGCAGCTGTGCCTGAGATTTTCTATAAGTCTCTTCTCAACTACAAAGACTGCTTTAATACACAATGCATTCCCATTTGAAAGCTTCTAGCTAACTGACAAATGGAGTTCTGAATAAATTAGAACTAGCCCAAATTCAAGCCCCAAACCACAGCAACTACTTTTCTTCAGTTCATAATGAAGCTGTCAATTTCAGATGATATAGTTAACATAAATGAATGTGTTAATATCAGCTTTAGCTCTGCAAATGAGAAAACTAAAATAAAAAAAAAAAATCATCAAAGATTTTTTCCGAGCAACATGGAGAGAAAGGTGTCTCTGCCCATGGCAGGGAGGTTGGAACTAGATGATCTTCAAGGTCCACTCCAAATCAAGCCATTCTATGATTCTCTGATTAAATACTTCATTACATGACTTTCAAACAAAATCCCCGCTTCACGAGTCATTAAAGAGTACATTGAAGAAGCAAAACAACCTTACATATAACTTGGTTCCTTCAGCTCTTTTCTCTATCCCTATTTGTCATTGTCCACTTATGAAAGTAAGAATGTGAGCCGGACAAATCTCATGTCTGAATAAGTAAAGTCATTAGTGTTTTATTTGGGCTGTAAAGTAGCACAATGTCCATCACTTCAGCAATACTCTCTTATCTCTTCTGATATCAGAAGAGGAAATTTTTTTAGCTGCTTCTGCAGCACAAATTTGGTTTTGTCACAGTTACACAGTTTTCCAAATGTAAAACTAAAATACTAACAAAATCAAAACCAAACTGGAATGCCATTTGACAAAGGAAGACCAAAGAGCAGACACAGAGTACGGAGTAAGGCATAAGCATTTCTGGAGGAAAACACCCAAAAAACATTTTGCAAAATAAAAAGCCAATAGGAAACAGACATATCACTATCAAACTGACTGACTGTTGGTGAGTCTTTCCCATCATCAATAAATGCAGTGAGCAAAAATGACTCTGGCCATATTCTGCAGCAATTCACTGTTTGACTCCTTCCTTGTTTGACTTAACAGTGCAGTATACTTATTCTTGGCTTCTTTTTCTATCTTTCACTTACCCAGTTTTAAACTATACTAGCATTTACCTTTCACCCCAGGTCTGTCAATCTTTCTTCTGTCTCCTGTGAGGCCTTATCAATTTAAAGAGCACCTAACTATAGCTGTCATATTTTTCATCTGATACTCAATAAATGTCTAAAAATGCTTTAAGCAAGTTGTTTCACTTTGCAAATTACGTGTACTTGACATTGAGATGAGAAGGATTAGTTCATTTATCCTGAGTATCTGGAAAATTATTTACAACATTGTCCTAATCTACTTCTTGTTCATTTTCTCTTCCTTGTATGATTTCTTCAGGTCTTTGGTTTTTTTTTCCTTTTCCTGTTGGCCGCGTGATTTGAACCACATTGCTTCATGTAGCCATCTGCTTGCCTACAGTTAGCATCCTCTCCTCCTAAAGCTGTTACCTTCATGGCGACTTTGCCTTTTCCCTGGAAGCCACCTGCCCAGACGTGTCCAAACAGAGCAATATAATGCTGAAGTAGCGCTGACTCTAGGCAATATGAAATTGCCATACCAAGAGATTGTGGTTTGGTTTGGTTTTTCACACTTACTGCAGTCTGTCATATTGCATTCAGTGAAATCTATTTTAGTAGGTTTTTTTTACCCCAGTCAGAGTGCCAGGACAGCTAATAGATCAATATAAATATACATGTAATCTGGCATGGTAAATGTCTGTGCTGTACACATCAAGCCATTTTTGTGAGAAGGTTTTGACGTATTTTTATTCTGTAGTATGAAGCTAATCACAAGATATGTTGATTGATGCCTTATGGCAACAAATCTCCTCTAGGAAGCTTTTTAGAGTATAATGCAGAGTTCCAGAGATGCATGAAATAGTAGGATAATGAGGCAGAAGGAACTAATTTTTAGCTGGAATTGCCTCCAGCTAAACCTGCATTCTTTATACATATAAGCTTTGGAAAAGTAATTTAAAACAAAACAAAACAAAACAAACCTAGACAATATACAGTTAAAAATGAAAATATCAATGCATTCGAAAACCCCTTTACTGTCCTAGTGTCTTGTCCACAGGCAATATAACAAGAAGAAAGAATCTAAGGAAATTGAATAGGCTGAACCAGCTCCCTGGACTGCAGTCCTGAGAAATGCAGACTATATAGTCACACAAAGCAGCATTGTTTTCTGACACTCCCCCAGAAATCCAGCAATAATGGTTTTAGCTTTTTTTTTTTTTCTATTCTACTGCATGTAGGGATGCTTATTAAGGCCTTCTTTTCTGAAACTGATACTGAGTTAACCCATGTGATATTCCCCAGCAGACTCAGGCAGTCTTTGAAATTTACACATTCTCCTCATAATGATACAGTTTCCTATCGAAAGCCTTTGTTAATAGTAGGAGTTAGTAACATTGGCATGTTATAGTTTTCCTAAGATTATTTTTTAGGCACATACAAATTACCAAGATATGTTCTTTTTCATGGCATTGGAGAACTACAACACAGACAGGCAGAAGAAAGAGAGGAAGAGTACTAATTTTAGCTATTGACATGTACTAGTTTTAAAACGTAAACCAGAAGCAAAAATGAGGGGTAGAAAATACATCAGTTCAGTAGCTCAAAAAATTAATTGTGACTAAAAGAAAATTGAGGCTTATGAATGCTAAGTCTTAGATGAGGTACATTCATTGTCATGCAGGGGGAAAGCGGTAAATTTTCATACAGAAAATGCACACTTGTCATTTCTTCTCCTGGCAGCTTTTCTGTCTATAGATCTAGTGTTAGCTGCTGGAAATATTTTTCTAGTCTGGTTTGGCCTTACTATCTTGTACTTACTTCTACATACAGGATTTTGCTGTCTTAGAAATAGAGATTATACAGTGCACACAAAGCTTTCTAAATATAACCCTTATGTACTCTTGGGAGTATCCAAATTTTTAAATTTCTTAAAGCATTGAATTTTATACCTAAGGGAAATTCAAATGTTTCCTTATGTTTTCTGTCTAACAATGACTTTATGCATAACCTGAAATTGAAGCGGCTGATATAAAATTTGCATTTTATCAATTTGCAGACATGTGGTGCTGTGATTTTGCATGTTCTGATTCCAATGCTTTTCCTTTACTATTTCCTGATTTAAGATTCTGTTAAATTCTACCTTGTCATGATCAGATTTCTGACATGTACCTTTAAACTGTGTCAGGGAAAGTATACAGAAAATTAAGTATTATATCTTTTCAAGCTTCTTTCTAGAAACAAACCCACAGTAACTACTGTCCTTGATGGGCACTCTCACTGGATGACAAGCAGCACAATCCCAATTCCCTTTATTTACTTTTTCTATGGTCTATTAGTTTGCATTCCTTTGGTACAATGAAACAGTTCTAAGACGAAGGACAGAGGGTGACCCATTTCGACCTTCTTTCTGTTCCTTTGTGCACTTTCCACCACATAGGTTTTTAAAGGAAACTTTTGGCAGCTAGGAATCCCAGAACCACTGACTCAGAGAGTAGTTGAAGTGGGGAGGTCCTTATGGGAATCGTCTAGTCTCAGTGTCCTGCTCAAACTTGGTCAGCTACAGCAAGTTGCTCAGGTAGCTGTCCAACTGGGTTTTGAATATCTCAAAGGATATTCAAAGGGTATTCAAAGGAAAAGGATAAAGACTGTGCAACCCCTGTGGGCAGCCTTATCCCAGGGAAGGGTCACCTTTCTTGATCTGCTGGCCATTCACCAAGCTAGTCAGCTCATCACAGATATCTATCAGCCAGATCGGTAAAGTGTGATTTCCCTTCTGCTGACTACTCCCATTCACTTTCTTATCATTCCTGTGTTTGAAAACAGTTTCTGGGATTATTTCTGTCACCATTTTCTGTATGACCGAGGTGATGCTACACAGCTTGTAGTTTCTTAAATCTTTCTCTTGTCCTTCTGGATGATAGGAGTCATATTTGCTTATTTCCTGTCTTTGGAAACCCCTCCTGTTCACAATGACCTTTCAAAGACAGTTGAGTTCCTTTGCAAATTACATCTCCCAGCTTCCTCTGAATACCTGGGTGTATCCCATCAAAAAGTAATATGAACTCACTGGAGATACATCTGAACTACTTCCTTAGTGAATCAAAAAAAATGAGACTAAAGAGGTGTAACCTCTTCCAGTTATGCTTCAAAACCTTAAATATCTATCCTCTCTCGTTCAGGACATAGTGATACCTAAATTTTGTATCCAAACATGTAGCAGAAATGCTAAGACACTCAGATTAGTTTGGGATGGTGCAAAGATAATGAAGACAGAGATGTTAAGGAATACCTTTAGTTCAGGTAGCTGGGTGTGGAGCCGCAGTGTGAGATACAGGTTTGGTAGGTGGAGGGAAATGGTGGCAGCTCCAGGCAAGAGGCCAGGGACTGGTGCCAACTCTTTGCCTAACCAAGGGCATGGAGACCTGTGGCCCAGCCAGGTGACCAGACACTCCGAGACATAGCAGGAGCCAATGGCTCAGATGAGAGAACCCAGACCATTGTGCCCTTAGACTGTGAGGGTATAAAAGCCCAAGGATTCCTTGGCCTCCTTGGAGGCACCAGCTCAAGGTGGTTGTGCTGTGGATGCACTAGGATTAAACTGCCTTAGGGATCCTGAGGTCTGAAACTCTGCTAAGAGAAACCTGCGGACAAGCTGGTGAGAAGACACAGTCTGACTGTGCAGCGTGTCACGGGGGCTCACTGGAGCTGCCTGCTGAGAGGGGACTTCAGACCCAGCAGTGACAGTTTTTGGTGGTCGGAGTGTCACTGCCAGCGTGGCTCTGGAATGGTCAGGCAGAGAAGTTTCCTTAACGTAGACTTATTAGTTTACTCAAGTACTGCATGAGTTTATCTACACTACTTTTGGATGTGAAGTGCTAGGTTTGTGTAATACCACACCATGTATATTTATCATATCTAGTTGTGTAGAGGCTCCGCCGTTCCCCATGGCTTGGTGATAACCTCCGTTTAAAGAAAATCCAATTTCTTGGAACATATGGAAACATAAATTCAGAATCCTGAGGTTTTTAGACTTTTAAATCTAGTTCTAAAAAATTTTTAGGCACATGGCTGAAATGGCAGGGATTTTACAGCTAATTTTTATGAGCAGCAAACCTGTGGGGTTACCTTAACTTTCAGATCTATGCAAAAAAATAGAACAGTGAGTCAAGGGACACTAACTTCTAGCTGTAGTAATTGAACAACTGTTACTGTATAACCTATATACATGTACTCTCGATCACACACACCTATAATCTGTTTAGCTGTCCAACTACTTAAAATTTTCACTTTCCAGTCGTACACGATTTTTCTTTTTTACTCACATACACTAGGACATTTAAATCTATAAGTTTTAGTCCCAAAAGATCTTCACTACAGTTACTTGAAAGCATCTATTAGGATTTTTCATGCTTTTGTAGGTTTTGTTATTTTTTATATTCTGTTTTCCATTTTCTTCTGAAAAAAAGTCATGACTCAGGGAAAGCGTCACAAATCTTTTCTGTTCTTTCTTCACTTTTCCGTTTAATATGCTAATAAGCTTATCCCAGACACCAAAACCTTTTCATTCTCTTGCATGTTATTTTTAAATGGAATTAAGCAACTGAGACTTCAAGTCCTACAGCTTGTACACAGAGTAGCTACTTACCAAGTCTGTGATCAGAAAACTATAACTCATAAGTTACCTAACTCTTCAGTGTGCAGTCACCTACTTTCATTATAACGATATTTAGTAATCAGTAAAGCAGCACAATTAAGGATTTTTAATAACTTTTTTCTCAAATGAAAATTATTTGACATTATTTATCTTCAACATTGTTTTTGTCTTCATGTTAAATATTTGTCTTACTTTTTCAGATTGAGGAGAACTGTTGTTCCCATCCCCATTTTCTACACGCAAAGGAGAAAACAATCATCTTCTAAACAACTTTGAACTAAAATGTTTTAACAAGTATTTGGTTTTAGAGTTCAGATACTTAGAACAGAATGTTTAATGTTGATACTTCTAAGCATATTTTTAATTATTTAATTTAAATATAACATTTAAATATTTTCTTATAAAGTTTTTAAAGATTTCACCAGTATTTACTAAAAATTTATTTTTTTCTAAAAAAAAAATACAAACAACAAACTAGAATAAATCTTAACTGAAGTACAAAATTAGAATCGGTGGGGGTCATCTGCAGAAGTAAAGAAATTTTTGAAGATTTCATAAGAAAGCAGGGTTGGGATTTTTTAGGTTGAAAGTAAAAATATTGCGAAGGAATAAAGTTTCATTTGAGAGTTCCAAAGATGATTTATCACTCTTTCAACTTTTTTCAATAGAGATACTGAGAAATTTTTTTTTGTCATATTAGAGTTATTTGGCTCCTTGTCTTATTTTAAGATTCAGGAAGAATAAATGGAAATTAAAAAGGGAAAGGTATAATAAAGACTATCTTTCATTTTGTAAAAACCAGAGGATTCTGCATACAAATTCAGTGAAGGACCATATCGTTTCTCCTTTCCAGCAAAATCACTGTTTATGTTTATATATTTGTAAGGGGAGGTTACCAATCCTCTGCAAATACATTTACTATTAAGGCAGGTTTTCAGGTTTAATTCCAAAGGATGAGTGCTTCTGCTTAGTAAACATTTTATGACAAAATGCACACTTCTTAAAAAGAGTACCTTAAAAAAAGGTAAATTCTCTCTGAGTCGTTACATTTCTTTGATAAACCACTGCAAGCAATCATGCTGATATGCTTATAATGAAATTAACACCTTTAAAGTAGGGGCAGTAATACTAGATAAAAGGATATTTTTCTGTAAATTCACCATAAATAGTTCTAAGATATTTATGAGGTACTCTATGCAGCAAATGTTGATGAGTCAGCCTAAGGCACTAACACTGATGGGCAATCAAACATTTCTGTGGAAGAAATAAGGAGTTAACCAAAAGAGGTCCAACTTCCTTTGTGTTGAAATACCTGCTCCTGAGGGAGTGAGACTGTATAAACTATACAGTAAGACATCATGCAGAAAAGTAATCTGGAATTGAATCTTACCCTCCTGATGTTGCACTGATCTCCTTTCAGTTCCCTGTGACAGGGGAGTACAAGGCCAGGAAGAGGCACTATTTATCCATGTTGCATCTTGAAGACTGTTCTCTCCCCACAAAGACACTTCAAAGAGGCCAGACCTACCCAGAGACTGAATAGTACATGCAGCAAAGTCTTTTATGAACCTCACTGACATGCTGTTCTAACATTTTTTTTTCTGAAAAAGATAGTGTGGGAAAATCAACTAAATAAAGAAAGGCCATGCAAAGCAGCTGTGGTTTGAAGCATTTGATCTTTTTGCAGATTGACCTCCAGTCCCTTCTGGGGACTTTACCCCAGACAAGGATTCAAACTGAAACTTGTGGCTCTAGCACGGAATTTTTCCTTCTCTAGCACAACTGAAAAACCAACTGCTAGTGAGTGGCTGGTTCTGACAATTAGGTGCACCATGTGTATCAGAAACAAGGAAGAGAATGATTTCTCTCACTCTGACTCACTGTCCCAATTTTATATGAGCGAAACCATTTAGAGAGAACTGTGCAATCAAATGCGTGAACAAATTAAAGAAAGAATAAAATTAAGTGGTCATTCTTAAAATTGTAATTCCATACTGAACATGCATGCAAACACATTCTTATGCTTCAATATTTCTCAGATTATTTTTTATCTGATTTAAGAGCAGTATGTGCACTTGATATTGTTTATAGAAAATGTATAACAGCTCAGATTAAAGTCAGTGTGTGTAAAATGAATGATGCTGTCATATGGCACGTTTTTTTTTTTTCTACTGTGAGGAGTGATGTTCACTAGTAAATGATCTAAGGGTGTGAAGTGTTAATATTTCATGTATGAATTGAAGATTTATTGTCTCCTTGCCTGTCAGGCTGCTTACATATTCTATATATTTCTATCTTGAAAAAATAGTTTTTGTCAGGTAGTTTATGTTATCTTATACCTGCCTCATTTGGGTCATAGGTCAGAAATTATGTCCTCTCTATAGCCTCCAGCATCAGACATATTATCAAAAATGTGCAGTAGATACTTAAATGTTCTTTGTCCTTTTGATATGAATTC
>JAWWES010000115.1:66658410-66722189 GCA_035583135.1 Lophotriccus pileatus
TAGCCTCCAGCATCAGACATATTATCAAAAATGTGCAGTAGATACTTAAATGTTCTTTGTCCTTTTGATATGAATTCTGAAGCAAAAGTTTAAATCCTATATAGACGAGAAGTTTTCCCAGCTTAAGATAACTACTCTTCTTGATAAAAAAAAATATTATTACTTTATTATTGAATGTAGGCACTATCATTTTCTGTGTAATGTAAGAGAAGTCTGTTATCCCTTAGGGAGTACATAGTACCTTCATTTATTTTTCTGTGATGTATTAGCTATCTAAAGATTTTTTTGGCACACATTAAGTAACCATTTACAGGAGTGAAACAATATGCTGTCCCTAAAAGCAGAAGAAAAGAAAAAGTTGAAATGACAGAAGGAAAAGGTGAAATGACAGAAGAAAATGTAGGAAAAACAATTAACTTTTTTACTGTTGGGATTTGTGGAAAATATCACATGTACAAAAAATTAATGAATATGGACTTAAATCATTAGAAATTATAGAAAAGTCAAGGGTAAATTTTATGTTCTCTTATCAATGAGATATTGTACTATATTGGGGAGGGAGGGAGAAGGGAGCTGTAAAGAGACGATAATGAGCTTGTTCTGAATGCTTTTCTTCTCCTTTTGCAGATCTCTTCATTTCTCCTGAGAGTAACCACTTAAAAAATTAAAATGATGGCTCATATATCTGTTTGCCCTTTCTACTTTTCTCTGACCTTAAAAACATCTCTTCTGCTCTTTGAAGATTGCAATATTCATTGTTAAGAATGATCTTTTTTTTTCTCTTTTAAATCAACCTTTTCCCATGTTTTGAGTTTACTGAGCATTATTAAAGCACTCCTCTCCCCTCCTCAAAAATAATAAATCATAGAGATGAATATTAGAAACATCTACTTGTGATTTAAAGAGTAAAATTGGTATTTATATGTTGAAATATCAACATATATGTACATAGGTATGTTCAAAGCAGTCTTATGGAAAAGCATGAGTGAAATGGTAAAGCTGCTGAATAAGTTCAATACTTGAGTCCCATTGTCTGTGAAGACTTAAGCACTTGACATTTATCTCCCATAGATTTCTTTATAAAACTCATGCTAATTATCTAGGATATTTCTGCAAATGACACTCGACCTTGAAGTCACTTTCAATTTCATTGAGATGTTTTTGGAAATTTTAGCTTGTGTCTCAAAGCTCATGCCCTCATGATCACCTCAAATCATTACAATGTAGGTTAATGGGCTAGCTCTTCTTCTTATTTTCCTTCATATAAATCCGTGGATGTCAGGATAAAAGTGGAAAGAAAGGGCTCTTTTACCAGTAAGATACAGTGAATATGTTAAATAACAAGTACTAAGTAGTATTATATACCTCTGTCCTGTGTTGCCAACACCAAAATCATTGCTGTAATATCTGCTGAAACCTGCCAACACAGGAATCTGGTGTCAAAAAATATTTTTTTTCTACTTCAGTAAAATGTTTTTCCTCACCTTTGTGCCTGATCTACAGAAGTACTATACTTAGTCAGATACTTGTTGTTTTGATTTTAAATATGAACATTAAATTTTTATAAATCCTAATGTGTGTGTTAAAAAATAAAAAGAAAGAAGAGGAAAAGCATGGAGTTTTTTCCTTATTTGGTATATTGTGTGCATTTTTATGGCACTTCATTTCACCTGGGGCTTTTTTAAAATTAATTGTAAAGTATAAATTATAGATTTCCCCTTAAGTTTCATCCTTCCTCTACATGTTTATAGCTGCGATGTCAACATAACATTTTTGGGGTCAAATGTTATTGTAATTACTGGTACTTGCACTTCACATAAAGATTCCTCCATCCAGAGTGCAAGATCAAGTTGATCAGTCACCAATGCAGCAACTTGGATAAATTCAGAAAACCTTATGGTGCATAAAGTCTGTGTTTACTTCACAAATTAACCTATAGTTGGAGGTTACTGCTTAGAAGTCATTGACTACTACTAAATATTAAACTTTGGTAGTAGTATATTTCTTTTCTTCCACTTAAGCAAGTAAAAGAGGTTAAACTTCCTGAGAAAGAACATTTGTGTTACTTTAAGTCACATCCAGGACCAAGAAGTTGTTTCACAGGCTCATCCCACCTAGTTTACATTATTGATTAATATTTTTTGTTACTTTCCCCCCCCAGGCTTCCCAGGCCATCTAAATTGGTCAGTGATGTTTATCAAATATCCCATTTGGGACAGCTAAATTGTAACTCAGGTAGTCTGAGTTTATATTAATCAGACCTAGCAAGCAGCTCATTAGGCACGAGAATTTTTTGGAAAACAAATGCAATTGTGTCCCCGGCTGATCCGTGAAAGTTGAAGATGATTTCCAGTGCAGGTGAGGTTGTCTGCCAGAGCTGGTCTTGGTGAAGCTTTCCCTGAATGAAGGACAGCAGCTGTCAGACCGTGGCCCTTTATTGTGACATATCATAGCACAGCTGATCTCACATGCTGTAGAACATCCGGCATGAGGCAACTGTAGGTACTACTCCGCAGCATGAGACTACACATCTAGGTATGGTCTATCTCTGTCTAGCAGATTGCACGTGAGGTCAATAAAGTGTAAGCGAGAAAAATGTGCACTGTGGATCTTAAATGAACTAAACTTGGTTCCTGAAGACTGTTGTGGTGTGATATAAGGAAACTGTATCAGTTCAGGATGAACCGCACAAATTTCAGCTCCCACAACATGAGGTAAAGTATTTCTCATCTGAAAGGGAAATAGAGAACAGCCTGAAAAAAGTAAACTCATTCCTCCTTCATAGAGTGAATCCTTTCATTGGAGCACTGGGGATGACAGAAATCATGGAAAGAGAGCAGTGCTGATTTCTCCTATGTGACAAAGTAAAGACAATCCAGGATTTCAGAAAACAATATATTAATAATAGAGAAAATTTTAGCCAGTTGCTAAGGAAAAACATTATTTTAGTATTATTGCTTAAGTAGATTTATTATCTATTATTTATTCATATTTAGTGGATTATTATTTTATTATTTAGTATTATTACTTTATCAGAAAATAAAATCAATAAGAGCAAGAAAAATTTACAGTATAAACAAGCTACTACTTATCTGATTTAAAAAAATGCCTTATTGTATATAATGTCTAACTTACCAGCTGTTTCTATGTATTCCTCACAGGAAGAATGAATACGAATCCTTTTGCCATCTAACCTTAATAAAATTCCTGGAGTGTAATTTAAATGGGGTTTGATAATAATAAAGTTGCTTCATGGGTATCATGTGATCTTAGTTTGTAAAACATAAAAACTTGAAGACTCTGTGGACAATGTATTTGAATAAATTTCTTCCAGAGGCAAATGGAACTTATAACATAGGAAGAAAATAATCAGTATCTTCCAATTATAAACTCCATTATTTTTTTGGGTTGTAGTATAGTGTGGTTATTAGAAATTCAATGTTAGAAAATAGTGTCTCAATCCAAGTAGCACTTAATCTCTATTACCTGGAGGTTAAAAGTCAAAGAACAATCATCCATGTCAGTGATTCCTGCAGCAGATTGTTACTGAAGCATGTAAGGTCGTTTAGTGGGGAGAATTAGCTCCCAGCAGCTTCACATGTCAGAGATACTGTAGTAGCATCCGTCCCCATCTCTTTTTACTGGAAAATGGTGGTGATTCTGTGGGCTTTCTCAGGAAAAGTGCCCTGTAGAACAAAAAGAAGGGATTACATTTACTCGACATTTTTGCAAAGGGTGACAATGAAAAGAAAAAAATTGCTGACTTTATCAGTCAGCTGTAGGTGGAAAGCATACAAATACAGCCAGTTGCCCTCAAATTAGTTTAGTAAGACATACCTTGTGTTTTTGTAGTTAATATACCTCCTAAGTCAATACCAGTTCATGCATAAAGAATGAAACCTTTCTCATGTGACCACCTGAAAGACCAGGAAAACCTGGGAAACCTTCAGAAATGGGCCGTTGACCAATAATGGTTTGGAAACTTACGTGCTAATTTAATTAAAAAGGTGTCAATAATGATGAGGGCATATGGGATCTGTCTTCCTCTGGAAATGTTATAATCCATCAATGCAGTGACTGTTCTGGCTGTGTTGTTTAGACCAGGTCAGTAGAAAAAAACTTGGAGGAAAAAGAACAAGATGTTTATTATAACTATCATAAGGGACAGCAGAACTGATCTCTTTAACTACCTTAAATCTCCTCTTTCACCACATCATACCTGTATAAAATCAAATGAAATAACATGAGAATATGTATTTTCTTATAATTTTATTTTTGATGTAAGGCTTATTTCATTTACTTACTTATTTTAATGGTTTACAAAGGAAATGTCACTTTTCCCGCTTTACCCCTAGTGGGTAATGAGGGCTAATTCCAGTTGCTTGCCTTCACTTAAAAAACAATATTGAAGAAATCAAAGAAATCATTAATGTGGCTTGCTTCTTGTATTTCCCAGTTCCAGGCCCATAGCAACAGAAAGTGATGCAGTAGCAGAGAGCTCACACTCACTTACTTCAAGCTGGGAGCATTAGGAATAGTTTGGCCAACAAAGCCGCAGGACAGGGAAGGACTGGAACTATTTGCTGAAGGGATCGAATTCTTCTGTTGTTTTTTTTTAATCTGCACATGGTTCTGGTGCAGACCAAAGGGTGAAAAGGTGTTCTTTTTCTCATTCACAGTTTTCTAATTCACAGTTAGAGAAGAAATTTAATAATAAGTTTTGAAGTATAGTATTTATCTCAAATGAAGGATATACACTTTGTGTCATATCTCTCCCTAACATTTAAAATACACAAATTTTCCATTTTAAAATTGTACAGTTTTCTGCACAATGTAATTGAAAGCTTCATTATCTTTTCATATGCCCCCAAAAAGTGTGGATGTTTTCAAAAGAATAATTGGTACAAAGGACAAATTTAGAACTACTTTTATCAGTATTAACAGACAGTGGAATGCATTTAGTCTTCTTTATGATATGCAATTCTTCAAGTCATCCAAAAGCTTAGTTGTCCAAAATAGACATGCAATTATTTGTCAGAAAAAAGTCACTGAATACCTACCATTTCTTTACTACCCTCATAGTAACGATAAGGGTAGCAGACAATCCAAACTAGTATCGTCTCCCAGAAATTCTTCAAGTGTAAGTACATGTCAGAATTATTTAATGCAATGTTATTGGAGACTCAGATTTTGAAGGCTAGAGAAAAACACAAGATCATCCAACTTGTTTTAAGTTCTAAATCTGAATTTCAAGAAGATATATTTACACTGAACAGAATTTACTGTGTCCAAAGTACATCTTTCAGAAAGTTTGTGTTGAAAGCCTCTAAAACACTTTAAAACACAAAAAATTCCTGTTTCAATAGACAGCTTGCTTCAAGAGTTAATTACCTTGGTAGACAGAAAGTTGTGCTGAGTAGAATTTTCAAGCCCAAACAGATTCAAAATTCAAGGCTGTGTAATATTACAATTCAAACTTTAAATAGACCTACCTGATAACTTCTTATTTTTTCATGTCTTACATTATTTTGCTTTAAGTTCATATTTCTTCACTTGACAGTTAAATTTCAGTACTTTACATGAGGTGCGGCCTTAACTGACCTTATCAGAATGTCAATCCCTATATCATTGTGTGCACTGCACTTAGCCCATAATCATGACATGTACAATGTAGTAAAACAATACAAAATGTTTTATGATATGTGGCATTGAATTCTGTAAATTAAGCACTACCTACAGAGAAAATGTAGAAGGTGATTACATGAAAAAGAAAGGCCAGAAGTTCAAAGATAGGTAAAGATGAAGATGGCATTGTTTTAAGTTCATCTAAAACCGTTAATTGTCTGATTGTCTGAGAACTGAGAAGCGTGAGAAGCCAGACAACAATATTGGAGACATTTATTATATTTATGAGTTTTACAACATATTAATTCAATAAGCCTTCATATTTCAATGGATCATCATTTCACAGGAAAATTTGTAACCTTAATCATCTCTGATTTTGTCTCTTAAACCTGTGGATGATTTTATTTATAGATTTACTCACAGAATTACAGTTTTTTAGAGAAGAGATGTGTTTGGACTAGGTTGGGCCTTTTTGACTTTTTTCCCACACTCTCCACCTTTTTTTTTTTTTTTTTTTAAAGCTAACTTTCAACAGAGAAAAATAATTAGAAAGCAAAATGCTTGATGTAGCCTTTGTTAAAAAGAAATGAATGATCTTCCACATTCTCAACAGTTCTTCAAGGTGCAGCTAGTACAAAGCACTCCTGCTATCAGAAGATCAGAGTAGTTTTCGACTACTCATCATTACATCACCTTAAAGATGTGCTGCATGACAAACCATATAAGACATAATCACTTGCATTTTGTTTTGCTTTCCCATGCCCCTTCCCCCACACCTGTCAAGATGCTTTTATTTCAAGCAGTCTTTCTCAGATACTTTCTGAAGAAGGTGTGGGAATGTCTCATTTTCCTCCACTCCTTCCTTGATAAACATTTTATCTTCTCTTCCCCCACCCTTCCACCTTGTGCCTCCAGTTGTGATTCAGAAAGCAGGGCAGAACACGCCTAAACTCAATTTCCTGTGTTGAATGTGCAGCTGCTTGACTGATGGCCTCATGAATTATTAATAAAACACCTCATGTGCATATTCATGAATTGTCTCTTTATTAATTCATAATGCAGCTGCTGCAAAGACAGAGAGTGGAGGGCTCAGTCTCCTCCCACATAAAGACATAAGCAGTGTCTCTTCCTCAGCTCCACTCCCATTCCTGCCCCTTTACTAGCTCATCCTCAGTTATGCAGGAACATAAACATTTTCCATTTTTGTTGTGTTCTGTTCTAATGCCTTGCATGTCAGTCTTGTGCCAGCCCACATTGAGAGGAATCTAAAGGCTTGGCATCAAATTCCCCAGTAATGTTTCTTATGAAAAGTAAACCTTAATGGGACTAATGAGAGTTTACATCTCATTTCAATTGTTTTCAGTTGCTCTCAGGTGTTCCAGCACATGCTTCATTTAATTTTTCAACACATGCAGTGTGATGGTGTTTGTCACTGCAGACTAAAAAGATGCAGAAACATCCCAAAGAAAATGATGAAAAATAATGAAGTAGTTAGTTACTTGTGCAGCCATATTTTCCAGGCATAAGAGACAGAAAACACTAGAGACTTGAAATAGAAAAGTTCTCAGTGAGACAAGTTTCTATGAAAAATAAGAAAAAACTGTGAAAATCTTGAGCATTACTAGGATAGGCAAGAACACAGCTTATGATAATTTCATTTTCCACTCCAAAATGGTTCTGGGTATTTCATGGTATGATCTGGTCTTCATTATAATCTACCTGGGTGTAATTGCCAATTGGAATGATTAGAAAAAAGTCAGAAAACACCTTGCACTGTTTAACTGGTGTCTGAATCCAGCATTCTGATTCAGGTGATGAAGAAGTAGTTTACAATTAACTGAAAAAGAAGAAAATTCTTCAAAGTCTCATGTGTATCTTGTCATCACAGAAGCAGAAAATCCCTGACCACAGTGGTTCTCACAAACCACTCAGACTGACTATGTTTCACAGCTGAGGCCAGAGTATAACTGAGTAATGGGAAGGTATTGTATGGGCGGGGTAAGAAGAAAGTTTTAAAAAACCCATCAAGGCTACAACTCAGGAATCACTTCTCAGGTAGGTAAAGGGGGGGCAGCTGGTGTGAAGAATGAAAAAAGAGTTTCTGAACACTTTTGGGCCTGGAACCGGATAACATTCTGTGCATTTAATTTATACACACAGAGAGAAATAGTTATATTGCTATCTAGTTTATATTCTGTTTCCAAGGTTTTTAAAGCCAGAAGGGACTATTAGGTCATGTCTTCTCACCTTCTGTGTGACCTAGATCATAAAATATTGTGCAGACTGTTGTACTGAGCCAAATAACCAGTGTGGAGTCATAAGTCACAGGTGCTTCATTGTCAAGTTTTTCTTCAATATTTGATCTTAAAGGCAAGGTGATTTAACTTTAGATAAATAAAAAACCTTACCTCATTCTCTGTGTCATTATGTCTACTTGTTCCAGCAAAGGTTAAGGAATATAATCTTTTGAAGTAATGCAATTCAGTGGAGGTCTCTGTGTTAAATTATCTAGTGGAGCTTCTGTTTGCTAGTGCTAACACAACTATTAACATGTGGTAGTGTATTAAATAAGCAACAGGCAAGATAGAGCTCAAAGCAGTAACAGACTCCTGACCAAATATTTAAGTGGAAATAGGAGCTGTCACAGTTACTGTGCATCATCTGCAATGCTTGCTGCTTTATCAGCTCTTTCCCCACCCGCTGTGCCATCATCTATCCCACCTATTCTAAGCCTTCTCCTGCTCCTGCACAGCAGCTGGTGGATCCTATTGCCCTCTCCTGGCTAGAAACTGTGAAGTGCAGCTGTGCAATTAATACATGTCTCAGCAGGTGAAGGAAAACCGTCCAGGAAGTTCTTGGGCCAAGGCAAATAAGTATCTGCTGTGACTGAACTCTGGGGTCACAGGAAGTCTTGTCATGGTCCAGAATTTCAGCTTACAGTTGAAAAATACTGTTTCAGAGAGAAAACAAATAAAATTAGATAATTTACTGAAAGTGAAGTTAAAAACATAATTTACCTTGGGAAGAGTGAATCACACAAATACTTTAAAAGAACTGTCTCTTGGTGCTCCCAACACTGGAAAAATACTTGTGGAAGACAGTTTTGGCCAGGTGCGCAGCCACTCTTCTGAACATCCCCCTTTAGTCATTGCCACTGAGATACAGCCAACAGCAGAATTGCATTAACAGCAAGACCAAGTTTCTTCTTTACTCTGCTTCCTGTGGTGGGCCCCTCCTGATCTCTCTGCTGTGACAGCAGCTTTAAGGGTTTAACAACACAGTGCCTCTTGATCTCATTTCGGCAGCTGTGATTAAATAGACACACATCACTTGCTGTGCCACTATGTGAGCAACTCATGGTTCACCTTCACTGAATTAGTACCCGCTGAGCACTGCAAATATTTGAAATGTCAATCCATTTGATAATGTCAAAGAGGGCTGCAAATACCACAGAATGGCACCCAGGAAACATTCAACACACGCAGTGGCATATATAATATCTCTTTTCTTCAGGACAAAAATCATAGTTAGGCAGAAACACGAAACCACCTAAGACATTAAGGTCAACAGATATGATAACCTGGAGTGGGACATACTCCTGCAATTTATCACCTTAAAATTTTAAGCAAACTCATCCCTTTCCAAAGAAATTAATTCTTCCACATTAACCCATTCTAGCAAATTATTTTGTATTAGTAAAAATTGGGGTGTTCACAACATAACAATGTAAATTCTGTAATTTCAAATCTGGGCATAAAATAGAGCCTTGTTACAACATCTTTATTATGTTTTCCAACTCAAGAATTCTAAACCAGAGGAAAATATTATGTCTGAATAGAAAACAATAACGAGGCCATATTTTCAGTCACAGAAGCTTGGCTCAGCAGAGATACAGGTGAAAGCAGAAGAGATTAAGCTGATTAGCAGACTGTAGTTTGCCCTGTAGAAGGATTTGCCCTTACAGAAGACAGCAGGAAATAAGACATCAAACTTGTTGCTGCGAGCTGAATGAAAAAGTTATCAACCTGAAGTATATGCAACAAAGAGCTGAAATTTGGCAATTACACAGAGGAGGGAACAGTCTTCCAATGAGTTAAAGCCTTTTTTTTATTTTAGTATACTAAGCTTTCCAGTTTTTTATACTAGACTTTCCTTTCTAAACTACAGATTTTTAAACATTTCCTAAAATTGTACCAGCTAGTATATAAGAAATTAAGGTTTAGTGTTGCAGAGCAAGCTTTCTTTTTTTGCTGAAGAGTCATTCACTCACCTGAAGTTACAAAAGAAAAAAAAAAAAGAAAAAGAAAAAAAAAGTGATATCTGAGTTCTGAGATGTAACAAGAACTAATAGTTTTTGCAGCAGAATGTACCATAACAACTCCATATAGTAGTTTTATTTAAAGGGACTAACCAAGGAAAGTAAAGAAACAAGGAAGAAGGGAACTGATGCAGTCAGCCAAGCAACATCAGGTTATCTATAACCTGGTGTTTTCATAAGACATTAGAACTTTGGGGGTTCCAGATAGAGAAGACCACCAAAGGCCCTCGATGAAGCCCCTCAGAGACCTTACAGGGATATGTTTATATGCTAATAAGTGTTGGGAAATTTCATTAATATGTAATAGGAATGTAAGGAATAAAAAATGAATAATCATGTAACGCTGACATATAAGCTGCAGTGAAGAAACCTCTGTGTGCACTTCTGTGAACTGATTCCCAGGGCACGTGGCATCTTATGATCATGCAGTGTGCCTTAATAAAGAATGCCTGGTTTCTAAAACTCACAATCTGAGTCTTAGAACTTTCTTTAAAGTGCTGATTTTAGGCAACAGAGAAAAGTAAATTTCATGTACTGACTGGCACGGGAGGAATATACCATGTGCCTTATTTGTGGCAGCTGAGAGTCAACGATGGTTTTACCATTGTATGCTGATGAAGACTAATGATTCACTGAGCACAAATACATCTGCAGTAATTAAAGGAGCAGTACCTTAACAATAGGAAGCACAAACACATCTGTATGTAATTAGATGAGTAGCACCTTAGCAATAGGAAGTTATAGTGAGAATTCTTGTTTGTTTTATACCATTTTCCATTTATCTTGACATTTCAAAAGACATCTACTTTTCAGTAGCTCAAAGTCCAGTTAATCTAAGGAGTTATATTTAATAAGCAAAAAAAAAAAAAAAAAGGATGGACTGCACTATACTCAGCAAGAACTATGCACATTAACATAGGGCACAACACTTTAGCCCCTTCAGAAGCCTTGGATACAAGTTCCTTTTGGGTTTATCGGTCACTTCAACAGCTTCATTTGCAGAGCTTTTTGCCTTTCTCACAGTCAAATTTGGGTGATGCTCCACCTGCAATTTTTCTCCTTCGAGCTCTGTATTCAGTACATGAGAGATTGTTTTATGCCACCAGCATATCTATCATATTTCCTCTTAAGATATTTATAAAAAAATTAAGAATATAAAAAAGTAACAGCAGGTCTTTGTCTATTTAGCTAATATAATTAAAATACAGATGTTAAGATTTATTAATAGTAGATACAATTGATGAGTCTGGAAATCAATCTGAATCCAGACAGGTCAACTCCAGGAAATCCGTCAGAGATAGTAACTTCTAAAATGAGTTTGGGAATTTTACTTGTTGCTGTGTCCATTGTCTTTGTTTATATCAAACAGCATGGCAATGCAAACACCCCAAGCAACAAAACCTATAACTCCTTCTCCTACCTCCTGTTCTGAAGAATTTAAAGACAATTTTTCCTTTATTTTCTTAAAAGATAAACAATTTTATTGTAGTTTTATTTCCATTACTTCATTGAATTTTATCTTGTGTCAAAATACGCAGATACACATATACAAATCCTGTTACATTGACTTCAATGGTTTTTGGTACGAAGTACAGCCAAAAAATTCAAGTCTCTTTCACTGCTTCCTCTACTTTACATGTATTTAATTAAACCTGAACTGTTCATCACTGTTAAGTAAGTGCTTCAAAAACAAGCTTATCAATTATTGCTCTACCACCTGCTTTTCATCTGAAACCAAGAGGGCAGGAGACTACAGTCAAAAGTAGGCAGGCTCTGCAAAGCCTTTGAGTTTTGCTCACTTCTGCTAATTTTTCCTTTGATCATATTATTAGACAACAATGTCAGATATTCCTTTTCATGTGTGCAGTTTATCTCCAATCTTTGCTTTCTTATCCTCTAATCAGGAAGGGACTAAAAATCGGATAATGTCTCTGTTACAAGGACTTTCATTAGTGTAGCTTTTTCTTTCCCTGTATCCTTCAATCACCTTAGAAGTGTTTCAGTTGCACAGCTAAAGCACGGAATATGAATATATTACAACAAGAGTGTGGCTTCAGCAGAAGATCTCTCTCATCTTACTTCAGGACATGCTTTATCCTGAGGCAGACTTTAAGTATCCCCAGATACTCACCTTTCCCGTGTGGCATAGAAGAAATGTCCCTTCAGACATTTCCCAGATGAGAACGGTGCAACGTCCTTCCTTAGTGCCTGATTAGCTCATTTGCTGTTCTTTCTCTTCTCTTCTCTTTCTTCTTTTTTTTTTCTTCCCTTTTTTTTTTCCCCCCAAGCATGCATCAGCCTTCCTCTGCCATCAACAAAGAGGGTGTAAGAACTGATTATGGAGGAAAGCCTCATTAGATAAATAGGCCCCTGGCTGATAATTAAAATGTGCACCTTGATCCACTATAGTGAGTTCTGGCTTTGAACAGTATCAATGTATTTATACTCAGGGAATAAATATAGCTACATTTCACTTCGCCTAGTGAGGCCTACAAATGAATTTGTGTTTATTTAATTTTTATTTTTTTTTTTTTTACATTAGTGCTCTTCTTGCAGATATTTGAGTTCAACGTATCACATATAAAAACACCTACCTAACTGACAATTACTTGCAACTCCCAACTCTTGTACATGCAAGTTTCACACCTTCCTTCAGTTTTTCCTCAAGATGCAGGGGAACAAGAAAGCAGGTTTATGTGGACGTTCTTAGACAAAGAAGTGTGCAATAGCAAACTAAACTAGTAATGTTTAAACAATTACCCATTGCATCAATGCAAAAGATAGTCCTCATATGGAGTCAGCAAAATTGCAAAAAATAATATGATTATGCCTGTTCAGAAGCCAGAAATACAAAACTAGAACTAAACTAGAACGAATGCTTAGTCCTGCACTGCTCTCTGCCCCTGACAGAAAAGCTCCTTCTTCCTTTGGAAGACACAATAGGTCAACAAGCAGACAGGATGCCTGATATGGAGGATTCCCTTTTCTCTCTCTACCTGACTGAACACAGTGATTTAAGGGACACAGGGAATAGTAATAAGTTCCTACCTGGCAGAACAGATGGGTTTCCTGTGTGAGAGCCCCACCTCCCCAAGTGCATTGTAGGTACGAGGTTCTGCAAGTGTAACCAAACAGTAACAAGGGCGATGGTTCATTTAGGATGGAGGTTTTGCTGAGGTAAAGTCAGCCTATGCCTGGTGTCAAAACTGATGCCATAAAGAAAATATGATGGGTCATTGTCACAAGAGACTCCCTTCTGAAGGGAACAGAAGTCCTGACATGCAGACTGGACCCACTGCTTAGGGAAGCCTGCTACCTCCCAGGGGTCTGGATTAATGATGTGAAGAGCAAGCTTCCTGCCTCGGTATGGCCCTCAGTTTATCATCCATTATTGATTTTCCCAGGACACAGAGACGAAGCTGAAGCAAAAAGTCATAAGGCAATCAGGAAAGACTGCTGGGCCTTGTGAAAACCAGTTAAGAAATCAGGAGCACAACTAGTGATCTTCTCTATCTCTTCAGTTTCACGAAATAATGAAGAAAGAAAAAGGAAGATCAATACCTGGCTCTGAGCCTTGAGTGTTACCAGCAGAGTTTTGGGGTTTTTGATCATGAATTACTCTACATGATACCAGACAGATGGGGTACACATCTCAGTGGTGAAAAAGGATCTTTATGCAGAAGTCAGCAGGGCTCATTGGAAGAGCTCTAAACTTGATTTGAAGGGGGAAAGGGATAAAACCAGGCTCACTAGAGATAAGCCTGGGAGCATCACACCAGTGTTTGAGGGACTGTGTGCAAGTTAGGTCCTTTGGTCTGCTATCTCAATGGAGGTAAGGGATGGAGATCCATGGTAAAGATGCAAGGGTTGTTGATGTGTTAGAAACCATGAAAGCTTTTGAGAATAGTCACATAAGAATTAGGGCTTCTCCTCATAAAAAGGTAGTGAAATCAATAGCCCAACTGAAGTGCATCTACAGCAATGCACATGGCATGGGCAACAAACAGGAGGAGCTGAAAGGCATTGTGCAGCAGGAAAACTATGGCAGTTGCCATCACAGAGACATGGAGAGATGGCCTGTACAACTTGAGTGATGCAATGGACAGCTATAAATTCTTCTCTTCAGAAGGAATAGTTAAGGATGGAGAGGCAGTGGGGTAGGCCTGTTTGTTAGGGAGTGTTTGGATTGTCTAGAGCTTAATGATGTTTGTGATAGCACTGAGTATTTATGGGTAAGAATCAGGGGAAAGGCCATCAGGGAAGATGTCCTGGAAGGAGTGTGTTACATACCACCTGACCAGGATGAAGAGGCACATGAAGTACTTTATAAGAAGCCAGGAGAAGTCTCAGAATTGCCAGCCCTTGTTCCTGTGGGGGACTGCAATTTACCAGATCTCTGCTGAATATGCAACACAGGAGACAGGAAATTGTCTAGGAGGTTCCTGAAGTATGTGGAAGACAAATTCCTGACACAGCTGGTAAATGAGCCAGCCAGAGAAGGCTGGACCCGTTTTTCATGAACAGAGAAGGACTGATGGGTGATGTGATGTTTGGAGGCCACAGATCACAAAAGGAGTTTTCAATTCACAAGAAGTAAGGAGGGGGGCAGCAAAACAGCTGCCTTGGACTTCTGGAGTACAGACTTTGGCCTTTTAAGGAGACTGGTTGACAGAGTCCCTCGGGAGACAGTCCTGAAAGACCAGGGAGTCCAGGAAAGCTGGACATTCTTTAGTAAGGAAATCTCAAAGGCACAGAAGCAGGCTGTCCCCCCGTGATGAAAGATGAGCTGGCAGGGAAGACCAAGTTGGCTGAATAGAGAACCTTGTTCAAAAAAAGGCAGGCAACTAAGGGGAACTACAAGGACACCATGAGCTTATACAGGGAGAAAATTAGAAGGACCCAACTAGAACTTAATCTTGCTACTTCCATAAAAGACAATAAAAAATGTTACCATAGATACGTCAGTAACAAAAGGAGGTCTAAGGAATATTTCCATCCTTTATTCGATATGGGGCAAACATGGTGACAACGGGTGAGGAAAAGGCTGAAGTATTTAATGCCTTCTTTGCCTTGATCCTTAACAGTAAGACCAGTTGTCTTCCAAGTATCCAGCCCCCTGAGCTGGAAGACAGGGATGGAGAGCAGAATGAAGGCCCCATAACCCAAGTAGAGCTGCTACATTACTTAGACACACACAGATCTATGGGGCCAAATGGGATCCACCCAAGGGTACAAATGGAGCTGGTGAAAGAGCTTGCTGAGCCACTTTCAGTAAATTTACCTGATTAGTCCTGGTTAACCAGGGAAGTTTCAGTTGACTGGAAGTTAGCAAATGTGATGCCCTTCTAAAAGAAAGGTTAGAAAGAGAGGCAGGGGAACTACAGGCCTGTCATCCTTTCCTTGGTTCCAGGGGAAATGAGGCTTGGGGGAGAGCTTATGACTCTACAACCACCTGAAAGAAGGTTGCAGTGGGTGGGTGTTGGGCTCTTCTCCCACATAAAAACTGACAGGAGAAGAGGAAATGGCCTCAAGATGTACTAGGAAAGGTTTAGATTGGCTATTATGAAAAATTTCTTCACAGAAAGCATTATTAATCACTGGCTCAGTCACTATAAGTGTTCAAAAATGTGTGGATATGGCAGTTAGGGATATGGTTGAGTGTTGGACATGGCAGTGCCAAGTTAATGGTTGAACTCAGTGATCTTAGATGACTTTTCCAACCAAAGTGATTCTGTGATTCTATTCCCATGATTAAAAAGGAAGGCTTGATCAAGGACTCAGATGACCTTTAATTTTAATCAAGGGAAACAAATAAATAACTCAGAGAGCAGCTGCAGCACATAGAGGCAACACATGGCTCCCAGCCATGAAAATCTATCTGGCTGGGCAGATACAGCCAAGAATACCCAGCAGAGCTCTGTAACAGCTAACATGAGTAAAGGTATCTAGTAGATCCCAGTGAATGTTGACTACCCCTGGCTCAAAGGCTATCAGTGAAATGTAAGTGAATCCCCAGGACAAAAACAGAGAGATGCAAAAAGTTACAACTGTCCATTCACCGTAAATATAATAACATAATACAAGGTTATACAGTTCAACTGTCACTACATTAGTTATTATTCTGATTAAAAACAAAGAAAAACAACAACAAAAAAAATATGATACAGTGAAAAAAAAAACACTTCAGTGAGAGCACAAGCAAATTTAGATTTATCAGTGAAGTCAATTATCAGTGCTCTGGGAGACAGTAGCTGAGAGGCAAAGAAGAATTTTGTATTCCATCTTTCTGCTGAACCTGACCTTGAAAATACTTCTCATCCATTTTGGGACAAAAAACCCTATAAAACATAAAGACCGTTAGATTTATTTGCTACACTGTGTCCTGAATTGGCCAGTCACACCGACATACTGAATCTTATCCTAGGAACAGCAAGTAGACAGTGAGTACCAGGCTGTGCAGCTGCAGTTTCAAGTGTGTTCAGTCTTTTGGCAAGAAAATTTTACGGGGGGCAGTGCTGTGACAGATGCACCTCAGGCCATCCTGCTGACAGTGTCTGCTGCAAGGTGTTCTAGTGCAAGGTGTCCCTGCCCATAGCATGGAGTAATTTTATGACCTCCTCAACCCCCTTTCAGAAGCCAAGGTCCATACCGACACCAGCAGGCAGGTTAGATCCTGCCCATTGCCACTCCAAAAGCTGGTGGAATTCTTTACTCAGGTGCAGAAGATTTTGCAGATCCTATGGGGAAAAACAGCAGGTGGTGAGGAAGGTAAATGGGATATATAAGCATGGCAAATGGAGAGAAGTGTGGATCAAGGATCAGGCATAAGCAGCTGATTAATTTGCTTGTATGGCTGAGCCCCACACCTAATGAACACAGGATGTCAAAGAAACTTCTTTGCCCTAGGTTTTCCACAGCAGAGCCTCAGACATCCAGTTCCTGGAGACTGGCTGTTACGATCCAATTATTAAAATTATTAGAAATGTTTCTACCCAAATGAAGGTGCAAATGAGAGTAGATGCCAAAGTCAATAGTATGGGGTTTATTTAATGGTAAAGCAAGATAGAGAAAGAGAGATAGAAAGAAATAGGAAAAAGGAGGGGGAGGGGGAGAAGAAAGAAAGACATTAAAATAGAAAATGTATCACCACTCTGTAGAACCCAGCAGTGTCTCACTGGTCTGGTTCTTCTGGTCTTGGTGGTGAGGGATTTCCAAAAAACATAGAGTCCAATGGATTAACATACATTCAGGAGATGCCCAGCACCTCCACTTGGGGGGAGGAAACTTTGCAGTCTCTTGTAAGAGATTTTTTTGTCTCCCTTGGAACATGTGCAGTCTTCTGGTGGTGGAAGGCCTCAGGAATGAATTTGGGATGGGGTGCTCTGGGGGTCTTTTGTGGTTTATGACCCCTTCTTAGCTGCCTTGCATGTGAATGCCCCGTGTGCATGTGGTCTTCTTGGGGTCTTCTCAGAGATTTTACCATCACACCCAAAACCCTTCTCCCCCACCACCCCCTGAGCCCAGCTGGGTCTGATTCTTAACACAGAAAGATTCTTCCTTCCTGAATCTTGTTTACCTCTCATCAGACTTGAGATGATTAGACAATAGTCTTATCTCAAGTCCCCAGCCGCAGTCCAAACTCCAGTCAGGAGGCATTGGAAGGAGAGGGGGTGCTTCGGTGGCTGTAGGCAGACTGTTGCTTCCTTGCAGTATGACAGAATTCCTTCTATGATTTTGACAATGTTTAAGACATTAATAACATTCAGACCACCGCAATAGAGCAGAGAACGGCTCATTCTCTGAGGACTGAGAGCAGGAGCATCCTTCTTTGCCTACAGCTTCTCATTGCGTGTCCTTGGCCACATATACTGGGTGCCACAACTGCCCTTGTCACTGTCGGCACAGAACAGTTGCAGTACTTACAGAGAGCAAGGACAGGGAGCCTGCCAGAGCCTGTGGCTGTGTCTGACATGGCCAGTGTGGACTGTGCTGCATATGTTTTGCTGTGCCTTGCACAGGAAGGGTGTCTCTGCTTGGGTACACTTGGCTCACTGGGCTTGCACTTCACTGCTTGCCTGACACAGCTGTAATTGGATTGGCTCTTCCACACCCACATGCATCCCTCCTGCAGTTGCCAGTGTTCTTGGCTGTGTGGTTTTAAGGACGCAGCTGGTGGCAAATGGCTGCAGAGGGCAGGGTGGCAGCAGACTTCCCAAAGAGATGGTGATGTCATGCAGGATGTTTCCTGAGACCTGTTAGCAGGTAGTGCTGGGAATCAAGACCCTGCTACAGGGCCTGCACACCCTCATCCCGCAAGCAGAGCGACCTACAAGGAAGATGGAGTGGGACTTTTTGCCAGGGCAAGTAGTGATAAGACAAGGGGGAATGGCTTTATACTGAAGGAGGGTAGGGTGAGAATATATATTAGGAATAAGTTCTTTTCTGTGAATGTGGTTAGCCACTGCCACAAGTTGCCCAGAGCAGCTGTGGATGCCTCATTCCTGGCAGTGTTCAAGGTTAGGCTGGATGAGGCTTTGAGCAAGCTGGCCAAGTCCAAGGCGTCCCTGCCTGGGGCAGCAGGCTTGGAACTGGATGATCTTTAAGTCCCTTCCAAACTAAACCGTTCTATGATTCTGAGTGTTTCTACTCCACCTACTCTCCCCTCTCCCCTGCTCCCATGCTTCGTGAGGTAGGATGAACAGGGTCCAGTGCAGGCTGCAGTGGGTCAAAACTGTTTCCTGCCAGGGCAATGCCTGCTGATCCAAAGGCAGCCTCAGTGTCAAAGGCCCACTCTGTTCTGCCCATGCTCCTGCTCGGAGAGCATGAAAATGCTGAACTTGACTTAGCTGTTGAAATAAAGCTGCCTATGCTCACAGTTAACCATGTTTTCAGTCCCATTCATTCTTCTGCATACAGCAAGAACTTCCATTCCTGACACCTGCAAAATCAATGAATCTAAATCAGTCACATAGTCATCATTAGCACTTAAAAAGTCTCAACTGGTTCAGGTCAAAATAATCACCATCTTTTCTTACCACTAGTAAAATAATTTCATAATAATATATAGTAATGTAATTACTACCTATCAATGGTGTTTTCTCAAAGTAAACTTGCACAGATGCTACAGACTAGTATGCGAGTTACAATTAGGTTTTGTTTTTTTTTTTTTTTTTACTTATGTAGATAAATGGAATGCTCAGAAGTTACCACACATAGAATCAGAAGGCAGCTGCAATACAAAAATTTGTCAAGATTGTCTGTCATGGGTTAACTCCAGCTGAGTACCACACAGCCACTTGCTCAGTAAGGACACCTCATACTCCTTGTGGTGGGGAAGAGAATCAGACAGAAAAGTGAGCTTTGTGGGTTGATACAAGAAAAATTTTATTATTGGGAATAACAACAACAATAATAATAATAAGAGAGAGAGTTACAAATCCCAAGAGACACAAACAATACACAGTACAAATGGTTACCACCCACTGACTGATACCCAGTCTGTCTCTGAATAGCAATCAGCCCCCTTCTGCCTAACTCCTGCAGTTTATATACTGAGCATGATGTTCTGTTGTATGGTATATCCCTTTGGCCAGTTTAGGTCAGTTATACTCCCTCACAGCTTTTTGTGCATCTCCTCACCTGCAGAGCATAAGACAGTGAAAAGTCCTTGATTTAGGATACTACTCGGCAATAGCCAAAACATCAGCATGCTATCAACATTATTCTCATACTAAATCCTAGAAGCAGAGCATTATAACAGCTACTAAGAAAAATATGAACTCTGTCCTAGCTGAAAGTAGGTGAAACTAGGTCACTACCCTATTCACAGCTCCCATGTGTATTTTTTCCATCTAATGAGAAAAGTGCAGAGAGAAAATGAAAACAAAAATCTCTGCACCCTCCTAATAGGTTACACGGGGAAAAATATCATCTACTCCTGAGTCCAGACCATTCTTTGAAGTTACTCCACACCCCCTCAAAATGTTGTACCTATGCTAGAAGTAAAGAAAGGAAGGGGATAAAAAGAAAGGCCTTGAATACATACTTGACCTTGATCCTAAAAGAAGAGTGGGAGCAATGCCCTCAACTTAAATGAATTACACCTGTGCCCAAGAGTGAGTGGCAGGAAAGAATGGAGATGGTTAAAGCTGGGTAAACCTGTGGGCTTGGAAGCTTTAGTGCTTAGCTGAATGCCTTTAGTTGCGAAGTAATGAGCCAAGTAAAAAATCTGAAATCTGCTGCTTATTTTATTCATTAAAAAGAGAGGTACATATGGCATCCAGATAAACAGTTAAATAATAAACAGGTAACACTTCCATTAGTTAGGATCATCTAATTACATCAACTTTAATAAAAAGTTCAGTACAGAAACATATATAGGTCCTTGCTGTATATTTTGCATTCAGTGCACAATTGTAACAAAATTCATTTTTGTACAAAACACAAGGAGGTATGGAAAGAACACTTAGATCTGCTGAGGTGGTGTGTCAAAATGCTGAGCCCAGGGATTTTGGTCAGCCTGTGGCAGACCTATGCCTTATGTCTCCATTTGCTCTCCACAAAACCTTTAAAGCAAAAAATAGGCAAAAAAGGTGGAATGAGTATAAAATCTCAAAGGAAAAAATTACAAACTGATAATAACTGACAAACAAAGTCTATCAAGATTTCTTGCAACATTCACTGTAGCATTTGTCCCGAAATTCCATTGTAGGGTTGAAGTTTTGAATGGTTGCAAACCATGACTTCTACTGCAGAAAATTGATCACCTTTTCTATTTAACCCTTCTGTATACAAACAATTCCGTGCAGCTGTATTGATTGCATAACTGAGACTGTTTCTTGTTCCACTCTATTTAGGAGGACAGTCATTGTTAGAACTGGTTAGTTTAAGTCAACATCTTTAAGAAAATAATATAAATTTTTTCCTAGTGTAGGAAAGCAGTCTGTTCAATACCTTATGCAGCTCATTTGTTGAGAATGATAATAAAAATGTGACCCATATCAGAGGTTAAACAATTATTCTTCCTCTATTCCAGCAAATTAGTGAAATGGATATTTGCCAATATAACTTTTACAGCATGAGGAAGTAGGAAGTTTACAGAGCAGACGAGAAAGTATGGTTTAGAATGTTAGAAATGGCTAATTGATAAGTACCCCACAAAATATTTCCAGGTAGAATGAAATACCATAAAAATAGATTGACAAACTCCTGCTGATTGAATAAAGTCTTAAAGGACAGGAAAATAACCAGAATAAAGCTATTATTTAATAAAGGGACTAGCACTTTCTCAATTTTCTTTTTTTTCTTTTTTTTTTTTTTTTTAAGTTGCAATTTACTGAAAGTTGTAAAAAGATTTGTAAAGGTTTTAAAAGGATTAATTCATGAATATATCCGTCTGGTCAGTGTTCTTAATGAAGAAAATTAATTACTTAATTGAATCTATGAATTCAGCTTGTAAGTGACTGTAAAACTTTGAGTTTTCAGACATCAAAATGAGACTGCTCATCTTATACCCCAGAATAACAAAGGTTTGGAGACAAATAAAAGAAAACTAATCATATTATCAACATATTACATAGAAATATTTTCTCAATAAAATTTTAAACAGGTTTTAAAAAGCTTAGAAATTTTAATTGTTTGTCATAAAGGTCATTAAATCTGGCACTAGAATATTCAGACCAGTGATAAAGTGAAGTATTTATAATGTGAGGCTGCAACCAATGACTCAAACAAGTTACCAAGGGAGGTGCTAACCTCTCAATCTTGTGGGAACAATCTGTCTCACCTGTCTTAGACACTTATTTCAGAATGGGATGAATCACCTTCTGGAGGAGTCTGTAATAGCAGGGAATGTAGAGCCCACAGAAGCCAGGGGGGAGACTACATGACTAATTTAGATTACATTTTTTAAGTAGCCACAGTCAGATGAAATAGAGACCAAACTCATCACAAGATAGACAACTAAAAATATACTATAATTCAAAGAAAAACATCTTGTTTTGCAGAAATGAGGATGCAATGCACTATGCCATATGTTAGCAGGAAGTCAGCTTAGATAATGACGGTAACCCCCTTTTTATTTCAAAAGCTTTATAGGGATGGTTTATCAGCCATCTATTTCATGCAATACTTCTATCAACAAAAAGGGAATGAAATACAGAGACAGATCATATAAAGAATGGATAACAGTGTAATCAGACACCTAAAGTATGACAGTTATAAGAGATTCTGTCATCAATTTTGATAACGATCATTTAAAATTGAAAAGTTTTAGATGGAAAAGAAGTTTTTCTCACCAGGCAAAATTTGTAGGTGGATGGTATATTATATGAAGCAAACCAAGCGTTTGGGCATGCAGGTCTTTCAGGAATGAAGTTGAAAAAGGAAACTTTAACAAAAAATACAATTTGAGAAGCGTTTTAGATTTAGAAACTGTTTTAGATTTAATTAGATATTATACCAGCAAGACCATCTGAGAGAAAATGAGATCTTAACACGCAAGGGGGGAGATAAAATAGTTATCTGTCAGAAAGGAGGAGAAAGAATCAGTTAAAATTAAGTTAGTTGCACATTGTGTGTGAATATTTGTGCATGTGTTTGCAGGTGGAGTGCTTACTTATGCCCTAGAATCAGTATTCCTAATGAATTGATGATTTTTTCTATTTCATATAATTATAAGCTTAGTTCCAAAGTTCATCTTTGCAAGCTATTTTGTCAAGATGAGGTGATCAAGAAATTATTTTTGCAGAAACTTTTTTCCCCTACTGGTAGTTGGGTCATTCCATCCTTGACTGACAGTCTGTGTGAGTGTATTTTGATGTATAATGGTTGTTTATTTCCACACACATAATTTCAGTAACAGTACTGAGTACACTGGATAAAATACAATAATACCCTTCAAGAAATTAAAGTAAAGAATCTGAGGATTTTAATGGCTCTACTGCAAGGAATATTTTTGTGGTGGTTGTGGAAGTCTTTGGCAAGCTTAAATTATGACTTGAGGCACAACCTGGATTCATTCAGTGCATATCAGACTCTAGAGAGCTTTTCCAAAAGATGAATTTAGTGACAGGGCTATTGGAAGAATTCATTTTCCAGTGCAGATTCTGTGTCTGTTTGGGGTAGTGGCAGCAGTGTGAGAACTATTTAAAATCTCCCCAAGATATCATATTAAAAAATTGGCATGGTTTTGTGCCTGTTATCTAGAGGCCATTTTCATTATTGAAAGTAAATTTGTTGGTAGAAGACAATGATAACAACGACATCTCGAGTGTATCCTATGAATATTGGTCCTGCTATCTGAAGTACCTAGGACAGGATATGCTATGAGATATTAGTGAACAGAATGGCATGAAGGTGATGGAAGAAACCAGCTGTATCTTAGAGATGCAGCTGACCTCTGAGTCTGGGATATTATGGATCTCAGAGTTGTTTTCATGAATGGTGTTTTGGAAAAGTTCAGCTAAATAATATCAGCTTGCCAGAGGTCTTTTTTTTAGTGATCATATTAAAAACTCCTATAAGGGATTTGGCTTTATGATTTTTCTTGGAACTGAACCATGTGTCCAAACAGACTATAATAATAAGTTTGAATTCTAAAATGAAAAAAACAGTATCTACCTTGACACATTGCTGTATCTACCTCTCACTCTCTGTGAGTACAGGTTTGTTTTTTTACAGTGTTTTCCTCACTTGATTTATCAAACTAATTTCTCTGTAGTAACTGTTTCATATTCTTAAATCCATGTTCTTTGCAAATTCCTAACAATTTTTGCTAATGGTACAGTGGCAAAGTTATCACCTCTGTAAAATTTTCTTTGGTTCTTTCTTTGTCTAATCTCTCTTGGCTTTATTAATCCTTCTGAAGTATAATCCCAGGTATCTAAATTAGTTAAACATTGGACATAAGAATAAACAGAAATACTCTAACATTAAATTTATTCAATATTTCCTAATATTTGAGAGTGTTGATAGAAGGTTGTACAAATTTAATTTATAAGCTCTGGATAAAGTAAAATGACAAGAGACAGAAACCTTACAAAATTTGGGGAAACATTTATGTTTTGAACAGAAACAACATCACTCTGTTTTATGCCATTGTTCACCTATCAATTCCTATGTCCTCTTCACAAAGAAAAAAAAAAAACTACTCAAACCCACTAATTTCTCAATATAGTATGTTAAGAAAGGTTTACTTCTTCAACCTCAGTGTAATTACTAGTGGTCCTGAGTCACGATGTCTGCTTGTCTGTAGTTTACATATTTATCTACATATCAATATATTTGTCTCCAACCTGAAAATCTAGCCACGACTAAGTCTTGTAATATCCAGATTTTCTTATTTCTGTGTCTGCAGCTAAATTGACACTTAATTAACAACCAAATATCATAAAAAGACATATATATTAATAAAATTAATGCATCATTGTGAAAAGTCAAAATTATGTATATCTTCTTTGTTTTGTTTTTTGTATACAGTCCAGGCTACCATTGAGTTCAGTGGACCTTGGACTAGGAAACCTCCTTGCTGAACATCTTTCTTTCATATGAAACATTTGAAAACTACTTACAACTCAGCATTTTCATTTTGTATTACCTTGCATGAACACCTTGATGAGAATTATCTGATGACCCAGGAATGGGCAAGGCTATAACACCTATTTGCTTTTATTGGTGGGTCTGAAAGCAGCCAGGGTTCTAGGTACACCCTGTGACAGGACAATTAGAGCTGCCTCTACTCCCATAACTTTGCTTTCTATCAGAATGCTCTTGTTAGCATTGCTCAGTTGTAGGATTTGAAACATAAAACCTGAGTTAAGTGTCTGGAGCCCTTGGTAAAGTTGAAGAAAATATTGAGGAATATATTTAGTGCCAATAGTTGGGTGTGCAGCTGCAATGAGAGCTGCAGGTTGAGAGGGTGGGCTCTCTCTGGTGGTAAGAGCCCAGGCAAGAGGCTGGGGACTCGCACCAACCTCTTATATAACACTGTATGGGACCTGTGGCCCAGCCAGGTGACTGGATACTGCGAGATACAACAGGAGCCAATGGCTCAGATGAGACAACCCAGACCATCGTATCCTTAGACTGTGAGGATATAAAAGCCCAAGGATTCCTTTGGTTGGGATCCCTCCTCAGAGGCACCAGCTCAAGCTGGTGTGTGCTGTTGGCGCACTACGATTAAACTGCCTTAGGGATCCAGAAATCTGAAACTCCACTATGGAAAACCTGCGGCTGAGCTGGTGAGGAGACCCACTCTGACTGTGTGAGAGCAGGATGTGCAAGATGTCACGGAGGGTCACTGAAGCCACCTGCTGAGAAGGGGCTTTGGTCCCAGCAGTGACAGTTTCTGGTGGTCGGAATGTCACTGCCAGGGTGCCTTTGGAACAGTGAGACAATAAAATTTTCCTTACATGGATTTCCAGAGCACTTTTTTCCAGCCTTTTAGTTGTTTATGTATTTATTTATTTCAAGTTTTCCTCTGCCACAACTGAGGTGGCTTACTCACTGTAGAATTTTCCAGTGGATGATCATCAGCTAAGGACTTTACAAAGTAGGTGGACTTTTATGGTAATGTCCAACACATTAAACTTTGCAAATTTTTTTTTTGTTTGTTTTGTTCAGACCTACTTCCATTTTTTCTCTCAGCCTCTACCACTAGTTTTTTTTTTGTGATAGTCTACTCTATCACTGCATCTTTGTTATGTAATATCTTTACCCTGCCAGTCCAATTCAACACAGGTTCCCTGTTGGATTAGAAATCTTCTCATTCAGAGGTTTGTTGTTCTCTCCTGACAAGCTGGCATGCAAGGCTTCCTCTTTGTGAGTAACCCTATGCATTATTTTAGATCTGATAAATCCTTCTGCCAGAGAGCCTTCATCAACATAATGTGTCTCTTTTCTCTCATCTCAGTCATCTGCTTCCTCTGCATGTCCTATTGCACTCACAACCCTCAGCATGCTGTTCTCAAGTACCTTGGCAATGGGCTTCATCTCCTGCAGGGAGAGGAATCACTGTGTCCTAGCTTGCTGCACCTCTTGATGTGGGCTTGAATTTCAGTAATCAGGACACAGCTTGTGCAAGAAGACTGGTATTTCAGTTTCTTCTAGATGAGTAATGTTCAGAATAAAAGTAGAGTACAAACCCTAAACCTTCTTAGCAGTATGGAATGAAGTAACAGTATTGATCACTCGATGTAACTTACAAGTTTCCAGATATCTTCCTTCATGTCTTTAAGAGTCTTCTCCCCTTCCACAAATTACTGTTGCACTCCCTGTCTTTTTGGACCAGAATCTGTGGAGGACTCATGATCTGCTCTTTATAAAGGTAAAAAATATAAAATAGCAGACAAATGCTTGTTTTTTATCACGAAGATTCAAAATAGCTCTTTCCCTCGTGATACATTATACCCCTTCTGGTACTATCACTCAGAACATATGGATCCTCTAGTCTCTACTTAAAGATTTATCATTCTTTCACCTCTGTCAGCACATGAGATTTAGAGGCACAGTTTGCATATGTCCTGGCAGCCCTTGCCATTCGAATTTCAACTCCGATCTCCCACTGTATGCTAAAGAGTCTTCCTGGCTGTTATATTTTACTAAAAGACACTTACCTTCTTGAAGATTGTAATATTAGTTTCTCCTCTGAACCGCTGAACTGTGGTTACACTGCAGCATTTTAAATGAATGAGGCAATGTGCTGGAGAACTTGGCATTTAAGATATTTTATACTCAGTTTCTGAATTCCCTACTGTGTTTGGTAAGGAAGTCTTTACTATTATCAATCTAAGTTAATGCTTACCTTAGTTTAAGATATCATGTATATAATTCTCATTGCAGTGGCACCGTTATCAATTAGCACTGTTATTACTGATGTCTTTGTAAATGAGTGAGAAAGTCAAAGAGAAAATTTTCTTAATCTATATATGCTTACTGTTGGGTCAGATGTCTCATTCAGATGCAGATGCTGGTCTGCCTGGACCAGCTGATCTCTTAGGTCCTTCTTCCAGTCAGAGATCCTTCATTAGCATAATGTTTCATCTTAGTAGAATGCCTTAATTTTGAATCTGATTTCCACTTGGAAGTGTCCTAGAAAGTGAGATAGATCTTCATTTTTTCTCAGAGTAACCCTGTTTCTCCCTGTTGAAATCATAGGCTGGCCATATCTCTTCATTATATTAAAAAAAAAAAAAAAATTTCCTTGAAGACACATTACTTTCTTGTTAGGCCAATATGTTGTCTTCTGGCACTTGACTAAGGAAAAACAGCTGTCATCCAGAATTTTGGTGACTTGTTGTCATATTTTAATGCAAGAAGTTTTATACCAGATTTTGAGTTCTGTCACTTAAACATCTAGATGGATTAAACATACATATCTTGCACTCTGATTGAGAACAGATGCAGTGGTTGTTTACCAGTTTAAAGACTGCAATACACCCACTGACCACAAACCTCTTTATACTAAATGCAATATGGCAACACTCAGTCATCCCTCTTTTCTGTGTATGTAGTATAAAAGCAGAGTATTCCAACAGAACTAACCACCTTCAAAAAAACAAAAGACAATGTTATTTCAAACTAAACCCTGTTTTAGAACTGTGTCACTCCAAATACCGGGGTTTTTTTCCATGTGCTTTGAATAGATCTTTTAATAAGTAGAGGAGTATGATAATTATTTACCGTGGAAGTTCTGATGATTTTATACAACTTAAGTTTTCCTCTCTAGCTATGAAGGCTATATGACAATGATTTATAATTCTGTTTGTAAAATCAACCAGCAACACAGATGATATTTACAGATGATATCTAACTGCTGTTCCAAATTCCTAATGAAAAGTAAGAAACTAAGCATAAAAAATGGCAGCAGTACCTCCATTTGCAATATAAATAGTCCAAGAAACATTTAGCTCTTCCTGACAAGGAATTACCAGCATGAAGTCTTATCTTAGATTTCTTCTCTTGTATAATCAATATACAGTGCAGCAAATTATACTGGCTTACCCTGCAGAAAACCTTCATTAATGTTTTTTCAAAAGTCTTTTGGACAAATTGCACCATTTGTAGCATGCATCCATTTCTTTCAATTAAATTTACTTAGACTGGTTGCTCCCTGTTTCTTGGCAGAATTAATAGTCACCAGAGTTCAGTAGCTCTGTGCTCTCAGCTAGTTATCAGTATGCTCTAGACAGTGCTGAGGTTCCCATGGTTTGTTTTTTGTTTCTTTGTTTGCTTCTTTATTTCTGGTTTTCAGGTTTTTTCCAGGATTTTTGAAATTCTTTCTCTCCTACCATGTGCCTGCTGTCAGCCCAGCATTGCAATTCCTGCTGGTACTATTTTTCCTTGCATTTCTAACAATAGAATGAGTCTTTAGTGGACCTATACTTCATTACTACCCAGCTTCACTGAGGTGGGATGGTATTCTAATCCCATTTTCTCCTCTTTAGGTGAAACTATACAGGAGGCTTGTTTGACATAGTCAATGTTCTTCTCTGTCCCATGCGATTTATATTCTCAAATGGGGTAATACTGAATACCAAAAATGCACAATTCCTCATATTATCTCTTCTAATGAAACAAATTCCTAAAAGAACCTGGGATAAAAACCACATGATGCTGCTCTTCAGCCATAGGTCTGAGTCACACAGCCCTAAGAGTCAGATTTTGGAGTGGAATCTCTGGCAGAAAGAGAACAAATCAAACTGACAGCATAGAGCTCTTTCACCAGGATTGTGAGCAAGGATGTGCTTGAGCTGATGATATGGGAACATGCCCAGTATGAGTTATTCAAGCTGGGTATTTTCCAAAGACTGATTTCCATGAGAATCTGTGGTGTTGCCAGAATATTTGGCCACAGTCAAAATGTCTATGCATGTTACACAGATACCCTAGCAACCCTCAAGGAAAGCCAAAAACTTGGTATTTCTGCCTTTTTATAAAGACAGATACTATTAAGCCACAAGACCGTCAATCTTCTTAGGATTTTGCTTGTATGTATGTTTGTGTGATTGTTTGTTTGTTTGTTTGTTTGTTTATTAAATACTGGCGTGCTACCTATTGCTGGAAACAGAGTAGATATACATGTTAGTAGAAGCAACCTCTGTGCCCACATATAGCCAGCAAACAATGTGAACTGAATAGAAACCACTTGTTGTGTGGGTCTCAAAGTGGCCATAAAACAATTCGTTCTCTTTTTGTTATCCTAGACTTTCAGGATGAGGGTACACACCCAAAAATGATTAAAAAAGTTTTAATATCATTAAGCATTCTATCCAATCTCTGTCCAAAATAAAGAAAAAGATACTTACTCCAGTACTGGCTTCTAATACTAATGAAATGGTATTCTCATTTTACTGGGTTTTCTTCCCCTGATCTATTTGGTAGCCATTCCTGTCTGCAGCAGCTACAAAATAGCTATATGTCTAAGTTAAATTCTCCAGCAGCTACAAAATAGCTATATGTCTAAGCTAAATTCTCCACCAACCTGTCTTTGAAGTAGACTTGACTTTAGTGATTTATTGGTAGCAGTCTTCTTACACAATGGTAAAAATTTGAGCCCTCGAGAACAATACTGACTAGCTTCAAATGATAAGAAGTGACCCACTCAGAAACTTTAGAGTGAGGAGCCAACAGGTAGCTGATGCGTTTTCTTTCCTAATCAAGTTTCTATGGCAGGTACATAAAAGTTTCATTGGTTAAAACCAGAAATGGACGGGGTCAGTCTGAATTATAGATACTAAACCAAATATTTCATGTTAACACTAGTGCTGGAATACCAACACTGGTATCTGGGATGAAAGGGAAATTTTGTTGTGAGAGGGGAAAAAATTAGAGAACTATAGAGAAAGTAGTCCTAAAAAAAGCTAAGAATAAAAGAACCAGCTGTCCTTAAATTTGAAAGAAGGGGAAATAGAGATATAGAAGACCTAGAGAAAGAGAAGGGTATGAAGAGTGATTTTTAGGGGAAAGAATTAAGTCAGAGAAACAAAGAGAAAAAAATGAGTCACTGAGAAGGGAAAAGGAAAATAAAAGAGGAACAGAAGAGCTTGTTGTTATCAATGTCATTCTCATGCTCCCATCACCTTTTGAACTTTTAATTTTTTTCAAAGTTTCGAAAATAAGAAGGTTGTCTCAGTACATAGAGGTTTCTTGTTTTGCTTTGGTTTTCTTTTGTTGTTGTTTGTTTTGTTTTGCTTAGTTACATACAAAGACATCAATTTGGTGTCACCACCAAGAAAAGCTATCCTCAATACTTTAATGTCTCTTTCTTGCTGTTAGTATTGTTTACAAAGAGATAAGCAGAATTCCTCTTTTCAGAATTGTATATATTTTTATGTTATTTCCATATGAAAATTTATAAATATGAACTCTAAAATGAATGAAAGAACTATTCAAAGTAATTTAAGAGAGTGATTATTATATCTAGAAGACACCTGGGAAGTTATTCAGTGCATATTAATAAAGATCAATGGATTTTTTTTTTTTTTTTTTTTAATTAAAGATCTGTCAGGTTTTGGTGGGGACATTCAACTACTGATACAGTCTGTTTTCAAAATGTTTTCCTTGGACTGACCAGTTCAGTGAACCACATGAGTAGGAAAGCAATACTGAGCATAAGTGGCACAGTTCTCCCTATGCCTGTGACACTTACAATGTGATTTGAAAAATCTCAGCTACTACTGCAGTGCTAGGTACACTAATACTTCCCATTTATGTAGCATCAACAAGTTTCAAAGCACCAAGTAAATGTTCAAAGGATATACCACCTTTTTGCAGATGGAAAAGCTGCTATACAGAAATGTTATTATTTCAAAGCAATTTGATGATACACACAGGAACAGAAATGATTTCTGGTCACTTGTGTTAGACAGGTGTGCACTATTTTATTTATTGATGGCAAGAAAAAGGGGGGAAAAGAGTTATTACATAAAACGATCATCTCTTTAATAATTTGAAGTAATCATTAGTATTTTAAATCTATAGTTAATTACTTGCTTTTCTTCTAATTTTCATCTTCTTCAAGACATCACTAGAAAATTTGTAACTGATGTGATCAAGAATGTATTTTCCAGCAACCAAATACTATGATGTGTTATTTTGGTATAATAAAGGTTAACACATGATCTCAAAATTCTGACAAAATTTAAATTTTTAACAAAACAGAAATATTTATATTGCAACTTAAATATTTTGGGCTTCTACATCAGATCTGAAGGTCCAAATAAAAACATTAATTAGAAATCATATTCTGTGTTTAATATTTTATTTTACAGGAGAAAGGAGGGGACTTTTCTACATTCTCTATAACCTTGCAAGGAAGTCTTACAAAATCATACCCAAAACATAACTTAGAAGTGCAATTTGTGCTATAATAAAGCCAGAGTTCTCCTTCATGTCTTCATCTCCTAAAATCTGAATTGTTGTCAAAGGCTGTGAAGAAAGTTTCTTACAAAATTAGGTATCATACAGATAGGACAAATGTTTGTACACCTATCTTAATAGCATTATGAAAGCCAAATATGAGCACTCTAAAATATTTTTAAATATTGCGTCTTAAAAATATATTGCGTTTTTAAACAGGTCCAGAGTGGCAATATTTCAGCATCTTGGCCTGCCTAAGGAGACATGCTGTCAGCAGGTTCTCAGCGTTGGTGAAACACATCTGAACTGTTGGGTTTTCTGTTTGAACAAGAAATGGACAGGCTGGAGTGAGTCCAGTGAGGGGCCAAGAATATGAACAGGGGACTGGGGCATCTGGCATATGAAGAGAGAGACTTTATTAACCCAAAATATTTAGCCTCAAAGTGCAAACGGTCAGGGGGATGGTGGGATCTTATCCATATGCCTAAACACCTAATAGAAGAAAGCCAAGAAAAAAACTTCTTCTCAGTGCACTGAGTATGAAGTTAAAACCAGGCAATTCTGTTTATACATAAAAGACATTTTTTACTTGGAGGGTAGTCAAGGATTGGAACTGGTTGCCCAGAGGGAATGTGGAGTTTCCATCCTTGGAGGTGTTCAAAACCTACCTGAGCACAGCCTAGAGCAACCTGCTCTAGCTGACCCTGCTGTGAACAGAGGGATTAGATCAGATGATCTCCAGAGATGTCTTCCAGCCTCAACTATTCCGTGACTCTGGGGAGAGGGGTTTAGGTTCAAATTGTATACCAAACTTGTTCTCACATTGTTTTGGCATTGACATTTATTAGCTCATCTCTTGAGATGGGTTAAGTGTATTATTTTTTATTTTGTGAAGCACATAATCTTTATGTGTGTGCTGCAACTGAATGCAACACAGTGGTTATACAGAGGGAAGAATAAGGGAAAGAAGGAGAAAGAATCAGTCAAGCTCATAAAACATGGATCATACTGAAGCTGGGGAAAGAAATGAGAGAGAATTCCATTCACCTGTTCAGCACCCTCTACTATTCAGGTAAATATAGCTACGCAGCAAGTTATTAGGAATCAACAAATAAGGAAAAAAAGTAAAGTCTGGACCGTGCTATAAAACAACATACTTTCAGAATGCCATCATATTGGACGCAGCTGGTGAGGTAGAAAGAGCAGTACATATTCTGAAGCATTTTGAGGTTTTGAAGTACAGGATTAGGAAACAAAGGGAAATGATCCAAGTGATTTAGTACTAGAAGTAGACAGAGGTGATGTACAGTGCTGCTTATATGAAGGTCTCATTTCTGATACAAATTCATAGTCCTCTAATTTTTCTATATTCTTTAAAATGCCGTGTAGAAGCAGCAGACAGTTTAAAATAGGTTGTTCCTTGTGTTGGAATTTGTTCTTCAAGACACATTCAAAGCTACAGGCTTTTGAAAAATATATTCTCACAGAACTTGTTGAAATACAGGAAAAATGTTTCTTAAGAGTCTATCTATTCAGTGACTGTACACAGAACTGGAGACTCGTAAAAGAGGAAAAACATAATTTAAAATTTTTAAGTCCGCCTAATTGTGATTCTTGGATTTACAGCAGCGAGAAATCAGTCAGATTTCCTCTGGAGTTGTACAAGGGAACTTTCTAACAAGATCTTACATCCCAACTTATAAATTATATTCAGTGGAAGTAATGTTTAATGAACATTCATATTCACAAACTCCAAATAGTGTAGTTTGTCTTCTGGAAACCCTTTGGAAAAGTCTGGAAGTGTCATTGCTGAAATATATTCTCATAGTATACATGGTTAATAAAAGTCTACAGAGAAGAGAAGAGTTCACTATCCATAAAATTTGTTCAAAAAAGTTTAGGGGAAAGAGAAGACTGACTGGACTCATTTTAGCCAGGGAGACTGATACTGTGTCTAAGCTGGAATTAAGGGTCTCCTCCTGATGTCCATTCTTGGCTTGCAGATCTGTACTGGGGAAATGGGATTGAGGAGAGAGAAGTGACAGATGCTTAAGGAGGAATAGTCTAATTTCAGCACTTGACAATTCTTGTAACTTGTGGCATGAAAAGAAAGAGAGAGAGAGATTGCTTTCATTAGAATCTACTTAATTCAGTGCTCAGAGAAATGATCATTGCTAATAAGCATACAGTTAAGAACACGGAAAGAAAATCTGTAGCTATCAAAGATGGTTCTAAAGCAGAGTGGGAACTGTGATAAATGTTTCTGCTGCAGGAAGCACAAAGGTCCCTGGTGCCACTGAGATGAATAAGAGCAGCACACAACTTGGATGACTCCACCATCTGATAAGGAGGTATCAGTCAAGGACATCTCTTTCTTTCTTTCTCAGTCAACAGCCCATTGAGCTGTCAGTTCATATTGATCAACTGATGAGGAAAATTATCTCATTTACTGCTGTGAGATACCTTTCTTGGATCTGATTTAAATTGAATTTTATGAAATGTTCTGACAGAGAGGAACAAGTCCTTTCAACAGTTATGTAGGAAATCTGCAGTGTCTAAGGTGCTCAAACTCCAAGGTCTCAAACAGAGCTGGAGACTTTAGTGGAAACATTTATTTTTCTGTATCTCAAAAAGTAGGATAGGTTGCTGTTCAAACAAATATTCCCTCAAGGACCTATTGAGCATGATCATGCTATGCTCACTGCTGCACTAATCCATATCAGCAATGAGCCAAGATTTCTTGGTAGGCATAATGACCTCTCAGGAGGAACAAAGCTTGAAATGAAGAGACATTTACATTTCACACCTGGGTCCAAATAGTTCAGCCTTCAAACAGGTAAAGGCAATGTTCCCTCTCCCAGAATTTTAATTTATCACGCTCCATCAGTTTGTTTGCTTGTTTATCACAATATAATGAAAAGTGATCCTTTGCAGTGCTGAAAACAAACTAGTCTATGGGTTTCTACAGCCATTAGCTGGGAGAACTGAGAGGGAACTGAAGAGGAGCTAGGAAAACTTTGTTGTCTAAATCTTCCTCTCACATTGCAAAGAGACTTGGGACACACATACACAATCTAAATTCTTCCACTAGGGGATAAGAGTTTTGTAGATGCTAAATGCAGCAGAATTAGACAGATTGCATTTTTCACTGCACGTGACTGAAAAAGCCCGTCAAAATTATTTTGATTTGTGAAAATCTGAAAACTTGATGAAATATTTTTTAATTACCCACATTCCTGCGCAAACTTAATATCTGGTAATGTATCCACGTCTGGTCAATGAATTGAAGAGCTAGCACAAGAGCCTTCACAAAAGGACTAAAAATATTGCATAAAGCCAATGATTAATTGAAAAATCTTGCTATATATTTTGAAGAAGAGAGGGGTAGTTTTAACAAAAAAAGACCCAAAGAAAAAATATATTGAAATTACTTGCATTTCTCATCAAATGAATAGACGAAGTTTTGGTGTTTCTTGGTTTTGGTGTTGTTTTTGTTTGTTTGTTTGTTTGTTTTGTTGTTGTTGTTTTTGTTTTTGTTTTAACAGATAGAAAGGTGGAAGGGTATCTTTTACGTATGTAATAAGTTCTTGCATTTGATTTTTTGTCTTGTACTCAGAACTCAAATATGCTCACAGCTAAGATAGGTTTTGCTGTATGTTAGAGTCCACTGACATTTGCTTTGGTTACCTTGTGCTTTTCTATCTAAAATTCTAGATGTTTCAGTGAGAGGATATTATTTATTATTTTCATATTTTGTTATTTTCTTACTGCCTTAAGTAGATCTTAATTCTTGGATTTTCTCTTTTTTTTTTCTTTTTTTGGTTATTTGCCAGGAAGAGTGTGGAATTCTGACACCATGGGGATCATCAAGACCAAGGTTTCTTTGCTGTCCAGATGTGAATGGATTTTAAACATAAATATTTTACAATTGTATGCACATATACAAACAGGCCTGCACTAAAGCACTGAATAGTTCGAGATCATTTTAATTAAGGTTAGTTCAGAGCTCATTGTTACATGTGATTTCACTAAGTGATAATTTAACGCACTAAATCACCACTCTGTTCCTCACGGAAAGTAACACTCATGACCACATAATAAAATACTTTATAGCCTGTTGTTCAGATTCATAATTCCACTTTGCTGTAGGAGGAGGAAGCCACAAGTCATTCCAGTGTAGCTGTCATTAGGGGATGTATTGCCTTCCCAGACCATGCACTGAGATTAAAAATGCTGACAGACTCTCATTCGCAGATGGCAGAACCCTCTAAAGCTGTTGAACTGGCACTCAGTCAGTTGGCTTTTGATCTGGTTGTTCAGATATAAGAGCCTGTTTAAGCAGAAAAGAAAATAGGCTGTTCAGCTAGTATAAAACTCTCTTCCAGTGGGCCTTTGTGTCTTTATCTGTTCCTTCAGCTGCTTTTAATTAATGCTTTGAAGACACTGTGTATTTTGGATTTAGGGGCAGAAATAACTCTTTCTAACTCAACTACGTATGAAACATCTTGATGCTGAGCAGCAGCCCTGTTTTTCCCTAGTGGACTACTCACAAAATAAGTTATTACTAAATTTTTTAAAATAGGAACGGATTTTCTTATTTTAGAAGGAATACAATCCAAATCTATTTATGGTTGTTTAGAGAATCGCAGCTTACTGTAGAGTAAATGTACAGATAAATAAAAGGCCGTTTCACTGCTTGGTGCAGAGCAGCCATTAAAGTCAGAGGGTTGTGGGAAAGCCCAGTAACCTGCAATTTGCAGAGAACTTTTATGATCCTTCAGAATTAATCTATGCATCATATATATTTTTAGTTGAGTGCCTGGTAGATGTAGTGAAAACAGCAGCCAGCACAGAGCTCTTCTGCAATGGGGAAAACAAATTCCCCTACTGTGCTCAGTGTAGTATTTTCTGTTTAAATAAGATAAAGAAAACAAACAAAGAGGCGTACTTGTGTTCAAAACATAGAAAGGAAGAAATCACCACGGAAAGTAGAAGTTGTCAGGACACAGTGGGGCCAGGAACTCTACTAGAACAGGAACAGTGGGACCATCCAGGACAGGATCTCCCAGCCATGGCTTGTCCCACTGCCCCAGTCAGTAGCTGGGCAGCTTGGGGGCACGAGGTGTCCCACACCTCCCTGGGCACTGGCCCTCCTGCAGGGGCACAGGGGTAGGGGCTCATGGCCCCTGGGGCCAACGTGGGGTCCCAAGCCATGGGCTGGTGGGGGAGGGCTGAGTGTGCTCCCAGGGCCTTGGAACAGGTTCTGAACCTGCCTTCACAGCCTGGCAGGAGCACTGGTCGCATTAGAATTTTTGTGTAGGAGCAAGAGGTTCCTTGCATTTCTTCTGATCACAGAAATGTCAGGCAGAGATAAGCCTGACGCCTCTCTGACTGAAGGGACTTTGTGCAGAAAAGTGATATTAGGAGAACACTCCTTAAGAGGTACACCAGTGAGTCTTCAGGACAGTAAATGTCTTGGGCATACAGGAGAGAAATTTGAACTTTTATACCTTGAAAAACCCCCTCCTAAGGAATTTAACATGAAAAGAGCTTTGTACTGCAAATGTTGAAAAGAATAAAAAAAATGTAAGATAAAATAGCTTAGAGGAAACTGTTAAAAGTTGAAAGCTACAGTCCTTCATATTGCATCTTCCAAATTAGCACTTAGTGAACAAATAATGGAATAAGTATTGTTGAATAGTTTCCTATAACGCCCTTGAATGAAGCACTTGACTGTGAGTGAAGTGCGTAGCCAACAGAGAGTGAACTGAGGGAACAAAAGTGTAAAGACTGATAAAATAATTTACTTCTTTCTTTTTTAAGGAAGTTTGTTATGGAGTTATCTCATTTTAGGAAAATTCAGCAATCCATTAAAGAAACCAAAAACCATAAGAAAGCATTTTTCTTACCGTTACAACTACTGTTATCCAAACACTTAAAGCTATCTCTGAGTTGTTTAAAAAATTGTTAAAGAATTTATGGAGCTCAATTAGAAGAACTTAAAATACCAAAACTGGCAGTAATATAAATATTTAGATGTATTTTAAATGTAAATTTCCTGGAAGATATTTACCTTCCATGCACAATCTTAAGTTGCTTGTCAAACATAAAGGCATCCTCCAAAAGGCAGCAGACTTGTTATGGTATTCCAATTACAAAGCAGTGTTGCTGCCATTACAGCAGCTGACAACTCTGTGTTGCACTTCATTGTGCTGCAGTAGAGTTGAACTGATTCACAAAGGACTGAACAGACTGATGTACAGAGCTTGACAGCTAGATGACTCTTGCTGGGGTATGGACAAGGGAAGGGGTGAAGCAGAGAAAAGTCAGGTGATCTGGTGGCCTCAGTAAGACCTAGATGTATTTCCCCCTCACTTTTGTCTCCAGCTCATTTAATCTTTTTCAATAAGGGTAACTGGAGCTTTTGAAACCAAGAATTCACTTGACAAAATTGTTGATACAGAACCTAAGGATTCCTATGGAATTAGGGAATTTGTTCACTAATTTGTTTCTTAATATTTGTATCATGGCTGCTTCTGGCAAGGACAACCTCAGAAAATGTTCACTTACCACGGCAGCTTCTAGAACAAAGAGTATGTGTACTCATACACATGTGTATCTCATTATGGGTTCCAGGATCTTATTTTTCTGTTTGTGAAGTTCAGACATGTGGACAGAGTAGACTGACACTTCCTTACATTGCAAATGTCTAAATTTCATTCACAATAAAAACATAAATAGAGGTGAATGAAACTGATTCATATACAGTCATTAGTGTGATACAGGATCAGGATGCTGTGTTAGGCAGAGGTTTACAAGCACTACCTGAATTACCAATTTACATATTTACATATAGTCCTTTCAAATGGAGGTAACAAGGAGAAGACCAAGTTATTAAAGACAAATAGCTTTAAATATAGAAATAGATTCAATGTGTCTGCCTAAAACTGCCTATACACGTTTAGAAGCCCAGTGTTAGCCCTTCATGTCTTTAACTGGGTTTTTTGTTTGTTTGTGTTTTTGTTGTCATTGTTTTTTTGATTGATTGGTTTTTGGGTTTTGGTGTGTGGTTTTTGGTTTTTTGGGTTTTTTGGGTTTTTTTTTTGTTTTGTTTTGTTGTTTTTTTTTTTAATTTTGGGGGGGTATTTTTTTAATTATTTATATTTTTGTAGCTTTTGATTATTTTTCTATGGGCCTGCCTTTTATTAAGAGATACTTGGAAATATTTCATAGCCACTCCATTGTATGCATGCATTGTTCTGATATTATTGTAAGCTTGTATTGAAATTCTGTGCTTTTTAGAGTTTGGTTTTAATTATTGAAATAAAGAAGTGTGCAAAACACAGTTTGTGATTTCTTTAGCTTCTTCTTCTATCTGGAGAGAACTACTCAAGAGTCTCCTTCTCCCTCCAGAGAAAGTTAAACATTATCCTTTCAGCCTATGCTGTGCTACTGTCATGTGAAGATTCTGATTTTGGTTATTATCCAGCCCTAAAGAAGAAGAAGATGTTTCTCCATGTTCTGCTTCAACCATGAAACTGATTTTGAGTATACTTGAGCATATTTGGGAAAACATCATTTCTTTTTAATCTTTGGCCTTATTTTGATAGACATGAATAACTTGGAGGGGATGCTTTATCACTCTCATGCCAAATAAGTGTATTAGTATTTACTTTCCATTTAAAATTCTATTACCTTTGAGTACACTGACTGTTGTTGCTGAGCCCACAGAAATGTTTTAAAAGCTCCTCTTCAACTTTTTTCCTTGCTGCACATATTAGGACTATATTAACCACTTACAGTGCTATGAAACCTAGATAAACAATCAGTTTATGGTTTCTACAGACCTTCTTCTGCAAATTTATATTTTAAAACACTGATAAAATCCTAACTCCTTATATTCTCAGTCTATAGACACTTTTTTCCCTTTCTTTTTTTCCTCTGCAAATTCAGTGTATCCAGCCTTACTGAAAAAAAAGTCACGCCCCTGGAGTGATTCTTGTAGAATGCAATTTTGTGATGGGTTTCAAATCCTCTCTTACATCCTCTCTCCTGTCAGACTTCTCCCTCAAATTCTCAAATACCTTCCTCCTGAAATAACATCTATGATAAAGCTGTCAATGAAAAATATTCAAAAAACAATCATGCTAATTGCTTACATGTCAGCAAGCATAGTCATGCTTACTACAGTAACGTTGCATTACACACGTTATCCTAAATTTCCACTTTCACTCTATCCAGCAAATTATCTCCAGAATACTGTTTCATAGGAAAAAAAGGAGTGGAAAAAAAACATCAACCCAACAGACAAAGAGTTCTTTGAAGAAATATTTATTTCTTACAGTTGTCCAAAGTTACCGTAAGCTTCTATGGAAGCTGTGTAAACTTGCTCCAGAAAGAGTGACCCAATAAAGTTCAGTATTGAAGTCCTCCACATGAAATTAAAAGAACATCAAGGTCTATTGTTTTTAGGAAATAATATTTACTTATAGTATAGCTATCCATAAATATCACCTAAAAAGCTGTGGAATTTTTTTTTTTTTTTTTTTTTTTTGAAACAAGGGACTGCAGTAAAAAAACAAGCTTTGTAATTTTCAGATATTTTCTACTTTCTAAAGTGTTATTTTTTCTTACTATTCCATTAGTGTTTCTTAGAGAAATGAACACAGCCAGAGGGATATGAAAAGTAGTTATAGTGAAATCCCAAGCGATTTCTAAAATACACTTCCACTCAGTAAGTTGCTTAAGCAGAATACACACTGGGGTAGCATAAAAGGTTTATTAGCTCTTTTTTTTTATGAGTTACATAATTCACTCAGTGCTTCATCAATTTAAAGAAAAAAAAAAAAAACAAAACCAGCTGTCCAAAGCCCATAAGGACAACTGTGTTACCCTATTCTGCCAAATTTTGTATTTTCCAATATATACTTAGTTGCACACTTAGAAAAAAATAATTAACATTGGTAAATAACTGTAATTGGTTCACTTGTTGTGGAAGTACAGCTGGTAAGGAATAACTACTTTTTCAATAATATATAAGTTTTTTCTCTAGTGTGGTCCTGGTGTTAATGACAAACACAGCTCAGAGCATCAAAATTTGCCAAAATAATAATGTTCTCATGAAGAAAATCTTCAAGTTTATTTACAGAACAAAACTTCTTGTAAAATAAGTTGATTTGCCATCACTATTTTAAAACGTATTAGGATGCCTTACATATTACACTGGGAGATTCCAGAATATTATATTCTGCTAAATTTTGAAATGCTAGTTATCAATAAATCCTAAAACAATTTAACAATACTGTATTAGCTTCCCTTATACAGATTTCTGAGCTAAATGGAAGGATACTAACCCATTTGCAACACCGAAAAGAGCACGTAGTCATATACCTCTGATATATCTCCTTTACCTGCTTTAAGAGTTCAAAGATCTTAGGTGACAGGCCCAACCTGGACAATAGAATACGTACATTCTGTATTATAGTATCTTCAATGTCAGCCAGTTTTTCACATACAAAATCAATCAGTAATAATTGCTACCTGACATACAAAGAGCTTGCTGCCTATAGATTTGACAAATATCACAACATTTCACTGGTGATCAGTACAGCAATACTTTGCTTCTATGACTGTGTGTATGGAAAAGTTTTCAGCTCAGGTAAATGAATTTCAAACTCTGAAGTGTTCAAACTCTGCAGCTCTCCAGATCTCTGCCAGGGCCATTTCCAGGTAGGCGCTGGGAACCGAATAAATTTGGTTAGGGGGAAAAAAGGATGTGCAAAATTAGTTTTGCTCATTTCAAGGAGCCCTTCCTTCCCTTATCACAGGGGATCTTTGTACATGAATGCAACCTACACTAAAAGTCTTTAAATACGCCATCAAATGCTTCATAAAGCATTAGTCAAATATGTGAAAGTAATCAAGTAAAAGTCTAATCAAACAAGTTGATCTTAAGCAAATATTTCAAATGGCCTTGGGTCTGAGTTCCTAAGCAGTCTGTGTGTTTGAGAAGTGGGGATGGCAAGGGGAATTAATAAGTCTGAAACTCAGTAATAGCCTTGCTTGTGCAGTGGTATCTGGCAAATGTTACAACACATATAAGAAAGGATATTAGAAAAACCCTCTTCTGTTAGAAGAAAATGTGAGTGTATGCTCCACTCTTTCAGGGAATTAATAACAACTGTAATCCCTATTTGGAAGGTCTGTTAGCTGTGCTGTATTGCACATGGCATTGCAATGTGTGTTTTTTGTTCCCTTGAAATTAATTTTGAAAATAGCAGAGACAAAACTAATCAAGCACTTGTTTCTTTACAGCTTTATTTCTTAACTTCTATTTATAGCCAATTCTAAGTAGATGTCAGTGTAATATTTGTCTGGGGCACAGAATGGGAAATTTTGATTCAGTAATGTTGTCTTCAGTAGCTCAAAGATTAAAAAGAAAATAAAATCCCTAGACTTGTTCTCTGAAGGGATAGAGTACATGTCTCATTTGTATTCGTGCAAGCTTTAGGGGAACCGGAAAAACTCTGAAATCAACTGAGAAAGAATGGCACTCTTTTACATAATGGAAGATACACTGAATAGAACTTCAGTCATTATTGTATTATTTGATGCCAGTAACAATTTCTACTACCAGTATGGCAGACTGTCCATCTGAAATACAGACAGTATCACAAGCTATCCAATACAGAGAAAATTGCATGGGTCTGGTAGCCATTTTCAAACTACTTTATGAGAAAATGAGAGATAGGAAAGAAGATAGGCTGGTTCTCAGCAAGTGACAAAAACGTGCTAATATCTTCTTTGCCTATCAGCTCTGGGGACTCTGTGTGTTTCATAGGAAAATCTGTGCACTTCCAGAATGTTGTGTACATGAATGAGATCCCAAATTCTCATCTCCTCTTTGTGTCTGTACCCCTGTTGAGAAGTGTAATGAAGCTGAAAATCCAATAAACTGAGAAAGAGAGGAAGGATATTCATATTTGAAAGGGAGACTATAATAGTTGAAACAATGTAATGGAAAATTTTACTCTTGTCTTTTCAACCTTCAGATAGTCATGTCTCTTATTTTTATTGCAGTTCTTAATCTGAAAAATAGCAATGTGAACACAAGAAAAAAAGTTTAAGGTGGCTAATCTGTTACAACAGTACTCAGGTATTATAAATTTCTACATTCTGTCACCCATCCTGGATATTCTATCACAAAACAAATCAAGAAATTGAAGAAACAGAAACCCCTCATCCTCAGATATAACAGAATTGCTCTTTTGCCTCAAAGATGTCTTGTTTCATTTGTCACATTTGAAAAAATACTAATAATCTACTCCTGCTCTCAATGTATTTGAGTTCAACAATATTTTCATAGAAAAGAAACTGTATAATTTGGATAGAGGATCAATACTTGCCATGGATATAATTTAAATTTAATAAACTCGTTTGTTTTCTGTTCATTTTCAAGGTGTAGTCTGGGGACTGAATTTACAGCAATAGAAATCTTGAGGAAATGTTCAGAGAAAGTCAGTGATACAGCTTTATTGGCCCTGAAAACATGGTTAAGGAATTATATTCATCCAATCAATATATTACTGTTCAATACATCTGTTCAAAATAAACCAAATCTTGAATATTTATTAAAAATAAGTATTACAGATAAATTCCTATAGAAACATAACTATTCAAGTTCAAGAAAAAAAATTAAAGTTCAAAAAAAAGACAAAAAAAAAGAAATTATATATTTTTAATTTGATTGTCTAGTTTGCAAATACCAGTGTTTCCTCAACGTTCTCCTTACTTTTGATTTCTTAGCCATAATCTAGTCTTTAAATACCCTATATTAGCTATTATAACTTGAGGCGCAGCCTACAATCCTAGCCATATGCAACTCACAAGCAGATTAAGCAAAACTCTCACGCTAGTGTTGTGCAGCATGCAGGTTTGAGGACTCCTGAGGAACACAAAACTTTGAGCCAGCAGAATGAGATTCCATCGGAAACACAGCACCCATCTGCCACAATAGTGGCACCTGGAATTGGACCTTCTCCTCACACTTGAAGGCAGTTCATGTTATTTACCTGTGTTTCTCAGCTACAAGATATTTTAGGATTCGTTTTCTTAATGTGACTTGTAAGAGCAGCAGTCTGTCCATTTTCCTGTTTTGCTGCTATCCAGACTGTTTCTAGATGCAAAAAGGTACTAATATCTTTTAACATAAATTCTAATGACAGCCCCTTTCCTAATAACATTTTGCAGTGTGTTTCAAAAACCAAAACACATTTATAAATAATGATTTTGCATCCACAAGAGTATTGTACTTGATATTCTATAAAAATGCATCACTACTTACTAGTTTGTCAGAGAAGTTATAAGGAATGAAAAGGTAAAAATAAAAGGTGAAATTATGAAGTCACAGAACTGTGGAAAGGGTTTCTAAGACCACTTTGTAGACTCTGAATTTTTATCCATTTAAAAAGTCATTTTCAGGGATTTTTGCATTGCTCAACAAAGTTGCAGAATTCTTTTGGAAACTTTTCATATATATAAATTACTATGAAATTAAAACATTAATAACATAGGAAGAGATATATATTCTTGTATAAACACATTTGTATATTATAAAACTCCAACTATTTTAATCCCATGTTACCTACTCTTCATAAGACTCTTTGAGTTAACTCAGTGGAATAATGAAGTTCTTATCATGTAACAATGGATTACTGCTGCCTGGGAAAAAGAAGAAAAAAAAGTCACCTTGCATGGGGAAGCATGAGCACATTCCATTTCACTGGGTAACAAAGAAATAAGAGAATTGCAGAAATGGTCGGGGGAGGTAGATTGAATAGAGGGTGTGAAGTGAGGAGTCATGAGACAAGATCAATTATATAACAGTATCAGAGAAAATAAAAAAGTCTTAAATTTGCCCTGGATTTTTTTTTTCTTCATTGTTGTTGTTATTCAGTAAAAGTTTATAAAAGGAAAACAACTTCTGAATTGTATTTTTGGTATATGGTTATCCAAAAACTGCGAATGAAGTCATACTGAAAACCAGAATACCTTAAAGAACTCTCGGTGACCTACAGAGGAAAGTCATATTTCACAAAGAATGATAACTGAAGCCATTTCAATAATATTTTCAGAAATGACTACTTGTGACTATGGTTACTCCAAGGAGACTAAGGTATTTCAGTACCCATTAAAATTCTGAGAGAATTATGTCAGTTTTACTTTAGATAGAAAAAGATTTTACCTCTTAAACACACAGAACTTTAGCTCAGGTTTTGCATTAGAAACCATCTTGCAAAAAATGGGTGGTATTTTCAGAATTTATTTCAGACACAGTAACATATCACAAAGTCTTTATCCTTACTTTCTTCTTATTATTCTTCTTTCTATTAATTTCTTGTTTATTATATTGGCAATATTTTATGGTTTTATTCATTTAATATTTACATCTACTAGGTGTAATAGATATAGGATTTTACAGACTTGTTAACATGACTTAAAATAACATTTAAACAGTTTGGTCTCTTTTGAGGACTGAATTTCAAGCTGCATTTTGCATAACTGTGTCAATAAGTGGGTTCCGTCTTTCTAGTTCCAAAGAAGCGGATGCAATGGGATGTGAGGGGACCTGTAAGCTTAGTGCTGTTTACCAGGCAAGTGTCACAGAGAACAGCTACAGCAAAGAGGACTAATAAGACATAGCAGCAAAACTAATTGTTGGGGCAAACATCCTAAAGTGTTCTCAACCAAATTAAGGCTGGCACAGTGCAAACATCTCAACATTTGAGGATAAAACCTGAAATTGTGCTTTGCACGTCCACTCTGCAGAGGCTCCAGAGTACCAAATGAAGATGCTCTTCAGCTGCATGGGTGATGTTAAATCTTGAAAAGATACAGGCACATTGTGGCATTCGCTTCAGTTTAGAGAGAGAATATTGACAAGGTGGAACATTTTCAGGCACAAAAAACAAAGCAACTCTTTTGTTTTACGGGTTTCAGTAAAGTCATAAGACTAAATATCTGCATTATATCATCCTTCTTAAGGCTCTTTTACGATATTTTGTGGGATACCGTGAGCAATGACAGCATAACCTTGACGTTGTTGTGAAGATTATTGTTTTGAAGGGGTCTAGCAAAAAAAAAAAAAAAAAAAAGAAAAAAAAGAAAAAGAAAAGAAAAAAATAAGTTAAGGGGCTGTCAGGAAAAGGAGAGGGGAAAAGAGAAATCAGGTAAGCAATTAGTATTCCAAGTACATAGCAGGAGAAAGAGGGAGTTAGAAATACAGCTTTTTCTTAAGGTTCTCTTACTAAGATACAGGAATAAGGGTACTATTTTCTTTAAATTCGCTTCCTTGAACATTAGGGGCTCTGGAAATTGTGATGGATTTGTCTGATGATTGGGATTTTTTCCCCCTTTTTTTCACAAGCCAGGGAGTGAGGACAAAGCAGTTTTGGTGCAGAAATAGAAATAGTAAGTTAAACTCTAAATAAAGCATCAAAATTGGAGGGTTGGGACTCAAGCACCAAATCAGATTTGAGACAATTACTTTGTCACATAGCAGCTACTGAAAGATTACACTTCTGTTGCCATGCCTCATGCCTGAGACGCTTATTCCTAGGACCCAACTGTAGCTCATTTTTGTAATTACTGCGAAAGATTAATAGCAACTATGAAAGTTAGCTGGAACCAATTGAGGGTGTGGGAAGTGGTGTAAAAATGGCAGGGGATGTAGGATGCTTCTGTTTGTTCAGCAGCTGCACTGTAGCACTACAGTGTAGAAGCTGAGAGGTAGTTTCTCATGCATACATTGAATTATAGACATTTGGTAGACCAGCAGCTGTCATAGTACTGATTTATTTTTATAATGCAATATAAAAATATCTGTCACTAATATGGCAGTGATGGGGTTATAACAGTTAAACATTACAACCTTCCTTTTACTTAAAATTACTTAAAAATTAAAGTCATGTATCTCTGAATTATCAATTGGGCAGCCATGGGCAATTGATTATTTTTAATTTTTTTTAAATAGTAATCAGGTATATTGAAAAGGTGTGAAGTTTTATTTTCTTCATTCTTTTCTTTAATCCTGGGCTGCAACAAACTATCCTTGTTCATCTCATTAAAAAAAAAAAAAAAAAAAAATCGTCTTTATACCAGTACAGCACATTATAAATAAAAATAAGTTATTAGGATCCTTATTTACTTGTTGAGATAGGTAAATTCAGTTGAAAACTTGCATAAATGGAGGATAAGATAGTACTAAGACAGTAATGAATTCAACTTCCAGTCTATAGTGTCCTTTTAGGGATTGAGAAGAATGTAGTACAAACATGAATGCTCTAAAATTATATGTGAAAAAAAGACTAATATTTAGATAAGTCAACCCAAAAGGAATGAGCTGATTAAGAACTGACTGTGGTGTGCATAATGCAGACCTAAACTTGGTCACAGGTAAAATAAAAATGTTTTCCACTTGATCTTGGCGTTATAAAAATGGTGTGACTCTTCCTCAGTTCTCGCCTCATGCAGTAAAAAGTCATCATGTCATTTCCCCTCTGCTGCCCCACAGTAGTAGAATCATTACAATTTCTCTTTAGAGGAAGCAGCTGATTTAGAGAAATTCATGTGAAAAGAGCTGTCTTGCAAATCAGGTTTGTCAGCTAGTAGCAGACAAGTAACTATTATTATCTGTTACAGCAGGCAAGATATAAATGTATTTTTTTTTTTTTTCTGAAGGTGAAGTTAAACTTTTCAGTTTCACTAGAGAAGATTTCTATCACAGTTTTAAATAGCACTAAATGTGGAAGCTACCCCTTTACCATCTGTCATAGCAAGTGATATTTTGGGGCCACATTGTAACCTAGATGATGACTAGCTCACAACCTTGACCAAAATACTTTCTGTGAATGAGTTACATATTCTCTTAGGACCTAAATTTGGCTCATTGACTGGTAGGTCAGCACTTCTGGGAGAGCTCTAAAAAGCTTCATAAAGAGAGAAACGTTCAGAATCATGTAAAACATTTTGCAGGGGCATTAATGGGGAATCTAAACCTGAACATGCTGATGATAATCATTCACCTACCATTCTTGTCACCTGATCAAATCAAATGGGGACAATATTCTGTCCAGTATTTTTAGCCCAACGGGCACAAAGAGGTGCTGTAATTTTTCTGAAATGGTGTAAACTCTTAAACCAATTCATCCTTTCCGTGCTGAAAATCCCAACTTTTGACACTAATTTAGTCTTTAAAAGCTACTTTTTATGCTTTTGGCAGGTGAGCCTTTGCAAATACAAACTCTGAAGATTATCATTCTGAATCTTACTCAGAGACCTTGTATGTATGATTTGGCTAAAATGTATCACTGCTACAAATGAGATATGTAGCTTTGATATCCTGGGTTACTGTGGGAAGGTGAGGGAGACAAAGCAGTCCTTCCCACATTATGGGGAAACAATTTGCTGCAATTTAGAAAGCACCACGTGGAAGTTGGTGAAAGGATTAAAAACAGGTCAGACCATATCTGAGGCAAAGTGGGGAAAGCTGGCTACACAGATTAGAGAAAAAGTGATTTCTTTTTGCCTGTACTATGTGCTGCCGATGTGCAATAACTGCAGAGAGATTGTTTTGTGATATAAATATCTATGGTGTCTTTTTCCACTCTTAAATAAAGAGCACTACATTTTCTGAAAACTGTCTGATCACAGATAAACTCCTCATTGTTCCTATTAGAGCCAAAGGGTAAGTACCAACCCTGCGTTAGGTATCCTAAGATCTGGTGGGACTATAAAGTCGAGTCTGGAAGCTGAGGACTGCACTTCCTCACTTGAACAAAATTCATATTTACACTTCTGAGACCTTAGCAGAACACCTCAGGGGATCTTTTGAGGGCTAAAGCTGTAGTAAATGAACACCACAGGAACTATGAAGGTGTCTAAAATATTAAAAGTCGATACCATTTTAAAAAGACTCTATTGATGATTAAATCTTGGAAAAAGACCTCCAGATTTCAAAATAGGTGCAACGTAATCCTTTTGTATATGGATGATAACTTATTTAGGAATACACAGCAACAAACAAATATTTTGGATGTGAAGTTATATTCTTCAATGCTTCTATATCAAAGTGTATTTTTGCCTTTCTTAAGTTTATTTCATGGTTATTTCAACAGCACAGCTGAAAATAACTGAATCTTGAATCTGTAATATCACTCAAGCAAAATATAGTATTTCACCTGTGCAAAAGTGAGGAAAGAAAATTTAAAAACCTATCCACAATTTTAAGACCAGCTGTTGCCGAGCAACTCTGCTGAGGATGATGAAATTTCTCTGACACACAGGCCAGAGATGGGCACAAGGGACATCTCCCCATGTTTTCACGGTACCATCAGATAAAGTTCTGAACTCCAAAAACACTTTTCAGAGGCCCAGTGAGGATTTTTTATTTTTATTTTTCATAAATTACACTTTTCTGTTGTCCAGACTTTGAGGGATTTGACTTTCCATGCCATTCTGGTGGCTACACAACCTGCCCACAGCCTCATTTAAATGGTATTTTTTCCATATGAGTTTTCTGACTTCCACTATGCTTCTGTGCTTAAGTTGTTTTGGGTCATGTAAACAAACTTCTCCCAAAAGTGCAGCTGAGCTGAAATGAATAAGCATTTTAGACTGTAGCCAAACAAGTTCAAATGCAGGCAGTTCTATTCCTAAAATTGGCTCAAGATCATCACATTACAGCTGCTGTCCTCCCACTATTCTACATCTAAGTATCTTCTTCAGAATCCTAAATAGTGTTCTTCTGTAGGTGCAGTTTATGAAATCCCACAGCTGGTTAAAAATCACAGCAAGCTATACATGATATCCTTGCTTTGCAACATCTTACCAGTAAGCTCTCTGCCCAGGAATATACCACTTCTTCATTAAAGTTTGTCAGTGCACTTTGGAGATTTCTCTGGGAAAGGCATAGGGAAGAGTGACTGTTTTCTGTCTTATTTATCATTTTAACAATATGTTCAGATTTAACTAGCACTTTTTTTTTTTTTTAATGTAAGTGCTAGTGAGGGGGAGGATTTTGACAAGTCTTGAGATTATTTCTCTCCCTTTTTTCCAAGCTACTGTAGAAATAGATGAGAAAAATTTAGATTAAGCTTTTGTCTGAGACGGAAAAAAAAAATGAACAAAAAACCAACAAAACGAAAAAGACCCAAACAACTAACCAACCAACCGACCAAAACCAAAAAAAAAAACACCCACAAACGAAAACCACACCAAAACATATGATGAACCTGTCTTCCTCTCAGCCAACCCAAGATAAAATTTTATCCTAGGCCACAGTATATACCTGAATTTTTACTTTATATATGCTGAAGCCCAAATTTTAGCTTGAATCTTTCCAAAGCTTACTCACATTTTTGAAACATTCATTTTGAAAATACTGGCAGTCTGAGCCAAGCTTCTGCTTCCTTTAGGAAAGCGTTTAACACTGTGTCTCTGATGTCTAAACAGTACTTTGTGTAACAGAGATATGGCGAACCTAAGTGCCACACCTAATAGAGGTGCTTCATTACTTTTTTCCCCCAGATGTAAGGCATTATAAGAATGATTAGTGCTGCTTTCGGATTTTTCTTTTTTCTTCCTCTCCTCTCATCTTCCGTGCTTTATGATTAGTTGAAAAGCAATAAGATTGTGGCAGAAGGACTGACAGCTAAGGGTGTCCATATATACATAAAGATATCACCATGTAGAAATACTCAGTTTTGCATAAAAATACTATTTATTGATGGTTAACTTGGAAACACTGTCAGTATAAAACAAGGGGGAAAAAGGATTTTTTTTTCTTTTAAAATGCCTTAAGTTAAATAAATAACTTTATGAGGAATTTGCAATAAAGAAATTAATTCCCTTTTAACAGTAAGTAGTAAAATATTCTAGATACAGCCAAAATCCTCATAGCGTGGTAGAAGAAGGGTACAGAATTTTGTTTGTCCTCGTGTATTTAATCCTGCACAAATCCCGGTCATAGTAATGAAAAATAAAGACGGGCGGTAGGTCTTCAGCAAACTCAGCATGAGAAAACCTAATAGGAAAAGAAAGTAATGGATTTCTTGTTACGGTTCTTGCTTCAAACTTCAGATCCAGGTTGAGGTCTTGCCTAGTTGTTTCCACTGCAGTGCAGAGCCCGGGTCTTCAAGTGTTTTTTCAGCTCCTTGACCTATGGGAACCGTTCCTCCTAACACAGCCCAGGTTAACTCCAGACATCCACCTTAGTCACAAGAATACATTGCTGGCATTTGGCCTGATGGTTATGTCCAACACTGTACAATTTAAATGTTAGCAACTTGAATGTTACAGTGGTTTCTCTGTAAATTGAACAGACTAAGGATATTTCTGGGTCAGTTTTGCACTTTGTTTTTATTTCCCACCCTATTATATTTAAAAGAGATACACAGAGCATCTTACAACAATGCAGCCCATATAACTACTGGAGACAATATTACAATAGTAGCAGCTAGTTTTACTTTTTTCCAGATTTGTGAGTCAGAGTCAATTGAAATATTTCTCAGGCTTCTGGCTCAATGCAGATACTTAAAAATATTTAACAAACAGGTGTCAAAATTCCATTGAAACCAATTTGGGTACATTTTTATTGCAACAATGTAATCAAAACTACGCTGCCAGTTTATGACAGTCAAATTATCTGCAGTTTGAAGAAAAGCCAGATTTCACAACATAGCTGATGGGAACAAGATCAAAGAATAATCCGACTTTCAAGAGTCTTTTCCTTGATAGGCTTAAATACCTCCTATGCCCATTCTAGCAACAATACAACTGCTGCTCAGATAGGCTGATGCTTATGTTGCCATTAACTGTGCCACAGTTCTAATTGCACATTGAATATATTAGTAGTAAAGCATTTTCGCTCCACCGAGCTGCAGAGTTATCCCTCTCTAGGTAGTAAACAGAAACACTTCTCACAGTGGGAACTGAAGATAATACCCCCCCACATTTTTTTTTTTTTGTCCCTCATCTCACCAGGTTTAGTCCTTCACCTGTGGATATCTTTTTCTTCTCTCAGTTTGAATTTGGACTGTATTTACTCTTTTCTCTTTCTAGCTCATTGGACGTGATTCCCTGGTTTATTTGTACTTCAGTCACTTTCCAGGTATTTGTGCAGCTCTTTTGTACAAATGTGTGCTCAGTTTTATCCACTACTACTTTCTAGTCCATCTCTTGCCTCATTTAATTTCCTTCCATTTTACCACTTTTCCAGTTCCAAGTTTTTCTCAGTTATTTGTATTCTGATTCCAGTGGAATGCAATTAACTTCTTTTCTTGTTCAGTCTCAACTACTTGAGAATAAACTAAAATAGGTAAGATTTAGAATTGCAAAGGAATGAATTATATGCTATTAGCGAACTAGGATGGGAATAGGAAATGAACTATGGGCTGAACTATTAGAATGGAATAGTCCTGATGACTGAATGGATAGTAAAGGGGAAGAAATGCATGGACTGGGAGTGGGAGATAGATTAAACTAAATTACAAAAAATGAAATGAAAGAAGGAAGGCAGTGAAAGGGAATGATTTAGAGGAACAAAGAGAAATAAGATAATAAACAAAACAAACAAACAAACAAAAAAACCCACACATGAAAAGAAAGAATAAACTAGGCTTCATGGGAAGAATTTGAAAAACACCAAAGAGAAAATTAACCAGATTCAGGTGAAAATAAATTCCAATATAAATTAATGCATGATTAAAGATATTAACATGAAAAAATTACAGCATTAGCTTATGCTTAAATACTCGTGATGTAAGTAGCCAAAAAGAAACTGGAATGAATTATTTTTACAGATATGTTGATTTGAGTGCTGATACAATGCCTAGTGCTTTTTCGGTCTCTGTTGTGAGTTACCCTGGGGGCAGAATTCCATCGCCAGGTCATACTGGGTTCTCAACAGTGGCTGTCAAGTGGGCTTACTTGAATATTTGGCAAGGAAACAATCCTTATTTTCTCTACACCTGTTACCTTGAATGGAGATTAATGCAGTGCTTGCTACATGGGGCAACCCTTCAAACCACTTACAATTTGTAGGTGGGGTAGAACATTCCAGTCCACTTCTTAAGCAGCATTTCATGCAGAGAGAAGTTTGTTTTTGACCTTTTAAATTACTTTTTAAATGGTTTGGTACTCATCTAGGCAAGAAACACACTGTCTCTTTTTGTGTCTCCTGCATAGCTGAAGTCAACTGAGGTACTTCAGTTAAAAGCCCCTTCATGGTAATAAACAGGAGGAGGCTGATGGTAAAGTGTTCTCAGTGTGAAGTCTTTGACATTGAACCAAGCTTTTTTTTTTTTTTTTTTTAAATTATTTTTTTTCCTGTGGTATCTCAAAAACTAGTTCTGACCATATCCAGAAATCTTAAATATCCAGGGAAATAAAGGAAGTGGTCAGTTAGACAGCAAGGATGAACAGGTGGGACACTGCTAATCAGAAGGGGAACTAAAGGGCAAAAGTGTAGGAATGGAAGATGAGGGAGAATTAGCTCATACTAGAATTTGAAAGGCGTGTTCAATGGTGGGTCCTCTTGCAGACTGAAAAGAATACCTTAAATACAAACTGGAGGAGTGGAACTATTTTACATATAATGAATTTGACCTTTCCAGATTATTTTTCAGTTTTAACACAGTTTTGTACAATGTTTTATAGAAACTGTACGTGAAATAAAACAACTTTATCTTTATCCTGGAAATAGTCCATATTAATTAAGACATACTGGGCCATATATAAATAAAATAAGTTGCATTATATATTGCTGTTTTTAGGTTACCTTTCTAAACTTTATATTTACTTCTTATTAAGAACTAAAAACCACTTCAGAAATTGATTCTGAGAAAAATAGTTATTGCTTAGTTATTTTTTTTTCCCAGTGCTGGGAGGTGGAAGGACTGACTGAAGGTTTTTATTGTTCAGTTAGACCTTTGCACATGAGAAGAGAAGGATTCTGCATGCATGATGATAACATGTCAAGCAGTGGCTGTCAATGGAAGGAAGAAGTAAAGGCAGCCCAAGCTTAGGTGATCACCCCTATGACAGAGGAGTGCATAGAGAAGGAAAAGACATCTTGTTGACGTCCCTGTGGAATGAAGGCAGAGAAATGTTCTTGACAGTGGCAACCATGGGATTTCTTTCTCTGTCAGTGAAAGGAAAGCACAACTGACAGTCTCAGCCTGGAGTACAGCAGCAAGAATGGAAATAGCACTGCAGGGTAAATGAGCCATTGGAAGAAGTGCAGTCCACAGAGTGAAAAGGTAATTTTTAGAGTTTTAATTTAAAGCACATATTTTTATATATATAGATATATATATAGATATACATATATATATGGCACATATTAGTAAGTGCCCTTGAAAAGAAAGGAAAAGAAAAAGGAAAAGGAAAAGAACCCTCCCAAATTATGTTCTTCTATATGGCAACTTAGAGGTAGAGAGGATAAGATGACATATGCCCATTTAATTTTCAGGAAATTGGAATGAAATATAAATATTTTCTATTTTATTTTAATTATTCAGCTTTGATTATTTAAATAAGCTTTCCATGTTTTGCAAACCTATTGAAGAAATCAATGTGAAATATGCTTTATTGCTTATTTATCCATTTAGTTACAATTGCATAGTATCAGCATCAACTGCAACAACAATACTTTTGTAGTATAAAATACAATTAGGTCCTGTAACCACCATGCCACCAGCAGGGCTCAAACTATTTTAAACAAAGAGGGATCATGTTAAAAGACATTAAGCATTTTATATTTACTGATTAAATATATAGGTATAGAAATAATTTGAAAATAGTAACATCGTAACAAAAACCTCACCTCTTCTGCTGAGTCACAGTTTTAGGCAGCAACTGAACTGATTTCTTTAGGAATTCTTTGCTAGTTTGAAGCATCTTTGATCCTTAAGAATGAAGAGATTAAGATGCTCATTTGGGTGTGGCAGAGTTGGTTTTTCATTCCCAGTTATCTGTCCAGTACACTTCAGTCCTGACTTATATATATAACTTTAGCTATTTTGAGAATATTGACTTCTTGAAAAAGCTGGAAAGAGGAAAAAAAATGGAGTTGACTTGTCCAGCATGGATATCACCACTGTGACTTAATATGTTATTACCACTATTACACAAACCCAATGTTTTCCCTTTCTATGAAGGTGTATTTCTTAGAGAAAGGAAGTTTAAAAGGAGATTAGTATATTGCAACAGTAAACCCCAATTTTTAAAGGGCGTTATTTGATTTAGATTACATTTTGGTCTCGGTTCAGGTAATATCCAAATCTCTATATTATAAGGATTTTTTTTTTTTATATTGTTTTTGAGAAATTTTTCCTCAACCACTTGCCCTTCTGTTTCATTCAGTCTATGGATATGTGCACCTAATGACATAAGGCAATGTTCTACACTGTTCCATTTCTATTATCACTGTATAGCTTTTGATTCATTTTCACGGCACCTCTGTGTTATGAAGGCAACCTGTTATGTGTGTTTATTAGGACAAAATACTGGCTGTAAAAATGTAGAGAATTTTAGGTGCTATAATTGCCATTACAAACAACACAGCATCAGTAAGAAACTAGGGGCAAAAACAAAAGAAGATGAAAAATGTTTTACTCATTCATGACAACAAATGTGAATTTTCCTCAGTGCTTATATATTTTCTGTAAGGATAGGGTGTCAGAAACAACTATATTACAGTCACTGATGCAAGCTCCCTTGCTGCAGGTAGTCACTGATGCAGCAGGAAGACATATCATGAAGACTGAATGTTAAAATAAAAGGAATATTTGTTCTATACTCAGGCTATGGAAGAGGTTTGGCCCATTAGGCTATTAAATTAATCTACAGTTCATTTCTATAGGTATATTTCCAACAGCAAGGAAATACTAGTCCTGGTGGTGAAATCATGAGCACAGATTTCTTCATGATGGGATGCGGAAATGAGAAACTGCCTGCTTTTAGCCAAGGTTTTTCATCTCCTTTATGTCCCTAGTCAACAAAATTAGTCATTAGTTCATGCAAATGAATCCTAAACCACATTTCTTTCCTTTATCCCTCTATTTTATAATGACTTTAAGCGTAGCAAAACCAAAAAGCCTCAAAACACTAACCTGAAGAAATGTTTAGCACCTAGAAGCACTATCTGTACTTGGTACACACCAACTGGGAAGAAGTTAAAGTTTGAAACACATGTCCAGTTGGGATCTGTTTGCTTCAATAATAAAATTCCCATGCTCCTAATGAAGTCCACAGTTATTACTGTTTCTAAGAAAAATTCCCTAAATATTTTAAAATCTTACCTATTAAATAAAGAAAAACAAAACCCCTAAAGCAAAGCTCTTCCTTTGTGACCCTCACTTGCCAAAGCAACCTGATTTTTGTTGTTGTTGTTTTTCTTCACTTTATGTGTAAAACTACTGCCTACAGATGGGTTTTTCTTCTCAGTATTCTTTTCTGTCATATAATTGAATTACCTGGACAAAGGTTGAACTTCAGCCTGAAATTTGCTAGTATGCTATATTAGACCCCAAGAAATCATATTAGATTCAAAGGTAAAAGTCTGAAAACTTATCATTGCTGCATAGCATTAAACAGTACAGAGAAAGCATGAACACAAGATGTAAGAAGCAGCAATACAGGGGAGAAAAAAAATCCCACTTCCAAGTGTCCTCACTCATTTTATCAAGCACACATTCAAGTATCCTTGCCTTGCACGGGTGAAATACCATTTTCTTATGTGTCACTGACATGGAGAGCAATCTGTGATAGCAGAGACAAAATACCAAAGCAGTGACAAAGTGTTTCGGGCAAGTAGGAAAAACAAAACCAATACCAGTAAATACGTTAGAAGATCAATACATTTCCCAACAATGACCTGCCCAGCCACCCAGCCCTAAAGTTAGAGAATGCCAATTGAAATGCTGAATAGCCTCTCTGCCTTCAAAAATTCAATGGCTGCTCAAAATCCTGAATGCTTTCTGTAGGAGTTTCATTTAGCCTTTCAGTTACAAAAGAAAGGAAGGAAAACATGGGAAATCATACTGTCTTTTGTAAGAAGGTACAGCAAATGTACCCAAAGGTCAAAATATACAGTAAATACTATTATTCCCTGAAAACACAATATTTATTTAATACTATTTGTTTGCTTATTTTTTCAGGTGGCTGTTTATTTTTTTCTGGACTACTACAAATACAGTGAGAGCCACGGTTTCTATAGTGCCTCAGTACTCAGTGAGGTTCCCTGACTCTATGCACAGTAAAAAGTGAAGATATGCTGCATTCTTTTCATCATTCCCTGTATAAAGGAGTAAAAAACACTGCATTTTGGCTTACTTAGGAAGGTACAAAAATCTTATTTTTAGAGACAAACAAGTGAAAAGGTGATTCCCCTACAAAAAACATTTATTCTCTGAAGATTGCATTTAAATGCCCAGGAGTTAAGAACACACAGTGCTTTTGTAGTTCTTTGCAGGGTATTGTAGATGTGTTTTGCTGACTGACTTCAAATTCTGTTTAATGCATCAACTGCGTGTGACTTTTTATTCTGAATTCCAAGAACTTTTTCTCCACAGCAGAGGGGATGATTGTATTTCTTTTTTCTTTTCTTTCTTTTTTTTTTTTTTTTTTTAACATTTCCCTTGCTGCAATAAACTGTGCCAAAGGATGCAGGCAGTGGAGAATAAAAAAAAAAAAAAGAAAAGGTTACTGCAGCTGCTGTGACAACAAGGATAGGTTTCAGTCAAAGAGGGTAAGTGGATTTAATAATTTTGAAAGTGTTTTGTGAGTGGTCTTGTCTGTAATATATCAGGGAAGTGGACAAATCCCTAAACTCTGCACACCGTAGTTCCACAATTAGGTACTGAAAACTTACCTCCCACTTAAGACCAGTGGTTATCTGAACGCAGCAAGTATATGTCTATTGTGTACAGCAATATAAGTGGCTAACAGAAATGAAAACAGTGGAGGTAAGCAGGAAAAGATAGCCAATTAAAAAAAAATAAATAAAAAGGCAGTTTCCATTTTTTGGAGAAGGAGGACTTAAGAATAATTACATTTGAAATTCTAACCCATTTTTATGTCTTTAATCTCAACTACTAATAAAGCAACACTTCTTTGCTTGTCAAGCCAGAAATTTTTCTGAATTCTGAAAGCTCTTTAACTCTGTAAGAATTACATCTTTCCAGCATAGAGGGTCACGAGATACTTTAACACAGCTTTCTAAAGACTTTGAAAGCACCAGTACTTTCATTTTCCATTGTTTTGACTGACAGATTTCTCCTTTCCACTCTCTTGGTGGCAAATTTTCTGTGGTACCCTTACTAGCTCTTTGGTTAATATGAGTCTAATCTATTTCTTACCTCCTAGTCTGAATTAAACACAAGATTCCAAGAAAATACTAGTGAACTGAAGAGGATCTGAGATCAAGATACTGCAGGGGAACTATTCCATGGTAGACTGAGAGCTCTTGAAAAGTATCAATCACACCAACATCCCAATAAGTCCAAGGAGAGATGTGAACGCTTGCACTGAAAAAAGCCCAAAATTGTTTCTCCCTGGTAACACAGCAGTACTTGAAAATGATTAGGGTTCATACAGTGCAGCTTTATTTATGACCATCAACTTCATACTGCTGACATTATCACACTAGTGTAATCTGATAATCAACCTTGACCCAAGTTAAGTTTTTCCTTCTTTTTAGACAGACCTGGGTAAAGTCCTGTTAATAATAGCCTTCAGAAGAACCTGCCCCAGTGACAGAATCTCTTTTTACAAAACTTTTGATTTCAAATATAAATTACAGATATTAAAGATGTATTTTTCTCCATGTAGATAGGTGTTTATTAGTGACAGTGTAAGCAGTGTTCAAAGAGAAAATGCCTAAGGGAAACCAAAAATCTTTACCTGTTCCCTTAATAACCTGCCACTTCTGCTGAGACATCAGAAAATACAGGTAGAAAAGCTAAACGGAGAATTGATATATTTTGTCAGGGACCTTAAAGATGCACCTTGTGGAGTTAGACCCTTAAATCTCATTGGGTAGCCAATATCCAAGGTGCTTCTGCAAAGCTTGGGTTTTGCTTTCAGCTCAGTTATCTGCTCAGGCAACAAATCAACAAACCTTCAAAAAAGCTCATGCCCTTCAGATAATGCTCTAGATCTGATGTTTGGAAATGTGGAAAGTGACACGAGGAAAGAAAAGAAAACCTTTAAATTGTGCAAACAGGTGGCATTTCAGTAGTTCCACAAATATTCAATAGAGTGTGATTTTGCATGTATTTTCAGTCTCTCTCATTTGTGTTCCCATGAATAAATATATAACACTTTCAAAAAATATAAAATGCAGAGTCTCAAAATTCAGGATACATTTTATTCATGTTTTAGAGGTTACTTTTTTTGCTAATATCTTCATACTGGATTTTCAGGGAATAAACATTTTGTCTTATAAAGTAAATTGTTTTCTATCCACAACACAGATAAAAGATGGCATAATAAGTACTGCACAGTGCTATCTCTACAATATGGTTAGACAGTAATTCAAATTATTCTGGGATATCTCATTCTGAAAAGAAAATTTGAGAATCACAGAGTTATACATGTTGGAAAAGACCTTTAAGATCATTAGGTCCAACCATTAACCGAGCACTGCCAAGTCCACCACTAAACCATGTCCCTATGTGACACATCCAAACATGTTTTAAATGGGTTGGTGGCTCCACCACTCCTCTAGGCTGCCTGTTTCAGTGCTTTAAACTCCTTCCATGAAAAAATATTTGCTAGTATACAACCTAAAACTCTCCTGGCACAACTTGAGGCCATTTCTTCTTGTCCTATCCGTTGTTACCAGGGAGAAGAGACTGATCCTCATCTGCCTACAACTTTCTTTCAGGCAGTTGTAGAGAGGAATAAGGTCCCCCTCAGCCTCCTTTTCTCCAGGCTAAACAACCCCAGGACAACTTGTGCACCAGACACTTCACCAACTCTACTGCCCTTCTCTGGACATTCTCTGGCACCTCAATGTCTTTCCTGTAGTAAGGGACCCAAAACTGAACATAGTATCTGAGGTGTGGGCTCACCAGTGCTTAATTATAATTACTTCACAAAGCCATGATGGATTCAGTGAGTGACTTAGGTGATGAAAGTACTGCAAAAAAATCCCCATATGTAACTATAAACTACAGTCCATAAAGGCAAAATATTTTTGTATAATTATCAAAGAGAAGCACAATGAAGTTACAGGGGAGAATGTGCTTGATTATCTTGCCAACAAGATCATCAAGAAATCAGATAAATGTCAAAGAGCAAATAAAGTACATATATTCTCATTGTTTCATTTGCAGTAGTTTTAAACAGAGCTAAAGCAAAAATTTTTATTCCCAATTCAGTAAAAAATATTTTAAAACATCTATTAAATTATAGTATCAAATTTTGACTCTAACCTCTATGGAATAGATAGAGAATGTGGAATTTTTCATCAGTTTAGGGATGATAGTCTCCAAATATGGACATGAGAATCTGAGTCTAGTTTTGTTGATTCATGGGATAAACTCCACCTGTAAAATTGGTGAATTCCCTCTTCAGGGCCTCTCTTGAGGCTCTTAAAGAACCCAATCTCCTGTTTGCCATCTCTAGAAGGAGAGTTATTGTACTAAGCAGTCTCAAGAGAGAAGGCAATTATTTATGTGGAAAAAACCATTAATATAAGGTTATATTTTTCTTCCTTCCTTTCACAAAATGTAGGAGGGACTTGAGAGAGGCTAAATAAAAAAACCATCTGTTGATCTCTTTAATTTCACAAAAAATTCCAACCTACCCCACCCACTTACACATACACCTCCAGTAGCCTCCACAAATTACTGAGTGTCCTGTATACTTCTTGCAGAAGAACCACACTGCACGGGAAGTACATGACCTCCTTTTGTCTAATCCTTTGTCTAATTGCTTTCTACTGCCTGTCATTAATGACTTCAGAAAATGTCTGATACATAATTTTTTTTCCTTCCTGCTCTTTAACCGTGCAAATGAGAGGCTGTGTGTCCCAGACTGTCACTGGAAGGCAGAGGCACAATGTTTACAGGTACAGTGGTGTACTGCCTTAATTCTGCCCAACAGAGTATAAGCTGGTGCTGAAACAAATAGAAACTAAAAAGAAAAAAGGCCTAAACTAGATAATAAACATTCCTGTAAGTAGCGTGAGAACCAATATAAATCCATGTTTTCTGTTGAAAATAATCCTTCTCTATTGATCCTTTAGCTTAATTTTCTCTAAGATCCAATTTTCAAACTCAGCAAAACACAACTTTCTCTGATGTTATTAGATCTTGTTCAGTCCTTCACAGACTTAAGGTGTTTTACTCCCAATATGTACTTATTTTAACTTCCTAGACTTTTCAACACTGACTTAAATCTAGGCAGTAGATTAATTGAGATCTGTCTTTCTATGTATTGTATGCAGATCATACTTGGAGATGGCGAGAAAGTTAAACACAGTTCATCCCCATAATATAAAATCTGAAAGCTTGGATTTTCAGCTGCTGTATCTGTGAGTTTTTTCCAGAGTTGGATAGTTGTTTACGAGTATGAGCTTGTATGCAGAATTTGTTCTCACTTTCTAATGCTATAACTAACTCACCAATTTATGCCAGTGAAGGTTTTTTATGAACAAGGGCTGCATTAAAGCACTTGATGCAGCAGGAGTCCGTACAACCCTGAAGATAACAGGTTAGCCTGTACTAGCTCCCTGGAATGGTGTGTCATATACAGAGCATGGGGACACAGAGCATGGACCATGGCATGCTCAAAGAAGGAAGAGGAAATGGAACAGCTGCAGCACTGCAGAGCAGCCAGGATTGTCAATTAATTTTGCTGGGAAAAGAAACAAAGGAGGAAAATAACAGCTATATAGAGAGCTCAGAACATATCTAGCCTGGAAGAGAAAAAAAAAAAAAACCAAACAAACCAAAAAACAACAAACAAACACAAAACCAACCAACAAATCAATTATTAGAATAAGACAAAATGTAGGTGTTTAGAAGGGAGTTAAATAGACGATGGAAGTAAGTTGGAGTAATATCAGTGGAGCTATTGCTCTGACACTGACTTTCAGACTACTTTATATGGTATCTTCATAAATGAGGGTGGCATAGAAAAAGTGTTGCTGACACACTGCTAAGAGGTAATGTCGGAACTCAGTAGATTCAGAATAACAAGAAGAGCAAGGTAACACTGAAGACTAGAAAGATAGGAAGTGGTGTAGTTAAATGGGAAATGATGGTGAAAGAAAATGGTCTGCTAGTTATTTTTCAGAAATCCACATTCCACCGAAGACACAATAATGAAAAAAGACCACAAGAAATCCAGAAATTTTGGATAAAATACTGTGCAGAGTTCTGGTTAAGTGTTCTTGCAAAAAACATCTTTCAGATGCAACTGGGTGCAATCAAAGAGCAAGTTCAGTAAGATAAAAGGAACTATAGTAAGGAGCTTGCAAGAATCACTCAGCACAGAAAAATATGAACTGACAGGATAAGGTTATTCACCTTAAAGGCAGTAAAATGTAAATACCCAAGAAAAGAACTTCTTCTACAAAGCAACATGCCCAGGAACAAGCTGTCTATAGATATATTTAAGTAGTTTCACACAAAAAGATTCGTAGTCATCAGATAAATGAGACCTACAACTATGCTTCTGGTAGCATAGGAGAGGTAGGAAATTCCTAATTGATTTCATAAGGTTATGAGAGTTGCATTTGACAATATATTATTGGACTCAGTGACCATGGGTGTAGTTTCCAGACCTGTGTCATGACAGTAAATTCTGTAGAGTCATTTTAAAAGTCCAAGAATTTCAGATCTATATTATCTGTAAAAGCAGAGTTGCTGCAGAAGAACATTTGTGGAGGAATTTTGAAGTTAAAACCAGATTCTTTCTAAAGTTTTCTTTTTGTTACAAAATATAAATGATAAAAAAAATATTTTTCTACTAACAGGTAAATTTTAAAAATCTCAATAACTGTGCTCCAATCAAAAGCAAGAAAAACTGAAAACAAAAATTCAGACTGAGTGATCTAAATGTAAGGGGACTGAGGGCCCTTGAAATACAATCTGTTTTGTTCAGTCTAGAGGAAGAACAAATTATTGCCAGTTTGTGAGCATTTAAGTGTACCAACAAGCACCAAGGATGATACGTGACTATTCTCTTGGTTAATAAATTTGAAAGAGAACACAAAGACTGAACAAAAAGGAAAAAACTCAGGAAACATCAGTCTGTAAGCTTGTATTTTCTGGAGAAAAAAAAGAATAAAGCCTGTAAAGTGCTTTTGACAGGGTCAGGGGAAAAAGAACATCTATCTTATTTGCTTTGTAAATAAAGCAGAAAATCTGTATTCCAAGCTCCTAAGACCAGCACTTTCATAAGTTTTCAATTCAGGATAGTAATACACTGTAAATAAATGGTATGGGTGGTCAGGGATAAAAAGAAAAAAAAATATTTTTGAAACTTTCTGAGTTAAAAGAAGGATCTTGTCCAAAATGAGAGTAAACAAACTCAGTTTTGGCATAATTTCAGTAAATATAGAAAATATGAAACAACTTTAGAAGTCCAAGAGCACCAGTCAATTTTTCACAAAGTTTTTCTTCCCCTCTACTAACATTTAAATACATCCATAATAAGCCCAAGGTGAGCAGTATAGTGAAACCTGTATTGAGTTTTGTGCACAGAGACAGAAAAGGGTATTTGAATAGTATCAGTTAGCCTTAAATCTGAGTTTGCCTGGAAAAGTGAGTGAAAACTAAGTGAATGCAACAGTTTATCACTGCAATGAGCTTTAGGCAGAATATTTGATGTATTTGACTTCTGAATTTTCACTGAACTCTGATGATATTATTTCATGTATCCAATCTCCAAGATCTAGAGAAGTCTTTCTGATGTATTTTTTTTTCAGTTTTCTGAATGTCCATGAGCCAAACTCCCACCAAAAAGAAAAAACCCTACACATGTTTTTAGTGCCATGTTTTAATGGTTATAGTTATAAACAACTATAAGGCAAATGACTGAAGGGCTGTATCAGTTTCCCAGAAGTCAGTGAGGGTCTTCATGCAGAAAAGAGTGTAGTTGTTTTGTGGCTGTTATGTGGGGTGAGGGTTAATATAAACATCTGATGGCTTAGTCAGAGCAACATAAGAAGTTTCTCCCTTTATTCTTCTCAGCTCTTTTACATCTCTTTTCTAAGCAGCAAGCAAGCTGCAGCGTCTTCACTGGCCAAACCATCATTACTCAATACATTTGGCAGCAGACATGAAACACCTGGAGATATTCAAGGCTGAGCTATGGTTCCTACACCCCCCCCACTTATGGACTTACAGTCTATCTTAGTTCTCTAATTAGGCTTGTGTACATAACTTACTTATCACTAAGGATACAC
>JAWWES010000115.1:66722490-66736402 GCA_035583135.1 Lophotriccus pileatus
TTTTCATGCTTAGATCCTGCAACCTGCCTTCTAGGAAAAAGCTATGCCTTTATGCTGCTAAATTGCAGAACTTAAGTAGGCAAGAAAGGGCATCCCATTGTCTATGCTGCTGTCAGCTCCTTTCTTTGAGAGCTTAGCTGGCTCACAGGCATTAAGATCTAACAGATGCTCAGAGAGAGGAATAAGCATCAGTCTCAGCCTAAGCTACAAGTGCAGTTGGCACTGCTGTGGTAGCTGAGGCCTTTGAATAGGCACTAAGTGTGTTGGGGAAGTCGTGAGAAGAGAACAAGGCAACTTTTACTAAAGATGAATTCAGATCCCTGAAGCCCAGGGAAAACATATTTTAATTAAAGTACGTAATATGTGAAATATTTGTTTGCCCAAACTGCAAAAGCCTGAAGAGCAGTTAAGAGAGACCACCATAAGTCTGGGAGACAATAACTACAGAAATAGTCTATTAAAAAAATAACTTATGACAAAATCAATTCAAGCTATGGTAAAAACTTCACTAGCTACAAACTTGCTTTAGCAAGTGGAAAAACACAGATATGCCCTTCTCTCAAAACCATGTATCTTGAAAAATTGAGCTTTGAAAAGCCTGCAGAACACTTTTATATTGAAAAATATTGTCAGCAAAGCAAGTTTGGAATAAAAATGTTTAATAGAATTTCATAACATGAAAAAAAATCTAACTTTTAGGTTTTGTGAAGCATATTAAGGATAACTTTTTCAATGTCATCCTTGTGTTTAGATCACTAGATCATCTTTGTGTAATAATGTATTCAGTGTACCTCTTTGAAATATAAATCATTTTCAACCTAGTACTAGCCAGAAGCTGTGCTTTTAACTAACAAATGAACTAGAGGATACGTCTATTATTGCTAATTAAAAGGTTCATTGCAAATGTTAAAAACTGTGAGAAGTCACGACTATGGCATTGCTACAAGAAAAAGGCAGCAGATTTCCATAAGGCCATGATTATTCAAATTTTCATGAGTTGGAGATTTTTACTGGCTCCAGCCCTCCTCATAGAAATCTATTAATATTTTAGTAGGCTGATACAATGTTGCAGCTGTAATGGCATCATGGGGAAATTCATTAATTCTGTCCTCACAATATTTTCTGTAACAGTATAAACAATTAGTTCAGTTGGTACAATGGAGGGCAGAATTATAGTCAACCAGTTACAGCAAGCACTGTAAACAAGATAAATCAATTAAACTAATTCAATTGTGACATAGGAGAATACATCATGAATAGAAAAGAAAGAAGTTGTGCCAGTGGGAATGATGATGATCTGTTTTCTCTCACCAAAAAAATCACACAAAATAAGACCTTTGTTTTTTAGTTATAAAGAAACCAGAAAGCTGAAAAAATAGGAGGAAATAGAATGGAAAATACTCAGCTAGTCCAGACTTCCGTGTTTCAGAGGAGGCACAACCAACTTCTCGTGGAAGAAATATGGAGGAGAAAACTTTGTGTCAACATCAAAAACTATCACAAAAGTTTATCAAAAAACACCAGGCAGAACCTCAATATGCATTATCTGATTTCCATGAAATTATGATGTGGATCACTAAATAAGGGATTCAAGTAATGCAACACCCATGAAAGGTTTCTTTTAAAACAGAAGTCTGTGTTGGCAGCACAAAATAATATATCACTCAAAAAAGGATTGAATTAGAAGAAGTCGAATGTGCATGTACTTCCATGAATATAAGAACGCTTCCCAGTTTTAGACTTACCCTTCCTCCATAGAGGACTACAAGAGGAGCTGTGATGAAATGGAACATGGGGTTTAGAATATGCCCTGGGGTATGGTTGCACAGAAGGTAGGAAAAAACCAGCATGGAAGACTGTAGTGGGTTTCTGTGGCTGGGGTTTGGTAGCAGGGGGTCTACAGAGATGGCTTCTGTTAAAAGCTGGCAGAAGTTTTCTCTGTCCATGGAGCCAATGCCAGCCAGCTCCAGGACGAGTGTCCTGCTGCTGGCCAAGGCCAAGCCAATTAGGAGTAACGCCTCTGTGATAACATGTTTAAGAACAGAAGTTTGTCGCGCAAAAAGAATTCCAGCCAGGGAAGAGCAAATTGAGAACATGTGAACAGCAATGCAGACACCAAGGTCAGTGCAGAAGGAGGGGCAGGAGGTGCTCCAGGCTCTGGAGCTGAGGCCCTGCAGCCCGTGGTGCAGACCATGGTGGGGCAGCTGTGCCCCTGCAGCCCATGGGGGACCATTGGGGTACAGAGACCCACCTGCAGCCCATGGAGGAGCCCCTGATGGAGCAGGTGGATGCACGAAGGAGCCTGTGACTCCATGGGAGGCCCAGGATGGAGTGGGGTCCTGCCAGAGACCTGCAGCCCATGGAGAGGGAAGCCCACACTGGAGCAGGTTTTTCCTGGGTAGGACTTGTGGCCTCTGTGGGGGACCCACAGTGGTACAGCTCATTCATGAAGGACTGCACCCTGAGGAGTGGCCCATGAGACAGCAGTTTGGGAATAGCTGCTGCCCGAGGATGGACTCATGTTGGAGGTCCATGAAGGACTGTCTCCTGTGGGAGAGACCCCGTGGGAGCAGGGGAAGGACTCCTCTCCCTGAGCAGCGGCAGAAACAACAACTGACTGAAACTTCCAATTCCCACCCGCCTGCACCACTGTGGGGGAGGAGAGAGAACATGGAAGGAGGGATGGAGGAAGGTGTTTTTTTAAGACTGTTGTATGTCTCAGTCTTTGACTCTTGTCCTGTTAGTAATAAATTTAAGTAACATCCCCACATCCCACTTTGAGTCTGTTTTGCCCATGAAAGCGATCAGTAACTGACCTCTCCCAGTTGTTATCTCAACTCATGAATCCTTAGCTGCTTTTTTTCTCTCTTCTGTCCAGTTGCAGAGGGAGAGTGAAAGAGTGGCTTTAGTGGGTACCTGGCATCCTTCCAGGATCAACCTAATACAAAGATAAACAGCCAGGTTGTGATAGCCACATAGCTGATTAGTGTCAACTTTGCTAACACTGATTTTTCATGATATTACAGAATCCAAGTCAAAAGCAGACTCCCTTTGCTTTCACGAACCACTCAGTACTGTTTTTGCCCCACATGATTCCACACAACCAGTGGAAGATTTTATAATCTCATAATCAGTGAGTTCTACCTAAAAGCTGCACATAATATGGTAGTGTGTTTTTTATCCAATCTTTTAATGATTTGGGACATTACATTTGTGTTTGCTGGTAATTGAACTATCACTACACTGATTAACATCTTCAGTATGCAAAACCATATTAAATAATGGTGTCTGTTATTTTACAGGACATATCTCCTATCACCCCTCTGTAGTCTTGGAATCACTGTGTTCACTGCAAAAAATCAGGCTAATTGACTTTCTGACACAGATACACACAATTTGAAATTACACTGGTCATATGAAAGAAATCATAAAAAGAAATTGATGGAGCACATTCAGTGAAATATAGATTAATACTCACATTACAGTCCAGAGATTTTGAAAATACAGATAAAGGTGACTTACTCCCATTTGAATAAATTATGATTCCTTGAAGCTCTTCTGCATTAATCAGTGTATTGTAATTACTGCATGTTGCACTTGATTTATCCTAAAGTATCTACCAGAAAAATACTCTGAACTATATGTATAGAACCAAAAAGACCCGAGACCCTGTTCCAAAGTGAGACTTATGTGGGTTTTTTATTGCAATAATGCCAGTACTTACATGATTTTCTACTTCTACCATAACTGCAATCCATTAGCAAGTTGTAAGTAAGTTTCCACTAGGCATGAAAGCATATCACATATAGGAAATCTGAAGCTTGTATCCTTGGTGTAGACAAAAGTGTGACTGCCTGCCCCCTTCCTTGTGTCCTTGACCCAATTTTTCCTTTGCATTTTCAGAAGGCAGCTTCTGCTTTCTTCAGCTCATCAGTGGGAAGCACCCTGACCTGACGGTGCTTCTTTTCCTTTTCCTAGGTTGGGGTACTTAACAAAGAGTAACTCAAAGGATAGGAAGATTAATATTAGCAAAAGTCCTGTATTTCTCTGTAATGGAAATAATTTAATTAATAAGGCAGCTCACTTGCTTAAAACTGACTAGTTTTAGTGAGAACACACAAGCTAAATATTTGAAAGGCCTGAAAAGCCTTGTTTATGTCAATGAAACGCCCATTCCAAATGTTAAGTTTCTGATCAACATGTATATGCAATGAAAGTCCCCAAATAAAATGTCTACAAAATATGATAAAACACTGTGGTTTTCCATAAACTTCTAATGAAAATTTCCAAGAGTCAGGTAGAAAATACTAAACTGTGTTCATGATGAAAGGAAACATGATTATAGCCTTAGCTGCCTCCTCAGCTTATTGTAGAACACACAGAGTGACTTTGTGGTGAGGGGGAAAAAAATATTTACTTTAGTAAGAGTATTTACTCTTTATATATACATTTAAACTTCAAAATAGCTTTGAAATTATGGTTTGTGCAATCACATGGCTTTAAATCACACAATCTAGACAAAGATTATATTGTAGCTTTTTGTGGTATTTACAGGATGGTTAGGCTACAATATTATTAATTGCTGTAATCCCAATGTACCCCAATATTCACAGCTTCCACATGGCTGCCTTGGGTTAACCTGCTCTTCTTAGCACTCTGTTGACTCAGACTATCAGGTCCAGGCTCTTTCTTGTTAAGGATGCTTTCCTGACTTATGAAACGATCAACCCCCATTCAAATCTCAAATGATCTAGCTTGTATTCCACTTAGATCCATTTTAACTCCCAACCCTATTTGCAATTCCGTGCATTGGCTCAGGAAGAAAAATATGACATTTTTTATTCTTCATCCTTGAAGTTCAAGGCCCTCATTGCATCACATTCAAGCCGAATCTTCTTGTACCGCAACAATGCAGGTACGGACAGGGCTCGATTATTGTGAGCTGGGATAGCTCAGTAATTTAAAAAGCTGAGTGATATGGGTACTCAGGAGTTACAGTTCAGACATACTAAAATGGCTCTGTAGGCTCTCAGTCTGGCATTGGTCTAGGCAGGTAGACCCAACCAAAAGCAAACGGGAACCTGCCCAGACATTTGCATGTCTCTGTTTTTGTTCTAACTTCCACAATTTTTGCTTAGATGTAGGGTAATACCTAAGCTTGTTTTGTGAATGCATGCCAATCCACAGGTATCTGAAAGTTGCCAAAGAGTTTAAACATATTGCACTGAAATTTAGTGAGATTAATAAAAATCCCAATCTTCCTCCCTGACACCTATTCAAATATTTTAATTTTTCTCTTGGTGTAATTCCTCTGTAGATTTCCACTAATAGTGATTTTGGATCTTTTTTGAAGACAAGAGCAGAATTATTGCAAATACTAGATATAGATAATATAAATTATGTGTATCCAAATTTGAACTTTAAAAGAGAAAGTTTTATTGAGTTACAGAATACGAAGAGTTACCTGACAGATTCATGTTAATTAGCATAAATGTTATTAACTTAAAAATAATATAATACACATATAAAAGAAGTTTAAAAAGCCTTGTCAATTACAGGCAAATATAAATGTAAATTACATGTAAATTCATGTATTGACAATAAAAAATACCTTTCCAAAGCTGGTAATAGAACCAACAACCTGAAATGTACTGTATTTGATGTCTGACAGTAATAACACATATCAAAGATAACCCTGCCCTTTATGATGATACTTCATGTACAAGAAAACTGTGAATGAGCTATCTTTTTCTCACTTTTAAGTGAAGCAAAAATATTATGACAGCCAAATAACAATATTTAATCCACAATGACCAAGCTGCTAAAATAGAAAGCTTATGAAAAAGTACAGCTTTCTACAATAAATAAGATTATTAGTGATGTCTTTGAATTTTTAGGATTTTTATCTTTTTGTAGATTTAATGCAGCTGTATAGTCTGCCACAGTTTAGAATAGTGGTTAACACTCATCAAACCCTATTTCCCCATTTCATATTGAATTCTCTAAATTCTTTAGGCTTGTTTAGGCTTCTTTCAAGGCAGAACAATAGTAAACACCTTCCATATAAGAACATATGCACCCCAGCCCTGAACAATAAGACACCATCATAGTCAAAGCAACCTTTAAGCCTGGAACCTTGGAGAGGCTCCAAAGACAGTACATGCTGTGAAGAAGAGGAAGATGAGGAAGAAAGGGGTCCTAGGACCCCTGACTTAATTTCCACAGAGGCGTGCCAGGGGAAGGATGTGGAGGTGGGTATTTCTCTGATCAGACTGTAAAATTGCAGAACTCCTGGACACGGGCGTGTACGTTTTTCTATACTCCTTGCACCAGAAAACCTTCACTAAAGACCTATTTTCTATTGTATCTGTACTAGATTTGCCTGGAGTTTTTTGCTCCCAAGATTTTTAGACAACACTCCAAAGCATATTTAAACATATTAATGAATAAATAAATAAAATTCCAATCACTGCTTGTAGCATCTTTTAAACAAAATACTATTGCATTTTTAGGCCAATGGGTACCTGATAATATGGCAGGGATATTGCAGGCTTTTGGAGTCAAGAAATTCACAGGTTTCAATGTTAAGAAAGAGAAATAAAGTTGCAAGGTTACATTAGTCAATAAGTTGACCTGCTTCTAATTTAATACTATACATCAGGCTAAATTTCAAATTCCTGTTTCTTGCTTGTTCTAAAATTGGAATTATTTCCCTTTCCTTTCCAGCTTCTCTAAAAGCCAGTAAATCTTTTGTCTTATGTTTGCCAAGGCAGAATATGCACATTTTCTGCTTTTAGATAGGACTACATTTTCCCAGGGAATAACCAGGACAAACAATTTCAGGCTGAGCATCTCTCTACTTCTTCACTAGGAATCTGGGGTCGCTTTCTTTTGAACAGGTGGTGCACAACAGGCAAAAGCAGAGATGCCTGGTTAAATATTATGTCTTGGGAAACGATGTAGCTGGGGAAACACCAGGGTGTGCCCAAGCTAATGTGTCCTGCTTCTCAAACCAGTCATGTTCATGTACAAGAGACTCCAAACCCAGATGTACAATAAGGAGACAGGTGGGCACCTTACTGCTGCATGCATCCAGCTGTGAACAGTTATATGGGCCAGCAGTCTTGTTACATTTTAATCCCTTACATTACTATTAAATATCTGGATTTGAAAGCACTAACTTCAGGATCTGGATAAAAATGCAGAGTATGCTACAAATTGATGTGGATGACTGTTGTCCAGCTATCACTGTCTTTCTGAAGTTAGGCACAGACCTTTCGCTTTGTCAAAACTACAAAGTTATTTTTGCAAGTGACTTTTACATGCAATCAAGTTTGCTTAAAAGCATACTTTTTCTGCTAAGATGAAGCAGTACATGACATACAGAACCGAATCTCCTTACAAGTGGATTGCGTAGGAGATCAAACAAGTATGTGAACTGATTTAAAAAGGCCAACTTCTGTAGAACAGAAATTACCAAGCAATTTTTCACTGGCTTCTGAAAGAACCTGCTACCTCTTCACAGGCTTGTCAGATGAAAAATACTGCATTGCCTTGATTGTAACCAACCAAGCTCTTAACTTTTGGGCAGCAAAAATGCCCAAGGGAAGAAAGGATATTTGCAGTCCTTGTCAATACCTCTTACTGGGCAGCTCATATCACTAGCTTGTTCTTGGCTAGCGAAGCTAAAGTACAGTATACTTCATTTAGCTTTAACTTTAAAATGTTTAAATAATCTTATGACACAGCTAGATCATGCTTCTCCTCCGTTTACTATCTAGAGTGCTGAACATCCCTTTAAATATCCTTTAAAATATTCTAAAGTATGATGCAGTACATTGTCAGGTGGAAGAAAAGTTAACATCTCTATGTGACCAGAAGCAGTGGGCATTTAACACATTGTTTTTTTCAGAAGCCACTTGGGGATGCAAGTGTCAGCCTTACCAGGTACAGTGAGATGTTACTTTACAGAGTCATGGGGCCAAGGAGGGAAGATAATTAACATTTCTACAGGACCTTCTACTTTTTAAGACTACTTATGAAGCACTTTATTTTTGCTGTCTGATAAAGACATTTTGCCCTGAGACACTAGAAAGCATCTTGCAATAAGATTTATGACAATGTTGACATAAATTGGTTCAATCAATGATGTTTGTTTCATAAAATGAAGGAGAGCTTTGCTAGAGCATAAACTATTTGAACATGATACAGTTAGAAATCTTACAATAAATTATCTGGGAGATTTTGCCTGTGTCAATAAATGAAATTTAGGCAATCTGAAAAATGAGCACTACTTTCTGCAAAGGCCTTTTTTGACCACAAATTTATTATCATTTATTGAGACTCAGGCTAGAAATCTTTTTATCTGAATGATATTTTCATGCTTTTCATACCTGCTCACCAAATTTCACTGTCATTTACATCAGATCTTACTCTGATGCACATGTAGTGCTAAATCAGACCTTTGATTTTTAGCCAGTTTGGCAATAAAAGCAAGACTATTATCTCAGCTTCAAATAAAGTTTGGGTTAATTTCTGTATATTTAGCCATTGTGTCCAGCAGCTTTGCTTCTGTTAATTATATCAAAATTCTTTACTCGGTATGTCACATAAACACTGTTAACCTAGGATAATTTTAATGTTATGCACTACACTTTGTCCTCTTCTGTTCTTTCAGGGAAATCCAGTGTGACTGTGAGTTTTCAAGTGCTTCTACAGTCCAGACTAAATTTCTAATCACAGTCACCACTGGGGAGCTTCCATATTATTTTAATGAAACACAGTTTAAATCAAGAGTTAGAGCAGTGTAAACCTGGAGGAGGTTTACACCTTTCTTTCACATATTTTATTGGGTTTTTCTCTCAAAATGCCATTAGAAGAAACTATTTCCTGATAAGGAAAGGAAATCTTTGGTTTATCTTTAGCAAACTAGAGATAAAACACCAATTAGGTACTGTACAAAATCGGACACCTTCAAAGCCTCAAGTGAATGCCATTTTGCTGAATGTTTAGGATTTCCCTGGAATGTGTCTGGTACAAGCTCAGTAAGCCCCCAAATGACAAATGCTTGAATCACTAGTTATAAAAAGGAGTCATAGAAAAAGTAATCACTAGAGAAAACACTGACTAGAAAGTAAAAGGAATTTTGCAAACGTGGAAAAAAATCTGTTGAAGAGAATAAATGAACCTATTCCTTCACAACAGTATTCTGAAAATACAGAACTGTCACACTGTAGCTATTTTATGCTTGTCTTTAATTTGATCAAGAATCTAAACCAGAAATCACATCACTATATTTTTGAGAGATCTCAACACAAAAGATACTATCATACAGAAGAAAAATCTAACTTTGTTCTGTCAAGTCTATGTCAAAAAAATCCCAAACTCATTTCTCTGTCTTTGTTATAGTGCAATACTATGCCTGTAAAAGAATTTCATAAATACACTAAAATATGCCATCTGTCTAAATTATGATATCTTTCTTGATTTAGAATAGGCACATATTCAGGTACAGTCTTCCTGTAGTCATGGCAGTTTACTAGGATGATAGAATCAAAAGCCAGAAGAATTTACACTGCATTTAGATAGTCTTTTCTCATTCACAGATCTCTGAACTTGCCAAGGGGAATAATTTGACAATATCACTTTGCAGGTGGGCTACTCAAGGTGTGCAAGGACAACCTGACTAGTCCACTGGTGTCAAGTAAGATGGAGGCAGCTTTAGCTATATAATAGAGCTTTTTTAATTCCTATCTTGAGGTCCTATTACTGGTTCTTGCTCCTTTTTACATCTTAAATGCCTAAGTATTGTCCCAAAACAAAGACATAACAGTTTTCTCTTTTATAGTTTACAACAGACATTATATCAGCTATGTCTACTTTACAAAGGAAAAAGTGCTTCTTATGGTGGGAAGAATTTGGTCTTATTTTGCAAAAATACATTCAACATATATAATAATATGATTTAAATTATAGCGTCATTCTGATCCAAAGTTGAAAATCACTTATTTTTTATGGTAACTCAGAGTCCTAAAAGATACATATGTATTTAATAGAACATTCAAGCAATTCTTCAGATAATTTTCACTCTTCAGTTACAAACAGGCACTTATACAGGTTAGGGGCAAAGACATTTACGCAGTGGTTTCAATTCTACTTTGCTAGATAATTCTATATCTATAAATCACAGAAAATACTGAGTTTCTAGCTTTCCCCAAAACCTCATGAGCTTACATCAGGCTTTTGCTTTTCTACCTAAAACTTAACCTTCTAATGCTAGCAAAGAGAATTGCTTGAAGCCAAAGACAGATAGAAAATTAGTCTATAAGCAATAAAATAAATGTTCTTAATATATTTACAGGCTTGAAAAAGCGCTGATCATACTTTTCCTTGACCATAGTAACTAACTATCAAAGAGGATAAACATAAGAATTTGAGGTTTGTCAGGACTGATTAACTTCATGTAGGAAAATATCATTATTAATATATTTGAGTATTTACTAAGTTTCTTACAGTTATTAAAAACAAAATTATACAAAATAACTTACATGGAAACACAGCCCAGTTTCTCTTTTCCTTCAAAAACTGAAAATATACCTTCTGTTCCTTCAGTTTTGCAGCTTTTGCCTGTTCTTATCTTCCTCTTATTTGTAATGAGACTGAGAATTGTTCTTTAATCCATACAGTTATTTACTGTACTCATGTAAAGACTGTCCAAAACTAATGAGAAGACTATGGGGAGATGTCTACATCTTTGTACAGATCTCTTTTTGAAGCTCTGATAGAAAAGAGGTCAAACCACATTCAGGTGTCTTCATCTTATCACAAACAAATTATTGTCCTGTGACTATGCAGGAATCAGTGTTTCTTTTCCAATGAATATCTTCACTCCTCTGTAAAGATGACTGTTTATGTATTTAAAGGTACAGTAATTTAGTACGATGGTTCAGTTCCCTTCCTTACTACAAAATTTCTAAGTCTGGATAAACTATCAGCAGCCAAGACTTCAAAAGCATCCCATCAGAATAATTAAGATGCATACGTGACAGTGTTTACATTTTACCTTTTTATTTAATGCCCAGGCTACTTAGATGCCTAGCTGTTCACAGGTGATCTTTGGCTAAACTTGTGCACTAATTTACAGTATAGCAACCTAATCCTATGCAAGTTACCACTCCGTCAAAAATAAAAAATCAAATGGGCTCCTGCAGCTCAGTGTTGCCACTCATAGTCCAGCATCTTCATTTTGATCACAGATGAAATTTGACTTGAGCCAGTTAAGTCCACCGTGGTTCAGTGACTGCATTTCACAGCTCTAGTTCAACTTCTGCCATGTCTGCCACAGCACAACAGAGAACACTGGAGACTTGGGATGGCATTTATGTCAAGGGAAAACATCTGTATGTTTCAGAGCATAGATATCTTGTGGACTGACTGACTAAAAGATTTTGTCTAAGCATAAGATGAAGCCTTTGTGTTGACAAAAGGAATGAAGAAAACATGCAAAAGGACTGTTAGAGAAGGGATGCCTATAGAATCAGTTGCCAGCTTCAACCTATTGGTGTTTGGTGAGACAGATAAACAGTAAATGTAACAGCTGATGAATTCATGTCACTTTAACAGAGATAAAAATAAACAAAATATTAAACATAGAGCAGAAAAAAGGTATCCCATATCCTTTGGAAAAACAATTGCCGTCAATTACAAGTGTATTATCCCTGTAAAAAACCCCATGACATTAGATTACCTACAGCCATTCATGCCAAGGTTGAGTCAGCCTCGTTGCAGTCTGAGACACTTTCAGACTCCAGTTCATACTAAAGAATGGAAAAAAGCTTTTGGTTGTACACACAAGTACATCATAGATATATATTAGTACAATATATTGTACCTTGCCTTGCAAAAACCCTAGTAATCTTATACAACCTGAGATTTGCACCATGGAATTGATGCTAATGTAAATTGTTTTACACCTGCAGTTTGCCTCTGCTTTCCCTCTGTTTATTTTATCTGCTCATGCTAGTAATACCCTAAATTTATGGTCAGAAAATATTAGGAAAAAAAAAACCAGAGCAACACAGAGCAGTAAGTCCATGTTACTAACAGCTGAGTGCAATGTGCCGCTGTTTTAGATGTTCATTAAAAAAGGTCAACAGAGTTGTCATCACATAAGTTCATCTGGTGAAAACAATGAAACATAGGACATAAATCCATTGGAGCAGAAGACACAAATCAGAGACCCACAGTTTGAGAAAGAAACGGCCTGAAAATCCACAGGTTTCTAAAATTTAAGGGTAATTTAAGTTTTAGGTTTTAGGTTTTTAAGTGTAATTTTAGGTTTCTAAAATTTAAGTGTAAAAGATATCCAACAAAATTTAACTTCATAAAAACCTCATTTAGCCTTCAAGACAAGCATAAATTTAATGCAATATTATGACTAGACTGAAGAACTGAGAGGAGTTACTGGTCATTGCAAGTGTTTTGCTTAATCAGTAGCTCCTTTTTTTCTTTATTTTCACATTGCAACACATGAAGCTTCCTAGGATGAAGCTTACTAAATTTAAACAAGGATGAAAAAAAAAAAAAAGGATCATTATCCATGTCAGTAGTAACAACATTTACACCACAAGGCATAGGAATAATAAAGTTCTTAAAATTATTATTATTATTAAACATACTGGCAAAATAATTAAAAAAGTGCACCAAGAATCTCAGATAACTATAAGTGACACAGCTCTACAATGACTCTGTTTTTACGTTCTATACAACGGTTTTGCTTCGGCTGTGAACAGTTCACTGACATCTGTTTCACAGATGAGAAAAAATGTTAAATATTTATAGAATATTATTACTAAGTATAGTAATATTTCAATGTATAACTGAAAAGGTATCAGTATCACGACATCCAAGCAGCATAACCACTATACTGATGCCAAAAAGCAGAAAACCTGAAGCTGCTGTCATTCTTCAACTAAAAGATTTCTCTTAGTTTGCTTTTAGGTTAACACATTAGTGTAACAAGTTGTGTTGAATAATCTTGACCATGTAACAGAGGCCAAAAAAAATAAAATTCTGTGCCATAGATAGTGCTGATCTGAGCTCTGTGATTGTTGGCTACAAGGCAAAAGACCTCATATAATGTTTGAAAAAATGCCCAAGGGTGGAAATGTGATGATGATTTAACAGCAACTACATCTAGCAGTGTGGTGCTTCCCTCCTGAGTTCACAGAGATAGATATGGTTTCATGTTTTTCATTGGTATCAAGTTTTATGCTTGAAGATAATGCTAAGTGAAAAACGGGGAATCAGAGAAATTTTTGCACCTTGATAGAGGGAGTGGTGCAGGTCTGTAACAAGTGAAGAAGAGAACAGCCACTCAGGCCCTTGTTTATAGGAAGTCTGTGGAAGGAGCTATCAGGGGACAAAGGGCACCCCGGCATCTATAGCGTTTAATCAATTTGGCACAACTTCATCCTAACATTCTCTGACTAGTTTTACAAATCCTGGCAGAAACAGAGTAGAAGGAAAAAAAAAAAAGATTATGAAAATGAGACAAGTCTGCTCCTGTCTGACTCCTAAACCCCAGTGTGCCACTAACATCTGCAGAGCTCCTCTACAGCTGCAGGTCGTTCAGCCAGAAGGACAATCTAGTTCACTGTTAACTGTGCACCAAGGTGAATCCGTCAATTATGTATGGAGGGGGTTACCTACACTCTGCTGAGTGTGTGTAGAGCACCTGCAGACAGAGCCATCCCTCAAATCTTCTGCCACCACTGTGCTTTGACAACATAGTTTGTGCTTTGTTCTTTTTCTTGTCTTTTTTGTTTTGTTTTGATTTTTTTTTTTTTTGTTTGGTTGGTTGTTGTTTGGTTTGGTTTGTTTGTTTTTGGAGGGGGGGGAAGAGTATAAGGGG
>JAWWES010000115.1:66736412-66748434 GCA_035583135.1 Lophotriccus pileatus
CCCCCCCCCCCCCCCCCCCCCCCCCCCCCCCCCCCCCCCCCCCCCCCCCCCCCCCCCCCCCCTGAAAGGAAATACGAGCAAAAATAAAATATTACCAAGTCTAGAATAGTGGCATTTAGAAATATTTCTTCTATGCAAGAGTAATTAGGCATTACTAGTAAATTAAAAAGGAATAATAATGATACATAGCATTAGAGGATCTGGAAACTCCTTCACTAGGCATTGAGAGTAGCATGCTAATGAGCCATGTCTACAGCATGATATAAGCATGCTGAGTCTGATTGATCATATGCACAATCAGCTTGCAGAGATAGTTTATCACTGTTGCATCACTAAGTTCCCTCATAGAGCATCCAAGACTAGAACAAAGATTTTGTGGGGGCAGGGGGGGAAAAGAAGCTATTCTGTTTATGCAATTGGTAAGTATGCGAGTGCTTGACTTGGAGAAGTTGTGATTAATGGGTGAACTGGAAAGAACATTTTGTATTCCCATTCAGCAAGCTGAAGTTATTAACTGTGGGGCATTGTTTCACATTTAAGAACATTTTCCAGCATATGTGTTTCACAATGCGGCACTGCACTGACCAGCAGAATGGCTTGATAGAATCAAAGCAATGTGGATGGCAATCTTTCAGAAGAAAATTTTCCTAAACAACAGTTTAGGATAATCTGATAACTCAGAGACCTTGTCATAGCGCATGCTCAAAAATAGAGAATTGGAGGCAGACAGTGTTCCTTTCCTTCAGTGCTGAAAAACCAAGGTTTCATGAGGTCTCCCCTGTTGCCTGTAGGTGATCTCGCTTTCTGCTTCCACTGCCACCCCCATCCACTGTGTGCTGTGACCCCCACAGAGGTCAGGTTTTAAAAAGTGTAGAGCATTTAACAAGAGATGCTGAAGATAGGTGTGCTCGCATATTTTCATCCATCCTGAGCATGCATTCTGAACTTAACTGAGGCCCAATGTCATTTCTTTACAACAAACCTCATTTTCTGCACAGACTCTCCAGAACAAAGAGTTTACTTGTGTAATGTAGTAAAGCAATTTTGTGCTGAGTATTACTCTTCTTTGGGCAGTTACTTTGACTTGTCCTAATAAAGTGTATGGATTTTTCTTTGCCTTCAAGAACAAGCTCAGTAAAATACTGGAAACTAAATCTGTATAATGTTTGTGTAAGACGGCTGATAAGAAAAACTCGTATTCCTGACAAACAATAACTGCATCTGCGAGAAGTACTCACAAAGACTCTTGCTTCACTTTTACCTGGAAAACTACATGTCATGCTGGATGTTTGGCATGATGAGCTTATCTCACCTTGGCACAAACCGATTAACAGAAGGAAGTCAATCCAAGCATGAAATAAAATAGATACAGCAATAAAATTCACCCCAAATTCCAAAAATTCTATAAGATTAGTTGATTGTTACCTAAAATGATACTTAATAAAGTTGGAAATTTCAGCAATTGATTTATGCAAAGAATAGTGCTAATGTCTTAATAAGTATTTTAACTGTCAATACATACTTGCAATAATAGAACTATTCAATAGCTATGTATTAGTCAACAGGTAGATGTATAGCTCCCAGATTTGTCTAGATTAAATTCTAAGGCCTATTTATAAAGCCCAGAATGTAGTACACTTACTAGTGAACATTTATTTTTAATAGGTCTTTTGAACAGTGCAATTAGCTCATTAAGATTTATGTTTAGAACTGAAATACAACAGGTGATTGACATAGAACTCAAGAATTATACAATTCAGAAAGTCTTTTGTCATAAAAATAGCAACAGGGAGAGAGATCCTGTAATCTTCTCAGAAGACAGCAGCAAAGAAAAGGCTTTTTTTAGATGATCAGAGCAGCACAGGATTTTTATAAGTGGAATCCACATCATTTTGTTAGTAGTATAGCACAGAATTAATAGCACAGTTTATCTGGGGGTTCCTAATGACCTGAACACTCTGCTGATTAGGTCAATTCTTAATACCTTGTTTGGTATTATCAATGTAACAATCGTAATCTGGACTTGAAAACATGTGAAAGAGGACAAGTCACAGTCCTTGGAGGCAACAGATGACAGTGAAGGTGTCCCTGGCCAACAGGGGATCATGGCATTTGCCATTCAGCAACAGTTCTGATCCAGGTGCCATTTAGGACTTGTAACTGCTAAAGTTTGTAGACATTGCTGTGTGTGCTGTTACACTTCCCTGTTGTGAAACGGGACTGATATGTGACCATCTCAGTCATAGAGAAAGACCATTTGTCTTAATAAAGTGATGTTAGTGATGCTAACCATATTGCCAGGAATCAGAAGTGAGGGTACTAGATGTCCAATTGTCTCAATCAGTGGAAAAAACATTTTGTCTTGAAACAAAATTAGGATTCCCTCTCCCAAGGAAAATCCCTCAAAGCCAATTATAGTCATGTGTCATCCTAACAGTGGCATAATTAAGTTTGAGCTTTTCTTTGCAATAGTTGCTTAGTTTTGACAGAAGTAACAGCAAACACTCTAACTAATCTGTGGTCCAAGAAGGTAGTATGCCCTGAGGCTTTGGAGAGCATCTTGTGGCAGTGCTACAACTGCCCATCCCATTACAGGGTAAGCAACACATGTCAGGCTGTGCCCATTTTGTGTTATTCTCTTGCTGAGAGGAAATGCCTTTCCAAATCTTCTGTTGTCACTTGCATCTAGACCAGTACAACCTGCCTGTGGGTATCCTTAAAATTTTTAAAACCCAAGCTGGTGAAGATGGACTTGGAAGAATTTTATTATGGATTTGTCACTAGCAGGTTCAGCATAAATTAGACTAATCAAGTTTAACAAAAGAGAGACTGAAATGTATATTAACTGAAAAGCAAACCTACAGTTAATAGTTAACAGGTCAATATTACTAACAGAGAAAAAACCCCTGCAACTATAGAAAAATAATAAGACACACCACTAATAATAGTAATAAAGATACTTGTGAGTTGCTCCAGCACACTGGCTCTTCTGTAGTTTGGTAATTAGCCTAATTAAAATCTAATTAAAATAGAAGAGGAGCAACAGCACTTCCTTCTTCTGTCCGTTAGCATAATTTCTAATTAAATATGACCAAGACTGATGTGGCTTATGTAGAGTTTGCAGCTATCTGTATGTATTAGGCATGTGTAAGGAAATATACCAGATTGGGCCCTTCTCAGGGGACCTAAATGGACAAACGTCTAGCTTGGGGGTGGTGAGTAGCAAAAGATGGGAACCCAGATGCTCAGCCTTTCAAAGACAGCAGATGGGCATTTATGAAAACATAGCTTTATGTAGTTAGAGACAATTTTTGGTGAAAGCTTAGTTACCAAACAGGTTAGGCAATGACGTCGAGTTTTTTTCTTGGGCTTAAAAATTTATGCATTTTGAATTCATGCAAGCATTAGACATCACATGATTGAATTAGCTTTTTAAAAAATTAAATTCTTTTTACCATGTTAAGTAAAAGATACTTTTTGAGAACAGGATATTGGAGTTCTTTTTCCACTTCAAGTGTTATCTACGAAGCCTGTGGGGTGGACAGCACTTTTCTATGATTTTTAGACATTGCCCACTTACGCATTTTGGTAATGAACAGTTTGAAACCACTTGGATTCTGTGTGATTGTAGGTTTGACTATACAGAGATCACCAGCACCTTTCAGCTACCAGTTCTCTCCCTCAAGATGTTTGAAGACAGAGCATAGCCTCACAAAGAACTGAAGCAAGGTCTCTCTTCTTCTGTTCAAAGTAATCATTTCACTTCTCTTTCCTTTATCAGTAAATTCTTTCTGTCAGTGCAAATGAATACACTCAGACATGAGAGAAATATTTTTTTATTGTATTCTTTGTGTATATACAGGATTCTGGCATGATATGACTTTTGAGAGACATGAAATAAATACAAGTGAAGATGATTACTTAAGCTGAAAAATCATTTGCAGATGCTGAATCCTGGTCTCTTTCAGCATTATAATATTTACTCCATGACTGAAGATCTAAAACCCTTCTAGGCACAGGAAAGATTAGAATTTCTACATAATAAAATTCAAATTTTACCTAGCATAATTATAGCCCAATTTTACAGTGATCTCCGCATATGTCCAGATGTACTGTAAAGAAAAGAGGTCCAGTTGCCACTTCTGTTTTCTGTTGCCCTGCCAGAATTGACATGGACTAAAACGTAAAACTGGGGAAAGAGATTTAGTCTGAACTCCTATAGCACAAATTCCTTGTAGCAACCCAAGTAATATACATAATAAGCTAAAAGAAGGCTGTGACACATGCAATTACAGCAGATGAGACCAGGGACTTCAGCAGAGGATCAGAGTGCCCCAGGGTATTGAGTACAAAGAAGTCTGTCTATTAAATGGTTCATGCTTTACTATGAAAAAGTGTAATTGTCCAGACATTTTAATTTGACTGTGCTATACTAAAACCTTGATATTCTTTGAAAAAGCATGTGATTTTCTTTCTGTCAGTAAGTGCTCAGATTGTGTGCTGGAGAAATTCTATGGAATATATTTTGTGGGTAAGGAAAGGGGGAGCAGCTCTTTTTCTCTTTGCACATATTTCTGTCATCATTTAATTATTTTCCTGGAAATCGATAACTCATAACTGACAGCAGCAGGAAGGTAGCTGCTTGGTGCTTTTTTTCCTCTTTATCCTTCCTGCAGGATTGCTGAATATTTGCTTGTCAACATTGGTGGTGAAATGCATTGTTCAAAAACAAAGGACAAAGAAAAATATCTCTTAAAGCAAAAGCCAGAACAAGCAAACAAAAGAAAAGTTGTTGCAGTGTACTGTTTCCAAATGCAGTCTCAGCATACACTATAAGGAATTTCACTAAGAAAAAAATCTGCAGTCACTTTGCTATGGGTTCATAAGATAATTGTGTTTACTATATAAAAAAATAAATAGAGGAAATAGATAAATTTAACATAAGAAAAATATGCCTATGAAAGTTTGCAACATAATCCATTCCTCAGAGAAATTGGAGGAATCCCATTTGTTACAGAAGTCTAAAACTGAAGTTAATGAACACGAAAAAAACCTTCAGGCCAAGGGCTCTGCCCAGATATATCTTTGAGTTCTTCCAGGACTAGATGGAATGAAACATAACCTGAGGTGTATTTGAGGAGTGTTCAGAAAAGCAAACTGATGACTTTTATTTCCACAAAATGGTCAGAGGTTAAGTCATGGCTTGCACAGAGGATACACCTTTTAACAGTCCAGTATTTGAATATCACACTGATTTAATAGACTTCTTAAAATATATTAAGTCTGCATAAAATTTCTATGAGAGGTTGGTGCTTATATCATCAGTTGATCCTAGGAAGAGATTAGAATAGCATAAGAACTGCATCCTACAGAATTTTGGGACTGTCTGTTTCAATCACAGAAGACCAAAGGTACCAGACTTAAGCAAATACTTCAGATATTTCCATAATATTTGGGTCACTTCAATTCAGATAAAAATATAAATTGTTTGAAGTTTTCCTGCAGTGCTTATCTTATAGCTATTTACATGACAAAGATAAGAATGATCACATTTCCTCTAGATAAGAACTATGAATTAATCAAATTCTAATTAAATACTTCCTGAATTTGAAAGTATTTCTGTTATAAAAATGTACGCAACTTCTGTCTAGTATTTTGCTATTAGACTAAGTGGTATCTACAAGCTATATGCATTCCCTCAAGCTTGTGGGGACTTGAAGCTGTCTGAAGCAAACCTGAGTGGCAAAAAACATTAAAACATCTGTTATCCCTACCGGAGGGCTGGAATTTCAGGGGATATGAAAAGATCACAGATACTGTCTCTGTCATTCTGGGGGAAAAAAAAAAAAAAGGCATTGTATATCCCCAAAGTGTGTAGAACTGTTACTTGGAGACAGCAAAATGTACTAGGCAGGTCAAGACACAAGGGACATTTTTAGATTAATTGACTTCGAGATATAGTAAGGGGGAGGTAAGGTGGCAAACAGCGTGAGAAAATGTGTATTTCTCTGAGTAATACATTCATATCTGTAAATGGTAGGGCCAATTCAGAGTAGGAAAACAGCTAGCGGGCTAAAGCTGGCAGGGGTTTGCAAGGTGTTTTGCTCGGAATGTTTTCCAGCTGTCGTTTGCCGGCTGAGCAGCAGAGAACACTTGGAAAGGATTTCAGCACTTCTGTTCTTGTGTTTTCAAATTAAACTTACCATTTGCTAAACATTTGTTACACTAGTCTACAGCAAGTAGCTGTTTCATATAGCTTTAATTATTTCATTGTTTGTTTTGCCACTTTCCCCTGTACTTTGATGATAGTCACCCTCCTTTGCCCCCTGACAAGTTCAAATGAGTTAAACTATCTCTGGATCTACAGTGTTTTACGAGCGCACAGCAGTCTCAGATCACTTTTCCTCAGCAGAATTGTCTCTCTTCCGTCCTACTGAGTTTAATTAATACAGAATGAAAAAGCTTTCAATTGAACAGCAATCTAAGAACCTAAAGGATTAATAGAAAAATCCGTTAGAAACAGGCAAGGCAAAAAGTTTGAAGGATCTGTGAAAGTCAATTGTATGCTGCAAGGGTACAGCTACAGATTACAGTAATACATATTTAGCTTTTCCTAAAGAAAGAGAGGAGAGCAAAGAGTCCATATGAAGCCATTCCTGTATTTGCCGGTTACATATCTGTAAAAAACTAAAGCAATATTAGCTGTATGAAAGAATTCAATGATTGTCATTTTTTCTCAATGGGATGGAAGTGGATTAATTTATTTCTTTCATGCTCTAGGTTTTTATGAAATCTTTCAAGCTGTTTTCTCAGTGAAATAGACTCTACACTGTGTCTTCATATGGTCTGAACTCTAACACTGTTTTCACATAAAAGGTTTTGGTCTCAGTTAAATTTAAATCCCATTGCATGAAAGTCACACAAGAGTGTCTAACATGAATAAACTTGAAATGTGTATTTCCCCAGCTGGGAATCCTAACTGTGTCATACATAGGAATGTACCAAACCATGGAAAACTGAACAGAAGATTATCAGAGTAAAGTTCTCTTGCTTAGCAAGAGGATACAAGTTTACCATAAATCCCCTGGCCTAAGCAATCAATACAAAGAGCAAGTAACTACAGAAAATAAATGTAGCCATCTATACACTGATCTTGCAGAATGTTTAAGTATGGCAATAGCATCTTGAGTAACATTAAGGAACTAACAAAGCTATGAACAATATTCTATATTGTTGATAAAATCTCTTAGACTTTTAAGTTTTTAAAGGTAAAGAAACCTATACTGACCAAGGGATTAAAACATGTATTAAGGCATATATGTATTAGGGCATACATGTTATAATCCCATTAGTTCAAATGTTATTATTGATGTTATTTGTTATTATTCCTATTACAGCAATTCCTGGGAAACCTGTCAAAATTGAGGTGACACTGTTCAAATGTGTAGAATGACATGTCCTTGCCCTGAGACCTTTCACAATCTAATTTAATTCAAGACCCAACAAATGGATGTGATCACTAAAAAAAAGAAGAAGAAAGTAACAATAGGAATGCTACTGGACAGCCATCATACAGTATTTGGATTAGCTTTTTTCCTGTAGGCAAGGTTATGTTTTTGTAGGACATTAATTTACGAGGTTTTGCGATGATATTCAATTATCTGTGACTTGTCTGTGCTGACTATCGCATGCATTTCCTTTGTCTCTGTATTATCTTCAGGTTTTATTTTGCTTGTGATGACCGTTGCTGCCACACAGCAATAAAAAGTGTTGTAATTGATTTAATAAACTTATGATGATTTTATGGCCAAAAAAAAAAAAAAAAAGGATTTACCCAGGAAAAGTGGACTTTGTTTTACCTACAAATTCTTAAGAAGTATTAAGCTGGAATGAAAGAAGTCTGAGTGGAAATGCGTAAGTATGGGAGGGAAAGCAGAATGATTTAAAAGAATGGCCAGGTAATAAGGGACACTGTTCCCAGGACACTATTTTCATCAGCAAAATTAAGAAACACGTTCTTGATGTCAAAACAAAAAGCCTACAGTCTGAAAAGCAGGCAACTTGTCAGCAAAGGAGCCGGTGCCCTGGCTCTGGCAGAGTGGCAGCCAGGCTGCAGCACACCATGTATGCCACTCTTTCCCATTTGCCTGCCAAGAGAACAGACACGAAATGTTTCTCACACATATGCCAAAATAGGAAAAACAGACAGTGGACAGTGATGGGCCTTAAGATTTGTGGCAACTGAAATAAGCAAGATTTGAGTGAATATCTAACCCAAAACAGCTGATGGCTCCTGAAAGAGAAGAAAGGTCTGTCCAAAAACTCTGTCATCGCCAGTCAGGAGGAGCTCCAGAGATGCAGAGGACTTCACAGCTGGTGCACATTATCTTCTGTATTGTGCACAAATGACATTGGTCAGACCATGTGGACACACAGAAGCTGCTTCTTGCTAGTAGGTGAGCATGAGAGCATGAAAATGTAAAACTGACTTGCTTTAAAACCTTGAAAATAAAGGCATCTTTCTAATCCCCAGGATCTTGCACTGAGCTTTATTATGCTAATACCACTGCAAAGTAGAGATGTCAATACAGTAACTAAAATCAAGATACTTAATATGTGCTCTGGCAGCTGAAAATTGTATAAGAATAGAAATATACATTTATAGTAGACTTCAACAAATAAAAAGAGCTGGTTACCAAGTGGGTTTTAAGGGGAACCTCTTCTAGTGAAGAAAGCAGTAAGAAATTTTAATATCAAGCTTTCCACACCTTTAAACTGCCCTGGGTATTACTGAACAAGTTTATTGCATTATTTTTAGTAATATGTTAGGGAAAAACATAATTTTATATCTACTGTGAATTGCACACGCATATGAAATTGTACAGCCCATGAACTGTGACAGTTTTGTTTGTTCAAAAGAACTTGAAAAGTATAATATATTGTTAGATGGTCTCTAATTAGAAAAAAATAGAAAACAGTCAACTAGTGCTAATGCTATTGGACTTATTCAACCTACAGAATTGCTGCATTTTCCCTTGAGCTTGTAGACTTGTAGCCCAGTGTATGAAGTATTTCTATAACTCATAAGAGGCCATTACCCTTGTACTAGCTTTGCACTATCTCAGATTTGAGGGTTATCAGTCTTGCTCAGTCTGATCTTGTACTGGCTAGTCTGGGACTTTCTTTTAGTTTGTTTGTCTGTAAAACCAGGGTTTCTTCTAATGACCAGGTGGCTATGTCTAATTTGATTTACTTTTGCTTATCTTTGTAGAGTACATATTTTCTCTATAGACTGTAGTAACAAGAAGTTATTCTACACATAATGAAATATTTATGTCCCTATATTTATGCCCAATCTTAGTTATGAGGGGACATAAGTTTTGTGCAGAGGGACACAAGTCTGATGTGATAGCAGAGACCTTGAAACTGGGGACACAAAGGCCAATTCAATGTAGAACAGTATAGACATGAGATGATAAGACAAAGGATAGAAGATGACAGTGAAGGTTCCAGGGCTATAAACAACTCACCTCTACTACAGAAATCCAAATCTTAGAGCAGAAAAAGGGCCAGATAATCAAAAGCACAGGTATGCCAGTTGAAACCGTATTGTCATTCAAACATCTTCCTCCATGTAATAAAGTTATTTCTTGCATTTTCTTTTCCTGTAATAATTAGATCAATAATAATATTATTAATAATAATTTTCACACTAGTGTTAAGATTTTAATTACACTAAGAATAATTTCTTGGCTTTATATGTGTTTATTTTTTGCCAATGATAAGACTTTCTGCATTATTATATGTTCAGGAGAAAAATCAAATTTGCTCTGTATTTGATCCCCTTTAACACAGCACATGGACTTATATCAGTGAAAAGACCATCCCCCTAAAACCTAAGGACATAAAAAAATATTCATTCTATAGCTCCCACTTCCTTGTAAATGAAATTTCTTAATGTAAGTTTTACTCTGGATTATAGAATTTAATTTCTTGTCTATCTACATATAAAAACCCTGAGGTTAAGTCCATAATAATTCATAATAAGGGATAATTCCATATTCCAATTCTTTAAGCTCTCTACTTCATTGGAACAACGCTAGGTTTAGACTTACATAATGAAAATCAGAGTCCGTCTCGATAACTTATCATTTCCAGTTGAATAATGGCATCAGTGATAGGAAAAGGACAAAGGGCTCAGGTTACATACAATATATTTCAGATTTGTTGGTATGAATTAGCAAGGATGGGATTGTGACTCAGAGGTTTTAATACTTAGTACTTTCTCAGTACAATACAGAACTGTGTACCAGTGCTAAGATGGCATCCTCTAAACACATGAACTAAAAGAGCATATCCTAAATCCTTCTCAAGTACTATTAATTCTCCTACCTGATGTTGAAATAAATAGTATATTCTACCTCAACCACATGCCTAGATTTTGCCAGCCCATTGACCTATAGAGCTTTGGAACAGCAAGAAGGTTTCTACAAAGTTCCTCTAACATAGAGGTGTACATTTTCTTTCATTAATAAGAACCTGTTTTGATGTCTGTACTTAATTATAGTCTGAGTCCTCATCTTCTAACAATGCCTACAGCCACAAAAGTTTGAATATAGCCAAAAGGAAAATATTTATTTTCGTTCAAATAAAATATGAATTTATGAAAATTGACTGTTGTCTAATTAAGTGGCATCTGTTATAGTATTAAAAATATAATAGCAGCTTTATTCCAATTAGTCTACTGGCAGTTCCAGCTTCTGATATCAAGAGCTGTATTTGTCACTCAACATACAGCCAAAATGTCTAGTCTGGTCTCTGGACAGCAGCTTTTACTGGCAGAATGGTTCTGGCTCTCATATTTACCTTCTCTCTCTTTTTTGCTTTTTTTTTTTAATTTTTTTTTTTTTTTTATGAATGCTAAGTAAGCAGACCTATAGACTGGATTAGTTTGCCAAAAAGAAGTTTTCTTAACGTGTTTGAATGTTAAATCTCAATAGTGTCTTATCTGCATGAGATAGCTGTTAACAGTCACAGAGGTATCATCTCACCTCTGACAAATCCTGTCTCAGACATACTGAGCTATGGTAGTACAAGTTATTCAAATCTTTAAAGAAGTCTTTTCGACCCATGGTAATTTGTTACCATGTTGCTTAACTCTAAATTAACTGCTTTCACACCTGTGCCTGTCACAAAGTTATTTGAAAAACAACCTTGAAACCCTTTTCTTAGATCTGATATTTGTTAATGAAAACTTATATTTGTTGAGCTTTTATTCAAATCTAATATATTTACATTAAAAACATAAAAAAATTGTCAAAAATACTGACTGAACATCCTAGGGAGTTTGTTAAGAATGTATTAGGCATGACTATTAGCAGACTCAATTTCAGCCCTTTTTATTCACACTGGGAAAAAGATTCTAGAAATGAAGATAAAAGGTAAATGAGGTGATTTAAATATGTTCCTTAACAAAAACCAATAACAACAACAAAGAAAACAAGCAAAATATAAAATATTCTATATGCTTAATGATGCAGACTATTAATTTTTTATAAATAATGTGGATGTCCTAGTTTCATTGTTAATTTTCCACCATCACACAATGATACGCACTGAAGAAGAAACACAGTGTAAAACAAAACAGTAAGAGCACCATGCTGGGTTTTCTGTCTAAGAAACCTTCAGTGAAGTTTTTTAACTACAGAAGGGCTGTCTCTGAGTGTTGCATGCAGCTGTACACAGAATGCTTCATTCCAGACATCTGAAAAAAATTCTAACAGAAACAAATCTATAACATACTTTTCATTCCTCCTTTCAAAGACTTCATGCCTACCTACCACGTCCTGTACACTTGCCATATCTGGAAATGAGAATACTTCAGCATATCCTCAAATCTATAAACAATTCTTTCAGATGGTATCTACTTTTAAAAAACTGCTATGGGGAATAAAGACATTTGAAGATGAGAGTAAACTGAGAAGAAAAAAAATAAAAATTAACAGAAAACCAGATAATGTCT
>JAWWES010000115.1:66748847-66780048 GCA_035583135.1 Lophotriccus pileatus
GGGAATAAAGACATTTGAAGATGAGAGTAAACTGAGAAGAAAAAAAATAAAAATTAACAGAAAACCAGATAATGTCTCATGTTCATGTGAACTAAAGTTTTTAATCTCCTCAGTAAGTGACAACATGAGGCACTTGGTCTCTGAAGGCTTACACAATAAAACGTATTTCACAGGGTGGAGTCCACGAGCAGCTTGGTGGCCACTAAATATGTCCCAGACACACAAACCCGGAGCACTGAGAGCCTGATTGCTCCCTCCCAGCTCAGAGCAGCACTCTGTCTCTGCACACTCCTTACTACTGTGGCCCTGTGAGGGGCACCTCTGACTCTTCTTGCTGATGTCTCTGCTGAAGGGCATGGGTAACACGTCTTGCTGGGGCCAGGTGCTTTCTTGAGAGAATAAGACAAGTTGGAATGGGTCAGTGTAGCTCAGACCCACTGTGAGGACTCCAGAACAATTATCTCTCAGCCTGTAGGTAATTCACAATTTTATTAAAATATTTTAGGGAGCCTAGTCTGAGTTTTTTCTCCCCTTCTAGGGCTGCTGTAAGACTACTGGTGAGAAGTGGATGAGAAAGGGAAGATTCAGAAATCAAGAGGAGACCAGGATTTCAGTCCCTGAGAAAGGGAAGATTCAGAAATCAAGAGGAGACCAGGATTTCAGTCCCTCAGGGTAAGTCCTCTTACATGAAAGAGGAAATGGGCTACTTGTCATTCAATAGCAGAACAGGGGGTCTGCAGGTCCTCTAATTCTACTTCTTGAGAAATGAGTGTTGATACATTTAGTCACAGAAAAATACATGTACTGAAGTCCTAATCTGAACTGCTAACCAGCTGTTCAGTGCACTGCCCACAGCTAAATTTAGTCCAGGGCTTTGTTGTACCAAGTCTTCCTGAGCCAATTAAACTTGACATTTCTCACACTCCCTAATTAAAATGCAAATGAAGGGATGAATTATGTACAAAAACAGATTATGCAGGTTAATTAAGAGGAAAACATACCTAGACCCCAAGTTCACTTTTAAGTGGATTTTAAACATAACCTGCTGACACAGCTGAATGAAGAGTCTGGACACAGTATGGTGCTTCAGCGGAAAGGTCCTTTGTCTATAGCAAATGTTGGGAGGTCCCCAGGGGATTGCTTCTATAATTGTTCCTCTGCATTTGACACAAATTAGTGAAGATGTATGTTTTATTCCTGCCTTTAAAATTATGCCTTATCCTTCTAACACACAATGCTATTCCTCAGACTGTCTGTCTACAAAACTGTCCGGCAACTAATACATTTACAGTAACTGCACTGCTTGTAGCTTTGGTGTATCCATTCCATCTGCAGTTTTCAATGCTAACTAGAGCTGAGCTACTGGACACTTGAGAGGCTGGTCTGCTCCTCAGAACACTTACCTGATCTCTTCCACAAGAGAAAATGAGAAAAAAAAAAACAGCCAAAAAGAAAGCAGGTACAATAGAATGACCTTACTTGTACTTACACAGTGGTGGGAAAGCAGAGCTCATGTGAAAGTTTTTGTGTTCAAAACTTGCAGAGGAATCAGACAAAACCAAAGTAAATGGGAAATAGAGTTGCCATTTTCCAAGGTAGTATTTCCCTGTCTTTGAAAAAAGTGTCATGTTTAATGTTTAAATGTATATTTGGAATTATAATAATATCCTTTTAGTAAGCAAGTACAATTAGTCCTTTTAAAGATTAGTTGAAACAAAGCTATGCCTCCAGACTTTATACAAATATACTTCCACTCCCCATTTTCTGGGTTTAAGAGGAAGACAAACTTAGAAAGCATTAGTCAAAGCAGGGAAAAGAGTGCAACCTGCAGGGAACTTAGAGAAAGGGGCTCAGCATTGCAGGAGGAAAGATCTGAGAAAATGTTCCAACACTCCAGCCTGTCTGAATATTAGCTTTAGTTGCAGAAACTCTCATTCATAGGCTGTGTGTCAGTTGAAGAGTCATTTCACACACTTTTATGCATTATATAGAGAGATATAAAGAGAGATAAAATGATTGTTAAAATACCTGATTTAGAGCTCAATTCCTGGTTTTACTGCAGATTTCATGTATAAGCTGGACAAACAGTTCCAACCCTGATTTTTAAAGCCAGTTAACACACAGCTGTATTAATGCACAGACAGGTGTTTTTCAGGACACAAAGGCACCATCTGCATTTTAGGTTGCTAAATGCTTGAAAATCTGGCTCACTATTTCACTGAGCTGCAGAGCCATCTGTAAAATGGGAAATAATCAGGTTCCCTTTTTCCTGTGTTTTGTCCATTTAGATCTGTTCTTTCATTAGACCTGCCTTCTTAATATATTATATATGTCTAGTATGACAGATGTTCTGTTTTAGTTGTGGCATCTAATCACTATAGAGGAAAAATATATTCTCAGTGAGGATACACAGGAGAACTTACTATATTGTAAGAGAAATGCAAAAGCATTGCCAAGTGAAGCTTCTTGTGGAACATAAATAACAGGGAAAGAGAATAATATGAATCTAATATTTGTTATTGGAATTGCTGCTTTGACCCAAACATGGAAAACAAACAGAAAATGAAGGATAGGGCCATAATTAATAGCAATGGGGTTTATCTTCTACACTGCTTGGATAAGTACTACTGCTCTTATTGAGCAAATAACTCTTTTCGCAAGGGAATGGAAAGAGTTCTTAATAATGGGGAAAGTTATTTTCTATTTTCCTGCTGCTTAGTTTATTAAACAGAATTTAACTTTCTTTCAGTGACTTTTTCTATGTCCTTTTTTCTCCATTAGTGAGTACCTAGGCCAATTTATTGCCTTCCTTTCTTACATTTGAAAATTACTCTCTCAACTACCACACAGTTTTTTGTATATCTATATTCTTTTCACTGTGTTCAGGTTAACAATTTAAGAAACACTATCAAGGAATGTCTATGTTGTGTTGTCTTTCTAGAATAATTATGCAACACAAAACATTTAGGAAAACACATCTGAACAGGGAAGGAAGTGAAGCCCATTTTCCTTGAGAAAATTCTGACAAGATGTTGATAAAATTCAGAAGATGGTGTATTTTGTATGTAGAATTTTTTTGCATATTTGCCATTTTGTGAGAATTGCTGATACATTTTTACCCACTTCTTGTGTTTAGGGCCAGGAAGGGCATGAAAAAGAAGACTAAATTCTACCAGAAAGATAGTATATCATACCTGAATGAAATAACAGAATGGCTGAAATTTGCAAGAAAATATTTTTTTCCGGATCTTTGGAGATGAGAAAAGTACATACTCAGGAGGATAATAAAGTTGACTGATGTGTTAATAAAACATTTTTCGGAGCATCTATAGCAGCTTGAATGGAGGTATATTAATTGTCATCTTCTATACTAAGTATAGTTAATGTAAATATTAGGTGAGAGTAAGAGCTGCTTAACCTAACGAACACATTGTATACAAAAATATATGGCTAAGGTGATACTCAGTTTAGGACATTTATAGTTATGAGAAGAGATATATTTCAGAACATCATCCTAGTAATTTCAGGATAATATTTGAGTGTTTTTAAACTGGGATGCCACTTGTTTTCATCAGCAGAAAACTGGATTCAATGGCTAGCAAAGCTGTTGCAGTCCTAGGCCCTGTGCGCTGTGGTATGTTGGACTTCATAACACGTTTTGACTAAATCCTAAAGAACACTCAGTATTGGTCAGAAAAGTGCAGTAGAGAATCAATTGACATTTACTATTTTTGCTTGGATCTGTATTTTTTTTTACACTGTGTAATGTGAAAAACAATTGGCTTCAGAAATTATTTTGCTAAGTCTGTTACCAGTTGTTTTAGCTATTACATGTCACATTGACAAAGTGGAGTTCCTGGAGGTTTCGAGTATAGGAAGCAAAACAGAGTTTTAAGCTGAACTTCAGCTCATCAAACACACCAGGCAGATCACCACTGGAGATGTGTGACCAAAGAAGTGTGTTTAAGCTTATGGGTAAGTCACTGGGCAATTCAGCAATACAAACCACAAAGCCTCTTCTTGTAGAAACCAGCTTTCTTAACAGACTGGATTTTCTGGGCATCCATGAGTAGCTATATGAGTAGTACAGGAGCAAAGGCAAGAATTTGTAAGTTTTCTAGTAATGTAATAACATGGACCCTTGAGCACAGTACAAGTTGCCTATCTAATGCTGCCAGGGAAATGGTAGCATGAACTCTGTCAGTGAAAACCCAGCAGTGAAGATGGAAGGCATGACCCCAGCAGGCTGAAACAGTGTGAGACACTTTTTATCAACCAGCACTGCATTCTACTAGAGAAACATTTAATCTCACATTTGAAAACATTTTCTGGTGCCAGAGGGTATAATTTTGCTTTTATATTCAAGCATGAATTGTGGAAACAGGAAGCTGGTTTTCTGTTTTCTTGCTTTTCTTGCTTGTTTTCTTATTTACCTAAAAAAAAAAAAAAAAAAAAAAAAAAGATGTGTTTTTATTATAGGAATAAAGAAAGGACTTTGATAACTTTCTTGACTGGAGGTTTCCCAGTAGATATAAACTTCATTAATTTGAGCAATAAATTGTGTCTAGTTTGATGATGGGGAATAATCCCCTGCACCTGTTAGTTACAGCTGAGAAGCACAAAACCACTCTTATAATGCTAGGATTTCTTACTAAAAATACTCCTTCCCAGCACCCAATTTCTGGATTCCAGATTTCACCATTCCAGTTAACTCCTTTTCCAGCTTCTCAGAAAGTGCACTTGTGGCAAATATTATCTATTCATTTTCTAGTTCTCTCCATGTCTAATGTACACTAGAGAAATGCAGCAGTTCTGAGAACGCGATGAAAGTAAATATGGACTCCTTGCACCACGTTTCTAGCAGTGTGAAAAAACCCTCACTTCAGTGCACATAGATTGCCTTTGAAATATCACTTCTCATTAGTGGAAGTTCAAAACCATTCAAAATTAAAAAACATTGAGTGCTTGGAAAGGAGAAATTTTACTGGAAGACAGACAGTAAATTTCTGGAAAAGTCAAGAGAGACTGAGATCTGTTCCACAAGCTCCTTACAAAGAAATGTTAAGTGAGAAGATAATATAATTTGCTTTAAGCAGACAGTACCTTTTCTACCAGTGATTCCTTCATATTTATTTCCAGTAATATATACATATATATAGGAAATCAAAGAAAATTAAGAGGTTCTATATTTGGAGATTAATATTTGGAATCCCATCAAGTTCAGTGTATTGTCATTTTACTCTAGTCACTACCAGTGACAAGTCAGACATTCTAGCAAACTATATTTCCTTTGTAAAAATATATCCATTTTTGTATGCTTTATTATTACTCCAGTTACTGCTGAAGCAGCAGGACTGCTGACTACAAACAACAAGATGATGACTGCATTAGTATATCCATTCAGAGCCAGCCCAGGGCTTGAGAGTGTGCTGTAATTACGCATAAATGATCTCATCGTTCCTCAGAAGTTTCTGTTCATCGTGCTAATGTTTTTCCCAAGTATAATCTAATATTAGATTTACTTTGTCAAAAGCATGAGAAAGAAGGCTTAACAGAAGAGAACGAGACAAATTTGGCAGAAGGAGAGAAAATGGCTTTCATCCCAATAACAGTACTCCTTGCAGCAGGAATTCTCAGGTCTGTGGAAATCTTTTGGCCTGGAATTGTAACTGTCAGTAAGTGACTTACATTCTCACTGTCCACAGATATTCACTGGCTGTTAGCACTTTAATAAAATTGCCAGCTTCAAAGGTCTGGTTTATTTCTCAACTCCGTGCAGCCTTGCAGCAGTTATGACACACTCCATGCAATGAACTCTAAGACCAAATATGCGTTTACAATGTTACAGAAACACTTTACTAAAAAAACAGCAAAAGACAAGAAATACCAGAATTAAGACTACGTGTTCAAAATTTTACCCAGGTTTCTCTCCTTCCCTCACACTGATAAGTTAAAACTCCATCAGTATGTGATGAACTCTGAGATAATGAATAATGGCATTCCATTTTGCTTTTGTCATAGGACCCTACCTTATTCAGGGCACAAGGGGATTCTGTGATTAATTGAGACTGCTCAGTGAAGATTATTTTTTCTTAGTTCTTGGCATGTGTAGGTCTTTGCATCTTCCTTTCAAGTACTCAAGCCTGAGAACATAGAGTTTGCCACAGTTTTTTTTCATGTGAACAAATATAGAAGCATCTCTGGCTTTTTAAATAAAATCAAAACTAAAAAATATACTGGCAAGGTTTAATCTAGGAAAACCAAACAAACAAAGGAACAAACAAAAAAAGCACTGCAGTGAAAGGAAGTTCAAAGACACATTGAGAAGGAGAGAACTTTGTGTTGGAGTTGTCTAATGTTGTATGAATGCATATGTAGATGAAGTTCAGTGACAGCAGAACCAGCCCAGAGAAGAACTTGGATTGGTACCTGTACTGAAGAGTTAGAAATTTGTATTGCCTCCAGTACAGTGTGAGACCGAGCATACTTTTGCTACACCTTCATTAAGTATCCATCCATCTATCTATCTATCTATCTATCTATCTATCTATCTATCTATCTATCTATCTTCAATTCCAGTGTTGCAGCATGACTGGAGAACATCAGTTTGCTGTATTTAGCATCACTGTATTGCTGTGACACAGGACAGTGATTTTACTCCCATTCTATAGCATATATCTAAAGGAAGACTACATAAGCTCAAATGAAGATAACATATTCATATTGGTCACCTTAACATAATCATGTCAATCTAAGAAAGATCATCAAAATTACAAGGCAACTCAGGAGGTGGTTTGAACCCATGTGAATGCCTTCAAAACTAGACAGTTCCCACATGGTCTCAGATTGTGAAAATCCTATCAACTTTACACATTCAACTGCTTTTCTCTTTCTAGGAATACAGCTTGTACTATTACAACAATAGACTATTACAACTTTTACTGCCATTTAAATGTATTTACTGAATACAAATTTAGCAATATCTAATCAGTTCCGCAATATAACAATGAAATTAATTGATCCAGTGTCAGTAAGTCTCTGACACTTCCTAATTGATTTTGTAAATCTCTGTTGCGTGGAGCCTTTCTTTTTCACAGAAGAACACAGCAGGGGAAATACTGCTTGGTACAAGAAGTACAGCTGAAGAACCCACTGTACACTAATATATCAAGTGGCTTGGGAACATCAATTGTAACATTGCCAAATGCTGAAAAAAAAAGAAAGAAATCACACATAGGTTGAACTGTAAGTAAATATTTCAGGGTATCTCAGTCAGTTTTGGACTGACAAAGTGATGTAACACAAGGCAGAAGATGTAAACATGAACAAAAGCATATGCCTAAAAACTCTTCCCCATACCTTGCCATTTCTTTTAATTTGCTGTACAGTCTTAAAGTCTGGTTTTCCTAATCAAAATGTAAAATTTAATAAGAGCTGCAGCTGAACAGAACAAAATTACAGCACTCCCTAATATCACAAACATAATTAACTTTGAATTATGTGAATTAACCATGCCTGAAAAATTATCATTCAGCTCTGAAATTAAATTCTTTCATACCATTAGATTTGTTTGTTAAGCTCAAGTAGGTAAAAGTAGTATTTAATAAAGTAATAATGATGCTCTGCCTAGAGTGTTTTCGAGATATATATGGATTTATCCAAAATAAATCATGGAAGCACTATTATTAGCTCATTTTAAAATACTGTATAATGCTGGATCTGCCTAATATCATAACAGAAAAGTTTTGAATCACTACATGTTACTTTGTTAGTATCAAAATTCTTTTTCTGATTGATCTAACAATACCTCTATTTCTATACGCCTGCCACACATAACATAAATATGCTCAATACAACACAAGCATCCTCTCCTTAAGTGGTTATAATCTGAAATAGCTGGACAACTTTTTTTCTACTTCAGAGTTATTTCTAGCAATATGCTGCATCAAATTGCAGTCCAGTGATGTTTGACTATATCATTTTTCACCGTCTTCCTTCAAACTGACAGTTTGATTATTATCATGTTCCTCCTTCTATCTCACTAAACTCATATTCATGAGAGACAATCTATGCAGTGTTTTGAAAACTTACATCTCAAAAGGATGAAACCAGGACAAACAACAAGGTAAGAATTCGAATATATCTTCTGAAGGACTCTTATAAGCCTTCTAGGTTTACTAACTAAGCCAAACACCAGTTTAACCCAACAAGCTCCTTTCAGAGTAAGACTTCCCATATTAATTCAGTAACAATCTTGTAGAAAGAAGGTATAGATGCACAGAAAAAGTTAACTGGTGGCACTACAAATGGAATACCTCTTCAATCTGGAAGAGTTTCTGATATCAAACTCAAATGAGTAAATTTCCTATCCCAACAGGTTTGTTGTAATGTCAGAGTACTCAGCCACCAAATGCTTGCAAAGCAATTTCTGACAGCTACCCATCAAAAAAAAAAAAAGAAAAAAAAAGGTAAACAAAAAAAACCCCAATCCAAAACAAACAAAAATAGCAACAAACAAAAAAATACCCTAAGCAGAAAAAAAACCCACAAAACAAAGCAAACCACACAACCAAAAATGAGCCTGTACAGCTTAATATTTCAAAAGGTCTTCATGTTCCTGGATTTTGTTGTGCACAATGCTTGTGAGAGTCACAATGATTAGCTCTATAACCCAAAAACTGCTGAATCCCACATCCCTCTATTCCTTGTGATAGCCAACTTCTTCTAGGCCCTCATTTCCAACTCATCTCACTGCATCCCATTTTGTAGTTAAGGGATATTTTCAGGTGAGAGAATGTCTGGACCTGCATTGTTTCCAGTGACGAGAGCATTGACAAGCCCTTTCTTGGATCTTTTCTGAGCTATCTGGCACTAAAGGGTAAGGGTAGGGACAAGCACTGGCTGTGTTTTTTTCACTGGTGATACATTCAGAAGTAAATAGAAATGCATTCTTTGCACATTGCTACTGCTCAGAAGCATTGGAAGGAGTTGCTTAAACCTTCCTGACACTGTAGACCCCAAAGAGTATCTGAGAGGGTACTGCCATGAAAACATTTGTAAGTTATATCTTCAAGTAGAGCAACAGGCAGGTAAAGTGCCCTCTGTTACAGTACTTTGTGTAGATCTGTTACAGTTTTGACACCATTTGATGTATTTTTCCAAGCATTATGTAGAAGGGCTGTTTTGATGGAGCAATAATGAAACACTTTCTGTGCCTTTCATTTAAGGGTTTCGGCTCTGTGATTCTTTTTCTCAAGGTGCAGTAACAAGCCGAGAAAGCTACCGAGCAGCTTAACAGTGAAACAACTATGGTTTTGCAATGTTTTTCCCTCCACCTAACCCTGGAAGACTTTTTCAGATTTTCCTCTTTATTCTTGTTAGAACCATCTTGGAAGACGATTGCTTCCTGAGGTAGCGGTCTTAATCAAGTAGGAGTCTAGGGGAAGAAAGAGAGGAGGAAATTTTGCCAATGATCATTCAAAATAAAAATCAAGAAATGTGATTTTGAAAAAGTCAACCAGCCAATCAACACTTAAGGATTTGGGTTTTTTTCCTCTCTGCTGCTTGAAAACATAATGTACGTTATTTGAATTATCTATGCAATTTCCTAAAAAAATTCCAGAGACAAGTGAAACAGGTATGTTCTATTTCAAATTTGTTCATAATCAACCTGGAAATAGTTACAGTGAATTCTGAGATACATTACAGAAGAATGACCTATTTCCACCAATATAGATTTCTGCTTTCAGAACTTAATGGGTTGGCTAGAACAAGAAATATTCACCAGTGTTCTAAATGATGGAATATATCAGGCATAAATGATTGGAGGGCAGTATCAAGAATTTTCCTCTTTCAGTGGGTTCAAGCAGCAGAATTTCATACAGGCAAACAGAAGTATATGCAGTTATTTAGCAGATAATAATATTGTGTCTTTTAAAGTTTCATACGTTGATTCTTTCTGATGTTAAGGACAATTTATGTTTACAAGAGCATTTAAGGAAAATAACATGCAACTTGTTACTACTGATTCTTCAAGTAAAACTGACCTACATTAACATTCCTACTCCCATCTGAATTAAAAGAATAATTTAACGTTTTTGTTAGAACAGAAGGTAGGGAACTCTTACTTGTAGTGATCCTCAGATAACACAGAAGGACACCAATATCACTGGACTAAGTTAAAGTGGCCAAAACAGTTTCTGAGCATAAAACCACAGAAGTTATTTGATTTAGTCCATATGAACACTATCAGAGACATCCTGAAAGTATTTTGACAAAGGCAGATAACATTCCAGCTTGAAATAGATCAGTGGATTAAAGTTATTACTAATACAATCTTGTGTCTCAGGTAAGAAAGAGAAAGAGGTGAATGTCTAATTGCAGGAACACTCATCAGTGTCAATGCTAAAGGATAACACCAATAAAGTAGTATTTTAGAGCACAGTGGTCAATGGAGAAGTATTTCCAAACTTCTAAATAAGACATTCCTTAACTAATCTAGACATTTCTTAAGCAATTCAGAAGCTGTCTTTCTAAGTTAATTATTAATCTATCTTAAATTATAATGTAAATTCACACTGATGTAATAACTTACTGGTAACTAGAGGCATGTTTCTAGGATAAATATATAAATGGTGTGTAGGCATTTCTTACTGAGTAACACAGGAATATCAATTTATTTTTTTTTTTCCCGTTTCATTTACTTCTTTAAAAAAAAATTTCCTCTAGCTGGCTAAAGTCTAGACCTTCATATTCAGCAAAAATATGTCAAAACCCTTGCTAAACTGGTCGCCTGCAGCTTTTCTTACATTTATTCCTTGGTACAAAACAGTCAAAAAAGAAAAAAAAAACAGTTAAAAAACCAAACAAACAAGCAAACAACAACCACCCAAAACCTTGTCTTGCTTTCTTTTGTTTTCATTTTGGATCATGATGCTTATGCAAAGTAGAGTCACAAGGGGAGATGCTTTTAGAAGCTCCTTTTGAAGTCTCAAGAAGGACTTGTGAGTTTGTCAGACAGGCATCAAGCAATATAAATTTAGTATATTGGCCTGAAATTAATTGTTCACAAAGAAGCCTTGTTTATTCAGTGTAGGACTGGAAGAGACACTAAGCAAGTTTGTGGACAATACAAAACTGGGAGGAGCTGTTGACTCCCTCGAAGGTAAGGAGGCCAGCAGAGAGACCTTGACAAATTAGAGAGCTGGGTAATCACCAACCAAATAAAGTTCAACAAGGGAAAGTGCTGGGATGGTACAACTGTGGATGTTTGTACAGACTGGTGAATGAGATGCTGGAAAGCAGTGGCACAGAAAGGGACCTGGGTGTTCAGATGGGTGGCAAGTTGGATACGAGTCAGCAGTGCCCTGGCAGCCAGGAGGGCCAACTGTGTCCTGGGGGGCATCAGGCAAAGTATCACCAGCTGGTCAAGAGAGGGGATTGTCCCACTCTGCTCTGCCCTGGGGCAGCCTCACCTTGAATATTGTGTGCAGTTTTAGGCACCACAGCATTAGAAAGATATTAAGCTCTTAGAGATCATCCAAAGGAGGGCAATGAAAATGGTGAAGGGCCTTGAAGGGAAGCCGTATGAGGAGTGGCTGAGGTCACTTGGCTTGTTCAGCCTGGAGAAGAGGAGACTGAGGGGAGACCTCATTGCAGTCTACAGCTTTCTCATGAGGGAACGAGGAGGGGCAGTCACTGATCTCTTCTCTGTGGTGACCAGTGATAGGACCCAAGAGAAAGGCCTGAAATTGTGTCAGGGGAGGCTTAGGCCGGATATTAGGAAAAGGTGTTCCACCCAGAGGGTGGTCGGACACTGGAACAGGCTCCCCAGGGAAGTGGTCACAGCACCAAGCCTGACAGAGTTCAAGAAGCATTTGGATAATATTCTCAGGATCATGATGTGACCCTTGGGGATTGTCCTGTGCAGGGTTAGGAGCTGGACCTGATGATCCTACTTTTACATTTGTGTCTCGTTCAAAATTCAAACACATAATCCAGCACAGCTGATTTTAAATACTAGTTAGTGTCTAGGAGATGTTAGCTGTCACTTTGAGAGTATAAAGAAACATAGACAGACACTAAGATCCCAGGTAGATGAAAAATTCAGTTAACTTAGGTCTTTTGAGTGTACTCTCTTAGAACAGCTTCACAGTTAAAGAACTTTGCTAGAAAGCTGCAGTCTGAAATTTAAGATTTCTTCTTCCTTCAGCCTCTTTTTCCCAGGAATCTGCTCTGTCCACCATAAGGGTATATCTTGAGTAAAAGCAATCTTGAGAGAAAACAATTACCCTTTTTTTTTTTCCTCAGGCTAGGACCTCACAAAATTAAACCCTGCTCTGACTTACCTAGAGGTCTCAGGCATAATTTAAGAATCAGGTAAAAAGTCAGCTATAAGCATTGAAAAAAAGAAGACAAAATAAAGGAAGAAGGTGTCAGCTTCATTTGGTGAGTATTGGCAAAGAATGGATGATAAAAGTTTAAAAGCCTAATTTTGATAAAACCAGAATGTATTTCAGATAATATAGCAAATACAAAATGTTTAAACATACAAAGGCTGTAAATAATGAATCAGTAGCAGAAAGAATTATTAGAATAATTCTGAATAATTTGAAAATTTCTGGTGAAAATTTAGCCAGAATCAACATGGTCTTGCAGAAGTGCTACATATTTCCCTTTTTCTCACTAGAAGTGGCTCAGCTGAAAGCTTTCAGTCAAGGGTAAAAAGCATCTTGTAGTTAATGACATGCAACTCTTGCTAAGCACATGCAATTCAACTTGCATCTCACTGCTGGTTGGCATTTTTGGAATATTTTCTTAGTTATATTCAGAGTAAAACAGTTCACAAAAATGCTCAGATCAGAGTGCATTGACACAAATAAAGCAGTAGCAAATTGGAGCTAATAGTCTATTACACAGCAGCTAAAACCCAGCCAAGACAAATTTTGAGTATTCTGTTCTGAATAGAGCCTGTCACATATTTCTGACTTTTTGTTCAGTGATGGTTTATTTTTAAATGATCTTCGAAAGAGTAGTGAGGTCTCTATATGTCAGACCATAAAACAGAACAGAAAACCATGTGCATATGCATGCTAATGAACTATAATTACATAATTATTAGCATTATGCAGAACAGAAAAGCAGATGTCTTTTTTTCTTTTTTTTTTTTTTTTTTAAGAAGATAGCATTTCTGAAAACAAATAAGCTAACCTTGTACAAAATGGATAGAGGGCATCTCATATATCACTGCTGCCTTTAGTGCATCAGTAAGGACTGTTCTGCAACAAGACATCAGGATTTTCCCTTAAGGTAAAAAAAGGAATACACTTGACTTAAAGGAGACTTATCTAACGCTACCTAGCTATGAAGTCTCAAATCCCAAAGTGGGGAGAGAAAAAAAGATTAGGATAGACACAGGAAGTTCAGCATCAACAAATCATCACATCACAGCAAGTGCAAATGCTATTGAAGAAGCTCCAAAGATGTTATAAAGCTTAAGAAAAACTGTGATGACATATACTCTAGGACATTTTCTCCCACAACAAGCAATAAAACATGCTGAGTGAAAGAGCCTCAGAACTGGACATGGACTGAATGGCACTCCTGACATAACTTTCTATTTTCTGGAAATCAATCTTTAGGAACTATTAGCTGAAGATCGTTCTCTTCTGAAAAAGTCTCTTGTTTCTGAGAACTCCAGCAGCTTTCCTTCAGTCAAATTGGAGCTTGGGTAATATCTAAAGACCTACACGTTTATACATCCATATGTGACTTTGAACAAGCTTTTTATTTGATGAAAAATTTTATTTATCATTTTCTCACCCTTAAAGTTTATCAAAATCCCATTTTCAATATTGTTATTACTATACAAATCAGGCCTTCAACATTGTGTTCTTCTCCTGTTTCTGGCATTCACACTTCACCTCCCCCTAGTTCTCAAAACAAGACATTACTCCTTCCTCTTCTCTTACCTCCCTACCATAATTTTGTATGTCTTACACTCTGCCCCAATCCCAAATTTGTACTCTTTTAGTGATGGCTTAGTGGTGGTGACTGCAGCATGCATGTGTAGCTACTGTTTAACAGCTCACTTGCAAACCTGAAGGGGACAGTGCACTTAGCACTGAGGATCTGCTGTGCACTTTATGCTCTTTGCTTCAGTTATGATGGATTAACTGATACCTCACAACTTCATTCTAAATGGAATGGAGAATTACTGATATGACTTGCACTGTCAAACACTATGCACGTGGAGAATGAAAGCAAGTTCAGCAGAGTTTCTTTACCTTCTGACATCAAGGTTCCCAAGATTCATTATTGCTTTGCTGCTAGTAACTGTCTACACTGGAAAATTCATCATCATTTCTTGAGCTAGTACACAGAGTGGAGGGCCACTGAGATTTGTTTCTCAATTAAATTTAGTTCAATACGCAGCTCTTTCCCTGCACTGGAGTCTACTTTCTGTTGTGAGTACAACTATGAAGGGATATTTTCTTCATTAAAAATTTAGGGTGTTATACTCTTTTCAGAGTCAATTGCTGCTATTTTACTATTTTTTTTTAGTGTATTCATCTGATTTCTGCGTAATGCCATCACAATGTCTTATCTGAAACTCTTTATCTGTTGCTCTTACTCTGTAATTATTCCTGACATTCTGTCACCCTGTCCACTTACTGTTTCTGTCTACTGCTTATTCACAAAATTTGTGCTTTTCCCCCATCCTGTCCCCCAAACTATTAACCACTTATCTTGAACACTAAGTCTTCAGCAATTTTAAACACTTCCTTTAGTGCAAATTACTTCATCTCCCATTTCCCTTATCACCTATTAAAGAATTTATAGGGTTGTTTTTTATTCCTAGATTTAGTTATCTCAGACTTCCAGTACAAGTAAAAGAATAATCCAGACCCACAGCTCCTGTAAAGCTGTAAATATCTCACTGATGATAGTGTTGCTGTTCCCATTAGTATAAAGTGAGAGCCATATCACTGATTTTCCAATTGTTTTATAGACCTGAGAAATTAAATTCAAAAATCTATGTAGTCTGAGGCTGTCATTTCAGTATTTTCTCTCCATTTAATATATTGAAGTTTCCTAGTGAGTTTATTTGCAGATCATTTCAACTGTAAATAAGTAGAGATTTCCCAGAGGGCCTACTCACACAGTATTTAAAATATGAAACACATTACTTGTCCTATCAATATGGTACTGTCTCATGTAATAAAGAAAAAAATCCAGTCTCAAACATTTTCTTCATTTTTTGAAAAATCTGGAGTCTAATATCCAATAATAAACTATGAATATTCATTTTTCCTCTAAGAACATACTTTGAACTGATAGGAAACCATAAACTCACTCCCCAAAGGCTTAGAACATGCATGCTTACCTCAAAAATAAATATATCAATAAAAATATCGGTTTGAAGCTTGAATAATAGCAAGGTAACAAAACAGGGACAGGAGTTTCCTCTTCTGTCACCTGAAATCAGAGGTTATTTTGCTGGCTTTTAAGAAACATTTTACCTTCAGAAATGTAGCAAGAGAAGAGTGCTCAAGGGAGAGCTCTCTGTTCTTCAGCACTTTTGGATTACATTTTAGATGAGAAGGTTTAATTGAGAATCACCTTCTAAGTGTGACAAGTTCCATGACAGAATTAGTTACATATTAAAATTCCACTTTTGGAATCATTATGGCCTCTTGATTCTTCATTATTTCAAACTCTCAACATACTTAAGATTATGGGGGGAAAAAAAACCAAAATCGCATCTGTTAAGTTTTTAAAATATGTTCTTCATATATGAGCAATGTTTAGCTGGAACAATTTTTTGAAAATCCTACTCCATCCTGCTTTTTAATTTCTCATAAATATGTCTCCAGGGGCCTGGAATTAAAAAATTAAATAAAAGGGAATAAAATGGACATCCCAGCTTTTTTTTTTTTTTTCCAATTTGTCAACAAGTAAATGTCAGACTCCAGATGACTGGGCTAATCTATATGCACATTTCCCAATCATCTAGAAAGTTGTGATCTCAAAGTATTTTCATGACTTTTGAAATAAAGGTCAAGATAAGATTAACATAATGCTTCAGTCATGTCAAAAATCTAAAAGTGTTCTTCATGTCTCACTTATTTTTCTCCTGATTAACACATAAAGTAATCAATTTCTTTTTAAAAGGTATTGACTAAATTCTAAAAGTAAATTGGCCTGTTGTCTAAGTGATTAGTTGCATTAAAAGAAAAAACATCTGTATATCCTTAATAAAGATACAATCACATTTTAACTGTTATTGGTATGTTAGGGTTTTTTCCACTGATATTACTTGTTACAGATGAGGTCCAACTTGATTTTTGAACCAGAAGACTCTCCTTATGAGACCTTTCTGCACTCAGTTACATGTAGTACACACCCATGAACAGATATTTTCAGTTTGGATGCTTTAAGATACTTTGACTAGCTTCAAGCTGCCACTCCAGGGGTTCCTAGTTCTCACAGTAGACCTATGTGAGCTCCGCTGGTCTCAGGTGTCCTAGAGTCTCTCCAGTGGCTCTCTGTCTGTATGGAGTCACAGAAACGTAGAATGACTTGGGTTGGAAGGGACTTCAAATATTATCTAGGTCCAATCCCTCTGCCATGGGCAAGGACACATCCCACTAGACAGGTGCTCAAAGAGCCTCTGAATCAAACTTCTCAATTTAGAGAGTATGGATCCACTGTAAGTTACCCCAGTGTAACACAGTGTGTGCTCACGTAGCTAATTAGCAATGTCCTTCGCGTTTCACCTCCCTTTGTCTAAACTCACCAGGTAAGAGATTATGAAAAATTCTCTATTATAGCTACTGCTTTTTATCTTATCTCTGAGCTGTGATTTCTACTATTGCATTATCTCTATGGAGATATTATCCCAAACTCTTTAAAGGTATTTTGGACAATGATTAAGTACTTCTACTAATCTAAGTGAACAGTACTGAACATACAATTACAAATAATAATGCATTGGAGATTTATAAGGTTGTGTTTCTCAGTACTTCTCTCGTACACTATTCACGTATCACAATTTTTGTTGACCTGAACTACTGCCCCACAGTGAGCTAATATTTTGACTGTTTTATCTACAGTGTTGTTGCGTTATCTGCCCAAGCAATAAAGCTATAGTTTTTTGCAACACACACAATTCAGAGGATTTTTCTTATGTAAGTTCTGCCTTCTCGGCTGTTCCAGCAGTAAACTCTTTTAACAGTCTTTTCCATTTTTTTGTTTTGGTTTGTTGTTGGGTTGGGGGGAGGGAGGGTTGAGCCTTTTTTTCATCTTTTTTTCTCCCAATCTTGCCTTTCTGTTCTACCAAGTTTCTAATCTGTGCCAGTGTCTTAATTTCTATTCCATGACCAATGAATTTTTCATTCACCTCAATAGCCATGACATTCAGATCATATTCCATTAAGCAGTGTGTAATTCTACAAGAAGCCCCATTAACTTATATGAAATTACCTGCAAAGCAAGTTTATTACTCAAAATAAGTGAGGGTAGCAAAATGAGTCTTTAAGTATATACCAGAACCGTGGTCATGGTCATTTTACCACAGGACAGCAGATCAACAGTTTCAAGTGCAGAACTATAAACCTTTCCACCACATCTGCCCAGTTTTAGGGTTTTTTGGGGGAGGGCAAATTGTGAGAGAAAAGTGGAAAATTTAATATTTAATCTGTGATTTTCCTTAATTGACAAGCCAGGAAAAAAGATTATTTAATTAATTATTATTAATAATAAAAATGGTAACATCTGTACACTGTGGAAAGTTCACAAAAAAGAACTGGTATAATTGTCTGACTAAGCATAAATCCAGTAAAGTCTAAGGTCTATAAGGAATTACACTCAATAAAATTGTTGTTAAACATTACTAATGAGCCTTTTACTTACAGTACTCAGCATACTGACAAGACTAATGTAGTTCTTCAGTAACAAAGCAAAGATTTAAAGGGACTGAAGTTCTTAAAAGTCCAGGTAAGCCTCAAGTACCTTTCTTTATGGAAAAGAAAAACTACATTTAAAAATGACGTACCACAAAAATATTATGATAACTTGTAAGTATTTGAACAAAATATGACACGAGAGGAGAAACTTAATTTCTTTTCTTTCTGCAAATTAATTTTTTCCAAATACTGAAAAGATTTAATTTTTTCCCAGACTACTTTTCTATTAGGAAATCAGGAACAGAAAGATATGTAAAAATGTGTTGTATGATGTCTCTGCCACTGTTGCAAGTGTAAAAACAAGGTGAATCCAGAATTAAGTCCCATTTGTTTGTAGCTAACTGAAGGTAAGAAAGCCTTGAAGAGATACCATAGTACATAGAATATGTGAATATTACCTACTTTAAACACCAGTCTGTTTTGCAACTTATTTATAATTTCTTGTATTTTCCACAGTCATGAGATGTATTTCCATCTAAACAAAACTATGTGAGTATTAGACAAAAATAATACATTGTCAAGTAATCTTTTTGCAGTGATCCCCCCCCCCCCCGGGAACTATATGAACAACACTGATCACCACCTTTGTAAACCAAACAAAATAGGCCTGATTCAGACTGCTTACACTTACATCCCTATATGTAGGCGGTAAGTTTTACTCTCTAGGGAAGTCCTTCATCTCTTTGATGCTCTGCATTCATCCGGTTGATTTGGAGTGGATCCTGCAGGGAGCTGTTCTTTAGATCATGTCAGACTTTTTTTTAATGAAACTTATTCTTTCATTCCTAAAAGATACTGGCAATGAGCAGGGAGATGCCCTCTAGTCAGCCAAATAGTAGACTTGTAAACATGAAGGTTTAACTGGAATTTAGTCTGTTTGAACTTGACTACTACAAATGTCACGATGACAAGACCCATTAAGTATAATAATATTAAGCAAAAATATGTCTTCTGTAGTTTTATTAAAAAAAAAAATTCATGCAAGACTCATTATTGATTTGTCCCACCAAAAATAAAGCATACAGCAGGTTTTTTATTCCCCTCTGCATTGACAAGACTCAGTTAAATACTTATACAAGTTCAGTCAAAGAAACGAAAATGGACAAACAATAAACAAATAAAATAAACTGGTGATTTTCCTGTTTACAACAGTCTGGTTAAAAACTGGACCTAATTTTCAAGTAGTGAAATGATCCATAAGTCCAGGTGCCACCGTAAAAATGAGGAAAGCGTAATTTTTCCCTCACCCTGGGGACAAATTCAACTTTAAAGCGACATTTGTAGCCTAACACATGCAAGAATGGTCTTGTTCATCACATTTGCTCTCCAAATTTCTCCTTCCCTTTCCTCATTTTCTTGGGTATATCACATCACTGCCCAATTATATCTCACTGAAATTTAAAGAAAGAAAAAAATATCCTTCCTAGTACTTGTAAAAGAAGGTAATAACCACAGACATCAGGCAGATATCCTTGGGGAGTGAATACAGATCCCCCAGGCAGCTGTGATGACACAGGGACCAGAATGCAAATACATATTAAACATGCTAATCTACACGGAGTTTGTCACAGGACATGGATATTTGAGGGCAGAAAGAAAAGTCGTTGTCTGTCTAACCCACTTTTTCACAGATCAAAGAATCTTTCCCTAGTAATTTCTTCGTTAAGAAGCTAACTTCTGTAAATGTCTAACAAATTTTGTAGAAAACATTTAAGGCTCATACAGTCCTAAGACACACAGCAACTCTCAAACTTCAATGTGAAATGATTAATAGCATGTGGAAACATGAATTTCTGTTTTTATCTTGCCTCTATTCTTGATCATCTATATTTTTGCTCTCAAAATTAAAGTCAAATGATAGCCAGCTTTTCAAGTGTTTCATCTAAGAGTAATGGTGTAATTCATTCAAAAAATGTCAGTACTGACTCACTGCTATCTGTGTACTCCCCTAACAATCAATAGACTTATGTCTCTATTTAAAAGAAATCTCTAGGCTTTCATTTCTTCTGGGCGAAGAGTGAAATATGGGCTTTCTTCGTACATTAACTTCCACAACTCTCTACGTAGTACATCCATTCTTCTCTTTTTCTCGGGCAGAAAAGCTTTGACCCAAGAAAATATTTGTACTGCGCAAGAATAGAAGGACTCAAGTTTTAAGCTACAGGAGAAGACTTTCTTCCTGTGCCTTGAAGCTTGTTGTTTCACCACCACTGCTCAGCTCCTACCCCTTTTCTAGTGTACAGAAACAGGACTGCCTGTTACCACTAACAGTCATTTAGATGTGTTCCGTTTTTCCTCTTTTACCGAATGATAAGTTTTTCTGATTATAACATTTTTCCAGTTAAGTCCTATGACTGCAGATTCAATAGAAATCTGAGCCAAAAAACACTGAATATTAGAGTAAGGCTAATTGTCCTGGAAAATAAAATTAAAAATCCTTGGCTTTGTATAGTGTAATTAAATGCCACGTTTTAAGTTTAGTTTTTAAAAGATAAAGTTGAGGTGAATTTTGTTAAATAAAAGTGTTTGATGTGGAAAGCTAAAACGAGTCAGAAATACTTTACAATTGCCCGGATAATTTGATTTAACTGATGACTGCATCACCGTATTAAGAAAATGAATAAAATCTGAGAGATACAAATTAGACTTAAAATCCACTAAGTCTCATATCAATATGTTGAAGACACAAGGAAAAAAAACCATTCTTTTATTACATGAAATATGGAATAACTGTGCAGCATTCAATACCACTGGTATTACAAGGAATTGTTAAGTTGTATTTAAGGAGAATAGAGCTCTGCCAATAAAGGTATTTTTTTTCTACACTATGGCTAACTCAGGAAAACAGGACAATCAGTGTTTATGGATCCATACCCTAATGGATAAAGCATGCATGAAACTGCCGTCCCAAAGCAAAAAATTATGTCTGGAAAGAAGTTGCCTCTCAGAGTGGACTTCAGTCCAGGAATGTCTGAAGGGACAGTGTCAAGAGGATGAAGCTAATCTCTTAGCGGTCATGTTAAGCAACAGGACAAGAGGCAATGGGCAGAAACCGACGCATACAAAGGTCCACTTGATTTTTGAGAAATATTTGTACAGTCTTTAAATATGGTCAATAACATCTTTTTCAGTTTATTAGAGAAAACACAGGGGCTGGAAATAGAAGGGAAATAAATTACAAGCAAAACCACATTCATGTCTTTACCCACTTTCAGAAGCATGAGACCCCCTGTACATTTGTGCAATGAATTCTCCGTTACTTGCAATTTTAAGACCAGAAGTGTCTGCCTTACTTTGAATTCCATTTTTCTTAATAAAGGAATTTATTTTTATGGACACCTTAACAACTATTTTATTGAAAAGGAAAAGAGATAACTCCAGTTGTACTTCTTGACTTTTAGGGTGAAAAACATTTAAAAATCGTATTAGACTACATTAAGCCTGTCTGGGAAGATTTATGAAAATATACAGATAAAATACAGTACTGTTACAAAAATATGAAAACTACTCTTCTGAAAAGGCTTCTCATGGAATATATTAATTTACTGCCTTGTCATCTTCTCAGCAAGGAATGAGGGAGTTGCTTAGGAGATAGCACTCCAAGATAGTCTCAGAAATAAATTTGTGTGTATATATGTGTGCACCATTGCAAAACTTTAGAAGTCAAAAAGATCAAATTACTTAGTATTTTTAGGTTGACACCCATCATCCCAAAGAATTACTGAAAGAATTGAATAATCATATTTGACATTGTTTGCCTTTGCATGACTTCATAAATTTTACGAAATTGTACTGGTATGGTGCCTTTGAATTGTGTTCAGTGACAAGACAGATGACCAGAAATTATAATCAAAATTTTATTTAGTGTTAAAAATAATCTCAGCTACTTTGGAAGGCTATTCTTAAAAGCAGAATAAAAACAGGTCAGTTTTCAATAATGTATTTTAATTTTTTATTCACATTATTTGAGTTTAATTTGTATTTATAGAAAATTGCTGCATAATCAAACCATTTTAACTTTAAAACATGTAATTAATTCTTGAAAGAATGTTGTTAAGTTTTAACTAGTCTTGAAGGCACATTATTATTCATGATTTGAATTGGACTGAAAGGTTTGATTTGACTTAAGGATTTGTTTGGATTCCCCTCCCCAGCATCATTCAGGACTATCTTAAATGCTTAAAACTGAACTGTGAATTAACAATTTCATTAAATACCTCTGGCTTTATTTTCACCTCTAATCTGCTTGTAATAAAACTGCTCTTTCAACAAATAAAAGTGCTGAGATTCATTGCATGTTGTTTCTAAAACCACTGCCTCTGACCTTTGAAGTACAAGCACTTCAAATTATATCATTTTAGTAATAGAATTATTTTGATACTTTTCTCTAAATATACAGGTAGAGAGTAAAATCACATCACTCTTTTGCATGCATAATTCACAGCCTTTTACAGAAGCTGGAATGTACCCTGTAACAGGAGAATTACACACTAATTAAAAGGAGTACACCTTGCAAGAGTAGAACTTGAATTCCAAATCCAACTAATAAAATGTGGCAAGACACCAAAAAAGTAGGCTCTTTGTCAGTCCATACATCAGTTGTTTGTACTTTTTTAGTGAGTCTTAAAAGGACAGACTTTGAGATAGTTTTAAATGAGGGACAAAGGCTACTGAAGTGGGTACATGAAGAAACAAAGCAGTACGGTGCAGTTCAGTTAATCAGGATGCACTTTACATGGAAATTTGCTTAATTGAGATGTTTCCCAAGGAAGCAATTTAAGACTAATGATACCTAATAGCAATAACTGCTGTTTAATGGGGATGGTAATTCCACTTAATAGGGGTACCATCAAGTAATTATGGCCAGGTCTAAGCTACTGACTTCTCTTGGCAAAGCTCTACCTGTCAGGCATCTGAAAGGATATGATCTTTGATCAACAACTACAGGGAAGCAGAAACATCAAATGCAAACTTTGATATTGTAAATCTGTGCTTTTATAGGATATCCCATATGATCAATAGGAAGCTGTAGCTCTGCTAATTTTTGAAAAAAAGATTTCTGTTATTTTTTAAATTTGTCTTTAACATTTTTTAATATATTTTTAGTTTATACCCTCAGGTCTTTCTGCATTCATCTCAGAACACATTTTATACACTTTATTAGTTGGATTTATGCACATAACATATTAGGCTATGAACCCAAGTCCAAACTAAGAGCAAAAACCCCCTCCAAAATTAAAGCATTCTAACCTTTTGTTCCAAATTTATGCTGCAGTTTGGTTATTTTCTTTTTGCTTTTTTTGTTTGTTTGTTTGTGGTTTTTTGTTTGGTCTTTTTCTGTTGCAAAGTTACTCCATGCTGGAGATGGCTTTTAGCTCACTTGTTCGAATCAATGATGCTCTGGTGTGCAGGTTACCCTAGCTGGAACTTCCAAATTCTGTGCCTTACGGTCAAAGAAAGATTGACCAACAGTGTGGCAGTCTTGATGCAGCCTCCTGGAGAAAGTGTTAGTCACAAGGGTCCTCCCAATACAGGATACTGCTACTCTGCCGCTGGGTCCTCATTAATAAGGTCTGCTATAATTTATCTTAGCACATACACACATTCCTTGGGTGTCATTACCTACAAAAGAGTTTCCCTTTGCTAACATCATTTAGAGAACATGACCTTAATAAATTCTACTTTCATCCTGTGCTCCTGCACATGCTGTTGTTTGCCAACCTCCCAGGATGAAAGATCAATAGGCACAGGGAGCAGGAGGTAATATCTATATGCCTAATACCCACCGATCAGCATCTTTATGACAGTAAACTCCTGAAAACATGGAAAAGGTTTGCTGAAAAATAACAACAAGAAACACAGGGAGAAATCTGTAAAGCTTGACAAATATTCACTATTTACTTTGAGGTCACCATAGAACATCTAAAAACTCTTGGAGATATTTCTCTTAAATGCAGTCTTCTCTGAGCTGGGTATAATTTGTCTAAGAGACAGAGAAAAGGTGGAAGAGTGGCTGTGCATGCTAGAGGAATGCAATCTTCCAGCAAGTTATATTGCCTTTGAGGAGGACAAACAGGTATGATTCACTACCTCAGGCACCAAAGAGTCACAAGAGGACCACAGAAGAAAATAATTCGAAAGTCTCCTGTGAAACACTGACTCAAGAAAATGGGGTGAACAAATGAGAGTTAGCAGTTTATACAGCAAATTTAGACGTTTGCTCCCACCAACCTGTATTCAAAGAGGCTGTGATTTTTACAAATCTATGAAGAAACTGTTTAATAAGATATATTTCAGTCCTTGCATTGCTGGCAAATTGTTCTCACAATAACTGTTGCTACTATTTATGCTTTTATAAGTAGAAAACACTGTAGTTGTTCTCTAATTGAATGATACCCAGAGTAACTTTCTAGAGATATTCTCACAGTGCCTTTCAACACAACTTTTCAGATCCTTCAAATAAGATGTATGGAATCAAGCATTTTCATGTCAATATATATGTGTATACATGTGTGTGTTTTTTATGAATTATGTGTTCTTCTGTTAGAGCAAAGCTGCTAAACAAGTCCCTGCTATTACTGAAGAGAAAAAAAAAAAAGTTCTTCCTATCTATAAATGAACAGAAATGCTGCTCTGCTGCAGTTTTCCCAATCACACTGTAGGCCCTGTGGCCTGCCACGGTTATGACCTCAGCTGAGAAGCTTTTGAGACTTCATATTCATTTCTCTTACACAAGCAAGAAGAATTTTCCATGTTACTGCTGATAGAAGTTTTACACTCAGGAATCGATACTATTCTCTATAATAAGGTCTGAAAAATAAGAAATTATGTTTAATATAAATTGTAGGAGGCACAGAATGATGAGACACTGTAGAGGAATTTCAGAAAGGAAAAGGAAAATTAACAAAGGATGGGAGTCCTGGTTTCCAAGCTATTTATACATGTGTTCTGTGCTCATAGATTTTTAAATAAAGAGACCACGCTGTAGTCATGAAAAAACTATAGAGTTTTTTACTGCTTCAGGGAACAGGAAAAAAAACCTAGATAAAGAAAAAGTTTCAGAGAAGTTCCTCCCATATTCTAGGTATAACATCCATAATCTCATGCCTTTCATAAATGGGCAAAGCTTATTAAACAAATCAAATGATTAGTTTTGAATATGTTTGAAAAAAACATTGCCTCATCTGAAATTTTACTGGTATGGTTTAGAGATATATTTCTCTAGCAATCCACATCCTAGAATTGTCTGCAGAATGCCTTGCCTCAGAAGAGACAAAAGAGATTTCTAGTTCACAGCTCTCAACATCTTCCCCACAGCAAACATGTTCAAAGGGCAGTATGTCCAGGTCACGCACCCCAAGGTAAGATACCAGTGGAGGAAAAGTGATTCCCAGCACAGTATTTTATATTCAAGAGGCAGGAAGTTCCAGCATTTCGCTCTGTAGCCCCTAGCACCTTGTTTTTGATACAGAAATGTCTACTGACTACAAATTATAACTTAACTCTCTTAACTCTCAATAGGAGACCACTGAACAAGATGGGTATGGAGTAGACGCACTGTGAGGGTCAGCTGAGGTGACTGTGTTGGTTCAGTCTCAAGAAGAGCTGGCTTTGATGGCACCTAGAAGAAGCCTTCCCATAACTACAACTGGAAGCAGAGAAGACAGAGTCAGGTTATTCATAGAGATCAACAGAAGTGAACAAAAGACAATTATCATTAAAAAAAAATCAAATATATTCAATTTTTTTTTATTTAAAATAAAAGAGAAATATAAAACTTCACTTTGGAGAATAGTCAAGTATTGCAGTAGATTTCCCATACAACCTCCAAAATCTCCACCTGTGAAGGTTTTTAAGACCCAAATAAGTCCTGGTGTCTTAATTCAGTGTCCACCTAGCCTGAGCAGGAGATTGCAATAGAAACTTCCACATGTACCTTCCTAAAAAAATGATGATTTTTTGAATTTCTGGTTTGTTCAAACACAACTGTTCCTTTTTTTCCTACACACCTAATCTTCTGCACTTTTACATGTAATAAAATATCATGAAAATCATTGTTTAAATACTTTCAGGGATAGTAAATAAGCAAGTAAATGTAAAAGTGAACTGGGAAAATTATACGAGAAATAAATACGAAAGATGAAAGGGGATAATCTAGTATCCCCTAGTCTAGAATTGGAAAATTTTTTTCTGCCAAGGATAGAAGGAAGAAAGCAGTCTTTTGGCTCCTGAGCAACACTTCCATTAAAGAAAAAATAAAAGAGGAAAAAGAAAAATATGCACTGGAAAGAGCAAAGTGAAAATCATGTTAAGAAGTCATCTAATAGTCTAACTAATAGAAGAAATACAAGAAATCTTACCTATGGTAAGATTTTTTACATTTTTTAAATGTTAGAGGATGATGACTGCTGTTGGAAGTCATTTTAGGTGGGGGACAATATACTTGCATGACCCTTGTACACCATCTCTAGTGCCCAGCAGCCACCAGGTTAAGTAACAGAAAGAAGTAGAGCCTTTGGTTCCATTCAATAAAAAATACCATAATGGATAACAGTCTGAAAGAACAAATAGTTTTGGTTGCTCTAGGAATTTGAAGTCTCAAGGATTAATGAACAAACCACAGACAAAAGGAAAATAATTGTTTGAAGGACACCCAGGAAAAAAATTATAGAGGGAAAAAAGCCCATCAACTAATGACATAGACTAGTACAAGGTGCTTTGAATCAGATTTTCCCTATGTGTTGGATTTGGGTGACAATGTTTTGGTATCAGAGAGTGCTACAGATATGGCTTCTGTGAGAAGCTGCTAGAAGCTTCCCATGTGTCTGGCAGACCCAATGCCAACTGGCTCCAAGACAGACCTGCCACTGGCCAAGGCCAAGCCCATCAGTGATGGTGGTAGCACCTCTGGGATAAGGTATTTAAGAAGTGGAAAAACACCCCTGGGAAACAGCGACTGCAGTCAGAGAGGAGTGAGAATATGTGAGATGAACAGCTGTACAGACACCAAGGTCAGTGATGAAGGACTGGGAGGAGGTGCTCCAAACAACAGATCAGAGATGCCCTCACAACCCATGGTGCAGACCATGGTGAAGCAGCTCTGCCCCTGCAGCCCACGGAGGCTCACAGGGGAGCAGAGATCCACCTACAGTCTGTGGACAACTCTCAAGCTAGAGCAGGTGAGTGCCTGAGGGAGTCTATGACTCCATGGGAAGCTCATGATGGAGCAGGCTCTTTGCAGGACCTATGTTCCTGTGGAGAGAGGAGCCCAGCTGGTGTAGGTTTGCTGGCAGGACTTGTGACTCCACGGGTGACCCAGACTGGAGCAGTTTGTTCCTGAAGGACTGCATCTTGTGGAAGGAGATCATACTGGACAAGATTCTGAAGAACCGCACCTTGTGGGAAGGGCTTATCTTGGAGAAATTAATTGACAGCTGTTTCCCATGTGAGGGATCCCATGCTGGAGTAGGGGAAGAGTGTGAAGAGCACTCTCTCTGGGGCAGAAGAAGCAGCAGAGACAATGTGTGATGAACTGACCATAGCCCCCATTCCCCCATTTCCCTGCTCCACTGGTGGGGAGGAGGTAGAGAATTTAGGAGTGAAGTTAAGTCTGGGAAGAACAGAAGGGTTGGCGAAAGGTGTTTTAAGATTTTGTGCTATTTCTCATTATCCTACTCTGATTTGATTGGTAATAAATCAAACTATTTTCCAGAAGTCAAGTTCTTTTGCTCGTGATGGTAACTGTTGAGTGATCTTGTCCTGTCCTGATCTCAGCCTTCTACTATATTTTCTTTCCCCTGTCCAGCTGATGAAGTGAGTGATAGAGTGGCTTTAGTGGGCACTTGTTGTCCAGTCAGGGTCAACCCACCACCCCTACACACTGCAAAGGAAATTTAAAATGCCTTAAGACCAACAGTGAATTTATTTTTAACAGCAAATCTCTATAAAGAGAGATCTGAAATTTTCTGCATCAGTCAGTTTCTAGGAAAAAGATCTGGGAAATACTCCCACAGGAAGAGGAGGGCAAGGTAGCTTTATTCAGTATAAATGACTCTCCATTCACTGCATGTTCTCAGAGCTCCTTTTTGCATCTTATCAAAGCAGGCCCTGGCTTCCAAGGTTAGAATGTTTACCTGTAGTTTACAATATGATCCAACATGAGCAAAACTACCTCTTTTTTTTACGGCTACTGTGACTGAGATGCACAATTTAGTATTTTTTTTTTGTCACATCATATCAGAACAGACTTTTTAATAATTTGTGCCTGAATTGGTCCCACATAGATGCAGTGCTTTAATGTTAGAATGTGGATCCAGCAAGCATTTTTGAAGCAAATTTCTTGATCATCTCTTCTTCCTGTGCTTCCTATTTTCCACATTGTGAACCAGTGTTGGAGAGCATGAACTTGATATGTTTCTGATGAGAGGTAAATGGGAATATGTGCTTCAGAAATACATCTAAGGTACTCCCACTACCTCAGTTTATTAGATCTGAATATAAAATAAATAAAAAAAAATTTAAAAAATCAAAACCTTAGACTGATTAAAAAAAAAATCAGACATTGGATATCATGTACATATAAAATACTCAGTAGGATTGGTTTCACTCTGCTGAAATGCTCCATTTGTTCTGTCGTACATGGTAACTTGCATATAGCAAGTTAGTCCAGAATTAGACTCGCTTTAAAGCATTAAATTGCCAAGTAATATATTAGAACTAAAAAGAACTTTAAGTCCTAGGCAGAAAAGTTAAACTAAGAAAGACAGAATAAAAGATTCTTAATTATTTTGCAATACCAGATCTAGCAACTCCACCATCAAAAAAGAAAGCAATTCCTGGGAGATCAAAAATTACTAACTTGTGGAAAATCTAAGGACATGAGCATATCCATCAGATCACCTCTTGGAACATTGTAGAAGTAGTTATAATGCTGTTTCAATGCACACCGATACATTATCAAACATAATATGCAAAATGCAGAAAACCCCAGCAGTCACTAATTCTTACTTGTGTGTAATTACCTGTAAAATATCTGGGTAAGTTTGAATCATTCAAGCCACCGGTGTTCTCCATGATCAACCATTTTTAACAAGCATACATGATCAGGAACTGTTCTGCTTTCTTAACAGCAAGCTGGTAGAATTTTCTGCAGAGACAAAAGCAGTAATAGGAAGAGAATAAAGTATGCCCTGTGGAGTATTACTAGGCAGTACATTCATTAAGCAGTTCTTACGATGCCATAAATGCTTTAGTCATAAGAACTAAACATAAAATCCCAGACTTCCTAATACTCCAACAGGGACTACTTTCCTCCTCGTAATATATGGTTCTTCTTTTCAGAAAAACATACCAGTAGCTATTTCTTTACTAATGTGACTGGTTTTTGCTTTGGAATATGCTCAGAATATTCCAATTTTATATATTTTTATAGCTTTTTATACATTAGATTGTCAAAATAAGACATTTAAATCATTCACCTCATTAAAGCTGAGCTGAAGAAATATCTCATGACATCATAAGGGAACAAAATCTGAAAGGAATTATGGAATTGCAACACTGTTACTGTCTGAAGCCGCTTTGCCTATGATGTTGTGTTGCATGAAATTAAACTGCTCCCGTATTTTACAAAGACAATACAAAAAATATCTCAACCTGCAAGGATAAATGGAAAAACATAGCTGACTCACTAAGCAAGCAGATTCCTCTCTTATCTAGGCAGCAGGTAAGTGGTGCCTGAGGGGATAATGACTGAGGGGATAAGGAGTATGCTGATCTGTGAAAAAGAGCATATAGTGGACCGAGGTTGCATACATGATCTCAGCTAATACTCATTTGTTCTCATAGGAAATCTATAGTCTAGAAGAAACAGCTATGGATGTGGTTAATCGCACATGGTAGACTCAGGTTTGACTACTACACATGACATTTCCCATAGTCCTTTAAGGTGAACATCCGTAACTTAACCAGTTACCATTTAAAATAAAACAAACAAAAAAAAGACTGACCAACTGCAAAGGATAATAAGTGTTTAGACTTTAGAAACAAATAATGTAAAAAGAAAAATATGAAATATAAATATATAAAATATGAACAATATCTTCTCACCCTGAAGCTTAGTGTAGGTTTTGGCCTAGAATAACACATCCAGGTTACGTGTGTCTGCGTTGACTTCTGAGATAAATCAACATTAGTCTCTGATCTCCTTTTTTTGTCCCATCACCTCAAATGGGCACATCCTTGATTTCAGGAGTGTGGATAGTAATAAAATTGAAGACAATAAGCCTTGATTTCTCTGATTTCACTCATTAGGGAGTTTTTCAAGTGTATAAAGAAAAATAAAGCTACCAGGATTGCAGAACATAATGTTATACAATGTGCATGACTTCTTTCTTCCTTTCAAATCAATCTCTTCCATTATAATTTTTTCTATGTTTTCGAGTCAGAGTTAGGGTATTTTGTTTGGATAGTTTGTATTTCTGCTCTTCTTTCAGAAGGCACAAGAGACTTCATTGCTTTGAGGGGTTCTGAATCAACTTGAAGCAGAGGTTATATCAAATAAAGTGATATTAAGTATATTTTTTTAACCCTGGAATTCATCATATTTATTGGAATATGAAAGAATAATAGTTGGAAATTACAGAGCTTGAAAAATTCATATACAGACATAGTAATATTAGAATTTTCAGTAGCTTTGAATAAATACATACAAAAAATTATTGTAGTCCCCATTGCAGCACGGAACAATTGATGCCTGATTCCAGGGCTTTCTCCAATAATCATGCTTTCTTTGACCTGCAAAAGATATATCATGCAGACAACTGCCCCCAAGAGACATTGTTAAGTTAATATTCTCAAGTGCTGTGGGAATTAGAAACTTTCTTATTTTTTCTTGCTTATTTTTCCTCTATTCCTATATATTGAGCAAACTGAGTATTCATCGGAGACATTGGTACCTTGTTAAAGTCTTAACAGATTTTAGCTGTACTTGACATCGATTTATGCTTGAATTCTTTTATTCCAGAGATGGCATCTGGCATTAATTCTTTGCTGGTTGAATGTCATGGGCCAGTTTTTTAAGAATTGGGCTTTTTTTTTGGAAATTATCCAAATAATTGGAGGGAAATGGTGCTGTAAATGAGTTGTCATTGTGCATATGTTGGGGTTTGGAAGTTGTTAACTCATCTATCATTGGTTTCTGTGTTGCCATGGTTATTATATTGTCTCATTGCATTGGC
>JAWWES010000115.1:66780474-66816587 GCA_035583135.1 Lophotriccus pileatus
ATAGAATAGAATAGAATAGAATAGAATAGAATAGAATAGAATAGAAAACATTTCAATTGGAAGGGACCTAAAATGACAATCTAGTATACATACCTATAAACCTGCATGTAAACATGCGTCTGTATGTTTGTCTGCGTACGTGTATGCACAGAAATGCTGTTTGCAGTCAGGATTACTCATAGTTGTGTATTCCTGGTTAAATGATTCAATATATTTCTTTTCTTATGTTCATTTACTATGAGTAAAAAAATAGCCAAATTCTGTGACTGAGTTCTCTCTTTTCAGAGTTTGTCCAATTGACTTCAGTGATTTGTCCTATTCACTTCATTATGTCTCTGGAAAGAACAGTAGTGATGGATATATTTCTTTGCCTGCACTCTTAACTTGGAGCACTTTCAGGATTACTGTCTCTTAAATGTCTATAAAACAGTAAGATACATTCAATATTTAGAAATATATTTAGAAAGTACTGTGCCCATTTCTGGGGCAACTTCAAGTAAGACATTGAGGTACTGGAGTGTGTCCAGGGAAGGGCAACAGAGATGATGAAAGGTCTAAAGAGTAAGTCCTGTGAGGAGCAGCTGAGAGAACCGGGGTTGTTTAGCCTAGAGAAAAGGATGCTGAAAGGGAGGTCTTATCACTCTCTACAACTACTTGTCAGGAAGTGGTGGCGGGGATGGAGAGATGTGGGGTCAACCTCTTCTCCCAGGCACCTAGTGACAGGAAAGGAGGGATGTTTAGGTTGGATATAAGAAGGAATTTTTTCCCTGAAGGGCTCATTAAGCATTGGAAAGGCTGCCTAGGGTGGTGGTGGATTCACCATCCCTGGAAATGTTCAAGAAATGACTGGACATGGGATTTAGTGCTACAATTTAGGTGTCATGATGATGTTCAATCAAAGGTTGGAATCAATCTTGTGGATTTTCCAACCTTAATGATTCTGTGATTCTACTCTATGAAACTGAAAATTAAGGTCACAGTACAAATTAATTAGAAAAAGGATAGTTCATGAAATAAGTCAAATGGATAAAAAAGAAACATGTAGTTATCAAGTGAGATAAAGAGGTAAAGAAAAGTAGAATTTGAAATTATGTCAGAATACCAAAAAAAACCCAGAAAATTAACAGTTGTGTTTTTAGACATTTTGGCATGTGTCCAGGATGAAATTGGCAGTAAATGGGAAAAGGAATAGAATCTCTAAACACATTACATTTGAAACAAAAATAAAATTGTGCAACAATGGATTATAAGCCAAATTAGAGATGTCTCTCCTCTGTTAATTACCTTCATATTCTACACGCAGTTTTCAACTACTTCTAGACTTTAAAGAGGTTAACTATTCTTTCTCCAATTTCCTGTGCCAGATGTCTGCCTTGAGGCAACTTTACTTCACGACGTTTCCATAAATACACTCTGACCGTTTCTGAGAATGAGAAAATATGTTGTTTTGCTATTGATAACAAATTCTCACAGTTATTTATTGAAAAAGCTTAAATTATTTTGAGTTCTGATCTTCCATGCAATGCACTGAAATTTTGCAGAAATGTTTTTCTGCAAGTGAAATGGTCACTTTTTTTTTTGCCATGAAAAAACCGATCACATTTGTACTTGCCATAAACTTTTGGAATTGTCATAAGCACAAAGACTCACAAGGAAGACCTGGTAGAGCAAATTTAGTTTAAAAGCTGCAAATCATGACTGCAAATCTGACTACTGAGTGAAAAGATATATCTAAAACTGGGTAGACTTAATGAGCTTAAAATGAAAGCCTTTAAAGGAAGGACCTGAAAGGACAAACATACTGAATGGAAAAGGAGACAGAGACAAAAGCTGAGTGAGGAAGGTATAACAGTAATATCAGAAAGGGTACAGGAGTTAGATATTGGAGCTATTGGGCAGACAGGTTCAGGGTACCAAAGCTTAGAAGAGGCCACGTGTTAAGTACAGGAAAGAAGAAAAAGTGGAAGGGAAGTAGCCAGACCCACAGGCTATTGCAGAAGTTACCTGTCAATAACTGTACATCCTTTTAACCAAACTCTGTATTTTTGTTTTCTTTCCTGCCTGCCTTATAGAGGTTTTACAGGAGCGTTGGAGAAAGATTACAAAAGCAACAGAAAAGTAAAATATGACATAATGTTATAGAAGAAAAATTGAAATAGCAACAAAAGAAGATAGCAAATGAAGAACCAGATGAGAAAGAAATGGAAGGAAAAGAACAGAGGAAGGCAAAGAGGGGTAATCTATGGAGGAAAAAATAAAAAGACTAGTCATTACAGTGACATAATAATTTATGTTGGAAAGGAATTTTAAGATCATCTAGTCCAATCTCTGGTGAAAGCAAGGACAACTTTGGAATTAGAGCAGGCTGCTCAGTGCTATGTCCAGTTAAATTTTTAAAATCACCAGCAATGAAGATCCAATATCCCTCTAGCAGCCCTTTTCTAGGCATAACCACGCTCACTGTGAAAATATCTTTTTCCTTATATGCAGCAAGAATTTCCTTTGGGGAGTTTGTTGTTCTTGCATTGATGAAGGATCTCTGAGATGGGTGTGGCTTTTTTTCTCTATAAATCCCATCTAGGCAGGAGACATTCATGTATTTTCCTCTCCTTTCTTCTAATACCATGTTCTCAAGCCCTTTCATCATCTCAGGAGCCTTTTGCTGTATTTACATTATCTCCCCTGTACTGCAGGGACCAAAGCTGGACATAATGCTCCAGATGAAGCCTCATGAGTCCAAAGCAGAGGATAATAATATATCATGGAATAATTTATTACTCTGCTTATGTCCATAAAAAAAGTGTTAGACATGAGATTCTAGGGTAGTGCAAATACTACTGGAACACACAGTTAAATTAGTAAATAAGCACAATGACTAGACCCCAAAATTGAAAGTCCATCCAAGCAAGAATAACAAAGTCTGCGTTTAAAAAGTCAGAAATAATCAGTGATTAATAAACCAAATAAAAAAATGTTTTAAACTAGTCTGACTTTTGTTTTGGTGGATCCTATTTAACTAACCATGAGGCAAAAAAATGAAGTTAATTTGCCTTCTAGAGTCCAGGCTGAGTCTGCAAAATTATGTGATAAGGAACATAGGAAAATGGAAAAAGAAATTAGCAAGGGACATTGTTGGTCTCTTCTTCTGAAACACATGCTAGAGGGGGTTTGAGCTGCTAACTGCTAGGTCAGAAATTGATCTGGAACCTCATCATGCTGTTTCTGGAAAAATCACTGTTTATTTTGGGGTTATAGTTCAAGTACCTTTAATATGAGGGACATAAAAATTTTCCATGTCAGAATAAATGGCAGTGCTGTGTGGAGTATTTTGACATTCAAATGAACGATCCTATTAGCAGTTTATAGGCCTAAAGCAGGCCTTGACATAAGTAAGCATGTAGGCTCTTAGCATAAGTAACTTAGGATTATGACGGGACAAGCTGTAGTTGAATCTGCTGAGTATGTGACGGAAAGAAGGAAGCTGAAGAGCAATAAAACAGAACTTGGTAGTGAAAACCAGGATGAATACGTCAAAGGAGCTGGCACGTGAAGAAGAGCTTGTAACCAATTATAAGGACTATAGAGGTGCGTAAACAGCTGTGACTAACCAATCATGATTATTGTAACAGGAGTACAGAATCAAGAAGTGTATAAGAATGCACTGGTATCACCAGTAAATCGAACTTGTACTTTGATCATAATGATCTGTCGTACTGGTTTCTGAACCCCTTCGTTCCACAGTGCTGAAATTCAGCTGATGAGCAGAGGGGAAGTAAGCCCTATGCTTACACATACCTTCACAACATAGTGGGCATTTAAAGTCTCTGACCACTATGTATTTCGAAAAGGATACATGTAAATTTCCAAAAATGTTGAAAAACAAGAATTATGTGGTAGTACCAGCACACATTGCAAGAGGCCATTTATCCACTGTCTCTTCCTTTCCTCCTCCTCTCTCATTGGCCATTGATAGTAGTGTCATACTTCAAAGGAATTATTTTAATTCAATTATATGAAAAACAGAATAGATGTCCCCTGGCCATGACCCGCCAACAGAATTATCATTTCCAAAAATGCATCTCCAAATATATCTATTTTATGTATTTGTAAAATTACTAGAATCTAATACTTTTTGAGAGACAAGTGACTGCAAGCACTGAAGCTGAAAGTGATGTGACGAACATGGCAGTACACTGTGGTGAAACAATCGAAGCTTGTAATTAATTTCTATCTTTGAATTCCCATCAGTAATGCTTTGTTGGAAGACTCTGACAGGGTGGAGCTATCAAAGGGAAGATTTTCAGTTGCAAAGGTTGCAATACTGTTTGCATATTTACTATGGAGTCCTTCAAATAAGGATTCAGAACAATGAGCAAGTTAAACTTACTGAGACCTGTGTATTTATTGAAATCTCCATAGTAGTAGCATTCCTTATGAAACATATTTAATATTATGGGGGCAGAAACCACCTTTGTGCTTCAAGTTGGAAAGCAGAAAAAACACCTTGTGACATTCAAATAAGAGGTATATAAAGAAACCATAAATAGGTCACTGTAAACATTGTTCTAGGGATTTCCTTCATAAATCTCATCAGGCTGCCACAAGGCTCAAGTGAAAGGATTCTGAAAAAGGAGGCAAATATACTGTCAGGCACAGAATTTCAATTTAATATCTATTCCACAAGAGACCAGCTATGAGTGATTCCCAATGTGATTTTCCTTTGAACACATTCCTGCTCCCTACCCTTTACAACAATAGGGAAGAATATGAAATCAACATCTTGCTCCATGTGTCAAATACTCCATGGCAATGCCAAGCAAAAGAGATTAATCAAGTAAAAAATTTCATTCCATTTATTTATAGGAAATGTTTGGGCTATCATTTTCCTATTTATTTTAAATGGTATAATTCACAAAGTGAAGGAAACTTATATGTATACATATATATGTCTCTGTATTTATATTTTATATACATACACATACACACTTAAAATCTTTACTTTTTTATTTTAAAAAAGCAAATACCCATTTAGAGGCTCAATTTATTTATTCAATACTGAAGATGCGAGTAAATATTTGAAGGTTCCATTAATTGGTTGTTGGTAGTGCTTTGGGTTTCTTTCAAAAGAATGTGGACATCAGAGCTCTTATATGTCCAAATAATATCTGGAATAAAGGGAATACAGTCAGAAAAATTATAATAAACTCTTCTGAGCTTCTTTTGTCTTTAAGTGTCTTTGTGTTTCATGCTTTCCTCTATTCTGGTAGAAGTTTCAGAATTACTCCAAGTATGTCTTCCTATAAAACACAAGAGGTGTTATAGTAGCCAAGAATTAACAGGACAATCCAGTTCTGTGTCTGTGGTCTTCCTGGGGAGGGAAGCCAGTGGGGACTTTCTGAGGTATTTTATGCTGCAAAATAGCTTGATGGAACCTACAACCTCTTTTGCTTTTGCTAGTATTGCTTATTTTTCCTCCATTGTGTATAAAGGCAGTTTGAACCAGCTTTGGACAACCTACGCTCAGTGGTTAAAGTAGGTTGGGCAAATTTTACAGTTGAAGTCTCATACCACAAAATTGTTCATGTGGGATCTCCCCTACTTAGTCACACAGTACCCACCTTATTCCTACCCATTTACATTTTGGAATAGCTGAGGCTGCTTGCTTCTACACCTCTGTTGGAAGACGGTTGCTTCAGAATGGTGTTAGTCATTATTACCTCTCCCTATTCTCCACCAATGTATAGCTGTTTATGCAATGTGTTCTTGAGCACCATCTACTGGTGCTGCTTCCACGTCTGAAATATATACAGTCATAAGGCTGTAATGTTTCCTCTGGACTCAGTAATCTGGTATTCAGTCACCTTGGTGCAACGGAGTAATGGGTGTTTTATGCAAGTGATCTGGCCTGATACTGAAAAGAATGCTAATCCTGGCTGGAGAATGGGGAGAAATAATATTTCTTAATCTATAACTGTTACAAGAAGAGAAAAGCTGACAATTAGCGTCTCTTTACTCATGTCCTGGAATGTAGTAGAATTCATCTTCTATTTCATACTACCTGTGTAGCAAAAAAGGAACTGCAATTTTAGATCATATTATTAAGGACACCTGAGGTTTCATTTCAAATGGGTATAGTTTAGTTCAGGGAAACAAATATTAAATACATTTCCAACTGTGAAGGAAATTATTATGCCAGCGTTATAGCAAGAGAAGTGATATGCCTGTAAAAATTGCTGATCTTAACCTGTTGACAACTCCACTTAAAATGTGCTTTTAGTATAACAGTCAGTGCTGCCCCAGAAGACCTCTGCTTGTAATTTATTCATTCTTATTTCAGGAAGGGAGGGAGTCTATGCTGAGAAAGGAATAACAGACTTTTTAAAATTCTGTCTCAGAGCTGCTAGCAAGAATTTTGATTTATTAAAACTGGAATAAATTCAAGCACCTAATTTTGGAGTCCCCAGCATCTACTAGACTTGTTACTCCCATTTCAGATGCCTGTGACTTTGAAACTAAGCTGGCTATTTTCTCATCCTTACAGCTCTGTTCTCACACTGGAAGTGTGAAACTACAAAGCCAGGATGACAAATTATTGATTAAATTTTTGGATAACTGTCCCAGTCATATTTGCATGTGGTTAAGTAAAATATGTCCCATTGCTAAAAAAAGTATATGATCTGTGGTTTAAGAGGAGGCTTCTTCATTTCTTCTTTGGCACAGAAGCATTGAATCATGAGAACACTTTTTGAATGCTGTAATGTTCTTACTGATAGTAAAAGGATTTACTCACAGGATCCAGCACGACATATTCAAATCACTTGCTGCAGTCAAAGTGTATAAGAATCTTAGGGCTGAATCAAAACTCCAACTCTCTCAGTAACTAACAGGAAACTTTTAAAGAGTTAAAACAGGACGTGAATGGAATGGTACAGCTTGGAGTTTTCAAGAACTGGAAGATGCATCTCCTATGGAATTTTTTTCCATAAATTTACCTAGTTGCTTTTTGAATCATTTATATTTTTGCCCTTCACAATTATTTTTAGTGATTAAATCAAAAGTGTAGTTACATATTGGTAAAAAAAGCCTACTACTTTTCTATTATTTTAAATCCCTTGCATATTAATTTCTTCTGATTCCTTTTCCAGTCTTCTATTACAAACTACTGAATGACAACTTCATATTTGTTCCTTCCAGACCGTTCATAATTTCACTGATTTCTACAATATACCCACACACAAGAAAAACATTACACATCTGATGATTCCCATGTCCTTTCCTGCAGAAGCTCTTCCGGAAGCTTTCCTTTCTGCACTATATTCTGAGCTTTCTTTGCATGCAGTCCTTCTTGATGTGTGCTTTTGCGTGCCTCTGACTGCTCATAGGCTGCTGCGCGATTGCAGAAACATTGCAATTCCCCTTTTTGTAACTGTATTTGGTTATCGTACATTCACACATACTGTTGTATAATAGAAATTAATAGATCAGCAGCAGTGCAGTTTACACATGTGAGTATTAGAAAGTTGAGTTTCGATTTTCCTATCTTCTCCCATTTTTCTTAATCTCACTTATTTTGGCTAAAGCATTTCTATCACTGCCACATTTCTTCTCCTGTTGCTGGTCAGTGTGAGTTATACAAAGGTCCAAATTGCCTGCAGACTAAATTTCAAGTATCATTGCACTTTAACAGCTGAGGACTGTATCTGCAAATATACCCTTCCACTAAGAGATTGGCCTCGTTTCATTACTCCTACATTTCTGTTACTACTGCTCTGTTGTATCCATATGAACTTTTGAACTTTGGTTGCCTAAAATCTAACAGAGCCAAAATTCATCTTTTATTCATCTTTTTGCAGATCATAAAATCAATACCATAGTTCAACATGGGTGGGGACAGAATTTGTTCTGCTGAAGTCCAAGCAAACTGAATGTCAGCTGCAAATAAGCTTGTCCCTATGGATACAAAAAAAAAATGGTATTTTTTAAAAGGAAAATCAGGATGATGACTGCTCAACATCCTCACTCAGGTCCAGCACTCTACAGAGCGCACACAGCTACCAGAAAGTGCCAGACATTCATTGCCACTTGATGGAAGACTAATTTATCTTTAACTGGATGTCCTGCTAGTTTAGAGGCTACTGAGAGCTGTAAGTCACATTGTGCAGAGCAGAACGCAGTTTTGATTGATTTATTGTGGCTGAATATTTTCAGCAAGCTGGGAAAAAAAAATGTCAAATCTTTGTATGTTTAACTAATTTGTAATGCTGATTGATAGCCATGCAACCAGGATCTCCTAAATGTGAAATTATGTGTCTCAGAGGAGTTTTTACCTGTAAATAAAGCAAAAAGCAATTAATGAATTAAATTTGCATTCTGTCCTGAGAGAGTGAATCAAGTTTGTTAAATTCTACGTGTATACTCTTGTTCAAATGCAGATCAAAATAGGCCAATTTACCTTGTTCAGAACTTCATTGTTCCCTGTGGTTTTATATTATATTTAAAAAAAAAATAGTCCAAACCCCAAATATTTTAAGTAATATTGAAGGACATTTATATGGAGTCATATACAATACAAATATCTATATACATATATTTCTATCAATTATCTCTTAGGTTTAGACTCAGAATATTTATTTTCGTTTGTTGTTAGAGAACAAGGATATTCAGTCTCTGTGAAACCCACCATGGTAACATCTTTCTGAAGCTTTACAAAATGCCTCCCCACCCAAAAAAAAAAAAGCACATTTTATTTCAATTGTTATTGTTAGTAGATTTTTGTCAATTGTGGTGGATGCCTCATTGTCTCATGGCTAAATAAATGGTCCCTGAGTTCTATTGTGGACATTAGTAGCTCTTGGAGGCAAGGCTCTTACTTAACATTATTCAGCAACATTTCCTATCACAAGCATAAATTTGATAACTATAATTACCCTCAAAACTTTATTAATTGTTTGGTTTTGGTCTGAAACGGTTTGGGAATGTTCCCAGAGCCAGTGGCAATAGAGAACCCCAAGAAAAAGACTTATTGTTTTCCTCCTGCTAGCTACTGCCTCCCATTTCAGAAATATTAGCTGAGGAAAGTCTGGAGTTGGGTTTAGTGTGTCTTAAAATATCATGAGAGGAGAAGTGAAAAATGTGGATAATTTTCAGACATGATCTATCTGCACTGGGATCACAGTAATGATCACATAGACATGCAGACATATTCAAACAAATAGAAGCTGAGTAAAAAACCTGCCTTCAGGCAAAAGATAGAATTCCACTTTTGATGCAGGGGCTCTTGTAATAAAACTTGAAGTCCAGGTAGTGCAGCACATGATACTACATGAGGCACTACCTTTCCCTTGCCCTGTCTTGGTCAAACTCACTCTTAGAATACATACAGCTGTGAATTGATCTATACTCTTCCTAACAATGACCATCATCCCTAAGTCCTTCCTGGGACTTTTTAGCAGGACATGTAGTGATAGCACATGGGATAATGGTTTCAAATTGAAAGAGGGTAGGTTTAGATTAGACACAAGGATGAAATACTTCATACCTAAGGTGAGAGTGGTGAGACACTGGAACAGGTTGTGCAGAGAAGCTGTGGATGGAGCTTTGAGCAACCTGGTCTAGTGGGAAGATGTCTCTGCCCATGGCAGGGAGATCAAAATTAAATGACGTTTAAAGTCTTTTCCAACTGTGAGATCCTGGATCATAGGAACTGTACATCAACACATGGAGCATGCACACTGTAGGACAGCCTGTGGTACACTTCGTGTATGAGTCTGCCTCTGGGAGAGAAACAACTGGGGGAGCTGAGTACCAGAGGGACCTGGCCATCCTGGCCAGCTGCCAAGGAGACCTTGGGGCCTGGAGATTGACTAAGAGACACCTTTCTATGTGTCTGTGTGTCTGGGTGTGTGCACACATGTCTGTCTCACGTGTCTTTGTGAGAGCCAGTGGCTGAGGATCTCAGCTGTTGGATGCTCTGTGTGACTAAATATGATTATACACAGTGCACTTGTGGGTCTGCACCAGTGGCTGCTGCCTGTGGCCTCAGGAGCTGGCATGCCTGTCATGAAACTGGGGATGTCAGTAACTGGAGATACTGGGATACAGGGACAGCTACTGGGCAGACAGTGTCTAAACCCAGTTGCTGGAGGATCCTCACTTGTATGTATGTGTTGTATACATGTGTTTACATGTGTGTGCCTATAGGGAATACAAGCTTAACCATGTTACTGATTGGAACCGGACACTTGGAGCTGCAGTAGCCCCACCCCTGTTCGGGTCCTGGTTTGGCAAACCCCAACAGTATGTATAGGAAAGCGTAGTGACAAATGAGAAATAGCAGTGCCAGGCCATGCCTCAGAAAGGGCTATGTAGTCCTGAATATATCCATCATTTTTTGGCATGAAACATCAAGACTCCCCCAGCCCTAGCAGTTCACTGCACCTAGTGAGCCTGGAGGTGTGTGAACAGATCCTTAGGTACAGATTTTCAGCCCAGATAAGGAAAATTCTTCATAGTAGCCTCTTTAGAGGAACTGACCTTGGTTTTAAGTTCTGCTGCTTACCTTATCCATTTCCCAGAACCAGTATTCCAGTGAAGGGGAGATTAGAAGCTATGGGATAAAATTGAGTAAGTTGTCTTCTGTTTCAGTACTCTCTCCATTAGCAAGGGGAGTTTCCTTGAACTCCTCTCTTCTCACCAGCAACAAGATAGGAACTTCATTCTTGAATATTTTATTCCAAATCTTAATGCTCTCTGAGGGAGCAAGGAGTTGTTTTGGACTAGGGAGGCATCACTACTTTACTGTAGATGTCCAACCTGTAGAAAATTCACGTGGTCTAAGTCCAGCCAAAAAAGGCCTAAAAAACCTAACACTAGAAAAGCGAAAATTCCATGAAGATATTATAGTATATACATTGCTTGAACACCTATTTCTGTTAGATTGGTAAGAAAAAAGTTGAAAAAATCCTCCTTTGCTTCACAATATAAAATCTATAACCTTCAGTGACCCAGCCTTTGGGACAGTTCATCCAGGAGATCTAAAGAAACTGGAATTTGCAATTAGAGCCACTCCATGTACTGGTTCTTCTTTAGCCTTTCAAATAGGTGACTGCCTCAATGAGAAATTATAAATTGTTAGGGAAATCTCCACGATCTTCTCTTTCTTCAGGCATGTTCTGAGAAAGCAAATATGTAAACAGGTTTAATCCAATAAAGTATCAGAATCTGTTAAATGGTTTTCCTAGAGTCATGAAAACAGGCTGAAGGTTGCAGAAACATGGCCAGTATAGTAGAAAATAAGTCTTCCATTGTCTAGTAGACTTTGAGACAAGCTATTTCTTCATGTTAAAAAAAGCCAAGCACAAATATCCCAAGCAGTATAACATACACCTCTGTACTCTTCTGTGCACAATGTACACACACCTCTTCAGAACAAGAGCAGAAATACCAGACTTATGGCAAAGCTCTGACAGTCAGCAACAAGTAACACTGCCTTGTTTGGGAACTCAGTAGAGTCAGTCTACACAGGGCTACATTAATCATTCCTTACCCAAAATCTAGGACTTGATTGAACTCGGTAGGTTTTAATGGCAGTCATAATATCCATTTGCAATGTGAATTAAAATAATGACAGCAATACTCTAATTTTCCATTTTCTTCATCACTTGACTTCCAATAAGTTCAAATACATATTTGTCTTTGTCTTGAGATTTGTGAGAAGTCCAAAACATAGGTACTTAAATTTTTTCTTTAGTGTTGATTTCTCATTGTTTTTGCAACACCTTAGCATTATGTGAGTGGAATATTTTTTCATGTCTTATGGTAAGTGTTAAGCCACCTTGAAAACAACAAGACTTTTAATTTTTTTTCTGTTTCATTTTGTATCAGTATCACTCAACATGTCTTGGAGAATTTCTTCCTCTTGTTCAGAATAGGACAAACAGAAGCTATTCCTCCTCATACGTTTTCTATGATTTAATTACATTGAGGGAAAATGTGCATTTTAGGAATAACATCTGGATTTTTCAGATTATTTCATTTGATTTATTATACTTTTGAACAAATATGAATTTTTATAGTAACCTTTATTCTTGAAAAGTTTAAGCACTATTTATTACTCACAGAGCACTAAATACTGTGAGAGGCATCATACATTTTTCAAATCTTGTTGAAGCTACAGAAATAATAGCCTTTATCTGATCTGTATAGATGCAATCTGTTTGTTTCCTCTACATTGTATACAGAAGATAATGTAAATCAATTGTCTGTAAAATGTATGGCAATTAGTCTAGCTGCTACCCAGGAGAGATCCATACACACAATGTAATGAAGGCACACAGTAAAATTACTGATTATTTCTTTTACTACACTATGAAAGAGACAGGACAGCACTTTATCTGTGAAGATTTTAATTTTATGACATTTGTGATGTACAACTAGGTTATAAAGGCTATATGTGGAAACAAAAGCACAGTGAAAGGGTTTCTTTTTCCTTTTTCAAAGGAACTTCACCTAACAATTCCATGCAGTGTGCTGCTTCTGTAGATGGAGGAAAATCAAGAATTCAAGGCATTCCCATATGGTACAAGGAAATGTACATTCTTACTATTTTGTGCCTTGCCAAGGCAATTACACACCATGAATTGAGTTTCAAGGTTGGTCACCTCCTGCAATTCTATCAAAAGCATTAGGATATTTGTCATTTATTTTTTGAACCAGCTCCTACAGTTTAATTATTATATGTGAATCTCTGGTTTGATTTTAAAACATATGTCTTTTAGCTTGCCAGACTGTAGAAAATGTCTGAGCAGTCCATCTCATTTTGGAACAGCAAATACTCATCCAAGGAAAAGACTCCAAACTTACCAGTAGGTCTGCCTTTAAGCACTGTGATTTGAGGAAAAAGTTTTATTTGGAAAAAAACAAAACAAAAAAAAAAAAAAAAAAAACACAAAACAACTAAACAAACTAAAAATAACAAAATCAGCAACACCCCCCAAAAACCTCACAGGTTGTTTCATTATTTGATTCACAACAGTGATTTTTGTATACATCAGGGAGTACATGGAGTGCTTGTATCAGCAAATACGCAGTCATGTTGTGACTGTAGTAGGACAAAAGAGATAATAACATGTACATCTCATGACTGTATGATTTGTTTCTTGGAAATACTTCCTATTTATAGAGTGGCAGCTAACTACAGAGCCCAGGTAAACGTTTCAGAAGTGGTGAAAATATTCCCATTTGTCCAGAGAAACTGAACATGACAGCTGGTTTTATATAAAAAGATGTAAATAAATAATTCCTTTATCCACTAGACATAGAAGTAATGGCCTGAGTTTTTATAAAAGGGATATTTAACTTGTAGATGGATACTGTAAAGATATGTATATCTTTATGTTTCTGCCTCCGGTTCTTTGACTTTCACTCTCTCTTAGAGTCTATTGCCCCACATCAGAGGAGACAGATTGGAAGTGTGAGACCTCCTCAGAATCCCTGATGCTGTCTATCTACCTCCTACAAAAGCTTGCCTTTACGCCGTAAGTTTTTAGACAGTATATGATCCAGCCACAGTCTCTCTGATGTAGTTGTACTGATTAATCGAAACAGTTACAAGTTTTGGCAGATAAATCCCAGAAGATTTAGTCATTGGAAATGTACCAGCCCCAGAAAAAGGCATTACTGGAGTCTCTCCTTTAACCTCAAAGTTCCCACCTGTGCCCATCAGGCTGAACCGCTACAAGTCTGCCCTAAGTGATAACACCTTCCACTGCTGTAAGTAATCTGCCCAGGCTCTGAGACTTTTAATAATTACACTAATGGTATCAGCAGCTCCAGACAGACACGCTCAGGTTGTATTTTCAGGCTTTTGCTTTGCAACATGGAAAAGCAGAATTTTTCTTTTTGAAGCAAGAGACTGCTGACACTCTAGTCCTATCCGATGCTGTGAGAGCTTGGGCTGCGGAATCTGGCTCTGAGGAAGGACCTCCATGAACGTGTGCACTCAACACAAACCTCAGGCCCTCATGCGTGTGGTCTTGCCTCAGACTCTCCCAGGCTCAGAGTCTTGCTTGCACCTTTTTGGTACAGTGCTGAAGTGGCTATATCTCTATAGCACGTGCAAATACCATTAAATCTCGTGACTGGCTGTGCCGGGAATGGGAAGTTTGGCGGAAGAGGGGAGGGTTCATTGCTCTCTATTGCTCTTGAGCCCTGCAATTTCTTCAGGGGTTTCACACTCAAAGGGACCCAAGGGACATCCTCCAGATGCCACACAGTTGTGTACATCCTTATTGTTCTATAGCTTGGCATACTAGCTCCATCAGTCCTTTAGTACATGCCTCATCGCACATCCACATCCTCAGAAAGTGAGGAAAATTGAGAACTGGTAAGTATTTCACAGTCTTATACTGAAAATGAGACACAAAAGCAGCCTCCAACCCCCTTCTCAATATGAAAAAGTGCCCTTCTGTGCTGCTGTGAAAAAATACATACAGAACTATCAAAGATGGCATTTTATTCTATCTTTTAGACAGTCTTCAGAAATAAAAATGCACTGATTTTTCTAAATTTCAAAATGACTCAAATTCTTTTATGACATGTGTAAAAAGAAGAACTACAAAGGTATTGCCTTCAATAAAAGGCATCTGTTTTTCAGCTACAGCACTCTCGGGGTTTTTTAATTGAAATGTGCGTGAGAATGTGTTTGCAAGCGGCTTCCTGAAAAGTGGCCCTTTCTCTGTTTGAACAGAAATGTGTGTATTGGAGGATGGGGAAGGCAATCGATGGTTTGATTAAAATTTTAATTATTGTAGAAATCATTGTTTTTGTACAAGTTTCCCCATGCCACACCCTTGGGCATTATTTGTTCCTCTTTAAAAATACCCTGCTATTGCAGCTTTGGGGATTCATTGTATTTTTATGGCAGCTCTTTAAGCAACTCTACAATTATTACATTCTGGTGTATGAGTGATTCAGTATTATCTCTTAGGCTTTTATGATCTTGTTCCCCAATCAGCGCTTTTGTGTAATAAGCTAGTGAAATTAGAAGTATGATTAGAAAAATGTGACTACATTATCTAAAACTTATACACACTTTTGTATTGCTTCAGCTTTCTAAGTCCCGAGGGAACTGACAGAGATTAGGATCTATTTCTTGTGAAGGTACAGTTGGGAATAAGGGTGGTTTGAATAAGTGAATCAACCTTATTATGACAGAAGCTCCAATAGAGATGTGCATTAGAGTATATTGAATTCCACTTTTGAAACCACAGGAAACCTTTGCATAAGTACTCACATTTCTGCCTAGACTAAGCAAATAAAATATTGCAAATAAAACTAAAAAAAAAAAAAGAAGAAGAAAAAAAAAAGAAAATCTGAAAGCCAATAGTCCTTCCCATCTCTATTTTTATTTTAATACCTTACAGATATAGTATCATACAGTCAAAATAATATTTTTTCTTTGTGAGGGTACAGGTATAAACCAGGACAGGTATAAACCTTCAGCAACATGGTTATTCTCTTGTAAAGATCCAAACACCCACATTTAAAACTAGTGTCTTTTTCACAAGGCTGCAAAAATGGCAGTTTTTCTTACTACGGACTAAAGTAAAAAAAAAACAGACAAACAAGTGAGCCAACAAACAAACAAACAAACAAAAAAACCCCAAAGCCAACAAATGACAAAAGAAACAAGCAAGGCAGGCCTCAGGGGACCACAAACAGGATGATATTCACATGTTTACATAACACAGCTCACATATTTTTAAAATGCTGATCTTAGTTTAGCTATCAGAAATTAAATAATTTTAGAATGGATGAGGGGGGAGCAGGGAAAAGAAAGGGGAAAAAAGAAAAAGAAAAAAAGATAGTGAAAGCAGGATTTCTAAGAGGTACAGTGAGAAAGGCTGTGGGAACTAATGACTGAGCAAACTAATCTGGAAAGGAGATGAGCACGGTCTGGCACAGATATTAAATCAGAAATGGGGGCTCTGTGGAGAGAAAGAGGCACGTAATTTGCAACAGTACAAGACTAACCACACTGGTTTAGGGCAAAGGTCCACTAACCTTCTGGCTTGGCCGGACATAATATTGTCTCAGAAAACAGTATAAAAATGCAGGCAACAAAAGAACAATCTCACTACTGGCACACCTTACCAGTTTCCAGCAATCAGCATTTTATCACCCATATATCTTTATCATGATGTTTAATAGCCACCAGTATATATAGTGATGTAAATTATATATATCTATCTTCCATATAGCTCTGAAATCTCCTTCCAAAGCTAATTATCCCTTTGGTCCTCACAGCATCCCAGACCAGCCAGTTTCCCAATTTATTTATAATCTCCTTCTCCATGCTGCAAAAGATTTCATTAACTTCCTCATATTCCTCCTCAACTGCCTCTTTCCTGAACTGAAGGGGTTTTTGGGTGTGTGTGAAAGGCGTTTATATCTCCACTCATAATACTCTATTCCTTCCTTAGTTATAACATATTCATCTAAAGTTGTAAGGACTATTCAAAAGACACTGGACCTGTAGTCCAGTAGTGCCTTGATTTCTACTTTGTAGACAGGTTGCCAGGGAAATGAAAGACGATTGTGTAGATATTTGTGGAAATGACTGCTGAAGAAGAAGGAGAGATGAGTAATCAAATGTGGCACAGGGTGTAGAATAACAAGGGAGAATAGAGGCTCTTCTCCATGTTCAGTTATGAACATCATAATTCATCATACCTAAAAATGTAATTTAATAGATGATTTTATAATGTTTCAGTCCATGTTGTATGGATATTTAAAAATCATTACTAATCTGGACATACATTTCTGAACAACATAACTTGAAAGACATGTTGAATATTGTCAGGAGGTTTCCTAGAAGGAAAGAATAAGAGTATAGCTCACACTCGCACTACACAGGATTCTTCTAATGAGATATTCACATTACTAGTATTGCTCAGTTGGCAACATCTAGATGAACTCCTTCAATTCCTCATAAATATGACTCAAATCATTAGTGGCATTCCCCAAGGTTCAGTGCTGGGGCCAGTTTTGTTTAACATCTTTATTGATGATCTGGATGAGGGGATTGATTGCACTCTCAGTAAGTTCAAATACAGCAGTCAGTTGTACAGGAGCATTGATCTGAAGGGGAATAGAAAGGCTCTGAAGAGAGACCTGGACAGACTCGATGTAAGGGTTGAGATTAGCAGTATGAGGCTCAATATGACCAAGTGCTGGATCCTGCACTTCAGTCACAATGGTCCTATGCAGTGCTACAGGCTGAAGGAAGAGTGAATGGAAAGTGTCTCAGTGGAAAAGGACCTGGGGGTGCTGGTTGACAGCTGGCTGAACAAGAGCCAGCAGTGTGCCCAGGTTGCCAAGGCCACTGGCATCCAGGCTTGTATAAAAAATGGCATGGCCAACAGGACTAGGGAAGTGATTGTCCCCCTGTACAGGTGAGGCTGCACCTCAAATCCTGTGTTCAGTTCTGGACCCCTCACTACAAGAAAGACATTAAGATGCTAGAGCATGTCCAGAGAAAGGCAATGAAGCTGGTGAAGGGTCTAGAGAGTAAGTTCTATGAGGAGACTCTGAGGGAGCTGGAGTTGTTTAGCCTGGAAGAGAGGAGGCTCCAGGGAGACCTCATCACTCTCTACAGTTACCTGAAAGAAGGTTGCTGCAAGGTGGGGGTTGGCCTCTTCTCCCAGAAAACTAGTGACAGGATAAGAAGACAAAGACTCAAGCTATGTCAGAGAAGGTTCAGGTTGGACATCAGGAAGAATTTCTTTATGGAAAGGAATGCCAAGCATTGGAATGAACTGCCCAATTTGTTCAAGAAATGATTGGATATGGTATTTAGTGCCGTGGCCTAGTTGACACGGTGGTCAAAGTTTAGACTCTATAATCTTGGAGGTCTTTTACAACCTAAATGATTCTATAATTCTGTGATTCTATGATTTTATGATTTTTTGATTCTATGACTCAAGCATATTGTAAGCTGAGAAAAAGGATACTCTACGGCAACACAAACTGTGGGATTTGATACAACTGATGCATTCTGCACCATACCTTCATTTATGTTTTAATCCCTCAGTAGCATATAACATTGTGGTTTATCCGTATACTCACTGGTTTAACTGCACTTGTTCAAAGGATGAGAGTCATGAATATTTCATACTCTTGTGCAGTTCCTTTTCCACAACAGATGATGACTTTTTTTCATCTTTTCTTTTTCTTCTTTTTAGTGGAAAGACAGCAATGTGAAGTATACTCTTAATTCTACCAGGCTAAACTCCCTCATATATACTGTTTCATGGGTCCTATGGGTACTTAAAGATTTCTGAAGAGTTCTCCTATACTTTTAGGAATTGTGTTAGAGCACTCAAAAACTTACATAGTAAAGGAAATGAAGGCTATGTTAGACAGTTCATTTGTTCTCTAAATATTCATATGTCCACAAATCCTGTTCTTTTCTATGCTGCCATCACAAAGTGCTGTCTCTGTACAGACAAAGGCCATGTATATGAAATTATGTGAATTTGCTCTCCTAAGGCTGCCTGTGGCAATGTAATTAGCTGAGAACCATTTTGCTATCTGTATTTTTCTTGCCCCAACTACCTTTTTTTCCCCTAAGTTATTTATTAATTATTTTTTTCTTAAATTTCAGTCCTACCTTCTTTTAAAGACCATCTACTCCTGGGACATCTGTGTTTCCCTAAAGTATTCTCAACACTTGCCTCAAAGAGATTATTAAACTCATAAAAGAAAGAAAGATAGTTATGTAAAAACATGTGAACATAATAAAAAACCCAGATGTTTAAAAATGTATCTCATAAAGCAGGTCTATTGAGAGGGGGATGAAGGAGGAATGAGGGGAATCAGTGCATCAGCCCCAGGGAAAAGAGTGGACTAAATTAAAAAGGCAATTAAGAAATGCTGAATCTCCACCGTGTCAATGAGCTTCTATGGTAGATAAAAGTGTGACAAAGAACACACTCATGCCTATTGTTTCAGAACAATGAAGTGTGTCCTGCATGTAATGCTGTTGTTTTAAGCATATCTCATAGTGTTTCCATTATGGTGTGTGAGCTCAGCAAACATAGACGATAGACAAGGCGTTTTTGGCAGAAAGACAAAGAACACTTTGCTTTAGCTAGTAACAAATAGCTTTCATTAAGAACAAATGGTCTTGGAGCAGTTTTCTGCTGTATGGTCTCCACAAGATGTCAAGCACAAATGGTAACCCAGTGTTTTCTCTGAACAATGGAATGAAACTAAATGGAGGCGAGTATGTGGCTTGTTTTAGTCCTTGTGTGGCTGAGCAAAAGAACTTGCAGTCTCCATTCTAAAAAACAACTAGTTACTTTTACAGTAACTAGTAAGGAATTAAGGCTGACTGTTTTAATAGGTAACATAATTAAAATGATTATTTGCTCAGGATACACCAACATTTAGCAGTCTCCTGGTTCCCTTTCATAAATGATGCCTTTAGTGATGTTATATAACAGAACTTGGCTGTCCTGAGGCAAAATGACTGTCAGCATTCCTGGTCAATCTATATTTTCAAAGTGTCTAGTGTAACTTGATACTCATAAAATAGATTGCCTTCCCATCCTCATGAAAGAAGCATTCAGCTGATATGCAAACTCGGTTTTGATTAATAGGATTTTACTGAAAATCTAGAAAATATAAACTTTTTGTCTCTGTTGCTTTTCTCTCTCCTTATCCATTTTTTTTTAATTATTATTTAATTTGAAGTGAAGATCTTTACACTTAGGCCCAAGGAAAAACTGTCACATTGTAACAGGAAATTTGGCTTTGGGATGCTTCAATTCAGAAATTACAGCAATATGGTATTTAACATTTGAAAAATTACTTTTGATCATGTGCTCTATCCTCTGTTTAGAATAATATTTCTTTAAGCATATCACCACATTACTTCTTGAGTATGCACTGGTAATCTGTTTTGAAAGTTCGATATTTCAGCTCTTATAAGATCACTTTAGATTTCAGCTCCAGATGCAAATGTTGTATGACAAATCTAATAAAACTTGGGCAGGCAAGGGTATTTAAAACTCTCTTTTGTCCAGCAACACAGACCTGATACAAACATCATGAGAAAAAGATGGAAAAGCCAGGCAGCCAGCTGGCTCAGTAGCATCAAAGACTACATATTCTCTTTCTGCCAACACCAGAACTGTAGAGAACATTAGGAAGGAAGGAGATGATATGTTATGCACCAAAGCACGCCTTTTGTGCTTCCACTCATAACATAGCCAATGGACACTGAATAGCCTAGGGTTAAGTCTGGGTTTTTTCGACCAAATATTACTCTTGTATTTATTGTTTTCCACATAGCATATTTCATAATTACATATTTAATGACCCAAGGAAAACCAAAAATAATCAATCTCATTGTCTGGAAAAAGGAAACAGTACCTGTCTCAATGAAGAGGAAGGAAAAAATATTCTTAAAAGTCAAAATACATTCAGTCTCCATTGCAACTGTTATTTAAAAAAATGGAAGAAGGGAGCCTTATCTGTTGAAAAGGTAAAAGCTGAATCTCTTGAAAATATAGAGCTTCAGAGAAATTTATAAGAAAATACAGTGATGGGCATGAGGACTGGAACATGCAAGTGGGAATGAAACTTTAACACCTATAAGATTCAAAAGATAGCCCAGTGATTCTATGTGCTGTGAAAAAACACCAAAGGACATATAGTCCTAAGATAACCAGAATACAATAAATAAATAAAACCTAATAAACCTAATAACTCCCCCCCCCTCCCCCCCCGGAGATCAAATATGATATTGTCTTATTTTCCAAGCCCCTGGAGAATAAGCTTTCTCCATATTTATGTTGAACTACAGGTGGAAGTATCAGAAAGTCAAAGTCCCAACTCAGACATACCAAGAGCATTGGCAATCATTCTGCAAGCTGAACTTGGAACAGAAGGGCATGTTGTTTTGGATAAAAAAGGGAAAACCATTTTTTTTTTAATTTGTTTTCACTAGAGAAGATCTGGGAAGTTTCCAGAATTATGTTGCAGCTTGATGGGAATTGTGAAGGTTGTGTGTAGTATAGCAACTTGAGGACATGTAGCTACATGCAAACAGCTTTTGAATTGCAGCTGGTTTTTTGTGAGGCCACCTATTGTCTCAGAGGAGACAGAGTCAGCTATCAGCCAGCATGTGGCTGGTGCTGTGTTCCTTGGGGCCAAAGGAGTCTCTGAAGGCACCAGAATAAATGCTTGTCTTTCATATGAAAGTGCCTTAGGAGAACAGAGTGGCTGAAATACTGGTGAGGTGTTTCTTCTTCCTGCAGGGGACAGGAACAGGAGCAGAATAGTTTCCCCAGGAAAACTGCTGGTTCCCATACTTAAGGCTGGAGAAATATTCATGTGCTTCAAGAGGAGGACAAGAGAACCAAAAAGTCAAACTGTTGCACTGAAAGGAAACTTTTGGGACTGACACAAAAGTCAGACAAAAAGGGTTGTGGGACGTGGGATGCTGGCTGATGGTTCAGAAGACGAGCCTCAACTACTGAAGTGCCAAAGTAGTTCTCAAAGGCTGAAAGGAAACATGTACAAACTCCCCTTCACAAAAACAAATAAACCAATCTGTTTGATATTGATCTCCAAGGCAGATCTGTGTTTCTCACAGAAACAGTTTTTAGTATTTGTGCTGGTATGCTAAATAGGCAATAACTGTGTAAAAAATTCTGTAGAAAATCTATCAGAGATATCTGAAGGACTGACCACCAAAATACCGGTAGCACTGAAGTTGTGAAAAGGTTTTGTGTTTTTCATGTTAAAAAAAAACCAAGCACTTGAGAACTGAGGGATGATGGAATTTATTTCAGCCAGAAATAGCTGCGCTGTGAAGTCAAGCTCCCTTTCCAACCTTGATAATACAGCCTAAATTAGAGGTGATGCCTGGAACCTACTTGGGCTCAGTAGGCCAAAAAGAAAGACTTTTGTACTAGGATAAAATCCCACGCACCTGGGGAATTTCCACTAAAGAGGTGTTTGGCCTTTGTCCCATGTTTTTAGTAGAAGGGACATTAATTTTTCTCTCTAGTCTATCCAAGTATTTTCTGTTGCCAAAGACTGTAGTTTCTGTTGAACAAAATCACTTCATGAGGCCTGACCTGAATTCATTTACTCAGAACATTAGTTGTTAAAAAATGGAAAAAAAATTGGAACATTCTAGCGTTCCATGCCATAAACAGTAATTTCTGGCATTAAAGGCTGGTGACAGATAATGGTATCAGTCCATTACTGTCCTAGCAAAGTGTGGAAGCCAGACAGTAGAAGTCTAAAAAATTAGAAAATAACTAATATTGACTTGCTATTACTTCATTAAGTGATGACTGGAGAAAGGCTAGATGTTTGTTTTGATCATTTTTTTCTTAGCAGTATCTGATCAATGCACTGAAAGTTCACAAGAAATTTGTGATAGGGGCATGTGTCATTTATACACAAGGTAATAATATTGCACTGCATTTCCTATCTAAAAAAGATTTGTACAACTCTTGGAATATGTGTTTAATCAGTCATCTATTACGTTCTATTTCAAGCTGAAGAGTGCAAATACTCTAGAAAAAAACCCTACAGAGAATGAAAGGTAACAGTGTTCCCCAGTACTGCTCTTAGGAAACTATGCACTGAATACTGGTGAAAAAATTCAAAACATTATCCTTGAGGTACTCAAATGGGTTTTACAGTCAACAGAGCTGACTGTAAATTTTCTTCCTCTATCTCTTAGACTTTGGCATTTGGCTGCCCTGTTCATCTAGCCTTTCTGGCCTTAGAATTATAACATCATTATAGCTTGGAAAAGACCTCCCAGATTGTCAAGTCCAACCTTTGGTTGAAGAGCACCATATCAACTAGACCACCGATAAAGATATTAAACAGAAAGTCTGGACTTTTCTTTCAAAATAGAGAGCTGAAGTTGTGCATGGTGGTGTGATACTCAAGGTGAATTACATTGAACTTCATTTATAATCATCATCTTTGAATCTGCTGAATGTTCAAAATACAAAGCTATGAATCAGAAACATGGTGATGTTTCAAAGTTTGTTTTATTCAGAAACTCATGAGTAGAAACTTAAAGAGCCTCTTTTAAGTAACGGAATAGCAAAATATGCAAAAAAGGTTGAACTGTGTCAAGCGCTCTCATTGTGTGTATAACACAACATACTTTTTTTTTTGTTGTTGCAAACTTAGATTTTAGAGATAAGGAAGGCAGCAAGTAAAAATATCATTGTGTCTGTGTTATTTTACAGAAAATATAGCAAGGTATTTCAATTCATCTTGAAAATATTTGAGGTACTTACTTGGAAAACTATCATCCTATGATTCTCTGGTAGGGAAAATTAAATACAATATGAGACAGGCTATATCAGAAAGACAGAATTATAATACTACTGCACAATAACTTGTATGTGGAAGCCATGATCAAGGACTGATAAAGTTGGTTATTACCCTAAACTTCAAGTGAAACTGTCTGAAATAAGAGAATTCAAATACAGGCCAGAGAAAGGAAATTTGAGCTAGGAAGGTTTTCTGTTCTTCTGCCTCAAACAGGAAAAAGCACAAAAAAAAAAATCAATTACTATATTTTCAAGAATTCTGAAAGAGTTCCCATTGCAAAGTGAGGAAGAATCAGTGAAAGCAGATGTCAGAGAGGATCCTACTTTGGCAGCAAAGATGAACAGTGCTCACCAATAAGTAGAATTCGAATTCCCAAATCTGTGTGTGGCCATAAAAGACAAGTACAATCCTGACATAGGCTGACAACACTTTTGTAGAAAGAAAGAAGTTATTTCAGAAAATTCTTAGAGCGTGACAATTCAGGTTGCTCTTAATATAATGATTTCACTAAGGATATGTCAAGGATAAACATGATTCATGAGAATTAAATAAACTGAGAATTATTATTATTTATTAAATGACATTTAGAAAGCAGTTGTCTCAAAGACTTTATAACCTTGCTTTTCTGCAGATCTCAAAATCCTAAATTTTGGGTTATAGTAATGTCCCAAATTCCATTTCAGGCAATCATTTCTTTTAACTTAATTCCAATAGTTCAAAAATTATAATATTAAGGAGACAATGTCAGTGTCGCCACTCTTCTGCAAACTCCAGTCTAAAACTTTAAAGGAACAAGAGGTGGAATAAATGAAAACTGGAATTACCTGTATAATGATGATCAAATGAAGAATTTGCCCTTGCATATTTGCAAAGTACATAAATAAAATGAAAGGCAGAAAATGCTTCTTCATATAATGTCAGTTTAGTTTTGCTTATTTCTGCTTCCTTCATAGCTTACTCTGCTGTACACAGAACACCTATCTGTGAGAGTATTTGACAATAGAAATACAAACTTATCAGCTAGAAGAAAATGGAGTGGTTTTGTCGTTATGTGATACACATGACAACATAGCTATGCCACTGCAATTGAGGAACTAATATTGCTGAATCCATCTGTTCTATCAAGGGCATATTTTTATGTCCATCTACACGTCTGCATCCAGCCCCCTTGAAGGTGTCCCACTGGCGTGCACAACCTTCTCTGTAAGCTCTGTAATGCTCATACAGGCACCAGCACATCTGCCTCTGCAGTTCCCCTGCCAGTGAGAGCAGTTATCTGAAAACTGCTGAATCCAGATAGCAAAGCTCTTTTACTTGTGTGCAAAGGTTATGCAACATTTGCTGGGGCAGGATAAATGAATCCATGTCAAAAGCAGTGCTAAGAAATAGCTTGTCATGGAAGAAAAGTACTGCTGAAGGCAGCATTGCACAAGTGCAGTGATTCTCCAAGATGTAGATGTGGCACAGTTGATATTAGAGCAGGTAAAAAGTGCTACCTGCATGCTGTGTAAACATGCGAGATCATTTTCTATTATCCGGCAGATTTCTTCTACCATAAGATTCATCTCGTAAAAGGGATAGATAAACATGGATCTTCACATGACAAAAAGTTAAGAAAAGTAATGTGTTTGACTCTACCTGAAAGTTATGAGCAGACTCCAAAGTCTGGTGAGTTATGTCATCAGGCTAATTTCATGGTGTAATAAGTCACTGGAGTGTGTGACAGTTATGAGGTACAATTTGTTCAGGCATTTTCTAGAGTTTTCTGGTGTACTCTGTCTAGAAGTCTCTAAAATTAGTGTTTATTATTAAACCAACTTTTAATCTAGAAATGTTAGTAAGCAACAAGATATAATGCATATTAGTTTAAAAAAAAAAAAAATAAACAGCGAAATAAAGAAAATCTTACCTTCCTAACCACAGTTAGATTCCTCTAGAGAGGCATTTGTGTTCTCCAGACTCACTTTTCAATCAAGCAGTACTCAGTTGTAACTGAATTAAACTTTACACTGTGCCCTGCAGAAAGGCCGTGCGGATCTCCTAGGAAAGTCTCATTCTTTCCACTGCCTTTTAAGACTGCTATAGAGATAGTCTCTTGAGCTAATACATCCATTCTGCCTCCCACCACATCTCTATTTCCAGTACTGAAGTTTTTCTGCTTTCCATATTAATCTTGCTCTGCCTGCCTTCCTGAAATCCAGACCAAAGTGGAGGGGCAGTTCTTAGAGAACGAGCAATTATCCCGAGGGGATGTAATTGCACCAGAATACAGTTGGCAATGGAGCTCAGGAAGCCACAGTAAACTGTAAACAAATCCAGTAAATAATCATGTTCTCTATCACAGATTGGCTTCTGGTATACTGAAAAGCCCTACAGAGCTTAATTTCACACAGCTATTTCATATTCTACTGAGAATAAGCATTGCTACTTTCTTTTTCCGTGACCATTTTACGAGAGAGTCATGGGTCTGAAACTTCAGGGTTTGCCATGCCATAGCAACATTGGACTGGTGGGCACCATGCTCATGTTTCACGTCATGTTCTAACATCTGCAAGAAATCTGGACTTTTTCTGAACCATACTTTTCCCTTGTGAACAGTCTTGAGTACAGTCCTTCATACCCAGACATCTACTGAAGTATATAACAAGTATTTCAGAAGCAATACAGAAAGAAAACTAAGGAAATATGCTGCAATTATTAAATAAAGAAAACAGGACAGACAGCTGAACCTATACTTTTCTAAGAAAACTTAAGGTTTTTACATTTTTTATTTTGTTATGAACAAATTTTTATTGAACCAAAGAGTCAAACCATTTCAGTACATTGTTAAATGAGCTTTGCGTTAAAGTGGAAAAAAGTTTATGAATGTTATAAAGTAAGCAGCTATTGCTAGTAGTCATAAACTTTTAAATAATCTATATGTTACAGTAACATTATAAAAATAGAGTCAACAGCTCTGACAATAGAGCTTTGAATGCCATTTGCACCACAAAAAAAACTGTAACTGATGAATATTCTTAGTCTTATTGATATTTTCTCATTGATCTTTAGAATCTTCTGTAGATCAGATAATTTGATCCGGAATGAATCATTTACTTGAAAAACTTGAGGGCATGGAAGACAATGTCTCAATCGAATTTTTTCATTCAGTAAGATCAATCAACTCCCTTAGTAAAATAGAAAAGTCTTGAAAAATTGATCAAAACCAACAGAAATTTTCTAAATATTTAGGAAAAAACCCAACTTCTTCCCCTACTTTTTCTTTTTCTCCTCTTCTTTACTTGGATCCAGCTCAGACTCAGAAAAACTAGCAAAAATGTCAGATACAGCTATCAAGGGATTTTGAAGTTTTTTAACGACCAAAACGAAGATAAATTTTAAGTAAGCATCCTAAAAATGGGATCTCTCCCTTTGTTTTTAATAATGTAATAACACTAAAAAGAGAAAATAAGTTCTATCCAGTCATTAACACTATTACATTTTTCTTTCATGTTCCTAACAAGATCTTTTAACTTCAGGTCTTTGTAACATTAATCTTTAAAGACACTAGATTCCTGTAGCCAGTTAAGAACATAGGAGGGAAAAGTACTTTGTTAGTTACATTTTTCATTGAATTTGTCACACACACAAGAACTCTGCAGCAGACAACTGAGATAATAAAGAAATTATTCTCTAACTTCTATTCCATAGCTGCTTTTACATCAGTGGAACTCTGGTGGATTGGTAGGAATATTGGTGAGCTGTTGCTTGATTGCAATTTCTTTAATGAGTTTATAGATATTTTTGTTTTCACCTGTGAGGTCCTGTTGGAGCCACGATTCACTTACTAGTCTCATTTTAGTGTTTTTCATTCAGCACTCTTCCCACTTTTGATATTATGATATGGATGTTGGTCTTAATATCTTCAATAGCATACTGTAGATTTGCAGATATTTGGTGTTCCTTCCTGTGAAATGTTATGTTCAAAACCAATCAGTTGGGTTTTTTAAATTCCATTTTTAGAGAAGCTTAAACTAAAGTTGAATCTCTTGCCAACATTCATTTTCTGCTATTATCATTCCACCTCTATCATCATCTTCTTCTTTGTCCTTTCTTTTTCTCCCAGCGCACACATTGGAAAATAATCAGGACCTTTGAAGCTCTGCAGTGGATGGCTCACTGCACAGTCAAGTGTTGAATAACTCCTCTTAGTGTAATTTCTGTAACTCAAGACCCTGTTTTCCCTCCAATATGGGATTAAATTGAGAGCTTGGTTTAAAACTAAATGCTGAATCTTTCCAAAGGCCATTTGATAAGAGTAATATTTCAAGAGTGAAAACAGCTATGATTTTATGAGAAAAATAATATTAAAAATCTACTGCATTAGTTCAAATGTATTGAACTGAAAAGTTTTTGAGAACAAACATCAACTAAAAAAATTCTTCGATTCCACTTTTCCAGAAGCTTGCTGCTGGCAAGAGAAATGTCAATGAATGCAATTGTCCTTGGAGTTCTTAGGGTTACAAGGATATTACATCACCTAGCAACAGAAGCATCTATTTAGGATACAAGGCTCAAATGCATTCTTTTAATGTGTTGTAGATCCCCCAGGATATACACAAATAAACTCCCATAGAAATCCACACAGTTTGCAAGGCAGTCTGATTTTTTGTCCTTGATGCATCAGTGCTTTTCATTTGTAATACTTCGACCTTTTGCTAGCAAAACTGGTAACAGTCTCTTTATTTCATTTATGTGTTTGTTTATTTTTTTCGGGCCCAAAATATGTGTTTAGAGATTCACTCACTGTTTTTTGTAGATTCTTCCATCCAGCCCATCATCTCTTCTTCAAAATGAGATTTTACTGAATTTTGGAATCTCGTATATTTAGTAACTAGAGTGGTGCAAACAGCAAGCTTACTATCTTGTAGGAAACTTTTTTTCTTTTAATTTTAAAATAGTATTTTAATTCTCAGCAAGCAGAAGTTCTCAGGCCAGAGTGTCCTCAAACACGCTGGCATTTTTGGGGTTTTTCAGTCAATATCAGTCATGGCATATCACAGAATGTCCCTAAGACACTCTCAGGGTCCCTGCAATCAGGTGCTTCATCCTCATCTGTCCTGTTGCCATGGATCTTGTAACTCACCAGGAATGAAGAGTCCTTCATAGGATCAGTCAGAAAAATGAAATGGTTATGCAGAGAAATATTGATAAATCTGGAATGACTTTATAAAACCATGGAAAACCTCTTTCTGGGTATTAAAAAATGAAATTCCATACTTTATCCTGTTTTGTCTCTACAATACTTTGTAGTCTTCAGCTAGCTGTAGCTTACAGAATATCACAATGATATATAATGTTTCGCTCTTCTTACACCACGTGAGTACATGATAGACTTTTATTAATATCATTGAGCAGAAAGTGTGTGCATGGGGCAGAACAACCTGCCTTGTCCCTAATATCTTAGGACTCAGAAGTGAGTTCTGACTTTTCTCTGTTATTCTCTAAGTGTGTCTCTTCTCTTTGTGCTTTGCACTTGAGTTTCCAATCTGCTTCTTTACATTAAGGATGGATCTTCAAAGGCATTAAACATATTTGGAAATCTTCCCAGAAGCCTGTGAAGTTTTAAGAGCAAAATCTTTTCCCAGAGATTAGCCTAAATTTGTTTTTACTCATTCTTAATTGATAGTTGTATCATCAAAAGCTAAAGTGTAGGTAAAGCCAGAGATGGACTGAACAGGGATATGAAAACTTATGTAGATGCATAGTGACCCATCAGGATGCTGGCTGTGAACATGCATCCTAAATCATTCTAGTCGTCCTAGAAATCCACGCGAACGTGCAATTGTAGCATCAACAAAATTCAGTGGGCAGAGGACCTCGCACTGTGGGATTTAGAGCAGCTTCTAATGAAGCTTCTATTCATTATGAAGAACAGAATCTAGCCTAAGAAGTTTCTGTAGTTTATGCCATCGTTTGTATTACCTTAAAAAGTGATGAGTTCATCTATGGCATAAACAAATTCTTTACACTGAAAGGCTATCATAAAGGAGCAAAAGTCTTGCTGGTCAGGTAATTGACAGATTTTGTCTCTTAGATGTCCCAAGTTTTAGTCATTCTGGAAAGCCTGAATATCTAGCCTGTTCACATCATGTAGTAAGAAAAATAACAATACTCAATTCAGTTTATATTGAGCATTAGGATATGGTCTAGACACACAGATAGTAAATACATCAAAAAACAGAACTAGTTTTCTAATCCAACCACATGAATGTTACTACAGGCTAACATACTTACAAGATTGATATGCAGAAATCTTCTGTAGATAACTAGCTGATATTTCAGGAAATTCTCAAAGACTGATTATTAATGCACCAAAGCCATATAAATTCAGTGAAACAATCAGAAGACATTAAAGAAAGGTGGTTTTATGTCTACTTTGGGCCTGTTCTTCATATGATACAAGTCAAGACAAATCCCTGCAACATCATATTTTCTTGCTGTTCGATGATGTGAGGGAAATAAGGGGCCCAGTTAGCATTTTGTGTAGCTCATTTAAAATAACCCAGATTAATGGGACCCTGTCTATTTTACCCTTGTAGAGGATGAAAAATACTAAGAATTATTATTGAAGCCATTCAGCTGCCCATTAATAATACATTAGTAAATACTACATGATCAATTTCATTGAAGTATGGGTTTTTTTACAGCAGCTGGCAACTGAACCAAGTCTTAGCTTAAATACTAGTGATATTTCAGTCATGAAGGGTAAGGGTCCTGCTAGCATCTACAGGTATATGGAATGAAGAAAGGAGAAAAAACAGGTCCCAAAATACCTGAAATACTATTGTATCAGAGCTGAGGAAGCATGGAGAATATTTTCCAAATGGGCAGAGCACAGAACATCACAGAAAGTGTGATGGTTCTTCTCTTGACTTTCTCTAAAACCTAATGGTCAAATGTTTTATTCTACTTGTATAGCTCAGTTCAATCTCGAATTATGCCAGAAAGAATTCTTCAGATTTCAAAGGTTTCTTTCCTTTACATTCTTTAGCAAGTTTAAAAGATATAATTTAAACCCTTTGGCAATGACTACTATTTTTGTTCTCATCCCTCAAGGACTGTCATTGACTGGCTCATAAATCTTAAAAGTTTACATTCTTCCCTGGAGTTCCTTCTCTTTTTGAAGGATCTGTGGTCTTTTTATAATTTCTTAGAAGATTAAACTTTCCTGAAAATGGCCAATATTCTGTTTTGTGGGTAATGACTGTGCTTCTTTAGGTCTAAATTTACTCTGTTTATAAGCAATAGTCAGTTGTCAAGTTCATGCATTTTTTTTCCAGCAGTGACTGTAGGTAATACACTTCTTCATTCAATAATAGTGACCAAATCTGAAAGGAAACAACTTTTCACTCTTGCTTTCCAAAGGGAAAAGCTTTTTGGTTTTTGTTTGTTTGTTTGTTTGTTTTAATATTCTTCTAGTCAAATTAGTGTCTCTCTATGTGTCATATTTTCTGATTGGACTGATATCTTACCTGGTCATATCATGCCGGTAGAAGTCCTGTAGTAGCTGTTCACTAATTTGTTTTATTCGTGTGTTTAATTCAGTCTCCAAAATTGTAATTCCTTAAAAAATAATAAAGAAAACATCCTGGAATTTACAAACCATGCTGCAGTTTGCCTATTTTTCTGTTGATTATAGAAGTCCATTATATTTTCAAGTCTGTGTTGTTTTAATTTCCTTCTGCTAAGAAAAGTTCTGGTTTGACATATGTCTATGTATCTGTGTGTGTATACATGTGCATATAGTAGGTAAGACACATTTTCACTCAGGCATTTTTGGTAACTCTCAAGGGAACTTTTTTTAAGAACTGCTGATATAAAGACCATAACATTCAGATTTTAGATAACTTTCAGAGAGACTCTATTAGGGACCAAAAAAAAAAATTATATTTGTGTTGATTAAGTAAATTTGGTATATAAAATTAGACAAATAAAAATTTTACGGAAGCATAACTACCCTGACACAAAACCATATTGCAGATTTAAAATGCTCTCCAAAAGAATTATTTTCTTGTTTTCAGTATTTTTATTTTTTTTCAGTTTAATACTATGCCCTGCAGAGCAGAAGGGAAAATCCAGCCAGCCGTCATATAACTTGACATTAATTGACCCTCTACATTATGTGATCTCCCTATAAATAAAATACTTCCAGTCTCAGGCTCTTGTTTTCTTTAGTTCAAAGAGCAAAATTCTATTCAAAACGTGCATACTTTTTAGCATAACTACTAAGTGATAAATTTTCTCTGCCTTACTGTTCCTCTCAAACCATCTTGAATCTTGTCTCAGTAAGTACACTGAATGGAAAATTCCCCTTGGATGCTATAAACACCTTCTTGACAGAAAGGTCCCTAAGAGTTTTTTCACCTGCCTTGAGGAGTAAGGTGCTGTAAGGCACACAGAAAGGTAAACCTTAGCACTGGAAGGAATCCTGAAACGGAGGGTTCTTCCTCTAAAGTGAGAAAAAAAAATGTATTTCAGCTGCTTGTTTAATTTAAACAACTAGTTCTGGATCAACTGAGTACATATTGCATCAAGTATGGAATTTACTTTTTTCTTTTCCAAAACAAAAAGAAAGAAATTGTGATGATCTCTTTTAAATTTTGGGGTGGTACTTGGTCACTTCTTCACTGCATTTATAAAGTTCTACTAAACTTGACTCCTGTCTCAGGGGTAAAGGTATAATTATTTCTCACTAATAAAAAAAGAAAAAGTCAAAATATCTATTACATGTCTCTTCACACTCAAAACTAATGCTTCATTATGAAGCCAAACAGGAGAATATATTTAAAACTGCATACAAACTCCACAGTGTTTTCAAATTTCTGTGTTTAAAGACAGAAATATATAAACAAAGCATTTAACTCATTAATTAATAATTTAACTAGGAAAATAATTCCTTGCTGTTAAAGATAAAACATTTACAATATACCGGAATGTTTTCCAAATATTGAATTAACTACAAATATGTTGAAATTGTTTATACATTACAACACTTCAGTGAAATAAATACAAAACTTTACAAATTTTACAAATTTTACAGGAATAAATTTTAAGAGATTGTAGAACAGGGGGAAATATATTCTCCCAACCTGAACTTTAAGATGTCAGAGGTACCTAATTATCCTGTCTCCTGGAAGAAACCCTTTGAAATGTTCTAAGTACACACTTTTTGGAGTTTTCCTCATGCGATTTTGTATACTACCTGAAAGAGTAGTATATAAAGTGTACAAAGTATACAAATATATTTATAGTTATCTTGAGATGGCTATAATTTTGCTAAAGGAATAAACCCAAATATTGCTTTTTTAACTTTTTCTGAAGCCAGAGTAGATGATTCATTTTTCATTTGATACTTAATGAAATGATAACTCATCAACCATAACTGTTTCTAAAACATTAGTCATCTTAAGTGACAGAGCGTTAGTGTGTTGGCATAAACTTCTGGAGTAATTCACATTGATTGATTACAAACTCTTATTTTATCCATTGTCTTTAAATATTCTTTCATTCCAGGGTAAACAACATCAGCTAATAGACATGGCATCTCACTGCTCTGTGATCGAAGATTAGCTTTTAGGACAAGAAGTAAATGGAGGTCTAATCTTTCTAGTGCCTTTTAGAGGTACTTAACATTGGTCTACAAAGAGCACTGAATGAAAAGAATTAGTAATGGAAGAGACCTACTAAGTCATTTGTACAGTCCTCTGACAGAGCAAGATTGTTTGCCTATGATATACTGTGTTTTTAAGTGTGATGTCCACTCCAACTCTAAATTATTAAGCTGATCTGTTACTGCTTGTATCTATTATATCCTTAGACATACCAGATCTATATTATAATATAGCTCAGATTTTACTCTGCTATATTTAATTTTATTCCTATAATAATATACTTTGCACAGTCTTTTTTCCCCTTTTGTTTGTACTTCTCAGATGCATGCTGAATTACCCAAGTTATACCAGTGTGATCATTTTTCTTGGCCATTCCAGTTGTGAAATAACTCTGCCTTGCATACAAAATCACGAGCTTTTTCACCGTATTACACTTGAAAATCAATTCTAATTTACCATTTACCAAATTCATCAAATGTTATTATGTTCTTACATGTTTCTAATGGTATTGAGCTCTTCTGTGCAGCATTATTTTTATATGCATTATCCAAGTCATATTTGTAAACCTGTGCATTTAAAGCAGGAAACATATGCCAAGGGAGCAACCTGCTTTACATGTACTGAGTGAAGTTCTGCTTCACTTTTTTGAATTATACATACTGAGCAACAGAATCTTCTTAGCTACATAGATATCTAAGAAGATGAACTTTGCTATGACCCTTGTTGTAATGTCTCTGCCTTTAGATATGTACAGATTTGATGCTTCTAGTGGCTAGCTTTCAAACTACTACAGTTATGGGTATTTTTAAATGGTTAAGTAAAAAAGGACAGAATAAAGACAATATATCAAAACCAGAAAACGAGCTTACTTTGAATTATGTCTATCACAAAAAAAAAAATTAATGTAATCTGTTTTGAGGTGTCTGAACTTCAGTCTGTTTATGTGGTGGTGTTGTAAAAAAGCGAACAAGGAACTGTCATTTGTGCAGTAATATATTGTTCCCTTTCTGAACAAAACAGTCACAGAAATTGTTTTGATTAATTATTAATCCTACTTGTGTCATTCTAGTTTTGCAGCTGTGTTAAGAAGTCAAGCCTTGATGGCAGCAAGATGTTCTAGCAATGAATTAATATACACAGATTTCTGAAATTGTATCCAGGAGTATCCATGTTTGAGAAGAATGGAGGAGAATACATTACAACCAGAATTATAGGACCTTACAATGCCTACCTTCTGAGAAAACTGGCAAGTCCAGTAAACATCCACAACATGAGCTTTGTTTCATTTTTTCTTTGCTTCTTTTCTATGTGCCCCAATACATTTCCATCAGGGATAATTCAGTGCCGAGAGGCGTACCACAAAGAGAAGTGTGGCAGAAGTTCTGTTCCTAATTCAGCCCTTTGCCTTATATGATGCCAAGCACTTTTGAAATCTAAATTAGCTCAGCTGGTAACAAGCATAGAAAAGGTGAGGAAAGTGTTGTCTCTAGCAGATAGGAAATGTAAAACAGAGAGGTGATGGATGCAGAAGGGTTTGGTGACAGGGCAGTGTGCTTTGAGGGATGTGTTTGGGGAGCAAAGAATGAAACGATGTAAAACCAGCAGCACTGCAAAGTTGAGTGAAGCAGAACATAATATTATTAAGCTAATGGTTTGAAGGGTTAGAATACTGAATTCACTGTGGATGGAGGCAATACAAATAAGCACTATATGAAACAGAATATTATGATAAAGACAAAGGAAAAAGTTAGAATGCATTTCCCTGAAGAATTAGGTATTCTATTTTGGATGAATGTATTGCACCTTTTGGACTACATTTTCAAGCACAGAAATATAATTTGTCTCAAGAGTTATCTGTTGCATACAGAATGCATAGATGTGTCTATTTATTTATCACATATGTATAGTTACAAACAGTGACTTTAGTAATTTTTGACACTGGAATGAAGAGATGGTGACTACGTTTTTACCAGAAAAATACAATGAAGATTATTTTCTGGAAATAAGAAATTCTCAAAAAGGCTGAACGCAGTTCCCAGAGTGAGACACTCTGCATGTTTGAATTAATGTTCCTGAGTGCTCCCTTGTTAGTGCTAAGCATATAGTTTAAATAAAGAAATCACATTCCAGGCTCCAAATACAATTTGTCAGCTTTGCTTCTGGGAAGTGTGAAAGTAGCAAAAGTGAGAGCCATTTATTCACCATCTGTTCAGCAGCTCACCTCTTTATCACACAGAGATGCAGAAGATGCAAAGTTTAGTAAGTTTTCAGACATGAGACTGGTAGAAGTGAAGACAGGGCATTTTTTATTAACCTCATGAGCAGAGATTCACTGAGTTTCCATATGTCCCAGAACCTAACAAGATCAATAGAAACATTATTCATATATCCCATAGCATCTTATTTTTACAGTCAAATCTATGCAGATAATATCTTAATATTTAGAGGGGTTAGCTGCAAAATATCGCAGTTAAGTAGTTTGGGGTATTTTTTTTGTATTTTTTTTAAGTTTTGAGAAGTGAGAGAGAGGATATCATCAGAGAAAGAGTGTAATTCAGAAAGGAGGCTGAATAGCAAATAGGTGTTCACAGATTTCTTGCCTTATAAACTAGGTTGCACTAATTCTTAATGCAGTTGTTAATACCAATCATCTATATATGTAAACCTAGAGAGGTACTTACATTGTGTATCTACAGGTATTTATTGTGGAGTCCTGATTATTGGCTGACATTTCAAAACATTATCTTAATAAGAAAAAATATAATTTTTGTTTTTTATAAAAGTGGATTTCTTTGTAGTGGGGAAAAAAATTAAAAATTCTAGGCTTGCAGTAGTTCTGCTTTTCTATACTATATTTGTGTGGAATAAAAAAAAAGAAAAATGTATATACAAGTTTCACAAAACCTTATAGAAGTCCAAAAAAGTCTTGAAAATTTAGTGTTGCTATGATATGAAATAATAACTTGCTGCAGGTAGAGGAAATACCATTTTCTCCATCGAGAGTATCAATAATAAAACAGATTTTTATCAGACAAATAGAGAAGCGTGCATTATATTTACATAAATTAGTGACACTTTTCTTGT
>JAWWES010000115.1:66816687-66883649 GCA_035583135.1 Lophotriccus pileatus
AATAATAAAACAGATTTTTATCAGACAAATAGAGAAGCGTGCATTATATTTACATAAATTAGTGACACTTTTCTTGTGGTGTCATACTCAGTCTCTCCAGGCTGTGCAATACAGAATGAGATCTTGCACACCCCTGCACTCAGACTTATTCTGCAGTAACTTGAGTGTTTCCATAGGAGACGATGAAATCCGAAAGTGGTTCATTACCTCACAATAATGTGAAGGTTAATGGGTGTCATCACTCTACCTGTAGGATGTTCAGGTTTAAGGATCAGTTTGAGTGCAAACCAGACATCACAGTCAATAGGAAGTGCCCTTTCTTGCCCCATCTACCTGGTTACATTGTCCACGTGATTGCCGTTTTCACACTGCTAGCACTTTTACACTGCTCCTTGTTCTTGTGATTAATGAGACAACTTCTCTTTCTGTTGGGAATACAAAGTTCTGCCTCAGTTTTTAGTTGATCATCTTTGTTGCCTGCTTTCAAATGAATGTCAAGGATGAACAGACAAGGCTGAGTAGTGCCTCAGTGGGAGTCAGACACAAGGGGGAGCGAGGGAGGCAAAAAAAAGACAACAGGAGTCACAGAGGCAGACATGTTCTGCAGCCCTTCTTGGACTCCCACTCAAGGAATCCCACAGTCCTCATTGGGCTTGCTTGTGGAGGATAATCAGGAATTGAAATCTGTCACATAGATAAAAACTGTAACATATAGTACAATTTGGATCCTTAATGAGGTTACCAGGCAGCAGAGCTGTATTGACCCACAAATGGATTGTATAGAACCCTCCTTTGGCCACATCCAAAGCATCAAATAACACATTTGCCCACGTACTCCACAGTATCTTTCAACAGAAAACATTGTGATACTTGAGTTATTGTCATTTCTGCCTCCCTCCAGTAGCTAAAAGGGGAGGGTAAATCATGTTTAACCTCTGTATCTGCCAACCAGTACTACCGCTTTGGGAAGCTGCCTGTCGCATCTCCTAGTAATGAGCATGGAACTCAGAGCTCCCAGCCAGGGAGCAGCAGTAGCAGCACATCCCCTGATGCTCCTCCTAGTGTGATAGACAGTGAAGTACCTGCTAAGTCTTGTGGCTGCATGCCAGCATCCTAATACATCAAGTTTATATTCTGTCAGAATATATGTCTGAATAGAAAAGTAACTGCATGTGTTTTTAGAAATGGAAGAATGCAGGTGATGTAACCTTATAATAACTCCTCTGGTGAAAAATCACATTTCTGGGAAAAAAACAATGAAGCAAAAAGACAAAATTGTATTAAAGAAACGAGTTTATTTTTCCATGTGTCTAATATTAAACATCAACTTTGCATTGCTTGAAAGCTTTACCCTAAAGTCTAGTAAATATAATAAAGCTTTAATTAAATGTTAATGTAGAACTGGTGTGTTAAAAATTGAAAATGAGTAAGCAGACATTGCATTTTAGTCAGCATGGTCTGATCGGCAAGATCAGATCCCAGCTGTGGAAATCCTCTCACTTGACACTCTGGAAGAGTTTCCTGTTGGCTGTACACTTAGAACCTCTTGTGTGGGTGGCAGCACACTAGTTTAGGACACACAGGTAAAGGCAGAGCCATCTCTGACCGATAGGCTGTGTTCAGCCCCACACCCTGGTAGCTGGACCGTGATTTTGCAGCTGATGTAATAGTGCAAAAAAGCAGCTGACAATCCGTGCCTGCTGACACAGAACACAGACACTCATACAGCGTGTTTAAAAAATTGTATCTCGCTTTTACATTTTAACAATCAATTTTAAGTTCCAATTTTGTGAATAGAAATCCTTCACTATAGCTCTAGTTGGCACAATGATGATTATTTCCAAAAACATTTGTAAGAAAAAAAGATTTCTCATTAAAAAATATCATTTTGAAAGTGTTAATAAAGAACAGCACTAGGAAAAAGGTCAGATTTTCTCTTTCATAGAAAATACTGATGAAACACCATTAAGTGTACAAGATTAAGTTTTCACAAAAGGTTTTATTGTTGTATTTGTCGGTTCTAAATGAACACCAAATAAAATAATGATATTTCTTAGCAATGTAAACTTATTAAATTATTACTTCCCCTATTATTGCTCATTTACTTGTTATCTCAGTCTCATTTTATTCTAGAATTCTACAAGGTTAGACAGGAAACTGAATACCTTACTAGCCAATGCAAGTATATAGTCATAAAATTTCCTCTATGACATCTTTTCCCCTCTTCTTATAATCAGGACCTAGAACTATGCCTGACCCTTTTGTGCAAGCTATAAAGATGAAGAAAATGTCCTTACTCCTTGCCGTGAAAAGCCTGGCCATACACAAGACAAAGCACAGCCCTTCTGCAGCCATCACAGCTTGAATAATTAATTTTCTTGGTGGGAATAATGATGACAGCCATTTTGCTTGACTCATGACCTTGCGCCGTGTCTGCACAAATGGCAGTGCTACAGCCAAGTCTCTCTTCAAAGTTTTATATTCTGCAACAGTGCTGAGTCAGGATGTGGTTACTATTGCAAATGTATGCTGTGTGCATATTTTTTCTACTATTTAAGTTGGTTTCATGATGTAAGGAAAGGCAAAACCCAGCAGAAATTATGAAACATCAATGTCTGCCTCTATGTTTTTTCATAGAACCATAGAATGCTTTAGGTTGGAAGGGACCTTTAAAGGTCATTTCATCATTACAGATGCTGCATAGAATTGCTGGGAATGTTTTCACAATCATTATACCTGCCTAGAAAAAGTGCTGAAAGTCATTATTTCTTTTCACAAAATGAGTCAAGCAAGAGATCGTTTCCACAGATGTTTTAAAAATGTGTTGTCGCTGAGGGAATCTTACTACATACTGAATTTTGATTAAACTTTAGGAAGCTTTTTCTGAAAGACCATTCATTATTTCTCTGAATTCCTTCTTTCTTTTATGTACATATTTGTGAATTTTACTGATATGAAATCTGTCTGAGACAGACTGCTTTGCCTTTTTTTGTTTCTTCTCCTTGGGTTTTAACAGAAATTGATTTGCTAGATATCGTCAAATATCAGTACAGTGGAAAGTGGAGAAGGTTCCAGAAAAGTTTTTTGATTCCCCCCCCCCCCCCCCGACTGTATCAGTACACTAGATTCAGTTTTTCTCAGTCCTGGCATTTGAGATTCCCTGCACCAGTCAACACTAAATGAGTGAGTGTATGGTACAGTAATGCATGTGTGTTTGGCATCTGGTGATCTTTACCTGGGAGGTTGGTTTACTTGCCAGGGAAGAGCCACAGAACAGTGTCATTAAATACATGAAAAGTTTATATGAAATTGCGGGTCTTACAGAAATTCTTAGTGACATGTAGTGCTGAAATACCTCTGGAGGGATTTTCTCAAGACCTGCATTTGTGGGAAAGTGCTTGGTATTACTAGTATATGTGTATACCATGGGATTTCTTTTGGTTCTGTAATTCCATGCAATCAACACCACCCCTCAAAAATATCCCAACAAACAAAACAAACCAAGCAAACAAAACACTCAAACCAACCAGCCAACCAACCAACCAAAAAAACCCAAAAGCATTATTGTTGCCAAAACAGAGAAAAAGGTATCTGACAAAGGCATCTACACCTAATTTGTACTGCTTTAGCCATCATCTAGCTGGCCCCATTTGTAAAACTTTTTGAAGCTTGAAATTGATTTCTAACCAAAATGTCACCAAGTATTCAGTGAGATGCTGAGTTCACCTGACCCAGTTTGGGTTCAGGGAAGCATAGAGTCCGCGGGGAAACCCCTGGTGCTCGGCAGGGAGCAGGCCCCTGCTCCTTGTGAGAGCAGGGGGCTGCAGTCCAGGCTAGTAGAATGACAGAGCTGTTGGAAAATGGTGAACTCCTTTATTAGACAAAGGAACAGGGTTTTATAGGGGTATGTGTGGAAAGGGCTAGAACCAGGTACAGGGATGGTCTATGTAAAACTTAGGGTTGGGATAGGACAGTATGCAGGGATGAGGGGTAAGTCTACAGATAACTAAGGGAATTACAATTGGATAAGGGTAGTAATAATTCACTTAAGCTGTCTTGTCTCTGAGTTGCTGTTATCCACAGCAGCTTTCAAGGACTTATCTGGGCCCTGAATAGTTTCTCCTCCTATATCTTGGTTTCCTGGTCTGGGGAGTTATCTTTCCACTGGTCAAACTCTGCTTCAGGTTTTAATCCAACCCCAACATTCACCTCGAAACTCACATTTAGTTTTTGCAACACCAGCACCTCCCAGTTAAAATTCTAGTCCAGAGATGAAATGATGAGAATATTTATATCCTATCATTGTGTCTTTTGCATAAAAGATGTAGTCAATCATTTGCATGTTAAAGATATATCAGATTTGTAGTTTTACTTAATCTTAATTGTTAATTAAATCACAATATAATTTTGGTTTTTAAGTTACAATAACATCTTTTGGGGAAAAGCAAGTGTTGAAATGGAACATATTACCTTGACTTTTTTTGATATCTCCTTAAGGGATTATGTAATTAAATGTAAAAAAAAAAAATTAAAATCAAACTAGAAATCACTGTATGAGAACAATTGAATGAATAAAAAAATGAATGAATAAATGAATGAATAAAAAATAATTTTCTGAATTAGGTTTTTATATTTTAAGATACTGTACTGTGATAGTAAAACTTATGTAGTTTTTAAGGAACATAACATTTTTGTTTCTGAAAGACCTGGTGAAAATAGAGATAATTTATTTTCAGTGGTCAGTTCCGGTTCAAAATCACTGAAAATGGGTGAAATCTCAGTGCTTTTAAATCAGTGACAAAACCTCTTCAGTGGAGCTGTGATTCAGTTAGGTTATCTTTTTTAATGCACCTTGGATGAACAGAGGTACATTCATAATATAGTATTTTCTCTGTAGGCACATTTTTACAGTCATATGCATTAAGTCTTGTGTGTGGTTTCCATACAACTGAGATGTTACAAACAACTTTGTAACTTCCTTTTTTATAAAAAACTTTTTTTAAAAAAAAATTCATTCATTCATTCAGTGCATTTTGGGGCTTATTTACATGGATACATGCTTTCATGTAGATTTTGTAGAGCTAACTAGTTACGAACATAGTTTTGGGCTACACAGTAGAATATCAAAAAGCAGGAGTGCTTTGTTTGTTGTTGTGTGCAATTCTGAATGAAAATCATTGAAGTTACAGCAAACAGAAGTTGAAGACAGGTTAAAGAGCATTTACAGTCTTCAATATTTGCCCTGTGAGTGAGTTTCCTCAGCGTTTTATTTTCTGCTGCACTACTAGTTGAAAACAAGGAGCATAATCTCTTTGTCTCTTATTGTTCCCATTTTAACACTCCCATGGGACACATCTTTTTGCAGGATCAGCATAAAAAGAGCAGTTACATTTCTCCATACAGCTGGCTCCTAGGATAACTAGAACCGTTGCAAGGTGGAGAAGAATCTGGTCCATGCAGTTGACTAGACTTTCTCTTCTGCTTGACTCCAAGCACCAGGAAATAGGACTTTTGCGTGGAAATAAGAAAAAGAATGAAAGAAAAAATCCCACAGGCAGGGATTTCACAAAGAAAGAAGAGTCAGATACACGTGAAGTAGTTTGACATTGACAAAGAGTTTGGAGAGCAAGTTTACACAAAGAACTTGGATTCCTGGGATGTTTGAGTCTGACTATGTTCCAGGAAGCACAGGACTGTTGTTTAGTCCTTGCAAATATACATACCATGATGCACAAACACCTAAGTCTAGCCTCTTGTTTCTATTCCATAGCCAGATCATCAGCAAAACTCCACAAACTGACTATTTTGTTTATAAGTGGTTATATTTTAATCAATTTACTAGCAAAAAGGAATGCCAAAGCCTTGGATTTTCAAAGACCAGAGCACAAATTGGTTGGGTTTTTGATGATGTACTAATCCATAGCACCGATGCTTTGATAATGATAGAAAATGGACAAGCAAAAAACACATAATACAAAACTTGGATTTATGTAAAGCTTTCTGTACAAATAATGAACTTGCAGCATTTTATTCGAGAGTTAAAGAAAAACATCACCTAACTCAGCTCAGGGGAAAAAGGTATGATGCTGACATAGACTTAGAATATGAAAATAATTTGCTGCACTTCATTATTTTCAAAGGGTAAGAGAACAAGCATAAACGGATGGTGATTAGCAGCAAGCAATCACAGACAGGCTCCAAGGAATTGGTCAATCAGCTGTTATACAAAACATATTTTTGTCTGTGATTACTTGTATCTGTTGTACACTGAATACTATTTTCTTGGGGTTTTATTTTTTTTTTTTCCTTACCAGCTTTCCAGATTAAATTTAATTACAAAGCAGCCAGATTTGTACTTAGAGCAGAAGTCAATAGACTGCAACAACATTAATGAGATTAATGTGTTCTGTGAGATAAAAGTTCAACTTTTTGAATGAGGATTTTCATGAAGTTACTTGTGGAAATTATCAGTCTAATGAATACACAAAAACAAGGATGGCTGTGCTCCCTTCATTGAAGGCATCGTGTGCTGACATGGAATTTTAAAAAATTATTTGTTTGTGATTTTGTCAACTTTTCTACAAATGGGATAATGATGAACTGCATCAAAATCAAAGACGCAGTTCTGCAAGCCACTGTGCATGATCACTGCAGAGCTTAAGGGTAATAGTGAATTGATCTAAAAATTCCTGACAGGTTGGTTTTAGTTCTCCGTGTCAAGTTAATAAGTCAGAATGAAGAAAACGCATCTGTCTTAGCATCACTGAAAGGCAGCTAAATCTAATGACTATCGGGCAATAATGAAAATTATTGACTAACACGATCTCATCTGTGTAAAAATACAAATAGAAAAATCATTTTAAGCAGTTTAGTATGGTTCACAAGGAAAAGCGAATATAAGGGAAGATCAAACATATTTTTTAGCAGCCATTTTATTGAAAACACAAACAACTACTGGGTTGAGGCCTAGTTTAAATTACAGTTAATCATTACAGGCAAGCAAGTGGTACCACGAGCCAACATGTCCTCATTACTAAGAAGGACAGTGGTATCCTGGGGTGCATTATGAAAGATATTGCCAGCAAGTTGAAAGAAATTATCCTGCCCCTCTAGTCAGCCCTGGTGAGGCTGCATCTGGAGTGCTGTGTCCAGTCCTGGGCTCCTCGGTACAAGAGAGACCTGGAGCTCCTGGAGCAGGTACAGCGGAGGGTGACAAAGATGATTAGGGAAATGGAGTGTCTCTTTTAAGAGGAAAGGCTGAGGCTGGGCCTGTTTAGCCTGGAGAAAAGACAGCTGAGAGGGGACCTTATCAGTGCTTACAAATATGCCAAGGGCCAGTGTCAAGAGAATGGGGCCTGACTCTTTTCTGTGGTGCTTAGCTACACGATAAAGGGCAATGGACACAAACTGAAACACAGGAAGTTCCATCTGAATATGAGGAAAAACTTCTTTGCTTTGTGGGTGACAGAGCACTGGAAGAGGCTGCCTAGAGAGTTATGGAATCTCCTTCTCTGGAGATATTCAAAACCCACCTGGATGCAATCCTGTGCAAGCTGATCTCAATGAATTTGCTTTAGCAGGAGGTGGGACCAGCTGATATCCACAGGTCCCTTCTAACCCCCAGCATTCTGTGATTCTGCATTCGGTAACTGGCTCATACCTTTGTTTGTACCCTCTAAAATGCCTGAGTTGTGATTAGTTGTAGAAAGAGGAAGAAGTAGCAAATACTCATTCTATTTATAACTTCTCTAGAGAGAAGTTATTGCTCCATGTTTCCCTTCCTTCCTGTTTTTCTATTTTTGATCCTTCCTTGTCAGGCTGCCTAAATTTTGGAGGTGATCCCGGAGGACACAGAAATTTCTAAAAAATAGTTTGTCTCAAAATAGAAAGCCAGACTTATATGTGGGGAAATATCTTTCACTGGATATTAGGACTAGGCATCCTCAGATGCCTTGTCTTCTTCCCTGTAAATAGATTTTGTTGGCAAATTATCTCATTCTGAATTTGGAATACTTTAGCAGCAAACATAAGTGATATCTAAATAATAAACTGCAACAGTAAACAGCACGCTGTTTTACGGAAATGTTCTCAAAATCTTGATCTATCAACCCCATTTGATCTTTTCAAGAGCCAATGTATATTTAGCAGTTGAATTTTTTAGTACTCACTGGGGTTCATCAAATCATATGATGTTTTCCAGACTGTTTTTCTTCCTCATTAGGTAATGTAAATTTTTCTAAAATAACATTTTAATATTTTTTTTCCAGTTTTTGTCATGTCTGTGTTGAGTCCTCTGCCTGCTTAGATATAGGTTGCTTTAGAATAGACAGCCTGTAGTTTGCTATAGTAGCCTACAGTAAACCTAGAAATTTTCTGTTTTAAAATAGCAATACATGTGGAAGCAGTAGTACTTTTCTCAGTTATTTTGATTTGAAATTTTTAGAACTGTGGAAGGGGGAGCATCACTTTTCATAATAAACACTGCAGCGCATATCTTGTCCCTTCCCATCCCTCCCTCTTTAATTGTCCTTACCTAGGTCCTTGGATTCTCTAATTCCAAACTCTCAGTCACTTTTAGTCTGCTCATCTACTTAATTGTCACACTGAGTATCAGAGCTTAGGCAATTCTCAGTTCGTCAGATTGTCTCTACTTGTTTCTAAGGGTATGTTTATGTGTTCTCAAATGAGTGAGTTAGTTTGTTTAATGAAAATACCTCCTACAGCCGGAGATTTATGTTTCTCAAAAACACTCAAAAAGCACGTATATGTTCCTTTTCTGTTGTTATGACAGGCACAGTTGTTTAGCTGAGTCCTGTTACATCTTTTATATGTAAATTCTGGGTTGGTAGGCACTCTCTTGTCAGCATTCTCATCCTCACATCAGGCAAGAACGGTGCAACCTGAACCTGGGCTTTCACATGTGAGCAGTGTGTTTGGCTTGCTGAGCCACCCAGCCTTCAAACAGTAAATATCTCCATGAATATCAATCGTTTATAACCTTTGGTTTAACATCTACTAAATGCTTCATTGCTTGATGTTTGCATTAAATTCTTTTTGACACAGTTGGAAAATTCATCTTCTTCACAGACCTCACAAGCATCTGTCAACTGTGAGGAGATAAATGATAGATAAGAATGGCTGTTACTGTAACCAAAGAAAGGGAAAAGGACTGGCACTGTAATCAGGCTGTGGGTGGGGGTGGAGGGGTGGTTCTTTTGGTTTTTGTTTGTTTGTTTTACACAAACTTCTTGGCATGAAAATGGCAATTGGCACTACATCAGGAACCTAACGGCCATTTCTCCAAGATGATTTACCAAAGCACGATACTTACAATAAAATCTGCTCTAGCAGTTTTATAGTATAGTAGAATCAAGTTGTGATCTCTCACATGAAATCAATATTCTGTTTTGAACTGACTGGTTTTATTTCAAGAAATCATACATAAAAATCTATACTGCTTTTCCAAAGTTTTTCTTCTCCAGTAAGATTTTCAATGCCAGGTATTGAAAAGTATCCAAAAGGATACAGATCCTAGGAAGCATTAAAATTTTAGGAACTCTAAATTAATTCTAGATTAACAAAATTTATATTTTATAGCTCCTTTTAAACTAGACGTATTGAAGTAGGTGGGCTTTTTATTTATTTAACTAATAAGAAGATACAACCTACGTAAAGCTTCTAACCCCTTAAAAATCTAGGGACTGGAGACAAATGCAATCATCAGGAACTAGATTTTGGTGGCATTTTCAATAGTGTTCTAGACCTACTTAAACGGATGTAATTGTTTTAGACTTGTAGTTCAGAAGTGATATAACTTGAAAGCATTTCAAAGTATAGATTTTTATAGTTAATATAGGAGATTTTTATGGTAAATGGACTTGTATTCATAATTTTTCTTAGGTATAGCAAAGCTTACACTTAATAGAATATAAGGATACCAATAGTAATAGTAATACTAAAAGACTCTGATGACAAAAAGCTGTAATGACCCAATTCACATTTACCATCTGAAGATACTGACAGTTATTTCTTCATCACTTAGTTTAGGGTACCCATGTGTTTCTATTACAATATTTATCTGCTTTTGTTTAGGCTTTCAGAAGAGCCCAATAGGGATGTTACAAGAGTTAACACAAATACATCATAGTACTTTGTGCCTGACCTCTGCTGGAGTTCATGGGAAGGTAGACTTCTATAGGTCAAGTGGAAGAATGTGAAATCAGACAATGCAAAATAAATAACTGATAGAGCTTCTGACAGATTTTTTGGGACCAGAGAGGATCTGAAAGTAGAGGTAGCCTGGTAAGGCTGTTGGGTTTAGACTCTAAAAATAAACTCATGTGAGCAGAGTTAAAAGCTTCTAACCCAGAAAAATTAATATTATCATTATTATTACTACTTGATCATTATTGTTGTTGTTGTTGTTGTTATTGTTATTATATTGACAGGTTGAGAAAGTTGAGGCTATTCAGCCTGGAGAAGAGAAAGATACATGGAGACGACATAGCAAACTTCCAATAGCTGAAGGGGGCCTACTAGGAAGCTGGAGACAGACTCTTCATCAGGGACTGTAGTGATAAGACAAGGGGGAATGGCTTCAAATTGAACGATAGTAGGTTTAGATTAGATGTTAGGAAGAAATTCTTTACTGGGAAGCTGATGAAGCACAAGAACATGTTCTCCAGAGGAGTTATCCCATCCCTGGCAGTGCTCAGCACCAGATTGGACTGTGCTTTGAGCAACCTGATCTAATAAGAGGTGTCTCTGCCATGACAAGAAGATCAGAAGTAGATGATCTTTAAGGTCCCTTCCAACCCACACCAGTTACAATTGTATTATTATTATTGGTTTTGTTATCATTATTAATAATAATTTTTCCAGGGACAAATGCAATAAAGACACATATCATTCTAGAAAAAAAATATATGCTTTCAGAGGAAGAATAGCAGGAGCCTAATGCATTTAGCAAAGGAGAGCAGATGTTCTTTTCCTCCTATTTTTCAGGAGGGCAGGCAATTGCCCTCTTTTTTATTCTCTCAAAAAGCTGATTAAGAAACTTTCTATATAAGTGTTTTTGGCAGTCATTGTCTTGGCTGGCACGATGTCATAATTATGCTTCTATAAATCTTTATAGTTCACCTATTATGTCCTGAGTGAGGTTGCTATCCTCTCCTAATTTGCATATATCCAAATTTATTTTGAAATGGAACATAAAAAATGAGTGTTAATTTCACATTAAACAGAACTAGCAAAATATGATGAAAATTCTTTTTTTAAAAAAAAAAAAAACCAACTAGGATTGACTTTGTACACTCTTGTATTCCTTGATATACATGAGTTTTATCCCCTTTAAATAAGCATATATTTTATTGGAACAATAACTACATTTAAAGTTTTTTGTAATGTTCTGAGTTACATATTTTTTGCTGTCTAATTATCTCCAGAATTCATTATGTGCCTATGTTATTAGTCAACAGAAGAAGAGGTTTTACCAAGATACTGCTTGTACTGGAGAGATCAAACTCATTTCCACATACATTTAGAGAGTGTCAGATATGATCAACTCTTGACAGCCAATATCTTCCTGCTGCATGTCCAACTAGGATTATTGTCCTCAAGATGACTTATTAAAAAGGCATATAGGTGGGCCATTGAAGTTGTCCAATTTTCCCTGACAGTATCTCTATCTCTGTATGATTTTTTTATTATCCTTCACTTGGGATTTCCTAGAATAAACTATTTGGGTCTCAATTAATTGCTGCAACTGAGAGTTGAAGCTATTAGCAAGCCTTTGGCAAATAGCTGAGCATTAGTATTTGTTACGGACACAGATGCATGAGAGGTGCAATCAATTTTGTCTTTGTTGGATTTTAACTTCAGTGAATTGTTCATTGATTTTGGAATTTGAGAGGATTCTAGGAAACTATTAAACAAATGAGCAATTTTGGGAACCATTTTATAACACATATGACAGCCTACACAATAGATGTCACACCATTTACAGAAAGGACCTTTTCTGCCTCGCTGGTGCACACGATCTTCCACCTCATTACTTTTTAGCCCATAGTATATTGTATTCTTTACACAATTTCTCCTTTAGGTATGAATGAGAATAAAAACAAACATGGAATCATTTCATGTACAGTTTTTGTCTGGTCATAATTTTCCTTCCCTTTAATACACTGTTCTTTTTAAATTTTGCTCTCCTAATATTGCATGGTGACTTATCCGGTGCTTTAGGATTCCAGAAATCAAATCACTTTTAAAATAAACTTTTCTTTCTGTGTTTTGGAGATTGAGTTATTTTCCCCTGGGTCTCTGAAATATATGGAATTATTTGACAAATTTCATGGATTTACATAGTTGGTTTACCCAAGGTACGTTCTCTGAGTTTCGTGTGGGATGCATTTGTACAGTTTTGCTAACAATGTGTAGATTACATTTTTGCATCACCTGGATTTTGACATCAGAAAAATTCTAGAGAAAAAGCCTCCTCAAAACAAAACTCCCAAAATGCATTGAAACAAAGCATGAAACATTTAAGCATATAAACCTGTGCTAGAAACTCTTTCAAGCATTGAAAATGTGACTCTATCACCTTATTATTATTATTCGTCAATTATTTGTTATTATATTCTATTCAATATTCAATACTTTTGGTAGTGTATGATTTAGAAGAACATTAATTTTCACTTCTGCGACTGTTAACAATTTTGTGGCCATGAGATTATACATATTGCTTCTTTTTTCTTTTTTTTTTTTTTTTTTCAGCAGCAGGGTAGGAGAATAAGGAGAAATCTTTTAAAACAAGATTAATTTTTCCCTCACAGGATGTAGAATTTTTGATCCCAAACTTTATGCTATTTTCTAGTGTCATCTGAGTGTATAACCTTATTTTATTAGTCTAATTATTTTGCTCATCAGCAGAAATTATGCCTTCAAATGCAAATCTATGCATTTCTCCCAAGATAATGGTTCATTTTTTTTACTTTTGCGCTCATCTGTATAAATTTTAACATAATTTTCTCTCAAGAGTGTGATGTTGGTTTTTTTCAGGCAGAAACTCTACAGAAAACAGTATGAGTGAATTTTTATAGAGTGTTTTTTTGTTTGTGACAGACAAAGTATCTTCTTATGCCAACCATCATATATATGTTTTATTTTGTTATATTAAGTTATTATTTGAATGTTTTTGTTTAAAAATTATTTTAAATTTTTTTTTCTTAAAATGAGGCCTTGTTTGAACTGATACACTGAAGTACAGGAGTATGGGCTGTCATTAATCTGAGTCTTTTTTTGTTCAGATGCCATAATGCCTCTTATCAAACACAACATTTTTGTATTTACTGCTTTTTTTCCCTTTAACGCTAATCCAGTTATAGCATTCTCACATTCAGCCATATCTTTAGTGATTGTATGATAGCTGAGCACCCACTTTTCATTTCATTTCCTTAGCCTGATTCTTCTTCAGAGAAAAATTGGTGTCAGATAAAAACTTACTATCCTTTCCTACCAATCACTCCTCACAGAATTTTAATTTTCCCCAAGATTTGGAGATTTTTTTTTTATTAGCAACTTTAAATGTTACATTTGAAAACATTTGCTTTTTAAAATAGAATCAACATCCCTGAAAAAGGCTGGCATGTTCTTTTTGTTCCATAATAAAGATGGCAAATAAATATTTTTATTCATGAGTTGTTTAAACACCACTCTGTAATAGGAATCAATTTCTCCCTTATGTATTCAGTCTTAGATTAGCAGGAGAAATACAATGTTGGTTAACAAATAAGGATAAGAAAAGCTATCCTGGTACATCCCTTCCTATTATAAGTAACATTACCCTCAGTTACCTCTTAGGTCTGACTTTGCCTTGTTGTCTGATGTGATAAATCCTTATACTGTTTTTTTACCTGCTCTACATAAAACTGTTATTGTAGACTCATGTACTGACACTGCTTGATATAAAAATATTTTTTTAAAAAAAGAAGAGTTTTAGAATTGTAAGTATCCCATAACACCTTAAATGTTCCAGCTTAGTTATCTTCTGTCCTTTCCACATGGCTGCTAGTCCTCATTGTTGCCTTTGTGCCTTTTGCTCCTTCTAGAAATTGCCTTTTAATGTTTTCTGGTTGTGAGGATACTGAGATGCGACCTATTCCCAAGTCAGGAGAGATCTTATCCTGAGTTTGATTATCCTTTAGGATCTTTTAGCTCAGAGTATAATTTCAAGCTTTCAAGAATTTTTATCTATGAGCAAAGTTGTGTGTTACAGTTTTAGTTTTATCACAAGGCTACAGGTTTTATCATATCACCTGCAGGGAACCACCAGCAATGGATTTTATTAAATTAGCTGAGTACTTCATTGACTGTTTTCTAATGCAATAGAGGAAAAATCTTGAAAAATAACTGGTCCTTGCACTTACAATACAACATTTTATATCTTAATGACTCATTAAGCAATTATCCATGTTTTCACAGCAGTGGAAGCAGGTAATACTCTCCTTTAAACAAATGTTAGGTTATTTTACATTTAAAAACTATTTCTGTGTCCTTTGTTACAGTGTGTTTCAGGTTTTGGTATTATCTTAAATATCACTTTCTGAGAATTATTTATTTTAATTGGGATTCCCTTTAAAAAAACCCTTAAATTGGATTTTACGAATCTGGTCTAATTGCTTAATGTGGGTGACTTCCACCTTTGGATTAGAGATATTTTCTCTTTGGTTCTAATGGAACTATGGCTCTTTTCGAGGTTTTTCAGATTTGTCTATGGTTATACACATTTATTATCCTTTCTCACTTTCTGCACAGCTCCTAGAAGCAAACTGTGGACCCATGCGGCCAGGACAAGAGAGGGGAGCATCACTGTCTTAGTCCATCTGAGACTTTATTTAAGTTGTTTCCAGCTACAGTTAGTCTATCAAGTGCTTCTACCTTTCTTGTTTTGTCAGTTTCTAGAAGGAGATTTGCACCTTGGGTGCCATTGATTTTATTTGAGGTACACAATTTCTAATATCCATCTTTGTAACGGAAACTTTCCTGTTCAATGCCAAGATTTTTCTTGTTGATGGTGTTAGTTTGTGATATCAAGCTGACCCTAGAGACTGTCCCAGTTTCTTCGTTCACTGCCTAAGGGGAACAAAATGGAGTTTTTCTTTGGTTTGGTTTTGAAGCATCGCCAGCCAGTTGAGGGAGGTGATTGTCCCCACTCTGCTCTGCAATGGTGTGGCCTCACCTTGAATATTGTTTGCAGTTTTGGGCACTGCAATATATGACAGATATGCAGTTACTAGAGGGTGTCCAAAGGTGGGCAATGAAGATGGTGAAGGGCCTTGAGGGGAAGACGTATGAGGAGTGGCTGAGGTCACTTGGCCTGTTCAGCCTGGAGAAGAGGAGACTGGGGAGAGACTTCATTGCAGTCTACAACTTCATCGTCAGGGGAGGAGGAGGGGCAGACTGACCTCTTCTCTCTGGTGACCAGAGACAGTACCCAAGGGAATGGCCTGAAGTTGTGACAGAAGAGGGTTAGGTTGGATATTAGGGAAAGGTTTTTTACCTAGAGGGTGATTGGGCAGCTAATTTTTAAAGTAATTTTTAATTATTGTAAACAGCCACCACAATACAACCTTGTTATTCCCACAAGATCATTTGAGTCCCAGGCATTTTAGAGAAGAATGGATTGAAAGAAGGGGAATATTTCTTCCTGCTTCTTCAGGAAGAAATACTCTACTTTTCCAATTTCCAGGTATCAGCAGAAACCAAGAAACCTGTTTCTGCTTCTTTTAGTTTACAATGGACTCTATGAAAAAAACCTGTGAAACCTCTCCTGTATCAAGTTTTGAAATATTTTCAAACTTTCTCCAAGAAAAGTGTGAGTTCTCATTGACATTTCCTGGGCTGTTCTTGTTTGAGATATCTGCTTTCACAAGCCAAGGAAAGCAAAAGGCCTGACAGATCACAGGTCAGACCCTGGTGGGAAGTCCTGTTCCAAGGCTCATCAGCCAGAATTTCAGCAGTCATTCTATTTTAAGTCCTAGTCCTCAGCAAAAACTCTGAGACACATCAGTGTTAACACTGGGGGATGCACCAAAGAAGGGCAGTTTTGCTTAGATCTCCTCTACATTCAAGACAAGTTTCAGTGAGCTCACTCAGGGAGAAAATGAGGACTAATCCCTGGCCACACCTAATGCTCTTAGTTAAACCAGTGTGATCATCCCTAAATGAAAGAATGAAGATTGTTTTGCTTGAGGAAAAACAATATTGAATTCAATTGTGTAATACTACACACCAAATTGACTACAACGCTCCCTACAGTTAAGTCTGTAGTTCAGCTGTATAACAGCTGTATTACAGTTCAAGAAGGGGTTTAAGAAGTCTTTCAAACAAGAAAGAACACGGTATGTTTGATATTGCTATGATGTTCTCATATAAAATAAAACCATCAATAAATAAAACCTGATATTCAAAACTTATTTTCTAATTGGCTACCTTCAGGAAAATATAATGATATTCCTGAGTCTGAACTGGTGCAAGTCTATGTGCTTCTACTTCTACTGTGTCATTTTATAGTGGCTGAAAATTTTGTTGAGCATTTTAGTGATTTTTCAACAAAGAGGGGAAAAATATCAACAATGCAATTAAATCCAGATGCTGAAATAGTAAGTCAACCTGATTCAGTCACTAAGAATTCAGAAATGGCTAAGTCCAGTGAAACAAGAAATAACCACCATATAAGTGAACACAATGCGCTTTTGGAACTTAATATATTTTGGTGTTATAAAGAAGAATATTAAATACATCCACTGAAACTTCACTTAATTCATTGTTAAGGAGAAAAAAGAACAAAGTAAAAAGAGAATAAACAGCTATCAACTGATCTGAATCAGACTAAACTGATGAATAGAAACATGCCTCCTCATGAAAGCAATTCTATCTGTTTGTTCTTAGAGGACTGGCTGGGTAAGTAACTTATGGCTTAAGTCATGATCTTTAGCTTTACTGACAAATTCCAGTATTAAAAAAAAACCAAAACAAGAATCAAAAAACCCTTACTCAGGACACAGGAAGTGTGAAAATAGCCAAAAGACATCTTTATATTAAATTAGAAGTAGTATCTTGCTTTGACTTTGAATTTTTATTCACTTCTTTCCCATCCCAGTGTGAATGTCTGCATCTAAACCTATTTGCATAATGCTGTTTCAAACCCCTGTGTTTTCCCAGAGCAACTGCTACTGGAAGATCCAGAAGAGACTGAACTATCTAGTTTTCAGCAAGGAGACCCCTCACACTTCTCTCCAGTCCCCCAGTTTTAGTTCCTTAATTCTTTCCCTCCCCTTCACCAGTTTATGTCTGATCATCCTGTATTCCTAACTACCTGCCTCAGAGAAAACTGTGCAACTGTGGAAACTCTCCTCCTAGAAGTTCAGGACCTCAGAGGGTAGGATTGGTAGCACGCAGGAGATAGGCAAGGATAGCTGTCATTTCCCTGGCTTGGAACAAACTGACCTGTGCTGTGTGTTAATGTTGCTCTCCATGACCACATGTGGTCTCTCCCCTCTCAACACACAGGTGAGGTTTGATTAGGGACTTGTCAATAGAGGCCTCAAGGGAACCTGTGGCAGCTGAGTGTGTAGCTTAACAGTTAAGTCCTGGTTTTTGGAGGTGGAAAAAGATGGAAAGAAGCAGAGAGAATGGACATTTGATTGTGAGTCAAAAAGACAAAACTGTAGGAAGATGCATTCAAAGAGATAAAGATATAAGGGTTTGGGAGATTAAGATTTGTAACTGAAAATCACCCTCGGATTGCCCTTGTCACAGACTGTGGGTGACTCACTAGTACATTTTCCTTTATAAAAAAACAAAAAAAAACCCAGAAAAACACACATCCTTCCCCCACACCATCTGAACACCTTCTTTTACCACTGGAGATCTTGATCTTTCACGTTTCCTTCAATACCTATCTTCTTCTTCTATGGATGTGGAAATTCTTTACTCTTGTCCAAGGTTTTTCACAGAAGACATCATAAAAGAATAGATCACTTGTTGTTGCTCTTTTCCTGGTTTATATTCCTATATGCTTCAGAGGAGGTTTGTAGTGGAGAAACTGAGCTTACAAAAAGACTCTGAATTAATGTCTTTCCCCAGAATGCAAGGGAAAAAAATTTTTGAACAGAACTGCAAGTTGTTAGAGGGCTAGAGTTTCTTTCATCATTAGAAGACTACTTCTAACAAAAGATAGTTTGCCAAATTAATATGTAGCTACTAACCAACTCTTTCAAACTATTATCCTTACAGATAATTATTGAGGAAATAAATTAGACTTTTTTCCTTCTACAGGAAATTCTGGAAGGAGGAGGTATTACAGAAAGTGTGACTAGGTAGGTATTTCAACCAGTCCTTGGTCGTTAGAGCCATGATTTCACATGGGACCCAGCCTTACTCTCTGACAGTTTAACAAGACTATTCGCTCTTCCTGAAGTGGCTATCTGATAGTTTTTATGTTGTAGGCCATATACCAGGTGTCTGTTTTCCTTTCCATGTAAAAACTTATGTTAAACCTATGTTAATTCTTTCAATATTAAACCAAGGATGGAAGTTTAAAAGTCGCTGACTTTATTATTTAGAAAAGTTGTGTGTAAATGTGAAATATATTCCGCTACCTGAATATCTGCATCTCTGCCACCTGAAGAGAAAGTTTTTGTCCAAAAAGAAATGCTTACACTGATTTTCAGAGAAGACATGGCTGTAAAATTGTATTGGGTCCCTTAAGATTTTCTCTACCAATGATTTTCTCATTACATTATGGAACCAGTTACAGGCATAATATAATGCAGATATGACTTGTGTTTAAATGAGAAAACCTGAACTTAGCTGCTTACCACATTCTACACCACAAACGCAATACTAGAATATCCACTGAGCCAATCTTAGACAAGAACAAGACATACAAATTTTGTACATCCTAACACCCTTGGGATTTGTCAAGAACCACTTCCCCTCCTGGGGTGGAGTACAGAAATTATTCAGTAGAATACAGACTATGCACACAATACTTTCAGAGAAGAAACTAACACAATATTCAGAATTAAAGAAAAGCTTTTATAAACTTAAGCACTTGTCAGAGTTAAGACAATTTGTCTAATGTTGTACTGTTGTGAAAATTTTTATTGCTTGTTCAGTGGAGGCAGAACTATGTCTTTTAATGCAAGTGACCTCCCTGTAACAAGAAAAAGTTCCTCTAACAGAATTGCAGATAAATTTTGATTTTCCAGTCCTTACTCTTGCTTTTATGCAAACATTGTTTTATTATCAGTGGTTATCTAGATGGTAAAACCGATGCACAAGGAAAGAATTATTTGGGGAAAAAAAAAAAAAGTGAACACTTACTCAAGAGAAACATATCGTCTAAGATACTGCTTGACAAACTTTATTTAAATCAGGTCCTCTACTAAAATAAAATAGCTCCCTATTTTCTATGGGAAAACAACAAATCAACTTAACTTTGTTTTGGTTTTATTTTTTTGTTGTTGTTTTCTTTTTTTTTTTTAGTTGCTAGGAATATAAACTGAAATACTCAGGCTACAGGCATCTAGTAAATAACATTTAGAAAAATTAAATATTTGTCATGTTTGACATCACTTTCATAGATATTATTCTAGTTTTAGTAACTTAGTCATTAATTTGTAGAAAAGTTACATGCCAAATTTATATCTAATTAGTGTATTAAAATAAAATGTATCATTCAAAATTTTTAGCATAAAATTTCCTGCCACTAATTACTCATGTGTCACATTTTGCCCTCTAACTTGTGATACACTCATAACATCACTGAAGCTGTTTTATTTTTTCTAGAATTTTAGTGCATTTTAGAGCAAATAAATGAGGAGAGGAGGAAAAAAGCTGTTAAAGATAGATAGACCTGAAGGTAAGAACACAAGTTACACACTGAGAATTGGAAAGACAAGCGAACAGTCAAGCCCATTTGAAACGGAGTGTAATCATAAGCAGACCCAGAAGTGCCAGAGTAACCAGCATGCAGCAGGAATAGCCTCTCTAGGAGACTCTGTGCTGTGGCTTCCAGGCCTGACTGGAGGAGAACAAGCAGAGCAGGTACACACCAGCAATCACGTTCCGTGACTCCATTGTTTACGACTTATCTGAGGAAGCACGAACAGCTTCTGAAGGTAACCACAAAGTGAACATCTTAGAGTCGTAACAGAATGGCTTGTGTCATTTTTCCTCTTTGTTACCGTCTTTCATGTATGTAGATTAACGTAAGGTTATTTCCCCCTCTTGGTGCAGTCTTTTGCTATGATAATAAAGTATGAGAATTTGAATGTCTAGCATGTCCTTGGAGTACAGGAGCATTTGACATTTTCTGTTTTAGTACCTTGCTCTACCTTCCCCAGAAATGAGTATGGCTGTAAATGTTGATGAGTTGAATGAATAGCCAACCAAAATTAGGAACATTTTAAAGGTCATCGTAATTCACCACTATCATTCTCAGTGTGCCATATTGTAGCCACTAAACATTATCACAAAATCTGCAGTAAAAAAAATTGCAAGAACACACAGACTTTTGAGTTGGCTTTGGGCTTTTGTTTGTTTGTTGTTTTTTTTTCCAAAAACATAGTAATAATAATAATAAACAGATTAAAACCAACACAGGATATTTACAATGCACATATACTAAATGAATGGTCTTTGTGCTATAGAATAGCTTTCATCTTCTCTGCATCTGAAATGACTTTCAGAAAGAAAACATAACTGAATAATATCCACGAAAAACAAAATACGACCCAAGACTAATAAACCAAAACTGTTCTTCACAATGCTTCAATTTAATATTGAGTGGCTTTTTTCTTTTTTATTTTTTAAACCTCATACATATCACAATTTAAAATTAACAATCAACTGTAATGGCATCATTCTAAAGAGAAATGGAAATATGACATTTGTCAATCCAGCCTAAAATGGTTGCAAAGAATTTGTGCATGTTCTCATAAAACACAGCTGTGATACTGCAGTAATTTGAGCCAAAAACAAACTGTAATTTTTATGACAAAATGCTTCTGTTGTGTAAAGCTTACACAAAAACATGATTATGTCTAATATTTTGATCTCATCAAACTGGAGAAAACTGCTAAAAGACCCTGGACATATGCTTCTATTATTAAATCTAATCTATTTGCACAGCAGTTCCACTTCCCTTAGTTCACTGAGTATCGTAAAAACATAGGCCCAAAATTATTTGGCAAAGATTCTGATACAAGAAATAATTAATCCACACATCGGATTGGAGAAAGCCCTTAACTAAAAACATTTCACTGCAAGTAAAAAGGCCAGTGTAGAGGGGACACATCGCTGCTACTGGTCCTTTGACATTTTCTTGAACAGGAATTCATGGCCATCATCTTCAGTGGGTAGGCTATGCTGTCAGACCACACAAAAAATAGCAAAATAAAGTCAGTCTATCTATCTTTTTGAATTAGAATGCCAGACCTTTTTCCAAAGTATCTTGCCAAACTGATTCTCTTAAAGAAAATTAACTACATTTAAGGGAGCCTTAAGGAAAATGGTGCCATTCTGAGCTGTGCTTATAAATAGTTTTATTGGGTTTTTTTCAGTACAGAACTAAAACCTACTTATTTTTATTGGGGGAAAAAAAAGAAACGTAACTGCAGACTATCCTTTTAATTTAGCAAAATGCTAATGAGGATATAGTAGGAAGTTGTATTTTGCTGAGACTTGTTAAAGTAGTTCATATTTATTTTGGATTCTTTTTTACTCTTTTGAAATCATGCAGGTTCAGTTACAACATTTATAACAAGGTAAACTTTATAAGGCTTTATTTTACTGAGTTAGAATTTGAGTGAAAGAATTAAGAATGTTGCAGCATTGTTAAAATAGATTTTATTTTGTTGTGAGTTGTTTTGCTACAAAGATAAAACATATCTTATGTTGTCTATATAACCGTACTGTAAAAAAAAAAAGAAAGAAGTGTTATCAAAATAGGTAACAGTTCTGGGTGACAAAATAAACACAAAAGAAAGCCTAAATCCAATTCAACAGCAGATTGCCCCACCAGTCAGGCATAAAAGAAAATCTATTTTTAGAGACAGTGTTTAGTTTTGTGCTTTATTTTTCCTATGTTCTTCTCTTCTTCCTCTGACTGAAAGGTACCTTGCTTTGGGGAAATGACATTCTTTTCTTGATTAAGAGATGTCATTTTGCCTCACAAATGCAGGATTGTGGCTTCTGAAGTCAGACCCCATTGGACTGGTTTGTGACCAAAAAACAACATAAGTATTATTTGTATCATTGGTTATTCATAGATTTTGAGGTGCCTTTATATCTAGACTATTTTTTATTATTGGAATATAATTTCTTGAATGGAAGGATATTTAGGAAAAAAATAGGACGAATCATTAAATCAGCATGAAATTTTAGGTTAATGGCATTTGCCCTTGTTCCTCTAGAATTGGCCAGGAAATGTATTTATCTAAAGCCTTAACACATTGTCACACTATAGGAATTCTATCTTACAATTTTATTATTTGTTATATTACCCAGGTGGATGAGTTTCTCTTCAACAAGGTCCCTCAAGTAATTTGCAGAAGTGGAGGTTTTCAGAAACATCTTTAGAAACCTTTAGAAAAATGGAAGCATAGGAACCCACTATCAATCCTTCTTGAAAATGTCTCTCTGGTCTACTGTCTTCTGAAAGACAAGCCATGTTTTGCTATGAGGGCAGACAAGAACATGGAACTAGTCTGGAATTTGTGCTTCACTTAAACATTGCTTTTCAATGACCTTTGGCATTTTGATCCTGGGCTGGTGGCTCAATGCCATGTAAACAGCACAGGAAAGACAAAGCCACTCTGGTGCTTGTTGAAAGTCTTGGCCTGGAGATTCCGTAGTAACACACAGCCAAGGTGGCTTTTGAGATAATCAGAATTTAGCTGAGGTCAGACTTACTACATTCCAGTAAAAAGTTCTTCACAGTGATAGTGATCAAAGTCTGGAGAGATTGTGAAGGAAGGCAGTGGAATCTCCATCCCTGGAAATACCTCAAAATCTTGGACCAGATCCTGAGTAACCTCATGCAATTTGAAAGCTGGCCCTGTACTGAGCAGAGGATGAGACTTGATGGTTTTCTAGAGTTCATCCAAATGTATGAAATTCTGTGAATTTGGTCTTGCAGACCCTTGAGCTCCAGGGAAATCTTAAATGAGTAAGTGAAGGGAATTATACAGAAGGAGCCAGTCCCGATTCCTTTGACATTCTTTTGTATACCAAGATGACATAGCCTACACCTGATAAAGGCTTCAGTATCTACTGACTTGAAAGTTAGTATAAATAATTATATAATATAAATATATTATTCATTACCATTATCTGTTGAGCTTTCATTACTGAGTAATTGTCAGTTAATAATTCTTTGCTTAACCTGCTCTTTTTTTGGGGCAATCATTGGAGAACTAACATAATTTAGGACACTCAAAAATTTTAGTAACTGGATTTCAGTCACCTTCAGAAAGAATCACACAATGGTAGTTCTTCTTTCTCAATATCCTTTGATAAATAATGTGCTAGACTGTTTTATAAAAATCTCTTTATTTGCACTGAGTATGGAATGAATGTTTTTCACTTATGACAAGATTGGATTTTGCTGGATTACTGAAGAGGTCATATTTCTTTTTCTGAAATAGGGACAGACCATGACACAGACTTTTAGTACATATTTTTCTTTTTACACCTTCATAGTCTCAAATAAAACTGGAAGAAAATGTAAAAATATATATTTCTGGTATTTTCATGTAGCTCAGATGTTTAAATATGGTATCTGTATGTCTGAAGTCAGTATATGTCATTTTCTGGTTAAGATGCACAGAGGATCCAGGAGACCAATATTCATAAATGTGTTTTTTTCATTTTTTTTGTTATTATTTAAAATCCTGATAGGCTCTCTTTCCTCCCGGCCTCCCCTCCCCCTTCCCCCAACAGGCTTGCTAATGACTTTTTGGGTGTTAAAAAGGAAAAAAAAAAAAAAGGAAAAAAAAGAAAATTCTAACTTTCAATATTATCCATACTTACTGAAGGTTGCCATAATCTGCAGTTTTGCTGTCTGGAATATGTTGTGCTTATCATAATAGCACAGTGATATTTAAGAATGTTATCCTTGCCAACTTGTGGTTGAGCCTAGCTAAAAACGATTTCTTTGTTTTGTTGACATGAAAGGAAAAGAGAAGAAATTGGAAGAGTCTGGGGAAGGAGTGGTGTAATCTGGTAAGGGAGGATATGTTTCAATAACCTCTTTACCAATTTAGGATCTCCTTTGCCATTGTAACATGTGTCCTGGAAGGAGATGCAGAGGAATCTGATCTGGATGTGTTACTAAAATATGTGGCTAAATCAGCCTGGGAAGATTGATGCTCACTGTAAGAGAAGCACGTTACAGAGAGAGGAAAAGCTCCCCTTATCCTCTGAGAAGGGTGTGGGAACTGAGAGACAAGGGGACTCTCCCTGGTACCCCTTTAACTACATCTTGCTATCCATGAAAACACCAAATAACTGTATTTCTTTTACTGTCTTTCCCCTACAAACCTAGAGAATAGGAATAATTTCACTAATTAGTTGTCTGAAAATTCACATTTTAATCAAAGTTATTGCTTTCTATCAATGATTGAGAGAGCCTAGAGGTATAGGAGAGAGGAACCTCCATAGAGCAATTATTCTCATCCTCTAGAGACCAATTCAGACCACATAACAGAAACATCCCTCTTAAAATGGGATGAATAGCTCTCCAGAGATGCCCCTATTTCTCCCTACTGATTGTAAAGCAGGCAGTAAACACCTAGCACTGATGAGAGAGAGGCATTGGATGCCTAGACAGATTTAGGTAAAATGGATTTCCATCTGATTTTCTCACATTATTGACACTTACAAGTAAAATCAGGGTAATGAAATAAAATCCATATATTACATTAATTTACAGGCATTGAAGAAATATTCTCTCCGATACTACTATTAAAGGTGAGAACATGTACTATAGAACTTTGTTAAAAAGACAAATAAAGTACAATTATAATAATTGTACAACAGAAGTTGTACAATTAATCTCAATGTGGGATTAATGAGAACTAAACTAAGTTGTTTCATTTCTCTTCTTCTTAGCTTCCCTTTACTTAACATGAAGGTTTTAGCAGAAATGGTATCAGAAAGAGCAGTAGGGATGATTATATATTTGGAGTAGCTTACATACTGTAGGAGATTAAAATGACCAGTACTCTCCAACCTGAAGGAGAAATATGAAGAGGAATAAAATAATGACAAACATGGAAAAGCAAGAACGGAGGAACTGCACATTGAAATGTGTGTTGAAATGACTTGGAAGAATAGAACGTGATCATTAGGAAGAAAGTTTGAAAATAGAAAAAGGGAATACTATTTAATTCCATCTTGTATGAAACAGTAGACTTCTTTGCAACAGGATGTTGTGGGTGACAGTAGTTTATGCAAACTAAAAAAGTATTCAGATTTATCAAAATATATCACATATAGTCTCTTCAACAAAAAGCCCCCGAATGGCTCATTATCAAAAGCTTTCATGATATTTCAGACAACATATCACAGTACGATTTTTCTAGTCATGTGCACTTTCCTAAGACTCTCTACAGACCAGCTACAAGTCTGCATAGAGAATTCTAGGTCCTCAACTGTACAGATCCATAAGATTTTGTGTACGTTATAATTAAAAACTTAGCAACTGACTATGGCTCACAGTGAAAAATAATATAGTTTTCTTTTTAATTTTGCTTCTTTTCAAAATCGTATACTTAGAAAAGTCTTCCGTTTCTTTCAAATCAGGCAACATAGATATATACCTTATAAGACAGCACCTTCACTTGCTGTTTTGTCATGAGTGTTTATTCTTCCTTACTGTTTTGTTTTTAATAAATCACGTTAGTTCAGTTCCCTGCCAACATGCTGCGAAAAACTCAATTTGACAGCTATGCTTCTAGCATGATGGAAGGATGATAACTCTGGTATACTTAATGCCTGATTATGGTCCCAAGACAAAAAAAAAAAAAAAGCAATTCTTTCTTAGATTTCCAATATCCTACCAATGTGGAATAAAGATCCTGGAAGACATTACTGCAAGGGAATTGCACAAATTTTGTCTTAATCTTTCACAGTTCTCAATGAAATCAAGCTTCCTTCAGCTTCAAATTATGCATCAATAGGGCAATGATAAATATTTTTTTATATTGCATGATATGTGGAAACACTGGCAATAGTGACAATCACAATTATCTTTCAAAACTTCCTTTGGGGCTATGATCAATTGATTTTATTCTATATATTATGTTTGGGTTATTCTTCCTACCACTGTAACCACAAAAAGTGTCAATTTTCAGTTTGGCAATTCAGAACTTATCAGATATTTTCCTTGTGTAATTCAATGTGGTCATCCATAAAACCTTCAACCAATTTCACAAGCTTTGATTTTATGTGGATGTGGTTTGAATTTTTTAACAAACTTGATTTAATTTTAAAAACATGTTACACAAAACTCCAGTTTCTTCCATATCAAAATCCATAGTTTAGTCTGATATAATCACTCCAGTTCTCTTTACTGTGACTCAAGGAGAATAGCCATGACAGAGATTGGCTCACCAACATCTAATTGAGTCAGTCATGGACTCCAAAGTTTCTCTACTTCTCTTTTCTGCAAAGACACTCTCACCTGGATCAGATTTTCTCTTTGTGGTCATTGAAAGTCCAGTGACACAAATCTCACTTTTAAAAATACAACAGCTAAATCAAAATAACCAAATGTTCAGATCACATTGGCTATGTATAGTTACATACCTTTATCTGGTATGAGCACTACAGTGCTGTGAGCACTCTGGTATAAAGCACTGAGCACTAGTTACCAGATACTTGCTGTACAACAAATACTCTATTTGTAAAAGTGAAATTCCTCTTGTCCTTCTTCCTCTGGAAGGAGTCTGGAACTCTTCCAAATCCTGGGTGTCATTATCAATATAGTTAACTTTGAAACAATCTACTCCTTGTCTAACTTACAGCAAGCATGTTCTTCACTGACCAGAGACAGTTTTACTGACTGAAAAGATGATCTGTTTTTCTGTTTTCTATAATACATAAAGAACCCTAGAATACGCTCAGTCCTTCTGTAATGTTGAAGAATGGGTAGAAAACAGCAACTCTCAGACATTTTCCTTGCCCTGTCTGGTAAGGTAACTACACCTAGGATCACACTGACTGCTTCTGTAGGGTGTATATTAACCTCCAGAATGTTCCTGTGAACCCTTTGTCTTAACTTTTTTTAATATGGTGCTAATCAGAACAAATTGATTTTGTTTCTCAGATTGCTAAATCCTCCCCACACTTTCTTCACCACCAGTGCTGAATAAATCATTGTAATGTTCCCCTGAAGTGAATTGAAAATTAATTTACACAGCAAAGATGATCCTCCTAATAACAGGGTACATGGAATGGGGAAATTGGAAATCATTACCCAGCAAACATTATCTGCATTATTTTTGTAGCTGCCTTAGATTGCATTGTAATAGAAAATTAGGAGACTGGCTGTGAAGAAGTTTAAGAGGGTCCCCTGAAGAGCTTCTGCTTTAAAATTGATTCTTTAAAAAAGCATTAAAAAGCTATTGGAATTGATTGCCTGCTAATATAAAGGAAAAACTCTTTGCCACCATTTGTGTTAAAAAAGAGCATCTTCATTCATGCATGTTATTAAAACTACTGGCCTGAAAGCCCCTGTAGAAAGATAAAGGATATGGATGGGATATTAAAACAGCAATCTTTACTTTATCGAGGATTTAAAGTTAATATGTCGCTTTTATTAATTCAGCAGGAACCATTAGTTAGTATGTCAAATAAGGGATTTACAATTAAAATACTATAGCATAGAGGTATCTTTAGTAAACAGCGAATCAGGAATTCTTCATTGATCTTCCAAGCATGAGGTATACCCCTGCAAGGAATAAATCCTGCATTTACAGTGTTCTTATTGCCTAGTTTGCAATAAAAGTCAGAACTGATAACAGCCCTGATTAGCTTCAGCAGCTTCCACTACTGTGGGGTAATGTTGAATCAAATCTTAGCCAGCAGTGAAATGGGTTCTACCACACCTTGTTTACAAAGACTCAATTGAATGACCTTTGGAAGACGTTGCTGTATGTTACATATTTGTAATATTTAAAAATTACATGGAAATATAATTTCCTTTCTTGACTCTGAACTGCTCAAAGCTTTTCATGGTTTTCTAAATTGTAACATGTTTGGAGCATATTTTCCTTAGTCTTTTAATTTGTGATAACAGGAAACATTAAAGGGCAATGAACACTGAGGGGGGAAAACTCTTAATAATGGTCCTAATAGAAAAAACAAATGGTATGAGCATTTGTGCAGCAATTTTCATGGGTCAATTCATCAGTTTTCCTTATCTTTTGAAGGGACATCAGAGATTGCACAAGAAGTAAGACCATCTTGGGAACTTTGTCCAACACAGCAATCAAGGTGAAATCTCTTAGGCAAAATTGCAAAGAAATGTAAGGTGACAAAAGTATATTTCAATTGCAGATTCAAAGAGAAAAGGAACAGTGAGAGTGACAAAGAATACTAGCAGTCAATATGGAGATTTAAAAGAAATAGCCCCACCAGGAAAGTGACAAGCCGGACACAGCAGAAGCGTACCTGGTAATAGCAGTCAATGTTTATTTATTCTGGATTTTAAGTTATTAGGAAAAAAAAAAAAAAAAAAAAAAAGGAGAAAGAAAGTTGGCAAAACCCAGGGATGAATTAGCTTGAATTGAAAGGAAGTATGATGAAAACTGAATAAGGATATTGCCTACCATACAACGTGATACAAGGACAGTAAATCTTTTTCCATCATTCTATATCATTATTATGGGAAGGAAGATTATTTTTTAACTCAACCTAAGGACGAACACTAATTCTTGAACCGAGTAGAGCTGAGGAGGAAGATTGAAAGGCTAAAAAGAATTAAAGGATAGAAATTTCTGTAGAAAATGGTAATATTCCTATGGATCCCTGGTTAAACCTGTATGCATATCAGGTCTTGGGAGTGGAAAAGAAGATGTAATACAAACTTACAGGGATATTATCATGTGGCTCAGAATTCAGTGGATAACTTAGCTGGTTAGACAAACAGCAGGAACATTTCTCTCCAAGAAAATTATGGAATTTTGATCTCTGTCTTTGCCAATCAGTCTAGAAAGTCCTTAAATTTTACATTAAATAATGCATTCTGAAAATATTAAGTGATGATTGTGATGATTAACTGTGATGCATTTTACATGTCACAACAAAACTGACTTTGCTGAAATGACAAATATTGATATTAAACCAGTCAAAAATACATATGTTGTATGAATAATTTTAATATCTTCACACCACCATTTCCTGTCAGAAAGCACAACTATGCCACTAAGTGTTCCCCCACTTCTAGTAATTACAAAAAACCCTTCTATTTACAAGGAAGAAACTGATTCCCGTGTGACAAAACTATAGTAGAAAGACCAAAAAGGTATACATGCAATTCTGAACATGCTTACAATGAAACTTCTTAGAAGTTCACCCTCAGTTATTTTTAAATGTTGTGACTGCTAATGATTAAAGGATTTAACTGCTTGTATTTACCACCGACAGCCTAACATTATTAATGAGCAAACACAAGTCATCTACAATCTTGACCTTGTAGTGTGTTTCCTGCTCAGAAGTTTGAAGGATGACGATGAGGATGATAATGAAGAAAAATGATTACGAGTCTTCTGAGAGCAATCAAAGAAGAAAAGCCAGTTACAAATTTCCTGGGCAAATAGGATGAGAAGCTTAAGATGTTTCATTTCTCAAAAAAATCTTTGATCTTTTATATTTTATGTGTTAAAGCCTGTTGTTAAAAATTTGATAATTTCATTGTTGTGTTGATTTATCTACATGTGCTGATTATAGCTGAGTTCAAAAAATCCCTGTACAGGAAGACATCCACATATATAAACTATCACAGGGTAATCTGGGATGTAGATTTATAATATTTTTGCTACTCTCTAACAACAGTCTGAGTGCTTGCTCTCACTCTGCAGTAAAAGTGAGACCGCTTATCCCTCAATGAAGAAGAAAACTACCTACATTTACCATGGCATAAGTACAGGCAGTTATTTTACAGAGTAGCTGGTACCATAAATTCAAATTGTAACTTACACATCATTAACCTGTTGAAAGGCTGGGAGTCCTGTATGATAAGGACTGTACAAACACATAGAGATAAATATTCTTTGTCAGAAAGAACAAAGAAAACAAACGATGATCTAGATCATAGAAATCAGATGACTTGCTCAAGGACATATGTCAAGATGTGAAGTCACAGGCCTATGATTTGAATATTTATCTTTGAAATTCCAGTCATAAGACCATCCTTCTTAACCTCAGTGGTATAAATCCTCTTCTGCAAACAAGTGTCCATTCAAAATTTACCCACATTCTTTCACTTTTGCATTTCAGTAGTTCTCTGAAGTCACATCTCTAGCTAAATCTGAAAAAGGAAGTGTTGGATAAGAACACATTCAGTGTACTCACCACAGGGTCACTGTAGCACACTTGTGGGATGTCCTCCTGTCTGTTGCTCAGTCAGATCCAAGAGCTTCTTATCAGCTCCCAGAAGGACAATTTACCTGAGGGACTGCTTGGGAACTGGAAATTCTTTTTTTTTTTTTTTTTTTTTGAGGGACAAGGGTGTTAAGCTGGGCCAGTGTATACATATACAGCATGGGGTGTTGCTGTACAACATGTTGGGAGAAAAGACTCCAAAATCTAAATAATTACCCTTAAAAGACTCTAAATTAATGCATTATTCTTTTGGCAGTGATCTGTGATACATTTCTGCTATGTCATACACTATAACACTGATTTTACAGATTTCTACTCCTTTTCCTCTGCCATATTATTCTTATGGCTTCCTTGACACAGAGGTGGATCTGAGTCTTCCAAAATTATAGTAAAAAGTCATCATTTTACTTTTCTCCTTTTCTGATTATTGTATTTAAACAGCCCGCTTGATACTAGCTTCTATTTTTATTGAAAACTTGTACGAAAACAGAATTCCAGGCATATATTGGACATTTAACAACAACTTTACGTTGAAATTACAAAGCAAATCAGCATCCCCTTGTAACTAAAATAATAACATAGCACTGCCTCTTGATAGTTTCTAATGTCTATTTCTATTTTTCTCATTTTTTTCCCTTTAGTTACCACACTGAACAGCTGTGGTCATATATATGATACACCTGGCAGCTTCAAATGACCAGATGCTAAGCTTATCTTTCCACTATTGGCATTACTTATGAATTAAAACTGATTTGAAGTGTGGATTATGCCTAGAAAATATATTCCAAATGACAATTGTCAGAGAGAGGAGATGCTTAGCATCAGTAATTAACCTCTCATTTGAAATTTATTTTGAGTGATCACAGCTATCATGATTAAACGTACAAGTGAATTATGGCACTAAAGGAATATTTGTCTATTTGGAGTTCATTAATGAGGGCTTTAATAGTTAATATTGAATTTTTAGGTAAATCTTCAAACTGAGTTTTGCATACACTTCCCTTGGCAAATGATAAGGCCTCTGATCCCATCTCCACTGATGGTTTATAGACAGAAGAAGGTTAAAAGTTAATAAGATTTGCTTTTCTGGAGCACCCAATTCCATCTAAAAATGCCAGAAGGTACCCTCCTAACACCTTTGCAAGACAGACTGTATCATTTTCCCCCCAGTTTGCTGTAAAATAAATTGAGGATTGAAGAGGTTAGACTACTCGCCCATGAGTTCATACAAAAGCCTGAGGCACAGGCAGGTTTAGAGTACAAACTTCCTCCCACTTTATGTTTTGCCACAAGACCATTCAACACCTGGTCAACACTGGAGTTGTAAATCAGCCATTGAGAAAATACTGCAGTAAAGTGATTTGTGTTTTTCCATCTCTCAGTATGAGCAAGGAAACTCCTGAGCCAAAAAAATTATGGTATCTTACAAGGAAGGGATGCAAATCTTAAATGTCTCTGAAATTTTTCAGCTCTGGGACTATCAAGTACTGCTTCTTTATAGGTCATACAAAATTATGTATGCTGGATGATTAAATAATTGAAGAATTCATAAACTCCAAGACCAGGGCTCACAGTGTTAAGATGGCAAAGTCTATGCCTAAATTACTGCAAAATCGAAATATTAAGTCTAAAAACCTTAGTGTCTTTGCAGTATTTTTTTCCTCTGGCCTACTAGTCTCTGGTATTTCCCTTCAGTAAGTCATCATATTTTGTTAATTCACTCTCTTATTTACATTATTTAAGTTTTCCCCTGTAAACTATGGCATTGCATCCCCCTTCTGGTCATGGTAGAAAGAAGCCATGCATATAATCTTACTGAAATGGTGTAAGGAAATTTGTTTGTGTTGGATTTTTTTGTTTTTAAATGTGCCACAAAAACCAATGGCAAGATGCAAGAGTACACAACATGTACACAGTATGCTCCAGAGTTCCAAAACTGCAATAAAATCAAACCTCCTCTCTAAAAAGGAAAAGTTCTAGTTATTCTTTTCATATGAGAGCACCATTAAACTACAAATTGGGAACTTAAATCTAGATGCATGTTCCCAGAGGTTCTGTTTCACTTATTTGTCATTTTAGGACATGGAGTAACAATAAAATCATGAAGTATAGTGGAGAAGAGATTTTTTTTCAGGCAAATAATGACCTATTCATCAGATCTCAATATTATGCAAACATGCATAATGAAATTAAAGGTCTTTAAGTAATTCAAAATGGGGGAGAAAAAGAATTAAAGGCATAAAATGCCTTTAATAAAAACATGGCAGAAACTTACAGATTATGCTAAATTGATCTAGTAATTTGCTTTGAAAATACAATAAATTTCTCTGAGATTTACACATTTCATAGGATGCTTTGGGACAACAAATTGGCTAACATGGAAAAGTTTAAGACTAATATAGAACTTAGATGAAGGCTAAAGGAAAGGGAGAAAAATAGTAGAAGATGCTGAAGGAAGTTTATCTGGGAATTACCTAATTTTTTTTTGTGTGACCTTAGTGCAAAAAGATAGCTTGTTTTAAGATAATTTACTGGTGTCATGACACTGGGAAACACCCCCAATGCAGGAGAGGTTTGGAAGACCTGATGAGCTTAGGGATTTGCATTATAGTAATGAGATAAAAATCCAACTGAGCAAAGGGCAATGTCCTACACTTAGGGGCTAATATTAAGAACTTATGTTATATGCTCAAAATATTAGAAAAGAGGAAAATCTGTGTTTACCAGTGATGCCTATGAACCATAGTGATATCTGTAAAAAGACAAAGGTAATTCATACTTGTACCAGGTGAGGTAATTCCAGAAGGAGCCATGAAAATTTAGTGGCTTTATACAAAGTGCTTCTGGCTGCTTTTGGAGAACTGTGCAGTATTTAGGACCACTCAGTGGAGAACATGTGAAGAAAAAGTCTCTTGGAGTATCAGAGTCCTAGAAGAAGAGTAAAACTGGGTTTGTTTTGGGTAATCTAATAAAACAGATTAAATTATAAGGCTAAATTATATTGAATTACTAAGTATAAAAACACAGACAGGGAAACACTAGGGAAAGAGAGGATCTGTTTAAACTAAAAGACAGCATTGGCAAGAGATCAAATGGATAGGAACTGTCTGCAAATAATTCTAGCATGGAAATCAGAATAAGGTTTCTCATCATTAGGAGAAAGATATTCTGTTTAATATCTCTCCAGTAGACTTTTTGCCTCCACCACTACATAAGTTTATGGAAGGGATTATGAAGAATGACTGCTCGCAGCATCTGAGATTTGGACCCAAGGATCCAGGAGCTCCCATACTAGGTTAAATGCCCATTCCTTTCTTACTAAGTAAAGAAAATCCTCTGCACATGAAATGTCATGCCATGAGAGAAAAAATATTGGGTATCTGTCCTTGCTAGTTAACAGCTTAAACCAAGTGGTGGAGGAATTAAATAGAAAACAAATGTTTTGCAAAAAGGTAAAGACACCTATCTGCAAACTGCTTTATTAAACTCCCTCTTAATTAGAGAGATTGTGCAGAAGGGCAAATCCTATAGCCTAACTGGTTAAAAAAAAATATCTAATGATGAAAAGTTTCCACATGCCTTTAAAGTTTACTGGAAAGTTGTGCCAGCAAAAAGGATCCTACCTGAACCTTTAGACCATTATTTATTTATTTGTACTTGGATTTATGTCAAAGCAAGACAGGAAGAAACACTAAATTTTTTACTGTAATGAACCTTGGCGTTTGACTTCCATTATAAACAATGTGAACTAAAAATGCCTGGAGGCACTATACCTTGTGCATCTGGCATTTATACAGCAGATTACCAGCACTCTCACTGACCTTGGCAGCTCTGCAGGGGACACACTGTATATTCATTTCGCTGAGTTGATTTAAAAAATCTCTTGTCTGTGCACATCCCTATCAGGGTGAAGCTCAACTTTTCTCCATCACTGTGTCAAAGGGATTCATTTGAACTTCATCATGCTTCCAGCAAAGCACATTTGCAAACGTGTGAAATCAGATGGCAAGTGTATTTAAAATCCCTCAGTTCCAAACCCCTCAAGCACTTACCTGTGCTTGTAACCCACTGGGTTCAGTACGAACAATTTTATTTGTTACATACACTCAAGGGCCTACCAGTTCAGAGGATGTAAACATTAAGGATCAAGATTTCCGTAGCCTCTTCTGCAGCTGTGGGGAATGGCTGGACACAAGAAGTTTTTTACTTATGTGTTCAATGTAAAACTCATCTCTATAACTGCAGAGAAATAAAGTTTGAAAAACAGGCCCAAGCCATCAGACTTGCTGGACCATAGTCAAAGGCCAACTGACAGGAAAGGATTGGGGGAACAGATGTACCACTCAGAATAAACAGAGACAGTCTTCACTTCCTTTGCTCATCATTCCACTGTACCTTTAGGGACCAAGTCTCCAAAAATTCCCGGCAGACTAGGCACCTCTGGGCCATCCAATCTCAGAAATACTTTAAAACCAGAGTCTCTGTTTTTCTGCAATGCAATGCTCTATTTGAAGTTATAATAGCAGTAGCTGTAGCAATTCCTAACCTCAATTTCCCTTATTGTTAAGTTCTACTTATAAGAAGACTTTAAATAATAAAAATGCAAAGAATGGAAATTAGTTCTTCTGGCAATCTATTTTGTGTGTGTTTACTGCCAGCACAGTTTTATAATGGAAGCTTAGTGGGTGCTTAATATCCAAACCCTTTGGATTTTCTGAGAAATAAAACATTAATTCTGAGAAATAAAACAGCCAAGATCATGAATACTGTTCTAAATATGAATTAATTTCTTTCTGACCAATACATATTATTCGATATAGGCATATTAGTATGCATGTGTGCCATTATACTTATATTAATGTTTAAAAGCCTCTTAAAAGATCTGTTTCACTACGCAGTAAAAGGAATATCTATCAAAATGTGGGCTTGAACATACAAGAGACTATAACACTTCTTTTAAATGTAGCATTTACCATTGTAAAAACAGAACACACTGAGTTTCTGAAAAACTTTATTTCATGAACTTACAGAATAGAATCTTTTTACAGAACAGAGAAGTCTTTTCTTTCATTGAATAATGCAGTAGTCCAGAGAGCATGCTAAGTCAGATATAGATGTCTAAATTTTGTTCCAAGAATTGCTTTAAAAAAATATATATATCTTCATTTTGAGATAGTAGGTTAAATGAAGAATGTACACATTTTCTGAGAATTGTTTACCAAACAATTATTCTATATTTTCTAATTTTTTAAAAATTTGTCATAGATCTTCTATCACAAGCATAAATAACCAAACCAAATATGCAGCAACTTTGTTCTTGAAGTACTAAAATACAAGCTAACCTCTCCTCCACTCTCAGCAATCCTAGCATGAGAAAAAATGAAAAAATGTTGGCTTTTCATTTACATCATTTTTAGCAGTCAAAAACATTGATCAAAATATTCTCTAAAACTAATTAACCAATTGCAATCAATATCAGTCTCAGCATTTCACTCATTTAAGCAGGTTTTGTTCATTTGACATGTTTAATTTTGGCTGCCAAGCACAAAATGAGCTTCCTAGTCATTTAATTACCTGAAATTATGAGTATCTTCCTGATAGAGAATGCCACGGTCACGGTCAGATAGTTGGGGCAGAACTCTTGGCTTTATGTTGCTGATGTGGCGCAAAGCTGACCCACTTGATTCAGTTCCCAGTCCTCAGCCTTTCTCAAAAATGTTCTTGAGGGAAGAAGCATAGAAGCAAAATGGAGATGGGAAAAGGTAAAATGGCATGTGCAGTGCCCCTCTGGATCCTTGGCCATGAGAAGTGTGTACAATCTTAAATAACCTTAAATTAGGGAGCAGATTTTCTTGACTAGGCAGGAATTGTAAAATCATAGGGAAAAGGCTGAGAGGCACCCTCTCCCTAGACTTTTCTGCAGGTACTTTGAAAGAATTAATTCTCTGCTGACACCAGTATAATCATCCAAAATATCAGATTTTCCATATATTAAATGCATGAAACAATGAATGATCGGTTTTTAAAAACTCTTAGCTATTTAATGGCGATGAGTGTAGAGTTATTTGAAGCAAAGGTATATTTCAGTTCTCCCTTTGAAATAATATTTTCCATTATGCTAACATGTCAAATAGTCTTCTATTTCTCTGCTAGAACCTGGTCTGTCATGCTTAGTGACATGAAGGAATTAGAGACTGGGGAGGGGGGAAACTGTAGAATATAGTGATGTCAATAAGCATGCACATTAACATTTAAAGAGTGTTACGCACCTACATAAGAAACGAGGAAGAGTTTGCTGTGTTGGTGCTCTGTCTATACTGCAACAACTCCTTCAGCTCATGCAGTGAGGCAGCATCCCATATAAAATGCAAGAGGGAACAAGGAGACATTGTTTCCATCTATCTTGTTATTTCAAATGTGATGTTAGTTCTTAGAAGTACATTTTTACTGTTTAATTTCTCTCTCCAACTTAGGAAATTTCAAGAGATGTCTATTTTTCATACATATTTCTGAGTGTATTCACTCTAGGTGCTGGTTTTCACACTTTTGCAAGTTGAGAGTGCCTGTCTCATGCAACTTGGGACATAATTAATCACACAGGAGTAGTATTACATGTTTAACACTTTGCCTGTATTTGAAAAAAATCAAACTCTCCAGAGGTTACTCCAGTGTAGTAATGTATATAAGGAGCTTTCCATCAGCAAACATATTTGGTCAGATATACATATCTTTACAGCTCCTCACTGGCTTCAGAACACAGAAAAAAATCCCAAAACAAACAAAACACAAATTTTCTCACATTAGTGAAATAGAGTAGCTTGCTTTATAGAAGTTTTTGAGGGGTAAAAATTAATTAATGTTTGTTAAAATGTCTTCATAGTTAAGCTATGACTGTGTCAGGATGGCTGGCACACAATATACATTCACAGCAGGAATACAAAAGAAAAACTAATGAATATTACGCGGAAAAAATCAGCAAGTGAAACCTTTGGAGATTATTTCTTTCTTCTGCAGAAAATCCAAGCATCAGCCACTGCTCAGAGGAAGTTCTGAAGCAAATCAGGGAGAAGATGCCCTTCAGTGCTCTGCCATAGCGGGAACTCTGCATGGGATTCATCTGAATAAAAAGTCTTTTAGTCCCCACAGAGAAGTAGTCATATGCTGAAAATTTTGAACTAAACATCTATGTTTGGTCATATGAATCATGCAATAAAAATGCCTCTCTCTCTCTCCACTGTGATGTACTCTCCCAGAGTTGATGTAGATGTCCTTGTTGTACCTTCTGACCTTTAGGTGACAAGAATGCCATCCTAGATACCACCTCAGCATTAGTACAGCTGAGTACATCTGCATCTGCGTACAATGCCCTCTTACCCTGACAATAGTCCAGCTCTATTCTTGGGCAGCTCTGCACAAAAAACCTCTCTCTGTGATGACCAGCCAGACCCCATGGGTACTATGGCTGTCCCAGCCTGCACTGTCAGGTGAATCTTATAAGACTCAACAAGTCCATATTGGAAGAGTACTTACTGACTGGATAAAATGGTGCATCATTTCCAATATAGTAGAATAAGAAAAAATACAAGCTAAGGTCATGAGGAAAAAATGGGGAGGGGAATTCAGTAAAAAGATAGAACTGCATCTAAAACATTGCAGCAAAAAATGTTTCAGCTAGGTCCATAGCACATAACAGAAAATTATGTTGTAAGGTGAAAAACTATAAATAATTTTGATGATTGTTATAAAACACAGACCTTCTCTTTTGCATTCTGAGCAGATGTCTTGACAATGCTGACCTGTACAATCCTTCTACTGGTGCCCTGAATTTTCACTAGTCACCATTTCTCTATAACTATTAACTACACTTCTCATATTCCTTGAAATCTGTGTTCAAGCTGTTACTTCTTGGCTCTTGTTTTATTAATTATTTTTCACATACTTCACTCAATCGTCCTATCCCCCCTCATTCCCCACAGAAATTGACAAAAATGGTAAATTGACCTTTTTCTTTGACTTAAATATAGAAACTTCCTCATACCACTGATGTAGCTCTCTGTTTTCTCTCCTGTTTTCAGTTCCACTTGTGCTGTGGACACTAATTGAGATGGAAGAGCACAGCTGTTCATTAAAACACAATGTGTGCATCAACGTAGGCTCCTAAAGGAGTAATTCCTTCAATCTGTTTCAATATGTATTCCTCTGTGTGTGTATATATATAAAAAAATAGAAGAAAAAGAAAAAGAAGGGCACGAATCAAAGGGTACTAAATTTTGCCAGTAAAAGGATATTAATTTATAAATGCCATCCAGTAATTTTTATCAAAATTACTCTGAAAGGTACTTTTCTCAATAAAAGTGACAACTCAGAAAAGAAATATATAACGATCGCTGCAAGTAGTTGGTATATCTGGAAACAACAGTTGAGGAGAATCAAAATCAAACATGACTTTTTATTGGAGCAAAAATATCTTCTGGAGAATGTCTTGCATTGGCAACACCAGCTAGTATGCTGTCTCCAGCAACAGAGAGCAGAAGGGAAGTAAGAACTAGTAACCATTGTTTCTCCCAGCTGAACCCCTAGACTTCCACTGTTTTCAGCTCAGGCCATTTCCTGAACCAGAGAGAGTTTGTCTGTTTAGTAGCTTCCCATGGATATTCCTTCCAATTTTTCTAGCCTCTCTTTAAACCACGCATCCATAACATCTTTTGGTGAGGAGCTCCTCAGGTCTGCTACCTAAAAATAAGATAAATTCAAATACACCATTTGTGAGGTAAAGTCAGGAGAGACTAGTAAGACAAAACTAACTAAAAGTCATCCATCTTTAATTCTCATAGCATATACACAGAACAAACACTGAGGATTTTCACAAACCTGTTGCATTTTCAAATGCAACATGTTTATAAAATACTTATTTATTCTGCAGAAGTATTTAGGTTACTCAAAATTTTCTGCTTCTCTTACCAAATGGTTGCTTTACATTATTACAATGGTCATCCTGTAAAGCTTTGACTCTTTTTATATAGATGTAACCATTTGATATTAGAGTCAATGTCATTTGCCCATGAGTTTATAAGGCTGTCATTGCTGTGACACTTCTTGGCTTGTTTGCTTGGTTTTGCCAGAATACCATATGTGGAACTTTAATTTTTGCTGCCTCATCCCAGTAAACTACTAGCCCCATTCTGTTTTAAGACTTTTCCATAGAGAATATTTCTTTTACTTTGAAGAGAAACCACATTGTGTTTTAACAATTTACAAGCTGCATGAGGGGCAACCTACTAAATCAAAGTTTTAAGCCTGAACTGTACCTTTTTAGGTCAGCTTCACTATTTGCTCTGATCTTTTTTTTTTTGTTTTGAATCCTTGTACTTATAAGAGAATCTACAGCCTATAAATCACTCTTCAGAAATATCCACAGCAGTATCTAACAAAAGAGAAGTGAGCTTTGTGTTTGAATCTTAAAAGGGAACATTTTCAGAAGGGTACTATAAGAGCCAGTGGAAGAAATGATGAATCACTTAAAATTATTATATTGAAAAAAATAACTTTTTTTTTTGAGAAATAGTGGAAGCATAATGTTCTGATTTCCTCAATAAGTTGTTCATTTTTTCCAGTGGTTTTGCCTTCATAAATGTTATTTTTCCTCACATAAAGTTTATTTTAAGTCTCAGATGCCTAGGTTTCAAGGACTAACAACATAGATAGTGTGAGGAAGAGCACAGAGGCAGTGTCTTTGCATCTTAATTATAGCAGCCCTATTCATTCCAACTCTGAACCAAGCTACGCCCAGAGCATGGGGAGATAAATGTGGGAGCTGTAAGCTTGACGTCTAATATCTGCTACTGAAGATTTGGGATTTGATTTAGTGCCTCTATTGGAAGGTTTGAAAAAAACAGGTTTTCCATCTTCTTTTAATAAATTCATTTTTAGACCTGCAATTTACCTTTTTGGCAGTTTTACGATTCAGAACAATGGGTCTTTTTTCAGTTGTGTAATTTTTTTGGCTGTTTCCGTTTTCTCTCACATTTATAAACAGAAAAGTGGTGTTCAGTAATTTGCAGCCTTGGGAAGCAGAAGACATTCAGAGCTCCCTACTTGGAAAAACTCTGCCATGATTCCTGAGGGCAGAAAATATTGAGAAACTATTTGACAATTTTTAATAGTGATAAACCAATACATGCACATTACTAGATTATATTGTGTTAACTCTGTATGCATCTGCTATGTTGGAATTTCTGAAAAGTAACAAATTCTGAAGTGACATAATAGAGATAACTTCTAGCAGAAGGGAAATTTTCTGGAGGAAGGAAAAGAATCCCACAATAATATGACTTCACTTTTATTTCCTAGTAACATAAAAATGAAAGGACGTCAGGGCAGGGAGAGAAGGAACGGACAGGAGATGTTTCAGAGGACATGAAAGAGCTTATCACAGGATAAGCTTTGGAGTCTAGTGATTCTGATAAACTCAGGACACTAAGAGTTAGCCAAATTTGTGCAAGGTCGACACACACATGAACAACAGGTTGTGTGATGACAGACCACATGAAAGAATGTGGTGGTTGCTGTGGGCAAAGACAAGAGGGTTACATGTTTACTACCTCTTCAGAGACTTTCTGATCTTGCACCAAGAGACCACTGGTGCATCAGTGTGACCTTCCACTTCTGAGTGGATTTCTCAGTTGACCTCCTCATTGTAGCTCACAGTGGGTAACTAGAAGTGAACTGTGTGATGAAAGCTGTAAATGTGCTGTGTGAACAGATATCTGGTATTGATAACAACAGCTAGAGTCTCTTTAACAACAAAAACTTAAACTATAGCTCTCTCAATAAATCTTCATTATGATCTGCCCCTATGGCTCAGGAACTTACTGGGGGAAAAGGAAGTGACAAGATCAGCCCAATCCCTCTGCATACATGCACTGCATCCTGTTTGGTGCTGGTTTTGAGCAACACATAACTGCACATTCTTCAGAAATTATACAACCTTACAAGAATGGCAAAGCTATTGGGTCAAACACAGCAGTTGGGTCAAACACAACAGTTTCTCTTTTGCATTGACCTTTCACTAACCTGGACGTCTTGAGCACCTGGTTCAACCAGTTTTGAAATACATTTTAATTGCTTTTAAATAAACTATGAACTGCTGAGGTAGATGAAATAATTCACTTGTTTTGTATCACCATAAAACAGAAATAACATCACAGTAAATCAGTCCTGCTCTATATGCAAATCACAGTAGATATTCTATGCTCAAATACCATTTATTTGCTAGGCAGCAGCTGCTTGGAATGTCCCTTGGTCAGGAACCAACCTGAGCTTCACAGTGCTTTCATTCCTTGCTTGCATATGGACAGGATCCAAGGGTGTGACTGTTCCATGTACACATACTTGCTCTGATTTCAGTCTTCATATCCTATCTGTATTAGTAGTGCAAATAGGATAATTAGGGTGATAGTATGACAGATGTTATTAGGTTTTTTTCTACAGGGAAAATTCCTTTCATCTTGATACCATCAGGATCAGTAACAGGAAAATGACTTTTTTCTGTCTTTAGTCAGGTTGCTCATGGGTCAGTATTAATAAAGAATATGTTGCTATCTATAGCAGATAGCTATAGCTATTGCAGATTGTGGGAGGAATTTCAGAATGATGCTTTGCTTAGCATTTATTTAAGAAATGAAATCACAGCATTATTGATATAATAAAACATTTGTCTTCACTTCCTTCAGAGTTCCACAAGTCTACTACGTTAAGGGAAGCACAACTGCTGAACTACCATTAAATTCTGTGAATTCATAGTAAGAATCAGTGTTGTAGCCTTGTTCTTCTGATTCTTACAGTCAACATCCTTTTCAGTAAATGAAAGTCCCACAGGGCATCTTTGCCCTTCCTTTATATACATTTGTCTAAATCCAGTAAGAATGGAAGAAACATTTAAGCTTTTAAAAGAAAAAAAGCAAAACCAAAACAAAACAAAAAAAAAAGGCCAAAAAAAAAAAAAAAGGAAAGAAAAAAAAAAAGGCCAAGCCAATAAAACCCCCACAAAAACAACTCAATCCAAACAATGTCATTAGGACAATTAAGGATCTAGCCTCCACTCAGTACGCATGCATAACCCTGATTAACATTATTGGGAAATACAGGCTCACAGACTGGAGAATAGGTCCCTTAGCTCAGAATAGAGCATTACTCTTATATCGGAACGTGTCCTTTTAAAAAATGACCCTTAAGTTTATCCCACAGCAACTATTTTCCCTTTTACTGCATATTTGAAACTATTTTAGTTTGAAGTGCTGTCAGGAAACTAAAACCTTGTTACAGAATTCCCCACAGAGTTTGAACCACATGTTTAGAGAATCACTTGATATTAATTGCAAGATATGTGCAAGTAAATTCTGTGATACCCATGCAGACCATTTCACAGATGTCAAGGGGCCTGTATGGATGTAACCAGGGAACAGAGTCCATCCAATTTATGCTCCTTAATGCAATACCATACAAGCATGTTTTTGGAGAGAGGAAAAGGAAAGGAAGAGGAATTGGAAGCTCATTGTGTCTCCTTGTTTTCTTAAATGTCATTATGACTAATGGTCCATAGATTGTTTCCAGGTCTATATTGTGCTGCAACAATAAAAAAATATGTAAACATCTATATGTAGATATAGGCTCTAGTTAAATAAACAAAGCAAAACAAAAAGAAGAAACCCACAAACAAACAAAACAATAAACAAACAAAAACCTCTCAGACAATTAGAGAATCTTAGTTCTGTTCCAATTTTCCATGTTGTAGAAGGGAGGAAACCTATTTAAGCAAGCCATTTATTGAAACAATCTCAAAACCTATTTCATTAACTCTTGTTCCTCATATGAGCTGACAAGGAAAATATTCAAGGTTTTGCCTTCTCAGCTTTTTGATAGGCAAAATACGATACCTCCCTCACAAAAGTGCCATCATGCAGGGCTGCTTGCATAACAAATTTAAACAAGAAATGCTGGCCTCGTAATTAAATTCAATTGCTCTGTTTAGCAAACAGATCCTGAAGAGCAATCTCTTTTTCCAGTAGAATTTGGACTTGTTTCTAACTTGCTGCATAACTAACTTGAAGGCTATCAGGTCATTTCTACCTAAGTATACCAGACATTGTCCATTGATTTGATACCAGATGCTGTAATTCTCTTGTGTATATACAGTTCAATATCTCTTGTATTCCTCTGTGTGAAGTCTCTTATCTCTTCACTAAAAAATGGATGTGTTTAATCCTGATAGAATGTGATTCCTCTGGAAAGTTTACTGAGAATGGAAAGTAATTAAATAATTGGTGTGTGGCCTAAAAAGGCTAATGCTTTTCATTACCTTTACAGAAAAAAAATCTACTGAGGTCAACTGGAGTATTTTAGTTGGCTTCACAGAATTTTATGGCTAAAAGGAATCATTAAATCTTCTACTCTGTATGCCTTCATATTACATTTCATTCAATTAGCTTTCCAGTGTGTTCACTAACTTGTTTTGGCTAAAGCCTATCTTTCGAAAAGGCATCCAACCTTGATTTTATAACCTTAGCAGTCAAAGTACTATTCACATGGAAACGTGCTGTTTCAGAGATTAAAATCTGTGAGAAAATGACATTTGCAAACTTACCCTTTACAAGCATTTCAATTTGCTTGATTTACGTTTCTACAAACTGTTTTTTTCTTCCTATCATTGATAAGTTTTAGCCTTTTGCAATCCATTATTTTCCTCAGAAACTTATTTATGGAAACATGTAACTTCTCATTCCCCCTTTTAAAAAAGAACCCATATTTCTCTGTCTTCATACATCTTGAGCTAATTCTAGTTAATTAGGAGCTACCTTTATTCTCTAGTTTAGAATCATATATCTGAATAAGACACAAATATCTCATTCTTTTTCTTCCACAGTTTTTAAAAAACAGATTTAGAAACCAGAGTGAAAGAGCAGTTTGCAACCAACAGTCATATTCAGATGTGGAATTATCCAAATATATTCTAAATATGAGTCACTGTTTCCTAATCTGTAAATCAAAAATCAGTGTTGCCCTTTTACTATACCAGCACACAGGACAGTTTCTTGTCTGCTGTATTCACTTCTTGGAGGTGTTGCTTCCCAGAGTTGCAGCCCCTCATTCTGTAATAACAGTAACATACTTCAGTTTTAGATATATAATTTAGATGTAGTACACAAGTATGATTCTAACTTACGTTATTGCAATGCTTTTCAAGCATTTTCTACTGATCTTCAGCTGTCTCTCTCCTTCATTTAATAACGGACTCCTGCACTGGATATTAGCATGTCACTGGTACCTAAGGATAACTTCTTTTAACTCTGCACAAAGTTAAATAGAAAATAAGGGTTAGTGCCTGGCATGGGTGAGTTCCAAGATAGCAAGCTTGTACATTTGACTGAAAAGAGTAGGAAGTGCTGCAATAGAAGACATATTACATCATTCTCAAATGCAACTGTGCCAGCAACAGCAGCTGGGAAGAGTATGGGGTTCTAATTACAGATTGCATCAATCTCTGTGAACAGAAGCAAATCTCCTTCCTAGGTTTCAGAGTTGCAGCTTGCTTGGAGAGGCATAATGGCTTAGGATTAAATGTTCACTTACAATAGGATGACATTATAGGATGTAAGCAGATGTTGCATGTAAGAGCTTTAATGATGTATATTTCAGTTCACCAAAACTTTGAAGTTCTAAAATTAAGTCTTTATAAACCCAACTGTAAGTGTAAGGATTCCTGCCCTTATTTTGGGATGCAGAATCAGTGACTGGAAGAATGTTCTCTGTGCATGTTAAGTAAGATTATAAACCAGCTAGAAAGCCCTTAGATAAATTTCATGTAAAAGCCATGGTGCTGTATAGAAGCATGTTTCAAAATCAAAGTGCAGATAAATCATGAGCATTATCAACAACTACTACTTTCTTCAGCAATTACAGTGCTTCAGAACAGAGTTTTGCTTCTACATTCCTCGTCGAGTAAGAAGCATCCATACATTCACAGAATCACAGAATAGAGTGAAGGTGTAGGGGAGCAGCAGGGGCTGCACTGTGAAGGTGGATGAGAGAGAGCAGGGGTGGACTCCAGGACCATGTCCTTATCAACAGGCATCACCCTGGAATATCCAAGCAGGGCAGCCATCATTGCAGTGGATCCTACAGCAGTCGACAAGTCAGGTCCATGGTCAAATCAACCAATGAAATTCAGCCAGCATCAGCTGGGGACGAGGCACAGATACATCTAATCTCAGCTCGGCACCCCGGCCGAGTATGTACAGTGTGGGAGACAGTCCCAGAGGATCCCAGGTGGTCAGAACCACTAAGTACTGATAGTGGCCTGAGGACCTTGACACAGATTTTTTTTTTTTTTTTTTTTAAATGCTAAGTACACTGCTTCTGGAATGTACTTGTAATTACTTTTCTTACATTTTGACAGACACGTACAGCTGTGCTTTTGAAGTACTTAAAATTCTTATTAACATGGGTTTATTCATTTCAATAAGAGCAATATGGAATACCTATTCATAAATAAATATGAAATTGGGTCATATTAGTTCAGTGTTAGCATTTTATTTGTGTATTAAAGCTTCTTATGAAAAATTAGCCAGAAAACATGAAGAAAAATTCTCTAAATGGCCTCTTATGTACAGAGAGTAGTGGGTTTCTCCAGCCACCCAAAACCAACAGTTAAATGCTGAGCCACATGGTCTCAAGGAACCACAAAAAGTCCAGTGCTCTCTGAGGGGTTCTCTTTCCCTGTTTGCCATTTGTATGCACACACCTTCTTCCAGCAGCACGGTTCCATCCCTACAGGCGCTTCCCAGGCACAGTATGTTATTTTCATTGCTATGGCATGGAGAGCTTGAATTTAACATAGAGAGTACTTTTATTTAAACACTGCACAACTCAAGCAGTGAGAGTTTGGCTTTAACTGCAGACCAGAGCCTTGGGCTTTGAAAATAGAAGCCAAACTTTGTTCTCTCTAGCTGCAACCCACTTCCATGCTGAAAAATAGCAACTACTGTGCAGAAGTTGTGCAGCTTTACAAGGATAGATTTTTATTGAGAAGAATCACTCCATAGAAAAACATCTTACTATTACTGAGGTTTTGAATAAACATGGTGACATAGAGCAAAGACAATTAGCTAAATTTGGAGCACAGACTCAAATCCCTTCACCTTACATTGCCGAATTTGTCTGGTTTTTCTGTCTGTTGCCACCAGAGAAAGATGTTTCCACAAATAATTTAGAACACTAGTGGCTGGAGGTGATATTTTTTTGTCTACTGTTCATACAAAAAGTCTAAGCAACTACGTGTTCTCTGCTAGGTGATTTAATCGGAGACTAGAATAGTAACTGATAGAAATTATTTTTTTTTCAACTGGGTGAGTCTACAAAGATTATTCTTTTCCTCATGAATGCTGCTCAGGAGTTCGTCTTCTGACCAACACAGGCTTCTGCAGGCCTGGAAATAGCACTGGGAGAAGATGGGGCTGGTGAGATAGTGAGATAGGGATAGTTTCGTTAGCCTAGTCCTGCTGTGAACCCAAGAGTTTCTCTTGCATTTATTCATTTTTATGCTCTCTTTGCATAGGAGTACCAAAATGCATAATATTGCCTTGAAATAAAGTTTTAGGTTTTAATTCTTTTCCTAGATGTGTAACTGACCCAAAAAACACTACTTTTCTTTATTATCCCTCTTAATTAGTCCTTTTGGGATACTTTTTTTTTTAATTTGTTTCACAGGCATGCCCACCTTCCTTTGATGTCTTCTGCTCTATGGTCACCCTTCTCAAAGAACACTTTTTCCCCTGTCATTCATTCACCTATTCTTATCTCAGCAACCAGAATATGCCCCTTTTTCCATGTTTGTTTTGTCATGCTTGCTTTTTAATTTTGTGTGTGAATGTTATTTTTCTCACTGTATGTCTTTAGGTATTCCACTGACACAGAGAAAGCACAAGTTTTATTGTGCCAGTTTTTTAATACTACTTTTGTCAGACTAGTGTCTTTTAAAACAGTTAATCCAATACCCCTCAAGTCAAGAAGGTTTGCTCTTCTGAAAAAAATTATTTTATCACTCTGACAGTATTATAAATGCACTGCCTGGCTGCTCAATCAACATTCCATTAAAAAATACCGTTCTTCTTAAAATCAATCATTTCAAATTATAATTGTATCAAAAGCTGGCCTACAAGTACCGGCCCACTTATATTGTTTTGTTCAAATGTGAAAAAGAAAAACAAGGACCTTGTAAAAGCTCTGACTTTTCTGAATCCAAGTAAAAGACTAACATGGTAACAGCCAGACAAAAGCTATTGCCTATGCTGTCTTCCTTTCCCATTCCAAGGTAATATTACTAAAAAATAACCAGAAAAAAAAAAAAGTGTTGTTGTGATACTTCATCTCTAATTTAGACTTCCCTAGAATTTGTCAGCTTAAACCAGAGACTTAACACTATTTTTATGCAGCTTTTTTGTGCTTAACAACAGACAATCCATTCTGCTGCGGAGCCGTAAACAAGCTCACTGCAAGATGCCAATTGAGAATCACAATGGGAAATAACTGATCTCCTGTGTGATATTAGCTAAAATAGTGTGTCCTACAGCCAACCTTGAGACTTGGTAAAACATTGTTTTGTGAGAGATTAACGCGTGCTTAATACAAACTGCAGCAAACCCCATATATTATCAGATAATACAGAGGCGTTTTTAAACAATTTTTGTTTGTTGAGAGGCGATTAAAGCAAGCAGTCATATATATCTGTCAAGAGACATCTGTGTATTTATAGTTCATGTTCACAGGTCCATGTGCACGAGTATGTATGAAGTTAAAAAGAAGCTGAAAACAACTTTTAATCTGACCTCTGTATTTGTTGCCACTGATACTGGCATAGTACTGAAGTACTGTTGATTAATTTAGACACATAAGAAAATGTTCAGGGTCAAATTTATCTATTTTTTCAGGCAGCTACGGGCTGCTGTAGTTCACCCCAAAACAAAAGAACTGTAAATCTGAAATAACTGTCAAAGGGGTTGCTGGTGGTGGTGCTGATGCTGAGTTTCTAACTATTTTGATGTAGAAAAATAGTCCAAAGCATCTAAAATGTGCTGATGATGTTTTCAAGTAATCTTAGTGAAAGACTTTCATTACGCAGTGGTAAGACTGAAGTGAAAATTTACAAAGAGTTGTCACTTTATGTCTATCAAATACTTTCTTTCTGACAAAAGTAACTCAAAAACCCAAACCAACTAACCAACCAAACAAAAAAATACAACAAAAACAACCCAACCTTGAGATCATATTAAAAGTTCAGATCTAGGTGACTGGAAGCTGGTGAACATTGTCCCGATTTTTAAGAAGGACAAGAAAGGGGACCCTGGAAACTACAGGCCTGTCAGTCTCACTTCAGTGCCTGGTAAAGTTATGGAGAAGATTATTCTGGGAGTATTGAAAAACAGCTGAAAGAGAGCCCAGTCACTGGTCACAGCCAGCACAGCTTCATGAGAGGAAAGTTCTGCTTATCAAACCTGTTTTCATTTTATGACAAGGTAACCCACATAGCTGATCAGGAGAACCCAGTTGATGTCATCTTTTTGGATTTCAGTAAAGCTTTTGATACTGTCTCTCACAGGATCCTTCTGGACAAACTGTCCAGCTCACAGCTGGATAAACACATCCTGTGGTGGGAGAGCAATTGGCTCACGGGTTGAGCACAGAGGGTAACAGTGAATGGGGTAACATCAGAACTGGTGACCTGTCACTAGTGGGGTTCCACAGGGTTCCATCTTTGGCCCTGTGCTATTCAACATCTTCATAAATGACTTGGAAGTAGGACTGGAAGGGATACTACACAAGTTTGCAGACAGTTCAAAACTGACAGTAGCTGTTAACTCCCTCAAAGGCAGACAGGCCCTGCAGAGAGACCTCGATAAATTTGAGGACAAATTTGAGGGCAATCATCAACCATATGGAGTTCAACAAGGAAAGGTGCTGGATTCTGCACCTGGAATGGGACAAACTTGGATGTATGTACAGACTGGGGAATGAGATGCTGGAAAGCAGTGCCACAGAAAGGGACCTGGGGGTCCTGGTCGATGGCAAGTTTGATATAAGTCAGCAGTGCCCTGGCAGCCAGGAGAGCCAACCATGTCCTGGGGGAGGCATCAGGCAAAGCATCACCAGCAAGTCGAGGGAGGGGATTGTCCCACTCTGCTCTGCACTGGGGCAGCCTCACCTTGAATATTTTGTGTAGTTTTGGGCACCACAGTATTAGAAAGATTTTAAGCTCTTTGAGGTCATCCAAAGGAGGGCAATGAAGGTGGTGAAGGGCCTTGAGGGGAAGCCGTACGAGGAGCGGCCAAGGTCACTTGGTTTGGCCAGTCTGGAGAGCAGGAGGCTGAGGGGAGACCTCATTGCAGTTAGAACTTCCTTGTGAGGGAAAGAGGAGAAGCAGGCACTGATCTCTCTGGTGACCAGTGACAAGACTCAGAGAATGGCCTGAAGTTGTTTCACGAGAGGTTTAGACTGGATATTAGGAAAAGGTTCTTCACCCAAAGGGTGGTTGGGCACTGGAATAGGCTCCCCAGGGAAGGGGTCACAGCACCAAGCCTGACAGAGTTCAAGAAGCATTTGAGTAAGACTCTCAGGCACATGGTGTGACTCTTAGCCCTGTGCAGGGCTAAGGGTTAGACTCAATGATCCTTGCAGGTCCCTTCCAACTCCACACGTTCTGTGATTCTGTGACTCTTACTGGGGTTTCTATTTTGTTTGGTGGTGAAAAAGTATAAGACAGATAATGTATTTTAAACCTAATAGCTAGTAAATTGAGGATAATGTACCACCTCTGAGTTATGTTTAGCTTATTCAGGTCATGGAGAGGGTAAAATAAACTGCGGCAAAGAGAAAGTCATATAAAGGGAACCATGACTCAGGATTCCTGAAAAATACCTGTCTTCATTTAAACAGATTCACTGAGGTCATATGATTCATAATCTAATGATTGTTCTTTTGCCAGAAAAAAAGGAAAAAGTTTGTTATTCTAAAGGTTTTCATCTTAAAGTTATCCTGCATGTTCCTGCACAAAGAATGATTGCATTCCATGTGAAAGAATACTGTAAGGAAAATAAAAGAACTCCAATGGGGGGAAATAAGAATTATCAGCATTGTCAATTCAAACAGCTCCAACTGTCCTATTTCACACAAGCAGGATGCTGTAACTGGAGACATATCAGCTTACACCAGTCAGCATTATTTCATTTTCTCTTGCCACCCTCTGGCTGAGAATTTCTGTCTTGTACTGTTCAAGTTGCTCTGCCACCTGTCAGTGTTATCTTGATAAGTACCTTTCCTTTCCCGGTTAAAATGCATGGTAGGTCATGCATATGAAAAGCATTCCTATTCCTTGTAAATGATCAGAGCACACATTATGTCCTGGGGTTATCAAAAACCCCTATGAATATGTCCAACTGTTCCGCCACTGAGGTGATGCTTAAAGTTTCACAGTATGGGCTTTGGGTATTGCTGATGTTAAATGCTTTTCTTTGACTGAGAAACTTTTATCAGAGAAAGTTATTATCTGCCTTATCTCCCGGACAACACCATAAAGCCAAAGATTCTCTGCTGCTTTTTTACCAAGTACTTGATAGATTTTAGTTACTCATTCTTTTTGTGTGTATGGACAGACATAGATATACATATATATGCTCCCCATTTCCTTCTGCAAATGGAAAATTAACAATAGTAATTATCTCCATTTCTTGCACCTGCAGGCACAGATCCCTTTGTAAATAACATATAAATAAAATGTGTTATTTTAGCACTGATAATGTATATCCCCAAACCTTACTGTTATTTGAAGGGAAAAGTGGCAGCAGAAGCAATATTTCCATATGACAAATTCATGTGCAATACTGACTCTTCTACTCCAGTTACTTTAGGGGCTACCTGCTCCATGGACTTTTGGGGTAGGCATGGCAGCAACATCTGTGTAAGGGCACTACTAAATCTGCATACCTAGACAATGGAAAAGGCAGTGTAAACACAGCATGTAATGGAAAAAATTCTTCTTTTGGCTGATTCTGGAGACGTGGAGAAACAGCACCCATGCCTAGAAACTGCTTCACTAAGCACTTCATGCCTGAGCTTTATGATAATTGTGCAACTTGGGACTCAGATATGTTTCCAGGAGATCTTAAAATGCAGTAAATAATGACAGATTGTGACAATCTTACATTTTCTCTGCTTTGTGTCAGACATGATTCCCTGTGTTGTAAGATGGGTAAGCATAAAAAAATAACGATATTTCCTTCACAATGCAGTTTTGACAGGCTGTACACATCAAGGGAGGTTTAGGTGGGACATACGTTGCATATTTTTAAGGGAAAGGGCAGGGAAATACTGCCTAATTTCCATCACTTTGCTTCATGAGGAAGTAAGAGTGAATTCATTACCATCTCTTCCATCTCCTATGCTGAAAAATGTATGTTTCAGAACAGCCTAAGAAGTTTGTATTCTATGTCCCTAATTTCCTAGAACTTCCTAACAGTGAAGCCTAAAACAACTTGGATCATATTATGAGCATGTTTAAAGATAACCTATGGCCCTAAGTGCCTCCTAGAGGGGAGTCTTTGAAGTAGGAAATTCTTGGCCAAAAATGCAATGACTTAACATTGTTCAAGACAAGCAGTGTAGGAAAATGAGGTCAAATAATAAGTACTGAGTTATTGACATTTCTGTGGTTGCTCTCTGTAAGCACGGGGTAGCGTAGCCTAGCTGATAATTAAAGTTTGTACATATTGTACAGCTTTCTAATATTGGTATGATTTTCTCTCAGGTAAAGCTTGAATCAGAAGGCTAAAGGTCTTGTCCACCTTAGGTGTGAACAGAGATGTAAATGTTTGCCCTTTTGCAGGTTACAAGCCTTGCAAAAATGTGCTAGGTGGGGGATTTTTTTGTTTGTGTTTTTCTCTTCATTGACTACAACTCATATATTACATAGAAAAGCTATCTAAATTAAATCTGATATCCAGTCTTACTTTGGTTTGTTGCTACTATCTGATTCAAAGAGTTTTCTTATCCAAGTGTTGCTTTAGTATTGGATTTTCATAATGAATATGCTAGGAATTTAAATTTTCATGAACTCTTGGATGTGTATATTAAATACTTTGTACTTTGTACTCCTCATCAGCACCCTAGCTGATTTCTCTTGAACTACTAAATAAAGTGACACTAAAAAGCAGAGCAGCAAAACCATGCTTGTTATCCTCAGCAGCAAGAGGTGTTATTTCTTGCATGTAATAATGCATAAAGGTCCTTATCAGGGAAAAAAAACGCAGTCAAGTGCCAACAGTCGAACCATAGGAAATAAAAGCCTCTTACACTATAAGAAGAGTGGATGCAAATAAAAAAGAGACAAAAAATAAGACAGTGAAAAAAATTCCACGAAGGAGAGAAGTCAATGCAACAGGCACATCTGATATGATCAGCAGCAGTCATAGTACACTCATTATCTAACCAGGTATGTTTCACTGGAACCCCAAGCCATTAGATGAGCAAATATTTTGCCTTTAGAAAAAGTCTGAATGATCTGATAACAGGCACATGGCAGGGTATAATTGTCTCCTGCTTTAATCCTGGCTTGTTTCACTGCACAGCTCAGGACGAATCACTTCTCACCCCTCAACATCTTCTAAGTGTGAATAATTATAGCTATCCTACTTCACAAAGGTGGTATTAGGAACAATTTAATTGATGCCTGTGCAGTGCTTTAAGAAACTTGGGTGGGTAGATCAATGCTAAATTAGAGTAGGCAATTATATTCAGCCTGAGGGAGAGAAATCAATATCCATATGGCAAGGCAGGAGGAATACTTTCACGAGCCACTTTCAAATCTCCCTTACTCCACTCTCACATCTCTGTATTTTGCATACTTCCTTGGGATTAGTTCTGGACAGTGCTGGAAATGATGAGAGCGTAGCCAGAACACATGAATCCATATCTATGGGGAACAACAGCCAAAATGCTCTGCATGAGACTGGAAGAGAAAACAAACAGAAAAAGTGGTTGCAGCTGAAGCTCTTCCATATTGTGCAAACTATTTAGAACTCTCAACTTTTACACACATACTTGGATTTTTAATCGAGTTTTACCTTTTAGAGGAATATTATATTTCCATAAGGAAACATGAAAATGCTGACACTTTGTTTTTCCATTTTATGGCATAATCTTTTTATTTTCTTTGGAATAATGACTGAAACTTTTACACAGTTAATCTCTCCATAAAATTATTTTTAAAATGAAGTGAGATAACACCTGACTAGGTCATTCACTGATTTTATCTTAGGAGCTGGGGAAAAAAAAAAGTCTCTAAAGACAATTTTTATTCCTAAATACATCATTTCAACAAAAAATATTTTCAAAATACTAGATTTATCTCAAAACAAGAAAACAATGAAATATGCTTCTATAGGATTTTTCTCATGTGCAATATGGGGAAAAATACCTACAGAATTTATGGAAAAACACACTTTTTACAAAAAGGAAATAGTATATACATACATATATATATAAATAATTAAATTTTTTGCATTCACAGGACTCAGAGCACAATTTTACTGTGATCTCTGCAGTACTCCAAAGGGTTCAGAGAGCTGTTTCTTTAATAGGAGATGAGGACTGTTCCGGTGAGGTGGTGAGAAACAGAAAATGTAGTGATCCATAATTATTAGTGCAATTCCTTTGGGTAAAGGGGAGGAGCTGGCAGCTGAAATTACGTTAGGCTAGCCCTGAAGCTTGAGATCACCTTCACTTCTCAGATCCAGAGCCAGAATTAAACAGCAACTCAGATTTGGGCCTGGATAGCACATCATATCAATATCAACAAATGTATTCCTGGAGAATGCATATACACAATTGCACATGTGTGTTGGACTTCATGTTCCTGGGAACCACTGGGGAGATTTTCAAGTGAAGACTGGGTTATATTTGAACACAGGCCCTTTTTTCTGATGTTTGTTGCTAATGAAATACATTTTACAAACTTGGTGCAAAAGCTTACTGAATTTCCTGAAGTTAAAAGGATTGAATCCTTTCATAAGAAAGTGCTTCTACCTGAAATTTTTCTCTTTACTGTTACTGATGATGCTGTTGCTGATTTGTGGGACTTGCAATTAAAAGTTAAGTGGAAGTTTTTGTTTATTTTGCAATAGAATTCTTAAATATTTATGAAGTCTAGCTCGCCTTGAGGAAATATAGATGAATTAATAATTTATGTGGTTGTTTTGCAGAAAATTAAAGGTTGGAAACAAGTGTTTAAAAATTAAGTCATCCACAATCTAAGATAGCAGATGTTATTTTGCTAAAATCTTGCAAACAACAAAGTACAATGAGGTATTATCTTCTCCTTGGTCTAACTGAAACCTTAACGATTCATTACAATTGAGCAGATTCTAAAGCCTGAGGCTAGCTAATGTCAGAATAATAAAGAGGAACTTCAATTATGTAGCCCAGAGGTTTTTTTTATTTGTTTTTGTTCTATTTTGTTGCCTGCAGTGAGACTCTGTATGTCTATTGCATTGTGGTTTGTATGATATTACACTACCACAAAAGTCACTGCATACTTTATTAGTAATCCTACAATAGAGTCCCCTGAAACTGAAATGTTTGCACATCTACCTGTGTAAATAATAATAGCAATAGTCATCATCATCACCATCATTATAATGAAATTTTAGATGGAAAAGAGATACTGCAATTACATAGCTTAATAACTTCAAGATTCTTACTCCTTTTTTCCCAAATCACTTCTTTTTTCTTCTTTATAAATGACATCTGTCTCTAACTCTCACTTAGTTTAGACATTATATTCAGGCAATTTCTGGTCAGGATAAGTCATACAGGTTCTATAATGGGTTTCCCTCTTCTCTTTGATAAGCTGTCTTGTCAATACAATTCCAAAATTCTGCTTCTGTATATTTAAATGTCATCCATGATGAAATCTACATTGAGAAGTTGTAAACAAATTGTCTTGATGGTACTAAGTCCAGGCAGGCAACCTTTTGGAGCCAAAGTTGTCTTTTTAACTGTCTCACCTACATCCTAAACACGGTCCAATCATTAGTCCTACTTCTGGATCTGTTTCCAGTGCAAGGCTTCTACTAAAATAAGTGCAAAACTCTCAACTCCCTCCCCCCCCCAAAAAAACCCCAAACACAAACAAACAAACAAACAAACCCCCCAAAAAATGCAAACAAAAAACCACCTATCAGAACTTGAACAAAAATCCATTCTACGAATATAAATTCTAAGAAATCTGTATCTGCAGAAGTGTAAACCAGGATCTGAAGAAATCATACATTAATTTCTCTTCACATTTTTTTTCTCCTTTGAGTGTGACTGCAACTGCTTATATAAAACTTTGTCATTTTGGCAATGTAAAGACATAAGCATATCAGTCTGTAACCGCAATTGCAAATACAGAAGAGATTTCTTTCCCCTTCAAAGGTCTGTACAGCAGAGCAGATGAGAGAATTTTGTTCTTGGATTCCATCTAATAAGAACCCAAAGGATTTTGATGCTATTAAAAATGTAATTGAGACAACTTCAATTTAAATAAAAAGTATATGCAGGAAAAATATAGTCGTAAAGGGGTGCTCTTCCAAGATACTATGTGAAGATTTACCAATGTGATTCCCGAGATGCAAATAAAGACAGAACAGCTAAAAATTTTTACATTGCTCGATAATATAATTCAGTTCAGCAATGTGGCATTTTCTGCTCAGAGGAAGCCAAGTATTGGCAATTCATCTACAGTGATGCTAAATTATGGTTGGTATAGATATATAAGACTGTAATTGCACAGTAATAATAAATGAGAAACTTTCACAAAAACTACATACATAACAGTTCATAGACTCAGTCTGTTCCATTTTCCTTCTAAATGTACATTTTCAATCAGCATTGCAGAAATCAATCTCTTTTTTTCTTGTTTTTATTTTTTCTGTTCTAAGTAAGAGTTGCTGTTTATGAGATTGACTATTCCTAGTGATTTCAGAGGAAGCTAGGTTTGCCTAGCATGCATATCTTAATAAAATGGCAGCACTCCGAATAAACTGGAGTAATTGAAAGTAGAATCACTTTTCTAAATATTAAATGTAAGGGAAATAATGAACAGCTTGATGGCATTAGAAGCTTGCATCTTTTAACTTTCTCTAGATGTGCATTTCCATATATGTAATCTTTCTGGTTTTTAATGTTCTTTCTTCTGAGCAAAAGAATCTCATATTCCCACTGCTAGGATTATTTTCATCATTTATTGTGTCAGTGCTAATCAACACAGTCAAAACATAAATCTAGCACCAAGTTCTTAAGGATCCATTACAACATGCCAACCATTTTGTTCTCCTTTTCCAGACACAAAATGTAACTTATGGATATGACCAAGTTCCCGCATGATACAGAGCATTGCTGTGACAAGCAGCAGTACTGCAAAGACAAATTATTAGAAATGTTCAGATTTTGAAACAGTTGGTTTGATTTGCTGCACGATATGGTAGAAACTCAGAGTTATAGCCCACAAAAAACATCAAGAGTCTGAAATTTATTCTTGTTTGCAAGTGGTTGAGAGAGGAAAAGAAAGAAAAGCTTTTGTTATCTGTTGTGGTATAGAGGAGAACACCTAACATGCCTTAGAATATCTGATGCCTCACACCTGAACTTCAAGAGTCAGATCTTTACTCGGTTATTTACTCAAAATAATCTGAAATTAAAATCTCTACTTTCTTCTGTCCTGATAAAATTTCTCTGAAGACTTTTTATGGAATATTTCAGTTGCAATCTCATAACAAGGTAAAAATAATTTTGGACCAACATTATTAACTCATACACTGTTAAATATTGTGAAACTTTATGTCATTGCACCTCTAAGACAGAGCAGTTTTAAAATTGTTCAAATGTCTGAAGCTCTGCTGACTTCACTAAAACAAAACCCCTTACAATTTAACCGAAGTTTTGGCCCAAAGAATCTAAAAAAACTGTCAAGCATTAAATGAAAATAACTTATAACTGTGTTTCTCAAAAACCTCTTTTTATCTAGTAACAAAAAGTAAGCTCAATATTTTGAGCAGCTGATAATGTATCTGACACTTCTTCCAATTTCCAAATTAACTGGAATTCACAAACAGCTGGTTTGCATAATATCTACAGGAGTTGCAGATTAGATGCAAGCTATCACTTTCAACAGGGCTAGCTAATCTGAAAGTGTGGTCTCCTTTACATTTTAGCAGTCATGTCTCATTACACAACTAATGTTCTATTACTCTGTCTAATGTAACATGACATGACTGGTAAAATTCGAGGAAGCAGACAATTTTTCATATTAAAAACCCACTCTTCCTCTCTCTGAACTGGTTGTCAATTCCATTTTGAATGCACCACACTGTAATCTTGCCTAAATCACTTAGAGGGGAGAGCTAGAGAACATAGCAGCTATCTTACCACCAGAGGAATAAAAAGCCAAACTTGAACAGCTTGGCATGTCACTTTAAAAAAAATAAATAAATCATGACATATGATATTTGTTTCTTTGAATTTGCTTTGAAAGCCTGTTATGGTTGAATACAAGGCTTTTATATTCTGTTTATATATTCTAGTACACAGATATACAAAATATAATCAGGTTGTACTTTTTTAATTAAGAAAAACATCAGTTACATAGAAATTAAGGAAACTATATTGCAAACTTTGATTTTTTTTGGAAACTGAGTACTTAGAATTGAGAGCAGATGGAAATATCTTAGTTCAGCACAAGTGTCATGTATATAGTCCTTAGAAAAATGCCATTCCCATTAACTTTGGTGACTGATCTGTTTCAGTAACGATTTTGGACCCTAATGAGCAAATACTTCTTTGCCACATCTATCTGGAGTATGAGAAGGGCTGTGTCCTAACCTGAATGGCAGCTACACCATAATCCTCAGGTGGATAGATTTGATTCTACCTGTTGTCTTCAGCAGGGCTAAGACTGAAATAAGCTGTTATTTCAGTTTTAAGATTTGGGACCAATATATGCACTGAAATCCACGAGGTACCAGTTTTCTGTGTTCTATATGAGGCTGGCATCTAGAGAAAATAAAAAATTTCATGTTGGAACGTACTTAAATTTGATATAAGAGAGGTTTTGGATGAGACAGTGAGACGTGATCCTTTCTTTAAGGAACATGGAAAAATAATCAGATTCATGTAGAATATTTCTAATGCCACCAATCACTCAACACTTCAGGACAATTTCACAATCTCAAAAGTAACCAAGGATAAGTAATTGACAATAATAGGAGGGGGATTACAGGACCAGGATAGATATACAGATTAGGCTAGTAAAAAGAAGCAACGGTTTTACAAAACCAGGTTCTCCCAATCATGTGTTTGGCTACATCTTAGAAATTCCAGTCCCTCTAGTCAGTGGCACCAACATCTCTACTTTCACATTGTCGGAAACATATTAATAATATTGTGTAACCAAGCCCTATTAATTAAAAATAAAGGGGCCTCACTAAACAAGTTTCTGCTCTGCTCTGATGTCAAGTGCCTCTTTCTTTCCCTACTTTTTCTATCATTCAGACAGTGTCTTTGGAGACAAATTCCCTGTCTTGGCAGTAGCTGGGTTAGGTATTAATTTGACAAAGGTACTTTATACGCTAGAACTCAATTTGCGTCAAAGCTGCACAGTCACGAAGAAGAACTGTAACAGATGTTTCTTTTTCTACTGAGATTTCATAAAGCTTTTGAAAATTAGAAGAGGAAAAGTAACAAAAGCAATTCTTTTATTCAATGACTTTAGATATATATTTAGGTTTCTTGATAGTCATAATAGTCTTTTCTTAATTATAGATAAACTACATACAGCATATGTATACATGGTACCAGGGAATCATTATTGGTACTTTTTTGTAAAAATTTATTATAAAAATAAATTTTGGTATGTGGACCTTTTGTAAAGAAAGGGTAAAATTCAGTCTACAAAGAGGAAATTTTCATGCTATGATACTGAATATTCTAAATACATTGTATTGCAATAACCAGGAGATTACAAATTTTCCTTAACCATCAGGTTAAGTATGTCATGCTTCAGTAAAATTATTACTTGTTTATATTTTATTGAGGTAACAAAAATAGTAAGGGATTTAATCTGCAGAATAAATCTCCTATATGTAAATTGGTGGTTCTTTTCAGTTGCAGCACCATTATGAAAAACTGACATTAAAAAACACTCCTAGTTTTTACCCCAGTGTAAATAAAATAGATTTAATTGCAAATTTTTCACTCAGGAAGGATACATAGTTATGCTACATGTTTTTCATACTTAAAAAATAAATTAAAAAAAATGAGGTTACAGGGTGACAGAACTTAGTTTTTCATAGTCATATTGTTATTGAAAAAAGGAAAATAAAGAGAAAGAGCTATATATTGAATATATGCTACAACATATGAGCTTTCCTTACATAACCAATAATATATAATTGTTTTTGCATGTCTGAAAATTTTAGACCGGAACTCTTCAAAAATATATTGGCAGTCCAGCTATTTTTTTCTGACTGTCTTAATTTTTATCTTTCTTAGCCTTCTCTGAATATTTTTTTATTCTTTAGATCTGTTTTTTTTTTAAAGTAAACTATCAAAATTAAATGTCTGTGTGGCAGAATTCAACAGGCAAAATATATCAAGTTCTTTTTATTTCATTCTCGTATCATTAACATGACATGGTTCTCGTGGATAAAAAGCTGGGCATTGGCCAACAGTGTGCTGTCACAGCCCAGAAGGCCAGCTGCATCCTGTGTTGCATCAACAAGCAACACAGCAGGTCGAGGGGGGTGATTATCCTCCTCTACTCTGCTTTCATGACCTCACCTGAAGTAACTGCATCCAGCTCTGGAGTCCCCAGCACAAAAAGGACATGGACCTGCTAGAGCGGGTCCACAGGAGGACCACAAAGATGATTAGAGGGCTGGAGCACCTCTCCTGTGAAGATTGGGTGCTTAGCCTAGAGAAGAGAAGGTTCTAGGGTGACGTCATTGTGGCCTTTCAGTACCTTAAGAGAGCTTATGAAAAGGAGGGAGATGGACATTTTACATGGTGATAGGACAAGGGGCAACAGTTTTAAACTGAAAGAGGGCAGGTTTAGACTAGGTGTTAGGAAAAAATTATTTCCTGTGAGGTTAGTGAGGCACTGAAACACGTTGCCCAGATAAACTGTGGATGCCCCATCCCTTGCAGTGTTCACTGCCAGGCTGGATGGGGCTTTGAGCAACCTCTTCTAGGGGAAAGTGTCCCTGCCATGGCAGGGGGGTTGTAACTAGATGATCTTTAAGGTCCCTTCCAACCCAAATCATTTTCTGATTCTATTATATGCCCTCAGAATAGAGTACTTACTGTCCCACACATCTGTCTTGCAGAGCAGCCACTAAAGGTCCTTTCTTGAACAATGTGGCAGGATAGTCCACCCTGAACAGACCTAAAATCCGGTAATGCATATTATGCAAGCCATCATGCGGGCCATCATGCAAGCTATCATGCAAGTTCAGCTGCTGGCACCAGGGTGCTGTCTTGGTGTTAAATTATACTAAGACCATCCTGGTTCACCAGACTTTGAATATACTTCCTTCTTTTGAAACAAGGTGTAACAGATAAGCTAGTTTGTGAGCTTGTAAATCTGTGACTACCAGTTCATCACTCCCTAACTATAAAAGCCTATTCCAACTTCCATATGGCAGATTCTTCCACATACTTCCTTGGAGTGTGGACCTTCTCCCATGAAGCAGGGATGCCTCTTCAAGGTCACTCCCCAGGGGTTTAGAGAAAGAGCGAAATCTACCCACTGTCTTGTATGATGAGTTATATCAATCTCTACTTTATAATTATTTATTTTGCTAGCTTCGATACAATTGCTTTAATATAATTTTTTGTTACAGTGGACTATATTACTTTGTTATATAATATTCTACTAGTAGATTTTTTTAGTTTTTACACTGTGTAGTAAATAATTCTGATTAAGGTCTTTCATCTGTTCACCTGTTAATTTTTCATAATAAAGAATTCATTTATATAAATATATCTGTTTTGCCATCATTAAAACCTGTGGGACAAAGAGGTTTAATCATACATCTATAATTCCTTTAAATTCTAACTGTTAACACAGTCTAAGGTTAAGATAGGATTCAACCACACCTAAACCCTTCCTTGAGAAGGAGTTTAGAAAGCAAGGGAGTCCATTCTGCACCTCCAGACTCACCGGTAAGGTCTTGATTTTTAAAACTTTGTCTAAGCCTTCCACTCTCCCATGACAAACAACTAATTCTTTACAAAATACCATGAGGTGACTTTACACAAACAGAGGCAGTAAATATTGTGTTGCTCTTAAAACAAAGTGGTTTTGATGAATAGCTTTCAGGTGTTTTTGCTTACCAGCATGATCTCATAGGGAGCTTTTTTAAAAAAAAGAGGGAAAGGACCATAAAAATTCATTTAGCTTAACTGCTACCCAAAGCAGAATTAGCTGCACCTAAAAAATTCCCAACACACAAATTTCTCCACACAACTCTCCAAATTTGCATTAAAAAGATTTCCTAATCTTCACAAGAAATCTGTGTCCACATGTAACCATCAGAACTACACCTTTCCTGTAACAGGCTGTAAGCCTTACAAAGGGATAGTTCCTTACAGAAGAGAAAAAGGAAAATTGTCTTTTGTAAACATGTGCTTAGGAGAATGAAAAGCAATAGCCCAAGTGCTATCTGCTGTGGATTTCATCAGGGGCAACAGTGATGCTTCTTCTGAAATTATTTACCATTCAGAGAGGGGGAATTTTTATATTCTGCATTCCCTTAAAATATTATCACTAAATTTGTCCATATTTTCAGTAGGTATATCCTTTTCTACATCTCAGATTTACTAGCTTCCTAGCTATACATACATATGTGTGTATATATGTGCCTATGCATACATACACACACATACACACATTCCAATCCAACACATATTTTAACTCTACGAAAGAACATACACTTTCTATCATGTCAGTGTGCCAGCTGAATTGGTATCCTTTTTTCTTTGTTGCCAGGACTATTACAATGAAATTGTCTCCACTTTTGAACTCATATTATAAAGATTCCAGAATCTCTGACAACTCAAGGCATTATGATACACTACTCTTACACTGTTAAGCAGACACAGAGAGCAGAGTTCTCTGTAGAACATAAGGGAAGATTTATAGACATGTTGAAAGAACACTTTCCCTGCTGCCTTCTTAAAATAATTATGACTTTTCATGAACCTCTTTATAAATCAAGGGTAAAATGACAAAAGCATAAGGAAGCAAGCCACAAAAATACCATTTACAATAAGCCCTAGTGGACTTATTTCAGCAGCATATCACATCTTTGGTGAAAACTGTATATAATTATTTCAAGAAGACATACATGCCGTAATAGGAAAAATAAGTATTTATTGTGCTGTCACTGTGTTTCAAAAGCTTGCTTCCTGCCTTGATTGTTGTGTTACTATAATACTTTCATATCATTAAAGGAACGAACAGATACTTTCTTATGATGGTACTAAATATTACAGGAATGAACAGATACAAAGTGAGAGACATGTAAAAGGGCACTATATAACACAAAATAAACATTACAGATTAACCACTTTTAACAGTCAGGAAGAGATATTATTATTTAGAATAAAAGTAAATACCCCTGAAATTTTTCAGAGAACATTGCAACTCAATTCATGCTGCAAAAGAAAATTCTCTGATTTGTTTGATCTAGCAGCAGCTACGTGTGCTTATCAATATGTGGGGTTAGGTAGCTGCTGGGTATTCAAGGGTATCAGTGACTTTCCACAATGCCATTTCTGCCTAAGCCTAATATATCTCACTGTAGCAGTACACACCACTGAGTTATTACACTTCATTCTTTATGCTAATTATACAGGATAAAACCATTCAATACTAGTTGTTAACTTGTCAAGAAATGGTGGGAACAAACCCACTCTCCTCTTATATGGATTGTAAATGCAAAATTTCTCTCTCAGGTGCTCTCTGATGGCCTCTCTCAGCTGAATAGTCCCTTGTTAGGCTATAAAACTATCCTCACGTCTGGCTGTTCAAGTGCTTCAGCTCACCCACTCAAGCCCCTCACCCTGCTGGCAGGGTTTCCCCTCAGCCTCACAAGCACTGGACAACACCCACAACCCTCTCATCACAACAGGATTATCCCATTCAGTGAAGAGCACCCTACCAATGCAGTGTCACCAGCAGTTCTTTTAAATGAGCAAACTTCATTCACAGTCATTCATACCTAACTATTTCTCTTGACACTCATCTTCCTGACTGTGTGGCTCCACATGGATGGGTGGGCTGGGTTATCCCATTCCCCTTGGGTTTCTAACACCCGTTTTTCTGACCTTCAAACACTGGCTTGACCTCAAATGCTGACTGTGGTTTTATGACATGAATCTGATCGCTGCTTTTTAAGGAGAGATTGCTAAAGCATTCAGATAGACTCCTGCTGTTATGTAGTAGTACATGCACTTAAAATACTTAGATCCAGTGAAAATCATTAAATTTAGGCACTAAAAGATGATGTGGACAGACAGAAGAAGTGAGTAAGAACTAGTGATCTAAAGGATTGGTATTATTTAATTGAATTAAGCCAAAATATATCAATTTGTGTGATGACTTCAAATAAAATTATAGCATAAATCCAAAAGATTTATGAACTACAAAGGGTCAGCACTCAAAACAGGGTTTTTATAGCAGACACGCATGACAAAGCACTTTAAATATAAGACCCTGAACAGTAAAATAGAAAAAGGTTGTTTTCTGAAAAGAAAGTGAAATAAATGCTAAAAGAAAACAGGGGCTTTAGACTTATTAAGCTAGCTTACTTTTGTTAAGACAAATCTTCCACTCTAATAAACTTCCGTGCCAATGGATCTTGAAGGATGCCAAAGCTTTCTAACAGTTTGACTCTTTGATAAAACATAATTTTACTCTATAAAATAAAACATTTCAGGTGCATGTGTACTTGCAAGACAGCTTCTTTAAATTATGTGTAATTTTGTGCATGCAAGGAGTGAAAAAAAGTTTTTAAATGACACTTGATTTGCTGTCATGTTAGCTTTGGTTTCATTTAAAGTAACTAGTTAATGAAGTAGTAGTGCCCTATAAACATTTATGAGATTCTTTAATCTAAAAAAATCAAAGCAGAGCAAAGGATCATGATGGAAAAGAAGAATGCTTTCAGATACAAATTGGGCTGTTAGCAAGACCTGTGAACACATTGGTTTAGATTAAGGCAGCAATGAAAGTTGTGCTCTTATGTTTGTGATGTTCTCACTGCAATACAGCTGCTTCTCCCTTGCCAGTGAAGCAAAACATAAGAAATAGCTAGAAGTAAGCTGAAAGAGTAAAAACTCATGATTCTGGGACAAAAATTCTCCAGTAAAAGCAATAGATCAGTAATGCTCCATGCATCCTACCAAAATTTCTCATTACAAAAAAAAAAAATGAGATGGTGTCTTCAGTGGCTCTTCAGTGTGCTCACCAACCCCCAAGTAGATATGTTTTTGGAGTCTCAGTACCCTTTACAAAAAACTCTGCTTAGGTAAGGAAGAAAACCAGCTAACCAAGCAAACAGTTATGTTTTCTTACTCTTTGACATATAAAGAAAAGCAAGCAAAAAAATTGAAACATATGGAAATGCCATCATGCAAAAGTACACAAACTACAGATGAGCACATTTAATTTGTTTGTTTGGGTTTTTTTCAATACTACATATATTTTAAAGTTCATAGAGATTTAGTTTTGTTGCATTATGTATAGGAATTTTCACTTCCTACTGGATGTAAACACAGTAAAAAATGTATCACATTTAATGAAATCAAATAAGAAAATTCTATACTTAACAGTACTAACCATGCTTCACCTATTGAAATCTTCCCTATATTTTGACTCTATTTCTATTAGTCTTGCTGTTAAAAGATAGATATCAAATAAAGATATCAAATATCTGTAACTACATAAAGCATGATAAAATATGGGGGGTTTACTATAATTTGTCAACACAAAGGTGTTTACAGAGGTTTTTTTTACTGAATGAACAATGCTAATGACTACCACTTTTCCTTACAATAAGTGAGATGGTAAATTATGAAGTTTCCTAGCAAGCTTCTAGATAAGGCATTGAAATAAGCAAGGTTAAATTTATATCCATTTTATTTCATCAAATTCAGTGAAGATTTGAATTGATATATTTTACTGTGTGCTTATTAATATGTGTGAATATTTTATATGCATATTGAGAACAATGAACAATCTATATACATAATCAACAAAGTATCATTATATACTATTATTTTACACAGACCACATTATTTTTAAATAACAGGTATGGATATTTCAGCATACCAATCTCTAATTTGCAGTGACAGCAATAAGTTCAATCCTACATGATAGAAGAAAATCTCAAGACAAAGTCTTTATGCAACTTTTCCACCTTTTAGAAGAAAAAATATTTTCTTATTCAATATGTTCAAACACCACAGAGGCTTGGTTTTAAAGTGTAGGCCCCTTTAACACTTTATTCAGTAATGCACATTACATTTTTTGCTGCCCTCCATATTACATTCTTAACATATGACACATGGGTTTTGTGTAATTAAATGTGTTACTCTTGATGCTCATACAAAAAATATTCACATTTTAATGGGAAGCATTGTGTGGATGAAAAAAAGAGACCTATTTGTCATCCTTCTTTATGCCAATTCACCATAATAAATTAACAGGGAAGAAATATTCTCCATAATTCCACTCTACATTCTATAGCTCTTCTCTTTCAGAATGTTAAGAGACCAATCTCTATATGGAAATAGTACAGCAATAGTACTGGTGTCTGAATTACTTTCTTGTAAACTCTGTTTGGCATCGGATTAATATCTAATTTTGCTCTGACAAGAATAAGCAAAACTTATGCCTGCTAAAAGGCTTATTTAAGCTGAATATGAGAACATTTGTTTCTCTGTGGGAAATATATATATAAAGCTACAAAAGAGAGCTTGGGCTGTGGAAAAAAAAAACACTTCCAAAAAGATTTGGTGGTGCTGGCAGTTCACACAGCTGTGTACAAAAGAAATTATACAAAGCACAATGTTTTAATAATCCATTTCAAACTCTATGAAATATATATGAACAGGCACAAAAGAAATACAGGTATATGAATTAC
>JAWWES010000115.1:66883749-66948546 GCA_035583135.1 Lophotriccus pileatus
AGGAATCAACATATACCTTTTATTATATGAAAAGTGCCTTCTGAGATGCATAATTAATTGGTAAAAAGATTTTATGGTAAAGAGTTCAAGAAGTGTTTGGACAATACTCTTGGACACATGGTGTGATTCTTGGGGATGGCCCTGAGCACAGCCAGGAGTTGGACTAAATGATTCTTGTGGGTCCCTTCCAACTCAACATATTCTGTGATTGCATAATTACTGCTTACCACAGTAATCCTGCTTACAGGACTTCAGAAAATATTTATGATATGACTGTATATTGTAGACTAATTCTTGGACCTAATTCTATGCCTTTTTTTTTTTAATTATTATTCTTTGTGTCAGCATTGCTTTAGAGGTCTTCAAAACAAAACAAAAGTTAAATGGTCTTTCTGCTAACTAGCTGGGGAAATTAATTTCCCTGACTATCCTCTCTCTTTTATCATTTGAGACGTGTTTTGATTTGGTTACTTTTTCAAAAAGTGCCTTACTTATTATTGTTAATTGATCTTCTCAGTGAGAGAATCACCCTGGGATTTTAGTGGAAGAACCTGGGTTCACCTAACTTCAAAAAGTTCAGCTCAAAAGGTAAGTTTCTGAGAAAGCTACAGTTATCTGCAGACAGAAAACTAGAAAGGATCACCTTGATTTCATAGAATCCCCATATATCATTTAGTATTTACCTATTCCAGCATCAAAATAATAAGTTTTGTTTTGTCTGAATATTTAAGCCACAAATAGGTTTGGTGGTTTATAGTTTTTTGGGTGTTTTTTTTTCAAACAGCTGAAAAAACGTTCTCATGGTAATAAAAACCATGTGACAATCATTTCTTCTCTCCTGGAGAACTACTATGAGATTTTTCCTTATCCATGTATTTCTTTGACAATGTAACTTTTTTCTCAAAGTAGTGGATTTTTCTATTAAGTCACTGGCTAGATATATTTGATATAGTAGCACTTGATATACTACTAATATATCTTGAAAAAGGATTACAATTAATGTAGAAATTGTAAAATTGGCAATGATGCATTTTTATGGATAGCAGCACACAAATGCTTCAGGCAGCAGTATTAAGGTGGTTCCTAGTCAAGTTCCTCAGAATACGGTCTTGGAACTCATCTAGTTTATTGCTTTCAATCAGGCACAGGTTCAGATCCATAATGATAAAGTTTGCTGATACTATGCTTATAGCAGGTAGGAGAGGAGATCAGAAACTAATACCAAAAGATGCAGATGAACAGAAATAGAAATGTATTGAAATACAAGGTCATGCACGTGGAGCTAATAATAAAAAGTTCTCTGGTGTGCTTGGGGCTTATCAGATGGAAATGTTTTGTAGAAATGGGATGTGATAGTCAGTCTCTGAATGAATGAACTGACAGTATGATGCAGCATAAAAATTGCAAACAGACACTGAAAATGTATTGCAAAAGGTGAATCTGTCAGAGAAAGGCAAGCACTTGTACCATTTCACTAGGCCCTGGTTAAACCTCAGCTGCAATACAGCATTGAGATTTCTGGTCAGGAAAGGTAACCTTGAAAGAGAACAGGTAGAGAGAAGGTTATGGAAGAAAACAGATGAAAATTACCAATTTTAAGGATGTCCCTGAAATTGTTTTTCTGGTAGGAAAATATATAAACAAATTAAGCAGAGAGGGTGGTGATTGAGATCTATAAATATGTCAGTGGAAAAATAAAACTAAGGAGAGCTCATTAAATCATCGTACTGAAAGAGAGGACATTCTAGATGGACCTAAACATACCGAACTGGAAATTAAAAAGACTTCTAGTCATTACACCAGGCAAACTTGGCAGTGTTTTTCCAGTCATATTACTTAGGAAGAAAACTTTTTAAAGAGATATTGATCGATCTAATCCCATTATGAATGGGATTATTTTGCGTATTCCTGAGCCAGGGTGGAAATGAGATACATGACGTGTCACTTTCATTCTCACCAGCAAGATTCCAGGGACATCAATGCTTCTAAGTGATTCTAAAAGGGTAGTATATGGTTCTGTAACACCTAAATGTGTAGACACTGAACCCATACGTTAAGTAACATGTGCCTCTTAAGGAAAAATGGAACAAAAGATCAGATTACCAAAGATGAACCCAAAAGATTAAAATTAATTTGTACACCAGCTTCTAAATATGGCATCTAGAGGCACTTTGTACACTTTATAGGATGTCACCTGCAACATAGGTGCCACTTATTTCTCTTTAGTTCTGCCAGCTACACGTATCATGAAATGTAAATTTACTAAGCATGTGACTATAAGTGTTTTGATTTGTTAAAAAAAAAAATCTGTTAAATATGTAAGTAAATGTAAATAGTCACACTCTCAGGCAGCCCTTGAAATACATTATTGAACACATACTTGTACATATTTACTGTTATTTTTCCAAAAACCTAGAGTCTGAGCTAAAGAAATTCAGCCTCTTCCATTGTCCAGATCTGCTTGTGGATCAACAGTTCAATGAGGAAAACAAATCAACAAGGAGACAGTACCAAGGTATGCATGATGAATTTTCTGAATTCTGTAGAGAAGAGCAAAGGCCCCATCTCTGCAGCATCTCTCCAGTGTGAATGAAATCCGTGGATTCAAACAGGCACCTGGCTCAGTCAAAGTTCAGAGTAGTAGTCTGTAGTGTAGCTTCAACAGAACTGGTAACTTAAAAAACCACTAGTAGTTACAGACACAGTGAAAAAAACAGAGTTCTTCACTTTATTCTTTACAAGCCTGACTTTTAACTAACCTGTTTTGGATTGCAGATCAGGTGCTTGTTTACCTTGGTCTAGCAAAGAAATTCCTGGCTAAAAAGATCTTAACCAACAAGATATCAATTCAGAGGAAATAGTCACTTGGTAATTTTTACAAAACCTCACACAAATAAAAGTCCCCCACTGTGTTTTTTAGCAAAGAAAAAGGAGTACCCCTATTGTATAGCAATCAGTTCTTAAGCTAAAAAGATTTGACTTACAGGTTTCTTTGAAAATTAATACGAAAATAACAGTAACATATTATGTGCCCTTGAAATTCACAGAAGACAAAATTTAGCAAAAGTTTCTTTTTGTGGACAGTAAAGGAAGAAATGGTAGTTCCAAACCAGAAAAACGGGAAATGTTATCCTGGTATTGCTGTTGTTAGAAAATGTGGAGGGAGAAGCAAAGGCTTCCAGCCCCTACAACTCCAAGCAATTTCCCTCTCCTCTAGCTCTGCTTGGATCCTTTCTCCTCCTATAAGTGCAATATCTTAAGTGCTCAAAGAAATGAGATGACAGCACCAAAAGTGAAGTGGGCTGTCAATTTCAAAGCTGGAAATTCTGCAGGTGCTTCTGACAGTAGATAAACTATTCCAGTTTGGCTCAAAAACAAATGTTCAGAAAACTTTTAGGTAGCAGATTATTCTGGGATTTAGAGTTTCACTATGCTTGAAGAACCAACTCTCAGTTATGACCTAGTCTAAACCATAGGTGGGTTCCAGTGTAGCTTGCACATATATTGTTAAAATATTTTTGTTTCTGCAGGACCTCTCATCATCACCTCTGGAAATAAAGCGGGATGAGTTTTATAACAATGCCATCATCTTTGTTCTTGCTGCTCTATTATTATTATTATTATTATTATTATTATTATTGCATATACAGTGAAAGCGCTTTTGGTATGCATTTCAATTAATGTTTCATTCTTAAACTATTTGAACAGTGACACGAAGAGTAGGATATTATCCCCTTGCATTGCTGGGAAATTCTACTGGTAAGCTAGAAAACACACCAAACTTTAACTGGTCATATACTTCCCACAAGTTATGAGTATTTTGGTTTTGGATGCCCTACTTTGGATGCCTGGGTCTCATTTGTACAAGTGCTCATATTTCAGCTGAAATGAGCACACAATAGCCCTTCAAAAAGTAAAATGCAAATTCCTAGATAATTTACATTTACACTAAAAGGTGTCGGATACTCATGCTTTAATTGGTTATGTCTTAGTTCTCATCTCTACAATAGCAATGACGGAAGCACTGTGAAAGTAAATTAATAATTATTTTCAAGGCATGCAGATGCCATATTGACTGGTTTCAGAAAAAAATCCTCTAAAAATTCAATTAATATTTTTTTCTCACAAGAGTTTGAATAAATTGGTAAAAAGTGTCTAACCTGGCCAAAGGCCAATAAAAATAAAACAAAACATTATAAGCCTGCTTAGTCATTAACTGGGACTCCTCTTCTGCAGTGATAATCTCCTCTGTTGATGGAAGAAAAAGTAGTACATGGTTTTGTAATTTTAAAGTGTGTTATAATGTATATTCACAAATTGGGAAGTTGAGTAGAGTTAGTAAAATCAACTAGAGTTCTAATATCCCCTAATATATGACAGCAACACCTTACTGTAATAAGAATTAAAGGGTTCCCTTCTTCTCTTTCCTTTTCCTTCTTCTTTCTTTTTCTCTTTCTTTTCCTTTTCCATGTCTTTACTGTTCTTCAAAGAATGAACACAAATATTTCAAAAAGTGGCCTGATACCACAAGATTCATCATGGAGATCAGGAAGCTAGACCTGCAGGGTATGTTTCTGCCAGTAGAGCTACTGTGAGGTTTGACAATGGTAGCAGATGGGCACGCCTTGTATAGAGCAGCACCAGAGGAGACTGAGGAGCACACTTTGCCAACTGGTTTCACAGATATTTACTGACAACAGCAAAATGCTGAGGTTTGGGATGTTTGGTTCTTTTCCAAGATCTGCATGGCAGTATGCTCTAGTATTACACACTTTTGTGTTTCTTTTCTGACTTTTTTATTACAGACTTTTCTGCTTTTATGTCTTGTTCCAGTTCTCTCACTCTCTCCCCCACTTCTGGGACTTCATTCTCATCTTCACATCTTCACTGGCTTGTTTCCACCTGACTTTTCACTTAGCCAGATATGGTCTTCCGTATTTTTATTTCTTTCTTTTCCTTATCAGCATATCCAAAATTATTTCTCACATATTTTTCCCATCTGACTGCCTGTGATGGTTTTGGTCTAGGCCTTCCTGGTGACCAACCAGGGAAGTGACCACTGTACCCAGTATTCCATATGATTTTTACGTAAACCGGGGTATAAATAAGAGAGAGAGTAGAGGTCTCCTTCTCTTCTTTTCTGATGAGATTCAGGAGCAGGGAATCCCTGCGTTGGTCTCGCTTATCTGTGAGGCTGAGGCTCTAGTCTCTTTGGGGGCGTGGGTTTTCTTCTCATCCCCAGGGATCTCCATCCCCTCATTTGGGGTCTCCATCCCCTCCTTTGGGGTCTCGTCTGATGCTCTTTTTCTGCACCTAGCAGTTAGTCATCTGAATTCAGTCTATTCCTTACCAGTTTCTCCCAGGTCTCAGATCTTTCTCCCATATTTTTTACCACTGAAATCCCTGTCACTTCATCCTTGCCAGCTCCCCAGCCTCAAGAAACCCAGAGATGACTTCTTGCATTCCAGCACTCAACTGAACTACTACTCAGTGCACCTTTGAGTCTAAACAAAATGGAGAGCAGAGCTAAACCAGACCCTCTTGCTTAAGAGCAATAGCATTGGGAGAGGCAAATCCAGGCCACTTTTGAATCTACCCAGATAGAGAACAGCTAAACATATGCATTTAATTGCATAACTCTAACAAACTGCTATTTAGCATGTGTGAACTGAACTTCCCAATGTTCATGAACTGGAAAAAAGTAAATGAATTTTCACGGAGATACCAAGTCATCCTTAACTGAAATAATACTTATCACCCTTCCAACTTAAAAGTCTCTTCCCCATTACGTGAAGGTGCTAGAGTTCTTAAAAAAATAAACCTTATAAGGAAAATATTAGCAAGAAATGAAACAAAATAATGTCCCTCAATCTCATTCTTAGGTATAGCAGAGACATTTGGGCTGGGTATGCTAAAGATGTGCAGCCTGAGACCGAACTTCAGCATACTGAATTTCGTGTTGAATCACTGAAGTTTAGCAAACTTATAAGAAGTTAAAAGCAGAATAAGACAATGGCAGTGTCAGGAAGAAATGTGGAATGGACAGTAAAATAGCTGAGAGTTGTTCCTCAGATATGCAAACCTCAGTTATTTTATCAATAGTTATCTTAATGAAAAACAAAAGTTAGTAGGCCTTGTTTGTCAGTTTGGAACTGAACAGAGTAGCAAAACCATCATAAAACTCTGAAAAGGATGACTGGTGTTGGTGCCCAATGACCAAGTAACTCTGAAAATATCCATTGATCTTCCATTAAATGTTACGTCTTTACATACAAGGGGAATTATGCATGGACATTTGAAGGCAGAATTTGATTCTAAGCCTAGTACCTTTGAAATTTTTTTTTTCCCAAAATGAAAGTCTCTCTTTAACATGCTAGTCACATTCCCTTATGATTTTAAATAAGCTGCCTCTCAGCCTATTATTGTTTAGTATGTTTTCCTGTATATTCAGAAAGAGTTGTAAAACTCTCAGGTGATGAAGATAAGCCTGCAAAGCAGAGCTTCAACAAAACAAACTAGGAGAATTTATAAATTCTGAAATATACCAAGGTTAGATTACCTTTGTTGCTTTGTATATCTAAGATTTTAATTGATTTTTCTGGTATGAAAACAATGGGGGGAAGGGACTTCTGATGTAATGCTTTGCAGAAACCAGAAAAGTCAATAACATGCAGACAGCTCAAACATATAGTATTTACTGATTCAGTGAAGCGTGTTTTTAGTGGGTTATGAAGGCAAATTCCAATCTAACAGACCTGACAGAATTTCTTAACAGAATTGGTTAGATTTGTTAAAAATTATGTCTATTATTGTAATACATGAGTTTATATAATCTTATAAGATGCTTAAACATATTAACTTTTTATGAAGTTCTTGAAAAGCACAATTTTTTCCAAAAAATAAGTCAACCTGCCATAAGTTAACAAAAAGTTGGCAGATGAGACACTTCACATGGAACAAAATGCAAGTTTGAAAAATTGGGATATAATTATATAAAACATACATTTATGACAGACCAGATGTTTAACAAATAAAGCAACACCTTAATTTTCAGAATTATTAGGGAAACATTAATTTTACATTAAAAAATGCTACCATCTCGGTTCTGTACTGTTATATAAGGAAGAGTAGTCATCCTATACCAATCTGTGGCATTTTGACTCTCTTGGAAAACACTCTTGAGTGTCAAAAAGTCACTTGGTTTAAAGGGGTTAATGAGATTCCAAACCAGTGTAGGCATATAGCAAATATAGTAAAGGCTGGCATTCCAATCCTGCCATTCTGGTTTTTTATTTCTTATCAAAGCCTGTTTATATAAATGGTACGTATTTCTTCATATTACAATACTGAAAATGAATACAATAAAGTTGTTGGATAATACCCTTTGTAGTAGAAAACAATAAAAAGGAAACAAACAGAACCTTATTAAAGAACAGAGGGCTCAATTTTGTATTTCCATAAAATTATGGCTGTCAAATACCTGTTACCTTTGTACCACAGGAAAGTTGGGAATTTTGGGGAGTCAGGAACGTCACAGTTTTGCATCTGCTAATATCACTGTGATTATCCTACGCAACATATGCAAAGATGGAACAGTGTCTGTGATACCTTATACCTCTCCCCTACTACAGTAGACAGCTCTTAAGTAAGAAGAAAACTCTTCAGACTTAGTGAAGAAAACAAAGAGAAAAAGCAACCAGCTAAAATATACCTGCTTTCAATATTTAACTTATCTACCATAGCAATAGGATTTTTAGAGCTATTGCTACAACAGGTGGAAATATAGCTTAAATTTAACACTATAGAGTGTAGATTTACATGTTTTTCCCATCCCTAGTGTCTGCTCTTGAAGCCAGGTAGTCACACACATTCAAAACATTCTGCGAATATAGCAGTCACTTCTTAACGTTTTTACTGATCTTAGTGAAAATGGAATCAGGACTACATTTAGCCAATCAAGAGTCTAGAGCTTTTCTCTCTTTGGGCTAGGACAACACAGTGCCAGCTGACTATGTCTGAGGAATTTGGTAGGGTGACAAAAAATACATTCCTAAAACCTTCCTCAAGAAGATAAGCCCTATGTACTTAGTTCTTCTAGCATTTCTCAGAGTCTCACGTTTGATGTTTTTGAAAGGACTTTTCCTAAACCACAGAAAATTTAGAAACAACGTGTGGAGGTTTTGAGAAGATGTTGGCATTATCTTGCAATCTAATAAATTAATTCTCTAATGAGCAGTAGGCTGTGTTTTACAGCACAGCCTGACCATGACAAAAGGAATGAAGGTATTCTTTCATGCTGCCTTCTCCACATGAGATGGCACTTGTTCACAGGCCCAGCTTCCCCTGTAACATACCAGCTTCCTGTATTCACTGTTGTGATCTGGATAACCCTATTCCCCATTCCCATCACCTTTCCCATTCCTTTTCACCTGATCCTCATGGGATCAGTCATCCTGTTTTGCACATGCTATTTATCTTCCACTCCCAGAGAGACAGAAGTGACAGATTTAACTTCTCTGAATGCAGACTTCATGAAATAAGTATTTTGGCAATTAGGGCCACAGCCTAATGTCCTACACCAAAAAAAAGAAACCAGAAAACATTGCACTTCTTTTTCTCCATGTATGTATTTCTATTACCTAAGTTGTTTGTGTAAAGAATAAGGTGCAAGGTGCAACTTCCATATTCTTTCTGTATCAGTGATTCTATGACTAGCAATGATTCTACAATTTCTTCTCCAAGTGGTAGCTTGGCAGGTGGTTGAGAGCCGTATTTTTATCTTAGTTTCTTTTCTATTCTAAATGTTTTAATTATTTTGAAATATTGATATAATGGGTGTATATATATATACATATATAATATGTACACATGCACCAACATTTATGTATGAATATATAACTTCAGAGGATTTCTTTGATTAAAGGGCATACATGTGTATATACATCTGTAACACACACAAGAAAAAAGGGCTCCATATATCTTATTGTCATACTTTTATGTACAACATTATTCTGATTATGTTGGGTTTTGCTTGGCTTCTCTCTGTAAAAAGAACTGCAATTAAAACTAGGAGTGGCACAGAGTCTAAATAGTATATAATTCATTTGTGAAGTGAAATTATCCAAAATCCCTGTTATAAGAATTTTTAATATGCTGCTCTCCACATTTTGACATATTACCTGAAGCACAGCATAAGGTTTTTACCCATAAAATAAACACAAAGCAGCTAAAAACTTACAGTATTTCTTCCTTATTTTTATTGTTGAAGGTACCCCATTTTTAATTGCAACGTAGGAGAGGGGAGCTTACTAAGAAAAGAAAATGGCTTGTCTGTAAAATGTAAGAATTTAATGGTATGCTGTTGTTGTCTGCCAACAATGAGCTAAAGAGGTTAATGGATCACAGATCTGGCAAACAGCCACGCTGTCTCCACCTGGATGTTTAACTGAGTAATCTGGGTTAAGGTTTGGTGCTACTTTTTTAATCAGAGCATGAACTGTTGGTAAATAAAAGTTGGGTTTTATGCAGCTTTCTTTTTCCTTTTTTTTTTTTTTTTTTAATTCCTCCCCGAAAACAGAACCACTAATCATTGATCTCGACTCGCACAGCGGGAGGAGCAAATGAAAACAGGCGGCGGCCTCCCCCTCTCCGCAGGTTGGGGCGCTGCCGCCGTTCGTGGCCGCCGGGCACTACCTGACATTCCTCGGGAACGCATCAGCGTCTGCTCCTTCCTCCTCCCGGGATGCCAAACTCGAGGGCCCAAAACCCGAGAGGAACACTCTCAGAGGTGCTCTACACACACCTCTTTCCCAAGGAAACTCCACTTGCAACTCCGAAACCACCACCTGGAGCCACGTCTCCCTCGAAGGAGTGGGGTGTGTGGGGTGTGATCCGTTGGGGGGGTTGGGTTTTGGGTGTTATTTTTTTTTTTTTTTTTAAGAAAGAGATGTTGAAAGAGCTAACTGTCGCCAGGAAGGGAAAGCACACAAAAAGTATATAGCTCCTCCTCTCCCATCTTGCATGTTCCTTGGGCACACTGTCAGAGAAGCCAGGCAGCAGCGGCAGCGTTATAATGCAAATCACAAAGCGAGCAACTTTCAATGCTGTTGTGGCTATTTTTGATCTTTCCCCAGAATGGGCTTTTTTTGGTGTGCGTGTTGCTTATCCCCCCACCCCGCCCCGCTCTCCGTTTGACTTTACAATCATGCCCTCCCTCCTTACTCCGCTTGCTCCCCCCACCTCTCCCAAAACACCCGGCAGTAATGATGCACCGTCCTCGGTCCTCTCCAGCGGGTCACTCTGCTAGGGAAGGAGGTGAGCAGCCGAGCTGGGGGAACGGCGTTTGCAGGCGTGCAGCGGGGCCCCGCACCGCTGCCCGGCTCAGGCGGGCCCTCCCGGCTGCTGCCTCATTCCTCCGCCGCTGCTCCTGGGCCCTGCTGGCAGCTCTTGGGGGGCAGCCGGCTCCCCATCTCCGCCCCTCGCTTCTCCCCCTCCAGTTGCGTCCCGGCGGCTGCAGCCTCCCAGCGCCGCCCGAGTGCCTGGAGGAGCCCGGCCGCTGCCCGCGGAGGAGCCAGCGCCGGCGGAGGGCCCTGCCCTGCCCTTCCCTCGGCCGCAGGGCGAGCCGGCACCACCTGGCTGCGTCGCCCGCCTAAGCGGACTGGGAGAGAGGGAGGGAAGGAGGGGAAAAGGGAGGGAAGGAGGGAGGGAAGGAAAGAGGGAGGCTCCTCCATACGCGGGGAGAGGCTCCGGCTTCTCAGCTGGGCGCTACCGGCAGCGGCAGCCGCTGTCGTGCTGCACCGCGGGCGGTGACGGCCCCTGGCGCGGCGGGACCGCAGCACTGGGGCGGGGGGCTCAAACCCCGGCTGGAAAGTAGAGACAGAGTTTTGTGGTGGATTTTTTTTCTTTCCTTTCCTAGTGATTGGGCTTTTTTAATTATCGTTATTTTTAATCCCTCCCCCCACCCCGCTCTCCCCCTTCCCCCGGCGGTGCGTGTGCCAGCGAGGAGGATGCGCGCCTCCCCCAGCCCGTTCCCCGGCAGCTCCCGCCGCGGCGGCGGGGCGCTGGGGGCCGCGGGGCCGGGGGCGCGCCGGGCCGCACCTGGTCGCAGCGCGATGCGCGGGCTGCGTCCCCTGATCTCCCCCGCCGCTCCCCGCCGCCCCTCGGTGCCCGAATCTCCGCTCGCTGGTGTCCAGCGTCGCGCACACACGCACACGCCGTCACGCACGGAGACACTCACTCAGTGACTCGCAGCACTCTGCCGAGCTGCCCAAGCTGCCGAGCAGCACAACGCAGCGCCGCGCAGCCCGCCTGGAGCCCCCTCCCTCCCTCCATCCATCCCTCCCTCTCTCTCTCTCTACTCCTCCTCCTCCCTCGCTCCCGCCTGCCGCTCTGAAGGATGCCCGGTAAGTAGCGGCGAGGACCGGCACCTCTGCCGATGCGTGATCTGAGGGGTTAGGGACTGCTTTATACTGCTGCCGCCCGCCGGGGGGGGCGCGGGGAGAGCGGAGGGGAGGTGACAGTGATCCGAGGCAGGAGGCGGCGTGGCTCGCCGGGTGCTCCTCAGAAGGACTTTTAGCTGCGCGGCCGGGGCTTGAATGTGGGCGCCGAGGGACGGGGTCTGTGCACCGCAGCGGGCACCGGCCGGGGCGGGGGCCCTTCGTCTGCGCTGCGGGTTGCTGCCTGCAGCACCGTGGTGAGTACGGGGCTCTGCGTCTCGCCGGGGTCCCCTGGGGACGGGTAAGGTGTGGAGGGTGCCCTGCCGTGCTTGGGGCTCCCTCCTTGGCGGCTGCACTCCGCGCCGCGCTGGGACCGGGGCACGGAGAGAGCAGTGCCCCCGGTACGCCCTGGGGACTGTCCTCTGCTGCTCCCCACCTCGGTTTTGGTCACGTCCCTGGGGACTGCCGGCGCCGTCCTGTGTTTCGGGAGGTGCGATGTCACCGATCGGACACAGAAGGAGCTCCGCCGGGCGCTTCACCTGCGGAGAGGAGCACCCAGGTGCTGCGCGCCCGGGCGTGGGGAGGAGAGCGGAGCCCTGGCCGGTACGAGAGGGTGCCCGCGGCTCCCCTGCCCTCTCCTCGTCCTGGATGCTCCCTCCTCCTGCTCTGCAGTGGGCTCCGGTGGCAAAACGCTCGTCCCTTAGGGAAGCGTAATGTTTGCAAAATGTTTGCTGTCAATTAGCGGGTGGCTCTGCTCAGCTCGGGTTTGCGCACGGCTAACTCCGCTTAGGCAGGAGCTCAGCTCCGGCTACCAAATGCCAGGGACACAGGGCAAGGGGCTTTTTGTTCTCCTAGACTGCTTGCTGCGATTTGTGGGAAACACGTATAAAAACTCACAGTTGCTGGAGATTTTTAAGTGGACCTCGGTAAATCACTGAAATATTTTTTTTCTTACTTTTACTGTGTGTACTTTGACAATGATCTCTTCTCAGTGTGTTTTGCATCCTGGGTATGATAACTCCCCCGTAGAAGTCAATGGCAAAACTCCCAATTGACTTCAGAGGAAAACGGTTCTGTTCAGTACAGAATGAAAGGGAATGTACGGAAGGCAAAGGGATGGTGAAGTGAGACAGGTGTATAAAAGATGGTGGAGAGAGATGTATAAAAGAAACTTCATTTTTAAAAGCAGGATTTTTGACTGAAGAGCTTTAGCAGCACTGTGTTAGAAATATCTTCTAGATTTTCATTGCCACTTTGCACTGGAATGATTTCTTAATGCGTGTGATATCAAGATGGGCTGAAGCCCATTGCTTTACCCACAGATACTATAAAGTATTACTTAGTACCTTATACTTTTGCAATGCTGATTATCTTTGTTCTCACTAAAAAGTTGAAAACAGAGGGAGACCACTTAGACAATTAGATGGGCTCCCATTGACTTCAGTGGCCTGTAATCAGGCCCAGAAGGGCTCAATAGAGAAGTAACAAGAGAAATGTAGTACAGTTTGTAAGGAAAGGTGTTGCATAAGCATTTAACTCATGAACACCCTCCCTCTAGAGAGTAGAAAAATCTAAATGTACATTAATTTTTTATCCCATTTTTAAGAACTCTTTCACAGCACAGATACAAATAAGAAAGAATGCTTCTGATTAATAATTAAAATGCCCATATTCATATGGACTACAAAGAAGATTTTGTGCAAAAAAGAAAAATCCATTAGCAAATGGAAGTTCTAGTTCGCAGAATGTCCTCTGCTCAGTGCAGCACTTAGATTGGGAGTAGGCAGATATGTAATGAAGCACCAAATAAAAGTATTGATATTCAAATGGAAAAAGCTAGTCTTATTCCTGTAACCTGACTAACCACTGTCAATTGCTTGGAATACCTTAAAAAAGAAAATGTGATTCTTAATGTTTTTCAAATCTAAGTGTTGAAAGAACCCCCAAAGTGCTGAATGTGGTAAAAAAACTTGTCAAGTATCAGAAATATGCTACATAAAGAATGTGATTATTACATTATAGGTGTGTTGGTGTGACACTGGCTGGTTGCCAGGAACTCACCAAAGCCATGCTATCATTCTCCTCCTCAGGTGAATGGGGGAGAGAAAATGTATCAAAAAGCTCTTGGGTTGAGACAAGGACAGGGGGATCACTCAGTGGTTATTTCACATGCAAAGCAGACTCAGCTTGATAAAATTTGTTTAATTCATTACCAGAGTAGAATAATAAGAAATAAAAGATAAATCTTAAACAGCTACCTTTCCCCTACCCACCCCCAACTCAACTTCCCTCCATTCCCCTTCTTCCCAGGCTTAACTTCACACCCTAACTCTCTACTTCCTCTCCCCCATTGGTGCAGGGGAAACAGGGAATGAAGGTTGTGGTCAGCTTATCGTATACTGTGTCTGCCACTCCTGTCTCAGGGGTAGGACTCCTCACACTCTTCCCCTGCTTCAGTGTGGTGTTCATCCCACGGGAAGTAGTCTTTCATGAACTTCTCCAATGAGTCTTTCCCACGGCCTGCAGTTCTTCATGAGTTGCTTCAGTGTGGGTCCCAAACACAAGGTACGCTCCTTCAGGTACACACTGTTCCAGCGTGGGTACCCCACAGGGGGATGCTGCTCCTCATCTCTCCAAAGGACCATAGGTCCTGCCAAGAGCTTGCTGCAGTATGGGCTTCTCATGGTGTCACAGCCTCCTTTGAGCATCTACCTACTCTGGCATGGGGTCCTCCATGGACTACAGGTGGATCTGTGCTCCACCGTGGACCTCCACAGGCTGCCTCACCATGATCTTCACCACGGGCTGCAGGGGAATCTCTGCTCTGGCACCTGGAGCACCTCCTCCCCCCCTCCTTCTTCACTGACCTTGCTGTCTGCAGAGCTGTTGCTGTCACATATTCTCACTCTTCTCTCTGACTGCAGTTTCTATTGCTCAGGGTTTTTTTTTCTCCCTTCTTAAATCTGTTATCCCAGAGGTGCTACCACCACTGCTGATGGTCCATCTGCCTTGGCCAGCAGCAGGTCTTGGAGCTGGCTGGCACTGGCCCTGTTGGACACGGAGGAAGCTTCTGGAAGCTTCTCATAGAAAGCACCCCTGTATTCCCTGCCACTACCAAAACCCAGTACAAGAAGAAATATAACCTTTCTCAGTAATGGTTCAATAATAATATTTCCCTTTTAAGCACAAGTTTGTGTTAATAGGCAAGTATAAAAAAAAAGTTTGAGGTGCTGCACCTCTTGTTCAGCTTTATTAGTAGGCATCTGGTAGAATTGTCATTGAAGTGAACTGATTGTGTCACTAATACTTAACTGTGAACAGATTAAGGTGTTAGTGTTACAGTTGGGAAAAAAAAAACAAACCTACAAAATGGACAAATGCTTCACTGATTATCTCTTCTCTCCTTGCAAGTACAAAGGCAAGACAAACACTTTATTCTTTAAATGTCCTATTACAGGTTTCTTTCCAATTTTCCTATGAATTTAAATGTTTCTTTTATCATGTGCCATATATGGAAGTGTAAGGGTATATATTTTTGAGACATTGCCTGGAGAAAAATTTTATTCATGCTACTTTGTTGCTTCCTGTATTTTACACTCTATCTACTGTTTGCTCACACATTGTAATGCCACAACCTATTTTTGTTGATAATACTTCCATTTGAACTCAGTTATGAAAAATACGGTAATAATTTCCATATTAGGAGTTGTGAACTTTTTTTTTTTTCTTTTTTTTGGTGGGGGGGGAGGGGAGGAGAGGGAAGTTATGGTTCTTTTTTTAGTGTCCAAGGAAGGTGTAATGCTTGTTGCTTTCTTGGATGAAGAAAGTCTGCAGTTCTAAAATTGAGGATATGTATTTGAATAAATCTTTGGGTTTGTCTGAGAGCCATTGTTTGGAATTCTGTATTTTTTTCATTTTGGTGTTTCAATACTTATTCTTCACCTGAAGAAGGTTCTTGTGGACAGCATCTTCAAAATACAAATTTAGGTTTTTAAGGCTTACCTGTAACTGAAGAGTATATAAGATTTGAGTATTTAAAGCTGGATTGAATGAAGCCACATAATGAAGTATCGGGAAACTCCAGGACATGATTCTAAATAACCACTACTCAATTTTAGCATCTTTATAAACCTCAACCTGTTTTGAGAAATAAGTGCTATTCATCTTTATTCAGATTACTATTTCAAGAATGTTTCTGCTGTCCCTTGTCTGACTCTGAAACATGTTTATGCCCTTGTATTGCTATGGCTGTTAAGTGAATGATAGCCAGTATTTACAAGTCTCTTGGTATTGGAATCTAGGAAGCAATATTAGTGGGATTCTCGAAAGTCACCTGAATTTTGACATTATTACACTTTTAAAAACATTTTCAACATAAATTTTATTGTTCGTTAATCCTAGAACACATTAATCAGATAATTTATTTAGAACTATATTCTTCTATTCAACAATTTAAGAACAAAAGCCTCCACTGTCGCTCAAATCAATCAAAATATTGGGTTTAGGTTATACATTGTACATATGGAACATGGCATGTAAAGCAGATGGTATGTAAAATTATGCATAGCATGTCTGGAGAGCCATACAATATCTAAATGCAGTGCAACAGAACAAGGAAAGAGTGTCACGTGCAACTTAAAATATCAATCACTGGACTATGTCTAGTCTCAACTGTGCTTTGTTTTCCTGTGTGTGTGTGTTCAATTTTCTCTTACTGCAGTCAGGGCATTTCCTTGACAATATGATCTTCCCTAGAAAAACATGCAGACTGAAACGATATGCTACTGGCTAAGTGAAATAAAGATGGATATGCAAGAAAAACTAGTTGAGATCAGTTTGGGTTCAGAACACAAATGCATGTAAATTAAACAAAAAACAATAAGAACAGAGCTTTCAGTCTTTTAAGGAAAATGGCCCGACACCATTTACTACCAAGACTGTGTTTTTCTATGTTATTTATGCTCTTGGTTTGCCCAACTCAGCGATAGCACTTAACAGTACTTCTGTCCTGTTGCATAAATACTGTGTTAACTCCACAATCTCTCTCTTACTCTCTCTCTTAAGTATTACAAGTCTGTAAGCACAAAATTTCTTCCTGAACAAACAAGCATTACTGTGCATTGTTAACACAATCAGATGAAATGGTAATTGCAGAAAGATTCACATCAGCAAAACCCTTAAATAAATATTAGTCCTTAAGCATGTGTTGACCTCAAAGGGACCTAATCACATTTTGTTGAACAAAGATGCTTTTGTGATCAATGGCCATGAAAAGTAATAATTTCTGCAAGTTTATTCAAGTGTTTAAATCCGTGGTTATAAAACATTTTCAGCATTAGACAACATTACATTTAACTTCTAGGGGGAAAGCTTTAAATATTTCTGGCTTTTTTTTTTTTTTAATGTTTTGTATACTTTAGAAGTATTGCAAGCTATTAATTGTTTTAAAAAGAGTTGCACAGCTGTACTCTTTCATATTTCTAGTCGAAAAGAACTAAGATAAGATGTAGACGTTGACGTTTATAGTGAAGGACTACTACAAAATGAACTTTATATATAATACCAGGAATTAACAGTGCATGAGGTAGACTTTAATAGGCAATTCTGTAAGATTCAGACATTTTTCAAGAAGTCCAATTGAAGACATTCCCACATGTTTAAACTACTACATATCCCCAAACATGTTTAAAGCTTTTTAAGGTACCCGAGTTGATAGGGAGTGTTTCTCAATAATAAATAAATAAACAAATAAATAGGTAATTCTTGTACATTTTGTACACTAACGCTCATAGTCTTCATGGATTGTATTTTTTGCAACACTGTTGCTTAAAATACAGCTCTCTGTCTCGGGGATTAAAGTAGCACATTTGTTCTTATATGTTACAGAACAGTGTCTGTGAATTAATTTCTTTTTGGAAATTAAAGAACTTTTATCCATTCACATCACTGTAATACAATCTTATGTTATAATGGCTTGAACAATGTTGACTGCACACAGTTGCTGGAGCCTCCAAAGAACTGTCATAAATAAAATTTTTAGACTGTATTATATCAGACACATATTCAAAGCCTATCAAGGGATGGTGGGATTTTACGTAACAGCACAAATTTATAAAAAATATCTGTGAATACCAAAAATTATTGGTAAAATTACTTAATAAACCAATTTATTATATATGTATATATATATATATATATATGCACACTTTTTCTTTGGAATTATGCAAATGTAGTATTAATATTTATGAATTAATCCTATGTAGAATTAAGTGGAAAGTGAAACAACAAATAAGGGATTTGTCCTCTACAACAGGTACTTAAGCTTGCTCAGCAGCATGTAAACTTTCTGCGCTAGCTGATGGACTTTCAACCTACATCAAAACCTTCCTCTTCAACCTGACATTGCTGCTATGATGACAGCATTAGAAAACTGACTCTCATGGGAGACAAGTCAGTTTACATCAATGGAGATGGATTTACACTGCATCCTGAATTCTGTGCAGACAGGTTTGTTTCTATTTTTCCTCTTACCACTATAGAAGGCATGACTTTTGCCAGGTATACAGACACAGCTGAATTTGGCAAAACCCAGAATGAACGTAGAAACAAAGTTGGAAATGGTAGAGATATAGCAAAATGAAGTAAAAAATATATTAGGATGTGTTTCATTGGGTTTTTTTCAAGGGAGGAAATAATGCACTCTTATGAAAGATGCTTAAAACAAAAGCAAAACATAAAATAAGTGCAACTGAGGTTAAAAATAAAATTATGAAATTTGAGTTACCTAACATGTTCTGGCCATGGGAGAAGTAACTAAAGCTGACATACCAATAGAACAGGAACCTCAGAAGAAGACTAAAGCCAGAAAATAACCACTTCCTATGTTGGAAATCCAGATGGCCCTAACAGATTTTGTGTGCATTTGTATACACATTTATCTGTGTGTATACATGTGCATACATATATAATTTTTTTCTTTTAATATCAAAATCTGTATAATGCTCTACTTTGTTACTGCCTGATTTCCTCACCCCAGCAGGGATTTGCTGTTTGTTCTTCCTGTATGACCATCAAGTTACAGAGGAAGATATGACAGCACAATAAATAGCTGAGAGTGGTTAAACTGTTTCCTGAAGGTAAAACAGCAGGGTCTAATGGTTCTCCTGTAGAATGTTTTAAACCCAAGGCTATAAATAATAGCCAGTGCTGTCAAAGTAAAAAAAAAAAAAAAAATAGTAGCCAAATCCCAAAAAGGAAGAAAATGAAATGAGCCTGCACTTCAGTGTCTGAAGCCAGTGCTACATTATGTCCTGAAAAATATGAATCTGAAAGATATTTTGCCAGCTATAGGCTAGTGTCATCTACAATCACAGTTAAGATCTTCCTGTTAAGACTTGAAAAAGCAACTACAATCTTACTTTGGAGAAACAGGAAAGATTATCAGTGAATGTAATGTGAAGCTTTTAGGAAACGGAAAATGACAGTAGAGCAGTGGAGAATTTATTAGAGCATTTTTTAAAATACAGTAAATAGATATACCATTTTTTCTTAAAAACTTTTGAGGCTGAAAAGACAGTTGACTGGACTGAATGGAGCTAACTTTGGCATGATGTCAGAAGTAAGATTTGGGAGAAAATATGTTAGACAATTTGCTGCTGTATGTCCTCACCTTTGTAAGTGATGTATAAGTATAAATAATGTCAGAGGTGGCAGCAAATTCCTGCCTCTTGTAAAAGGATTAGTCTCAAATGTAAAGTAAACCAGATTTTCAATAGGAAAAAAACCTGTCAGTGGAGAATCTATCAATATAGTCAAACAACATGTCTTTATTTGTCTTTTGGTGGAAAATTTCATTCCTGAGTGGTGATGCACAATCTGTATAAAATATTATAATCTTTTTGGCAAATAATTCTGCAAAAGAAAATATTACTGATAAGCTTTTTACCAACCACAGAGTTTTCACTCAGAGGAAAAGAAGATTTGAGGAGAATTAGTGAAAAATTTCTCCTAGGATTAGAAGTTCTCAGTTTGCATATGAAAAAAAAACCTGATTACAACTGACTGCTACTCTTTCAGTATACTGTATTCAGTCATCTTGAAATAAGAATGAAGTTCACTTCCTTCAGGTATAGCCTAAAACATGGGCTTCAAAAAGCTGAACTGTGCAACCGCAGATAATGGAAACTCAGACCTTCATTCGGAAGTGCCTAAAACCGTGTAATTTCTGTGGTTGCTTTTGCAGCAGTTCCTTCAGGACTGTTCCCTGGCTGCAGATGAGGTAGAACATGAATCAAACAATTTTTTCCTCCCTTATATATTGAATCTACAATGTCCACCTTACACAACTTAATAGCAAGAAACAACAAAGTATGACTTTCCTGGCAGAGGCTTCACTTATGAGAATTACCCTTGAACAGAAATTATTTTCTTTAACAAAAATGTATTGAAAAGACCTGTCATTCAGATTCGTCATTTTTCTTCTTCTGTAACAAAGCAAACTAGAAATTTTCTATTTGTTTGTTTCAGAACCAAATAACATATAAGTTTTTTACTGATGTGTGTAATTTTTATTTTCTTTTCTGCTATTCTTTTTTTTTTTTTTTTTTGTGGAAACAGGAAAGAATTTCAATGCGGAAAAGAGGAGAAATAAGGGGATAAAAATAGTTTCTAAACTTTCAAACAATTTTCTCTTTTACAAAAAGTAAATATACCTGATTAATGTCTCTTTGTTATTCATCACCTTGAAAATATTCTGTATTAAATTTAAAAAATCAATTTTATCTTATGTCACTTCAGAATGGATCAAAACTTTTTATTATGAAAATCTTTTCTTTGAAGATATTTCAGTCGACTCTCAAGAAAAAACTTGTAGCTGCTTGAAATTTCTTTCAAATTTAGATTTTTCGGACATATAAGTTTATTGAAAACAGAGCTGTCTGCAGAAAAGACATATTTTCATATATTTTTGTGCACTGTGATCATATATTATGAATTAGGAGATATTTTCCATTTTTTCTTAATCTATAAGGTGATTTTTTTGTAAAAATAAGAAAGTAAGATATTGAAAGAAGTCCCCAGAATATTGACACAAGATTCTTGATTTGTCCCAAATTAAATTTTTTTTCTTCCTAAACTTTGAAGATTTTAAACTTCCTTTTGCAGCTTCCAAAAAATAATTTCAAAATCTCCAAACATTTTTCCTGATGGGGAGAATATTTCTTGCACCGTTTCAAAGCAGACACTACATTGGGTAGACCATGTTTTTAGTCTAATTAGAGGTATTCCATGTGCTTTCTTGGAAAGGTACTGGCTTAGTGGAAGGTTGATTATTTTATTCTTGAATACACTGAAGAAAACATTAGGTGAGAAGAGAAAGGAAGAGGAGAGGAAGTGTCTCTTTACCATAGCTAAAGAAAGCAGTGAGTGAGAAATCAGGTGTGTCTTTTTAACAACTTTAACAGGAAAATTCCGTCTGACTTAACAATATATAGGCTGAGAAAGTAGAATTAAAATGTAGATAAAGACTTAGTGTGCAGCTGGAAAAAAAAATCTAATTTTCCTAGTCCAGTTTTTCAGCACCTTAAATTGAATGTGTGTTGTTTATATGACTTGACATGGATCAGTAAGTAGTGCTTATGGACGAGACAGCTTGCCTCTAGACTCGGCTGTGTATCAGCACCAGTGCACTGGGTCAATATGGAAAGCACAGCATGGAGATACAGTGTAAATCCCCAGCATGGTGGTAGACAGAAGCTGGCCACTGACGTCTGTTTATCCCCCAGGGACACAAAATAACAGATTTGTCAGGGTTTGTCTCTTTTATTCCACTAATAATGAGAGAATAATTGGGAATGTTTATTGTTGGGAGAGTATTTGGGAATGTTTGTTGCTTACATGTTTGGTGTTTTGTTTTTTGGTTTTTTTTCTATTGCAGCTGCATTTCTGCTCCTTGCCTATAATTTTTATAAGTAAATTGCTCAATGCAAGGCCTTCCTCTAGCCTGAAGGCCAGCCAAGCATGGCTAGTTCCATATGGTTAAGCTCCCTTAGCCTCCGAAGCACAGGCTGCATCCAGTCTGCCCCTTGGGAACAATCCCCAGGCTGGGCTAGTGCCCTAGCTGTGCCCAGGAAACCCTTGGGAGACAGCTAGTCAAGTACCCAAGATCAAAAAAGTGTCAGAGACTGCCCTGAGATTTTATGTTTTAGAAAAAAATTTAGTTCCAGGGCATGAACCCATGCCCTACCACTATTTAGTTCATTTCCATAGATGTAGTCCTAGTATTATTTAGGTCAGTCTGGCTCCAAATACATTAACATTGTTTATTTGCTTTTCTTGTTAGGAATGAACTTAACTCATTTATAAGTGGTGCTACTACAACCCAGCATGACATTTTTGCAAATAGTGAAAGGGGGGCTAATGTTTGTTTGTAACAGTCATAAACTGTGATATATGCAATAATATTCTGAAAGCATTGGAAGATTTGAATGTGGTAAAATGTTTTAGGAAATGGTGTTCTGCAATATTTATAGTTACATTTCTCATAATGCTGGGTTTCAGTTTATACAGGAAATATTATTGTAGGAAAGTTATTACCTATTTACAGTGCATTTGTTATCAGAAATTTATAATGTGTTGAAAAATCTGTTTTTTCAGAGATACAAAGAAGTGAGGGTACAAGCACTTTTCAAAGATACACTACTAATTTTTGCAGAGAATGCAAATGGAGACAAGAATCCTTATTTGCTAGAATACTGAGTATTCTGTGTGTCAGGAAAAAAAAAAGACAAACCTTTTAGGGTGTGATCTCAGAAATCAAACTCCTTTCTTCTTTAAAATACAGACTTTTTAGCTAACTGAAGATTATGTTTACACAGGATAGTTGGATACAGTTCAAATAATTGATTGTATGATTGTGGACTAATTGCATAAGAAAAACAGTATTTAATTTAGTTGTGGGGAAAAATAAATTTAATTTATTATTTTATTAATTTATATGATTGTTTTATTATTAATAATTTTATTAATTTATATAATTCTTATCTTAAGTTTTTGTTTCTTGGTATTTAGCATCATTGTGCATCTTTTGCAACATCTACTCATCTTAGTATGATGTAGTTACTAGAAAAGTCATCTTTTCTACTCTTTCTTCATCTTTTATTGGTGAGCTTTTTCAAGGTTTTATATTCTTTCACTGATGCAGGATAGCACAGCTTCAAAAATAGGAACTATTAATCTGGTTGTGGGTAAATTGAAATGTTGCCTAGAAGAGATTCTACTTCTCATCATAATCCTTCAGTACCAGTTTTGTGGTTCAGGGGTTGCATACGTAAATTACAGTGCTCTTGGGGGAAAGATAGCTAGCAGAGAGCTAATAATTTCTCACCAATGGTAAAATAATTGCCTCCAAATGCTGTGACCCCAAGTGTGTGGTAAGACTGAATCTCAGGGGGAAAATCATGGGGTCCCAGTGCCTTCTCTCGACATTGCTTTCAGTTTGGGCTCCAGCAAGCTGCATTTATTTATTACTTTTGGAGGCTTCAAATTAGGAGAAATAACAGATCTAAATTTTGTAGCCATTTCTTTCTCTAAGAAATATCTTAGGATATCTCTCAAGAGAGTTTCAATGAGTCTGATTTAACTACAGCATAAGCACATATATAATGAACTTGAACCCAATCTTAAAAAAAAAGGATCTGAATCTGATAAATCAGCAATAGTCAAGTATCAGTTTTATTGTTCAGTAGGAGCTATTTGGCTTGACCAAGAAAGTGAAGATTTTTTTAGAAAATTGAAACTTAATGAAGCATACCAGGAGTTCTAGCTTAGCTTTGTTTTGGGAGCTGAGGTGATATATATAAGTCACTTACTTTGCTTTAGTGAAATCACCGAGTTCCCTAAAATTCTTCATGCTTGGAAAATTGCATCTAGCATGTAACTCCACAGATATATTTAGAAACAATAGGGTAGTAATATATATTGAAAGATCCCTGGTAAAAAATTGAGAAAGATACTGTATGACTATTCATTATATATGTCTGCATATTGATTTCTAATTTATTCTTAAATATATATTGTACATACTCTTACCTAAATATAAATACATTTTTTCAGTTGGTATAGCATGTAATGATTAAGGAGACCTGAGTGTGTTCTAAAAAGTTTAATTTATTTATCAGTGATACTCAAAAAGGAATAGTTAAGTAAGTAGATCTAAAGCTGGCCTGCAGCTTCTTTGGTGTGTCTGAAGCATGTCTACTCTCTCCAACTGTAATTCATGATCTGAAGAGCATCCTGCTCCTTGCATCCTGCTGTAACGCCTCTAGTGCTTCTGCCTTTATCTTCAGTTTGGTCTGCAGGGATGGTAGCTCTCAGCTGATGAACACAAGTCATTTAGTGCAGAAGGAGAGGAATTCATACCACGCAGTTGCTAATGGATAGCAATCTAGTAGCCATTCTCAAATCTGTGTCAGACACAGAAGGTACTACAAGTTTGAGATTTCCTGAGGTGTCTTTCTTTTGAAGCTGAGGCTTTTTCACCCAACCTGTTTCTTGGAAAAAGCTTCACAATTATGACCTAGTTTTGCAAATCACTTTGCAGGCTGCCTCAGTATCAAAACATCGTAATTTGTGGTGATAAATTGCCTATTAAATATTTCAGTCTATTTTATAAAGGTGCCTTGAACAGATGTTAGGCTGAGACATTCAGGGAGAAAGATCATGACACATTTGGTGACAATGTGGTATTGCTGCCAATAGCTTCCTATAAACTGCGAAAAAACAGATGTTACTCTGGACAAAATTGTACCCTCCTCTTGACTGCTTTCAGCAGGGGGCAGGTCTGACCTCACTCCCCAAGCTAACCTTGAAGCTGCTCTTACCGTGATGGAGACCTCTCGATTAGCCTGGTCCTGCAACTGTTTGACACATGCTTCAAAATTGTCCTAGCCTGACTGTTTCAGCTGCCACCTCCAATGTGATACTGTCTGCTTATAACTCAAAGTATAACTCTGTCATACATACACTTAGTGCAGTATGGTTCTTAAAAAGCATTTTAATCTGCTGGCATTTTAGTTCGTAGGCCTCTGGGGTCAGGTTGAAAAATTACACTAATGCTGAACTTACTCTGATATTCTGGGCAGCCCTCTGAATTTTAAATAACTATCCTCAGAAGGCTACCCTTTTCAAAAATTATCTTAAAGACTGCACACAGAATTTTAAGCTCAGTTCGGTTAATAGCACACTGATATGCAGGCTGAAACTTATAAAAATGCGGGGTAAGAATCTCTGAATTTATAGATACCAGCAGTTATTTTAGTTTTCATTATGTGAGTATCTGGTCCTACAGTGCTAACTATATGAGTTCTGTATTACTGTAATTGTTAATATTTGCATATGAATTAACTGTTCTGCATTGTTGATTTTGTAGTTGAGTGCATATTCAAATATGATGGATTATTTTGAAACCTATATAGGGAATGATCCTTTTATAATCTGGAAGTAGGCAAGATGAAAGATACAGGTCTGTTTTTCCGACTAATGGCATTCCTTAATCCATTGTCTTACATGCACATAAAGAAAAAATAAGATTACTGCCTTTAGAAAGATTTGTGTAAGTATTTCATATTTAGCTTCTTACTATTCCTTCTTCCAATGATCTAGTTGTATTGTTACTGATTCTCATCATGTAGTGATCTTCGTGACACCCACCCAGCCTGTGTTTCACAGCTTCTTCTTCTTCTTCTGTGGCCTCACCTATTGCAAAATTGAATCTGATGATACTTGCTTGTCCAGCTCAACTCATTGGTCCTCATCTGGTCCTTTACCACCTACCTCCTCCGATCTGACCCTACCCTCAGACTCTTTCCAAACCGCAGATTGCAGTGGGCATCCAGCCATGGAATGGGACCAGATTTTGGGCACAAAATAAACCCCACTGCTTCCAGGCAGGGACTGAAACCCGTTAGCCATCTGTTCTGCCTGATCATTAGGGATAAAGGCTACCCAGAGGTAGTTTTTAACAAGGCTTTGAGCAAGTGTACCTTTTCCAATTTATCTGAACCACCTCTTTCTTTCAGCTTTAGGGGCATGATAAGTATTCTGTATTCTCTGAATTGAAATCAAATTTTGAAAAGCTGAAAACAGTTCCCAATTCACAGCACATCTTCTTACTCAGCTTGACTGGAGCTGTTCTCCTTTGGGAGGAGGTCTTTCTGAGCCAGAGGGAAAGGAAGTATGAGCTCAGTATATTCCTTGTTCTACCAGCTGCCATCAAATATATTCATCTTCCCTTCGAGGAACTATAAGTCCAGATCCATTCAGACTGTGCACCCTGATGAGACAAAGTGTCATCTTCCATGATAGGTGATGAGGCTGTGGTTCCAACCTTTTTTTTTTTTTTTTGTCACATCTAATGAAGAATGCCAAAACAGATGTGTTTCACTTCCAGGAGCAGAATGAAGCAAAAAGCCTAGGATGGCAGCTGCACTGAAATCTTGCAGCATGCCCTGTATCTGGACTGTGAGAAAAACAGATTCTTTGGCTGCCCAGATAAGTCACAGTCTTTTCTGAATGCTCCAGCAGGCTCTAGCAAGGAGGTTTAGCAACTTCTCATCTACCCTGTGTTAGAAAAGGCTTATTAACTCTGCCAAGTGCCCAGTCCTTTGCTAGTTAGCAAAGAGTTTCTAGAATCCTTCCTTGGCACCTTTTAAGATCGTGTATCTTATTTTTAGATTGACAGCAAACTGTGCCTGGAAGTGACATTTGCAAGCTATTCTTTCTGGGGCTGAATGGCTGCTTTTGTGTTAGATGTGTGATGCATAACACACCAGTTCTGCTCTTTGAGTAGAAGGAGGGCAGGGTTTGCTTCAGAGACTTTATTTTATCCTTGTCCTAGTCTAAAATCATTGCCTCCATATGAACTAAGTGACTTTCTGATTTTTGGTTAAGGTAGACATTACTGTCTGATTCTCCACAGGAGCCTTTTGGTACAAATATGTTCCAAATAATACAAGTAAGAAAGTAATGATAATGCTTTATATTATTTACAAAACAAACCAGAAGGAAATAATCTACAAATAAACCATTAATTTAGTAAACAAATTGTTAATGTCTATATAGAAGATGTAAAGATATATCATGAAATCCCTATGTCTTTTGATGGTCAGACTCCTCCTTTGAAAATTTTGATTGGGGTCCTTATGAGAATAGTCCTGCTGTCAAACTATTCTGCTTGATTAGTAGCCCATTTTCTCATTTGGGGATATCTTTGCTGAAAAAGAAAAAAAAAAAGAAGAATCAAATTGTAATTTCATTGCCTTTTGCTTCCTCTTGGGAAATACACATCACCCTTTTTGTGAACTGCAATTGTGATTGTTATCCAGCTGATTCAGGTCTTGAGTAACAGAATACTGTATTACTTGCTTTCATAATGCTACAGTGATCCATCTCAATTTTTCATTCATATGAAGAATAACCTATGTTTCTTATGCTTTTCTCTCTCCCAGAATTCAACCCAGAATTTCAATGTCACAACATCTATGCAAAAATAATCTACTTCATCATATATCATTCTTAGCAGCATCACACTTTCACCTTTTCAAAATTAGATGACAAATTAATAAATTGGTGTTTGTTCCAATCATAATGGAAAACTGTGACTACTTAACAGTCTCATGCCCTCCCTGTAATTGAAATTTGCAAATATTAATGAGATTATACCACTGTTCTGTCAATAAATATTACCAACTGGGTTCACTTGTGTAGAGGTCCTGGGATTTCTGCAGAATAGTTTTGCATTGTCACTCTAAAGATTTCATAATATACCTAACAGATTATAACTATCTTTTTTAATTAACTCAAGTCCTCTCAAACTTTATATCACATGTCATGGATGTAAAGCATGCAGTTCTTGCACATGTAAGCAGACAGGGAGGATGCACACTGATGTGACTGTCACTTATGAAGAGTTACAACTATTTGGAGCCTTGAAGTTGCAGCCTTAGCTGAAAACAACTGAATGACAGATAATCTAGATCCGTCCTGGGTGTAACTTGTTCCTGAATGAATATATATATATATCCTGGGCAAAAAACATCCAGCACTGTCTCTGGGAGACACAGTCGAAAGCTCCTACCTCATTCTTATGTGTCAGTTTTGCATTAAAAAGTGACCCTGTAATTAGCAAACTCCTTAGTTCCTTGTGAAAAGCTGCTGGAACAAGATAAATGCTTTTGCAAAGGCCCTGGCACAGCCAAAGCTAAATGTTTGTATGTACATAGAAAACTGGAACACTGTATGTGATAGCACCACTTGGTGACACCTGTCATACAAATATCAGCATTGGGGCACTTCTAACTACCTTAGTTATGTTTAATAACTGTGAGAAGTCAACATGTGGTTTTGAAGGGCTTATACATTTCTGAAAATGTCCCTGAACTGAAATCTCTAGGATCAGCCTATTGCTGTAGGTACCTGGAAAGTTCAAGGAAAATGGTTTAGTTTTTTAATTTTAAGGAAAAACTCTGCAATCATATTAATTGTTAAAAAGAAAAATACTTGAATGTTTTTAATGCCTGTGAAAACTGAAACTTTCATAGCTGAATAACCAAAAAAAGTTAAATCCAAACCTGTCACCCAAATATATTTTTCTTAAAATATATTTGGTCATGCCTGTGACATTTGACTGAGTTCCAGCTTTTCAAAAAGTATATAGTGAAAAGATTGTTTTCTAAGTTTATAAATAAATGTAGCTCTCTCTATATTTTTGCAATTATTTGGAATGTACTGAGCATTCAAAAGAAATGAAAGAGGTCTCTTGTCCTCTGTATTTGGCATGAAGAGTGTCCTAATGCACATTTTCACCTTTTCATTGAAAAGAATGCTGTCCTGTGGATTGCTTACAGAAAATGGGAGAGTCTGTATCTGAGACAGGCAGTCAAATGACTTTGTGTAGGACGCAGTCAGCATATTTGAAACTAAGAAATCCTTTTTTGTCTTGTTACCTTCATGTTTTTCTTTAAAACATCACCAGATAACCTTGGAAACATCCTACTAAAAGTACAACTAGTGAAGAAAACTTAAGCTGTCATTGTGCAAAAAATGTAAACTTAGTAAAAATAACTTATTGCAAGTATTACCTCCAAATTTTCTGTGCTCCGTGTTTTGAAAAAGGTCAGACTAAATTATCATATTTTTTCTCCTGACCTTAAAATCTGTGTCAGCACGTTTTAGTTTTTATTGGAACTTGGCACTGGCATTTCTCTGGTGGTTTTCTGAAGGTTCTATCTTTTATTTTTAAATAAAAGTAGAGAATCAGGCAGGATAGGGGGTAAGATAGGAGGGTGGAGGGGATAAAGGTGGAAGGGCATAAAGGGGAGGTGGAAACATAAATCTCTAGCTGTGACCATGACAAAACCCACAAAGCTTAGATTTTGTCTCTTTTTTTTTTTTTTTTTTTTTTGAGAAAGTGGTTGGCACTTGAATTTTACTACTTGATCTAGTCTAATTTTAGGTGTGAATAGCCATATTGCAAGGCTCTTTGTATCTACAGTGAGCCTGAATTCACCTTTATCACGTGCAAGGATTCTGGCTCCATTTCTTTCTGCCTGAACCCTGCTACAAAACTAAGCCATCTTATTTATTTACAGTTAATTGAGAAAATTAACTCTCCTCTGCTATAGGAGACTTTCTGAAAAAATACAACTTGAAAATAATTTAAATAAGGAGAGATTCCAAAAAATAATCAGTATCCCATCATTCAAATAATTTTCCTAGTGACAGAAATTCATAAAATCATGGCATGAGTTGCAGTATCATCTCTGAATTTCTTTCATAGGCAGGATATTTCTCTAGTATACTCAATTTTCCAAAACTAGATCTATGTATAAATACTATATGACCTAAGAAATTATTATTTTTTCAGAGGAATCAGTATGTTATTAATAATAAGATATATAAAAAATTTTGCAGAGATTATTACAGGTAATTTCTCTGCCCTAATTCCAGAACCTCTTTTTTTAAAAAAAAAAAAAAAAGCTTTATATTTTAGTTTAATTATTCCACTGATTACCACATCCTTTTACAATATTCACTGTAGTATATGAACAGGGGGACAGAGGGATCTTTCTTAACTTATAAAAATAGTTGCTCCTTTTTTCTTTTAGTTGATCATGTATTCAGAACATTATCACATCTATGATTTTCACAGGAGCATGTCCATTGGTTCTGCCAGTGTGAACACCCTTAGATGAAGCTAAATATTTAGTCTGATATTTCAGTCTTTTCCTTTTTTTTACATATATAAACCAATTTGTGTACAGGCATGTATTATATTCAACAGACATAGAATTTTGGAAAGGTGTTGAATTATTGCTACTTCTATTTTTAATACTAATTTAAAAAAATATTTATTTTAAAGTATTACCAGTCTATAAATTGGAATACAAATTTTTAGACTTTTCTATCATTAAAACTCATTACTCAGTACAATCATGTAAAATGCATATTGGAGCAAATTAGGTTTTCATCTAGTTGAGTTATTGAATTTATTTGCCTTCTTTCTATATATCTGTGCATTTTTGTTTTCCAAAATATGGTATTCACAATTATTTATAAGGAGACACAAGATACCCAATGGGGTGGAAAGGGTCCAGATACTCAGTAAAAAAGGACACTACTCCACTAGAAGGAGGGAGATTTCTGTACTAGAAATGACCAACACTTCCTGTCATTTTTTTAATATGATTGAAACCACAGGCTTCTCTCTGATAAGACAGACAGTATTTCATAAAACTTTCATCTATTAGCTTTCGCACCTCCCAGTTGAACATGTGACCAGTAACTGGAACAAATTATTTTTACTGGAAATCATGTCATAATTAAACCAAGTTATAATGATTTCTGAAATAAAGAACACAATCTTTAAAGAAGAATTTAAAGAAAAGCATGGGACCCCCCCCCAAAATTTACCATATCCACTCTAAGGACTCTTCAGTGATTTCCTAGATCTAAAATAAGAGGTCTGTTTACCTTTCCTAACAAAGTTAGTCACTCCACAGAATTGGCTTGTTACAGTGGGGGTAAATAAGAGAATGGTACAGGTCCCCTTCCCAGTGTGGTGAGAGGAGCATGGTGCCATCATCAGAACGCTGCTCTCACTAAACATAAAACCTCTACCTTGCTTTTGGAAGACCTTGAAATCTAAAGATTTAGTCTATCATATGAACAGTTAATCACAACTTCTGCAGCATCAGTGACAGTAACTCTATGTATAAGTAAAATCTAGGGCAAGATGTAGAGGCTTCTTTATAAGCTTTTGGGAGAATCTGATCCTGTTTTAAGTTTTTAAGTTTGATTACATTGAAAAGTGAAGTGTTTGTTCGTGAGTATAACTACAATAATGTTTATATTCATATTTCAGAGGTGTGTCCTGAAGTACCTTCATGCCTGTTGTCACACTTATGAATGGTGTATGGGACAAAGCAGGTACTGAGCAGTAAGCCATGTCTGTGCTCACTGTCCTTCAGGATTATAGCAAAAAAAAAATATCCATACGAAGACAGACATTTTCCAACAACACACTGTATGAATCATTTCTTATTTGTGTCTTTCTTCTCAAACCTGCTAGTTCATATGTGTTTGCACAGACCCTAAACCCTCAGGTGCCCAAAGTGTGCTCCCATCCCCTCTGCCCAGCCTTGTAGAGCAGCAGGATGACCACCACAGCTAGGGGAGGAGGGTGTCCTTTGTCTGCACAGAAACATTTGTGGTCATGTGGGGAAGACCTTGGGTGGGCACACATCTCCGTGGCGTAAACATGAACACGTGTAGTTGAGGAAAAGAGTTAAAAGGCTTTGAGGATGCCAGAAAAAGGGCAGGGTGTCATCTCAAAGGAAAAGGCAATGATTCTTTTGATTCAAAATACCTTGTGTGTCTAGGTGGACCTGTAGGTGCCAACTGACTAAATACAATCTACCAACCAGAGTTTGAGGTTGGATTGAAAACAAGGCAGAGGAAAAGCAGTCAGATTTGAAATCTGCTGGTGATGGCTGCATAATTTTTGCTACTTTCTCAAGAGAGCCTGTGGCATAAGAGGGAGTTTTAATGTACAACCAGCCAGTAAACTGTTTGAGACTGTAATATCCCCTATACCAGTAACTAAACTGTGATGATGGATCTCTCTCTGACCATTGCATATGGTGTCTGTGATCTGAGATAGGTCTCACCTCTGGTGAAAACATGGGAATACAGCAGGCTCTCTGTGGTGGCAGCTCTCATGTATGTGATCTGGTGTGTGATATGGGCTGGTCTCCCAGCATGACTGCAGTGTAGGCATCCCTTTGAGATTCTCAGGTAGGACAAATTTTCAACAGCTGCCTTAGTAGCTAATTAGCCCTATCCGGGCTTTGATATTTGGTTCAGTCACTACATGATGAAAAGTCTTATTTACATATTTTCCACCTGTTGCCTGTTTTTCTGTCATCGTAAGATTTCTGCAAGTGTAATACAGTGGCAAGCTTTCCCAGTGTGATTGTGTGTTTGAACCAGTACCATTTGAAGGACTCTGATTTTACACTATTAAGACCCAAACAGATGACTCCTACTTCTTAATTTTTTAACTGTATTACATTTTCATCTTGCTTGTTCTTGAGTTTTCTTTCTGTGGAGGAATTCAGAGAAGTCCAGTGCAATAGGAAAAGAAATAAAAGCACATCATCCTGATGGAAGTGACTTTTCTCTTTCTGTTGACATTGAATACAAACATGATATTTCTGCAAAATCTTGATAGAGCAGGAAAAGAGAAAAAATTGCTTTTGTGATGTGTTAAAGTACTCTAAAATGATCCAAAACCAAACCATCCCCACAAGGAGATGGTTTCTTATAGTCAGCTACATAGTGTGTCACTCTCACATGACAGTGGGCTATCACTTACCACAGAAGCTTAACCTTCCATGCATTAAGAAATAAAAATGCATAAAATATAGTTTCTTTCCTTTTCTGGCTTTCTTCACCCACTGTAATAATTGCTGGACTTTTTTGCTTCCTGTACTGACTGCAAACAGGGCTGATGATTATGTCACTGGGAAGGAATTAAATCCCTGCTTGTCCCCACAGATGAATGCTGGATCTCTTTGGCATTTTGTATGTTTCTGCAGAGTGCATGGTGTCATATGCCACTGCCCCCATGACTGACTGCAGCCTGCAAAGTGACTGTCAACATTTTATTGTTGACATCCTCACTCTTTCTGGCATGGAAAGTATGTACTAGCTGCATTTAAGCTAGGGGAGCTGATAATTTTTCCAGCTCAGAAGCTAGTGATGAAAAATCTTCTCCTGGCCAAATATTGAGGGCAGACATAACTGCAGAGGAGCATGTCAGATAGCCCTACACCATAGAATAACTTATCTCTCCAACCAGGATAGGCTTATTTTCAGCTGACTAGACACCAGAAACTCATCTGCTATGGGTCTGCAGCAGGCCAGAATAGAAGGTTACTAGCATCTTCTTCTTTCTGGGTTGGAATGACTGTGTTTGCTTGTCTGTCCTATGAAATCTCAAATAGATCTTTTTTCTTTATCTGTGGAATCCTTCTTGCCTATGAGATGATGGTGGGATGGGATATGCGTGGTTTTGCACCACACAGCCTGGAAGCAGGTCTGTCCAGCACACATCCAGACACTGCTACTTCTGCTTCTGTCCAGACTGCAGTGTAGGTGCACCTGGGGGACAAGGGAAGATTCCTGTCTCAGTGCCAGTGGATGTGTATTGGAGGAGAAAGACAAGAGAGCTAATTAGCTGGAGAATCCCTAGGATGTTCCACGTTTATGTTTGAGCTTGTTAACCATGAATGGCTAATTTCTTATCAACTTGTTTGTTACTTTTATAATGTCTATAGTAGAGCACAGTTCCCCAAGAAATCCATTAGTTGACCCTAAATGCCTAAATATATTTTTTAATAATTTAACTCATCCACACATCCGCTTGAAACAGGCAGAAGGGTTTTTTTAAACATTAAGTATTAATTTTGTAATTCATATATGACTTTACATAATCATGTAAATGTAACTTTTAATTAACAGTGTAGAAATCAAATTATTCTGTTAATCCGTGACATACCATTAAATTTGATATTTTAACCATGATGAACTATAATTAGATGAAATATAATTAGATCAAAATACTGTCCTGAACATTTGGTATTAAAAGAAAAATATATGTCTGTGTACATATGCACCATTATGATAAATTTATTACAAAAGAAAATAAGCTAGTTTATTCTAGATTGGTTTAGTGGTCTTGTTCAGAACATGGCAGGAGTAATTTAAAAGGAGTTTTCCATCAGTTTTATCCACATTATACATAATGAAACTGTCAAATTGAGTCATTAGTATACTAATTTTGTCTCTCTTAATAATCCTTTTTGTATTGTGTAATCTTACACAATCTTACAATGACAGGGAATGTATATAATTGTTGGTTGCACTAATAGCATGTCTATATAAAAGGAGAACAATTTTAAAAATAGCCACTGCTTTCAGTTGTGCAGTTTGAGAAACTTTTAGTCATCCAAAACCAGAAGAAAGGGAAATAAGTGATCATGATGTCAAACCAGTAACTTGCCTTTTAACCAAGCTGTAAGCAAGTAAGCAGCCATATAACAAATGGCAAACACTTAAAAATAGTAGGAAGGGTTTGAAATCAAGAGCTCACATGTTAGGAAACGTCACAACCAGGGCATTTTGTTTTCATCCTTCTTATAAGGATGCATTATGATTCAGACTTCCGTATCTTGCGTGTGAAGTATTTTTTTCTGAAGGAAACTTGACTCATTGGGTATGATGATTAGAACGGGCTCTCTAATGAGCAATGTTTCAAATTTTTTTCTTATTATTGTTTACTGAGTGAACCCATGTCTCATTCCCTTCATGTTGTCAAGGCCTTATTTTGAAGATAGAAATCCTGACTTTCTCATTGGCTTTTTCCAGTGTGTACTGTTGTGATTTGCAAAAGTCAATTGCAAAATTGTAATTATTAATTTTCATATATTAATTTTCATCAAAATCTTGATGAGGAAACGTTATTGTTAGTCCATTTTTGAAGTTCAAAACTGAAGCTCAACTAAATATTGAGACATGAACTCAGTTTTGCTGTTCAGCTTGAAATTCTACAATGCAGGTATGAAGACCTCAAAGGGAAAAAGAAAGGAGGAGGTGGAGAAAATTACTGGTTTCTTTCACATGAAAAAAAAAAAAAGATCTCCTGAAGGAACATACAAGGTCTTCAAATGTTCATTTCCAGAATATGACTCATTCAAACAAATTTCTCACTTTTAAAACGAATACCAAAGAACTGATTTTCTTTATAAAATACCCAACCAAACCAACCAACCAAAAAAAAAAAAAAAAGGAACTCTACTTTGTGAAATAAGGAATTCTGGTGTGTTTGTGTGTGTTAACAACTGCAGAAAATATATGACAGTAGATAGAACCATGGTTGGGCAATATGTTACACTACTAAAGTGGGATCTGTTATAATTTCAAAATGCTTGGAATTTAAATGCTAGGCTTTTTTTTTTTTTTCTCTGTATTTGAACAGTGTATTTCATCAATATACTGGATGAATATAATACATGTTTTCAATAATTATTTTTATTCCCTTGTTCCCACATACCTCATATTAGTAATAGTTGTTACTGTATGGACCTTTTTTCCTGCCAAAAGTTCCTTGTTTGAAAGGAGCCTTTTGTTTTATTAATTACATTATCAAATTCCAATTATTCCTCATTTTTTATTCAATTAAAGAATTTTAAAAAATCCCATGATTTTTGAAGCAATTGTTTCTAATAGTACATCTTTGTTGTTTGGTTTGGTTTGGTTTGGTTTGGTTTTGCTTTGGTTCCCCCTCTGCCAAAGGAACAAATGAAAAAATGCCCTAGTATGACACTTTGTTTTACATTCATATGGGCATTCTTCTCTAAGGTCCTCAACCTGTAGTGTCATAGGAAAAATATGCTTTGTACATTTTACAAGAGCAAGAATGCTAAACTCCGGTGTCTTGGCTATGTTCCAGATTGATTAATTAATATTCTGCATAGTTTCTCGAAAATTTCAAATTAAAAGATTGTTTTTTATTTAGATTTGTAGCAAATAGAGAATCAATATGTACATTGCCCTCTGGAAAAGACCGCATTTCTTATTGTAATTTAATTTTATGTAGTTATGTATTTCTTATGTAGTTTAATTTTCCTTATCAACTCTGAGGAAGATTAATTGTAGAACTGTTACTATGTTCCAAGAAACTAAGTTTGGTAATTCAGAGCAGTGCTTGCCTGTTGCAGGATATCAGATCTTTCGCTGTAAATTCTAATTCATGTAAAAGACCAAGCTTTAAATGTGTCATATGTAGTACATATGGCACAGTAACATGACAATGTTATCGCATAAAGATGAACCAAAATGGATTTGAAGATTCCTGTGACCTTACTGACCCTTCAGAGGACAGGAGTAATCAGAGGCCTTGGGCACAGATGTGCCCAAGGTTGTTAAGTGGTGCTCTCGACTTGGGGGGAAATGGGGTGATACACACACTTTCCTGTCTATTGAATGTCACAGCTGGCCTGTGAAGATCAGAGCATCTGGTGCTCCCTCTGAAACGCTGCTGCTACAGTCCCCTTACCACAAGCTCTGCATTCTGCTTGCTTCCCACACCTGCCACTTGGTTAATATAACAAGAATGACCCCAGTGAAATACAGAAACTACGTGATGCAATCCGTGACAGCAAATTTACAGTTTAAAAATCCACCCATGAAATTGTATGAATAGGGCTGGAACTAAAAATACATAATGCAGCTGTGTTTCATCTTGTATTTTAGGAGACAACAAAGGATGAGTATGCCCTTAATGAACTGGTTCTCTCTCTCCTACTCTCTTTTATCTTGCAACTATAAATACTCAGTAATCCCACTGTAAGAGATGCTGAAGATTAATATTTATATTAAAATTGTTGAGTCTTTTCCAGTGGTATGGGTAGTGTAAAGGAGGAAGGACCCAAGGGTCTTTAGCCAAAGATGTGATGTATTCATATAGGTTTGGGTCTTGTGATGTAATTTTGAGAGAAGGTGATTTTCATATATCTCAGAACTGTAAATGCTAACTGTAAAATGCTAACCAGGCCAACCTGTGGATGCACTATGTATTTCTGAATTACACAGTAAGATAACTAGGGTCAATATGAAGATAGATGCTGAGATACTAGGTTCTTCTTAATTCTGAAGGGGCTTTGGCTGGCAGTTTTCAGACATTCTCTCTAGGAGATCTGGTTCCTTCACCTTGCTGTGTTGCTGTGCTTTAGATGGGGTTACTGTAGCCTTCCTTATTATACTGGAGCAAGAAGGATCAATTACCTCTGAAAAATGTAAAAAATGTTCCTGGCAACTTAGGCTGCTAGCCCATTGACACCTGAATGTTTAGGGCTTTTGATACAGTCATTTTATCTTAGGTGATCTCCAAATGGCAAGGGCTAGTCTTAAATCAGCATTGCATAATCCTGGGGAATCTCAGTGCCTCACCTGCTTTAGCACAACTACATGGCTTGGCCCTTTTCTGTCACCTCCACTTCAAAGAGCCCTCTGAGGAGGCACTGATTTGAGGACAGAATCTCACTGGGAGAGAGTTTGAAGACAGAGCCTTGTTGTAACAAAAAAGGTACATTAAGAAAGGCAGGAGACCATTATATGTCAAGGCAGTACAGCTCCCCATGAGCTAATTGCTTCTCTCTTTGGAGAATGAAATCAAGAAGAAAATAAAACCACTCAGGTAAAATAGCACTTGCCTAGGCAAGGTAGTGTGGTTTTTTTGGCCAAAAGCTAAGCAGGTGTAAAAACCTGGTGGTTGGAGGAAAAATAGAGGTGCCGATGCCACATCATAATGCAGCTGGCTCCAGTCCTGGCCTGCAGCAGGGCAGGATTATCAGGAGGATTATTGAGGCAAGGAAAGACCACTGCTCCTGCACATGTTCTCCCCAAACGCTAACGACACTTGTCCAAAAGTTTTAATAGCATCATGATCCATGATGATACTGCGACTTCTTTAATACCAGGGTTTTGAGGCACGGAGGCACATTACACGCAATCATTACCCGTTGGTCATAACTGTTGACTGAAAGTCACCAAAGCAGTGGTCAGACTCAGAAAAGCAAAAAAAAAAAAAGAAAAGTATTTACTATGGCATGTTGTCCTTTGGAAGGGTCATTAACTCAGTGCAAGTGTCACAAATCTGTATCTTTCTCTACCCTCACTCTGTCAGGATAGCAACAGAGGGAGCAATTCTTCCAATGTAGATATAAGTACCTTGTATAAGTCCCCATACTGTCACTCAGTCTTTTAAAACTCTGATCTCCTGGCACGAGTTATTACTGCAAGGATTCTGGTCTGGAAGGGTGGCAGAGCCCTGCTGCAGAAGGTGGTGCACAGGTAAACTTGGATGTGCAGTGTTTTGGTGGCTGCAGGGGGGCCCCTCTTTTGGGTTACAGAGCCTGTGTTACTGACACCAGAAATAATCTACCAGAGCAGGACTTGGCCACTGGAATCTGACTCTGCTGAAGTCCCTGGTGAGTCTGAAGACAGCTGCACAATTTAAGGATGCCTGTCAAAAGGTATAAGGTTCAAAAGGACGGGTTCCAGTGCTCTGACACTCCTCATTTCTCTCCCTTCTGTTTGGAGGAGAGGGTAAATTATCTGGGTAATCTGTTGCCATCATGTATAAGAAATATGCTGTGGTGGTGAGATTTTTGGTTTTATACATCCAGTATCTGACCCTACTTAGGGTTTTAGGCATTTTTTCTTTCATTTTGAAATCTTCTCTCTTGATATAGAGGTTATGGTAAGTGAATGGTAGTGCTACTGGTCAGGCTGTCTTTTTCAGGCTGGAACAGGAAAGAACAGATAAATAAATATTTTTATGTGGTATTACGGTAACAGAAATGTTTTTAAATAAACACTGACAAAGAGTATCGCTCTCCAAAACTTTTATGGGCTAACTTCTCTCCTGTGACATCCATTACCATTGCCCCAATTTCTAAAATCCACATAGGTATGTGACTGTTCCTTAGGAAAAAATAGACATGTTCATTGACAATAAGGCAAATGATCTTAAAGTGGAGAAACACGAGATTTTCATACCATAAATCCTTACATAAAACTACTTTGTTATCACAGAGAAAGCACTATGGCCTAATGTTTTATGAAGATGTAGAAAAAAAATCAATAAAATGTGTCTACAGTTTTGAAAGCTTCATAAAGTAATTCACATTCTTTTTTATATGATGCTAACTCTGAAAGAATTTTGCAAGTTACTTTAATGATAACTGTGATCGTTGTATTACATTATGTATTCAGAAACCGTAGCAGAATTTTGTGTATTATTCTGAACAACAGAAAGCTGGAAGAGACATTTACGCAGTCCACAAATGCATTATGAAAGTATTTAATCTGAAGCAAACACAATCGTATATGCTTTTATTATCTACTCTTTTAAATTTAGCTATGACTGGGTATCTTACAGAGCATTTTAAGATGTTAAACAAAATTGAATATATTGCCTTAGTTCATCCTAATTTTAAGCAGCTGTGGGTTTGGCTTTTTTTTTTTAAGGAAAAGTATTGGGTTCTGTTTAAGAAAACTTTTCCCATAGAATGCAGGAACTGCCATGAGGTGGTACACCAAGCTACAGTTTCTTTTAGCATATAGCTATTTTCTGAATGGCAATTTATTTTTTCCCTCTGAGTTTGCTTAATGATGTTATTCATAGAGTGATAATTTGTCACAGTGTGGGGCTGCCTGCTCCAGCAGAACTCAGCAGGGGCTAGGAGCTGCTGCCTCTCTCAGGTCACTCTGCTGTGAGGCAACAGCTTGTATGCCTGTAGGAACTCACTAACATCCACCCCCCTCCCCAAAGGAATATCACCCCTCAACTTCCTTTATCTATTTCTGCCCCGCCCCAATACCAGGTAACATGTCAAAAAACCTCGAAAGAAATAGGAAACAAACTTCTAAACATGGATGTCTCCACTCAAATATGATTTTTTTTGAGTGGAGAGAGTGCTTTCTGGTTTTTATAAATGCATTAAGTAGTTTTTTGACACTTCAGTGTAAATCTGTCAACAGATAACCAAAATACTAAGGACATTTTTGTGACTAAGGTGTGTAGAGGCCCAGAGGGGTGGGTTGTCACAAAGTGTCAGTCCAAAAGTCAAAAGTGATTATGCTCATTATTGAACTAAGGAAGTCTGAAGTTTTTCCACAAAATAAACCAAACAAATTAATTAATAAATACGAAGCTTTCATTATCTTTTGATGTGTCTCTTCAATTTCTGCCTTGTGTGCCTGGAGGCAGTGACCACACATATGTGACTACTACTTAATGCTGACACAAATATTACTTGAAGTGTTATGTCCAAAAATGTCTTCACATCTACATTTTCATGTAATTTCTCAGATTTCTCTGATTGTTAACCCTTCGAGCTTTATTTTTAGTGACCATTACTAAAAAGAAGATAGGAGCTGTGTTTTCACTATGTTAAAACAGTCATAGTTATCAAAAGGTTATTAAAGGATTAGATAAATATTTTCCTCTGCCACTGTAAAATCGTATGTGTCTCAGTGGTTCATTCTATAAAGTGGGCATTGTAATACAATCATTGATTTTTTCCTAATGACTTTGAAGAGCCCAGAAACATAATACTTTATTAAGAGGATGTCCTGATTTTGACTGGGATAGTTAATTCTCTTCTCAGTAGCTGCGTTTTGGATTCAGTGTGAGAATAATGTTGATAACACACTGATATTTTGGTTGTTGTTCAGTAGTGCTTATCCTAAGTCAAGGATTTTCAGTTTCCCATGCTCTGTCAGCAAGCAGGTACACAAGAAGCCCAGATGGAGCATGGATGGGACAGCTGAGTTGAACTGGCCAAAGGGCTATTCCATACGACAGAATGTCATGCTCAGTGTATAAACTGGAGGGAGTTGGCCAGGAGCCACTGATCACTGTTCAGGAACAGGCTGAGCATGATCAGAGAGTGGTGAGAAATTGCATTATGCATCCCTTTTTGTTCTTGGCGTTTATTCCTCTATCTTTATTCCTCTATCTGTCCCCTTTTCATTACTATTAATTACTATTACTATTACTATTACTGTTACTATTACTAATATATTTTAATATGTTTCAATTATTAAATGGTTTTTACCTTAACACACAAGTTTTATCTTTTTTTTTTTTTTCTAATTCACCTCCACATCCCACCTTTGTGAGGGGGGAAGTGAACAAGTGACTGTGTGGTACTTAGCTGACAGTTGAGGTTAAATCATGACAGAGGAGCTACAATAAGATGTGAAACGTAAAATTGAAGGTCCTAGTTGGGAGAAACAAAACCGTCTCCCAGAATTCTGCCTTACATGGCCCTTTGTAATTTAACATCTCTGTGTAATCCTCCTTTTCTCTGTCTTCTTTAACTGTCACCACTGTTTATCTACTGAAATCTTCAAAGACAAAATGTTGTACGCAGAAGTGCATAACTGTCTTAGTAACAGGTTATAACTTTTTCCTTGTTTAAATTACCCTTCAGCATCACTGTGGTTTTGGATTTCCAAAAGGCCAGAAAGCTGCTAATTTTGTTGGAAATGGCCTAGACATACACATCGAGAGAGGGGCAGGAGAACTGGGTTGTGGACATTTTTTTGAAAGCAAGGAATCGGGAGACATTCTAGACCTGTGGCTTTGCTTGCAGTAGTGTTGCTCCATTAAGATGAATGGGAGATGTATAGATTCAGACTTTGCAAGTGAGGTTATATACACTCTGCAGGGATCCTTGCTTTTGTTCATGCTCTCATCCCCAGTGCCAAACAGAAGGCCACATGTGTCAAAAGGATTATACTTTCCTGTCTCCTAATGTGTTGTGTCTTCCATCCTTTCTTACCTTGAAATTTGGAGTTCACCCATTGTCTTGGGCTGAATTCTTCACACACACCCCACAGTGCTGATTACACAGCTCCGTTTAGGCAGAAACATGTACATCTTTTTGGGCAGAGGAAGAGTGACGGTAGAGTGAACTGTAGCTTGTTCTGTTCATGTAGTGCAATTTTTTTTTTTTTTTTGTAGAGTTCCAGGAAGCTGTGGTTTTTCCTTACGCTCCTTTGTGAAAAACAAAGTGCCAAATTAGCAACCTTTTTTCTACCACTTACTTGTTGGGAAAGGCACTTTTTTCTTTTCCTTTATTGGTTTATTTGAGGGCATTTCTACAACAATTAATAATTTAGACTCATTTAAAATTGGTGCTTAAAATTGATTGTTAATTTCTCATTATTGCAATAATTACCCAAAAGAATGGAAATTTCACAATAAATTTTCAAGCTCATTATAGATCAAAGAAAAATGGAAAAATGGATGCATTTGTTACTTCTGGAAAATGAAATTCTTACAGAAATTATATCAATGTAGTTGTAAAAATGAAATTTATCAGTGGTAATCCAATAAAGAAGCCTTAATAATTAAAGAAAAAAAAATTACAAATTGAAATCTAGACTTCTCTTAATTCTGGTAGTACTGTGAACCGGTTTGGGGAATATCGATTGAGCTGATTTCCCTTTTCTTCCCTAGCAGAGTTATTTGCTTAAGTTCCAGTCAATTGCATCTATGTAATTTCATTGCAGGCTTAATCTAAAGACAGTGGGGTGGCCCAGCATTATCTTAAGGTTTAATTTTTCCTTTGGAATCTTTATTACTGGTGATGATATGTGAAAAGGAAAGAGCACAGTTTGGCTTTCAGAAGCCAGAGTGAGTATGTTTGGTTGATGCTTAGGAATAATAACATGAAAAGCTGGTAACTGGTCACGGATGATGTGCGTATCCCTAGAAATCAATGAAATAGAATTAATCAATTTTAGAATGTAAACCTAGTTTAACTTGTGGGTGTTGCAGATTTTTTGTTGCAAAGTGATTCTAAAATATTTATTTGCATGCCTCAAGCTAAGGAAGTTTATGGTTGTAGAGAGCTAGATCATATTAAATAAAGCAACAGGCTCCAAGTATTCTGTTGTTCCTGACTGAACTCAGTGGTAAAGTCATGTCTGAGATTTGGATCCACAGTGAATGATTTGGGACAGGCTTTTCTTTTCCAGGCTGAAGAGCTCCAACTCTCCCACCTTGATCTTACTGGGAGAGGTGCTCCAGTCCTCTGATCATCTTTATGGCCCTCCTCTGGACTTGCTCCAGCAGGTTCACATCCTCCTATGTTGGGGCTCCAGAACTGGATGCAGTACTCCAGATCGGATCTCAAGAGAGCAGATTAGAGGGGCAGAATCAGCTCCCTTGACCTGATGGTCACACTACTTCTTGTGCAGCCCAGTAAGCAGTTGGCTTTCTTGTACAATGTTGAACATTATTCTTTGTGTGTTTTCCTACAAATGATCTCTGCTTTCAGTGGTAGGACATTATTATCCAAGGGGTGGTAAAATGGTAGAAAAAGAATGACAGGATAAAGCAGGTGGACAGCAGCAGGAATCCTTAAAAACCCAAAGTATTATATAAAATGATATCTTGTAAATACAATAAAATACAATAAATCCAAAATGATTTCCATTATGTCTTACTAAAACAAGCAAAACTTCAAAAAAAAAGGTCTATGACAGTTTCTTTACTTAGACCATGCTTGCCCTTAAAACAATTTGCTAACATCTCTGGGTTGGGGAGGAGTGAGATGTTTTCACCATCCTGACTGACGTAAGTATGATAGCAACTCCCTGCATGTAGAAAAAACAGCAAAAAAAAAAGGCCAGTTTGCAAGTACAGCTTTTTCTATGCCTGGAAAGAAACTCCTTTGCTCTTACTCTGTCTCCGTGGTCAGGATTTACCAATCTAAATGTAGTATAATTCATTTTCAGCAAACCCTTGTAAACCCAGGGAATGCCTTGTGCCTTCAGAAGAATCAACTCTTATATTCTCTCTTTTGATGACCTGACCTTATCATTCACCTCCAGTGAAAAACCTTTTTTTTAAGTGACCACATTAAAATCTCCCTGTGCCATATTTGGAACAAGTTCATTTGACCTTTTTTTGAGGACTTTTTCTGCTGTACAGACAGTTTATACTGGCCTCTCAAGTGGTCACTTATAGATACATATATTCATTCAATAAGGATGTGCAGTCTAGCTGAATGTGTGCCAAAATGTTATGAATTCCCCCCTTCATTTCTGCCAAATAGTATGAAGTTACTTAATAATCTCTGGCATATTGTGTTTTGTCACTATGTATGACCTGAATGTATCCAGACATATGTTATACAGAGCCTTTATCTCTTCCTTTTCAGTGGGTAGGAGAAAGTCAATTACTTTTCAAGAAACTGCTATGTTTAATTCTTGAGGGTATTTAGTTCCTGAATATAGTAGTCTTTGCATATTCAAGACATTCTTTTTATGCTATCTGTGCAATACCTGTTTCCGTAATCTCCCGTAAAGCTCACAGAAATTCTTCATAGCATTGAGAGAGGAAGGTGCTTGCTGCTTTGTGCACTGGAAAAGAGGTAGGTCAGCTTTCCTCACAGCAGCACATTTCTCACATCATTTTGAGTACATCACCTTTCACTGCAGTCAGAGCACAGTCGGGTTGTTGAACATTATGAACTTGTAAACTTAGGGAAAGTAAACTAGTGTAAGCAAGGACGAAGTTTTAAATTGTCCAAGTCTACAGGTCTAAATTCTATTTGTAAATTATCCAATTTTAATAACTTTAAATTGGGGAGAGTTTTTTGATTTTGTTGTTGTTGTTCAGTTTAAACAGGAAATATGAAACTACAAGAAAAAAACCAGAATCGTTTTTAATGAGAGCATTCATATGAGGAATTATACCTATATTACTTGTATGTTGTAAGTAAAAATATCTGTGTCTAGACAAGCACCTTCAGCCAAGGAATATTTTGTAGCTCACCAAGCCATCCCTGCTCTTCTGTGTATGTCAAAGCTCTGCTGCTCTTCTTAGGAGGATCTGATTTGTACCCTGTGTTAACATAATGCCAAATTAGAGATATTATTATACCAGAGTTTCCCGTGTGTGAAGTTGTCTCTGTGACTACCTTTATTCTGTCCAGTATCTCTGCCAGTAAAACAATCGCCCTGCTTCTAACTTATTTATTTGCTGCCTGTGAAAAACAGAAAACCCGCTTCCAGCTGCTTGGACACTGTCTTCCACCAGATTACACTGTCTCCTCAATTACTTCAGCATGACCACTTTACTGTTCTATAAAAATGATCCAGTCTAAAGTCAGAGCAAGGGATGTAGTTTTGTGTGACAGAAACAGGATGCTATTCCAGCTGAACTGAGAGATCCCTAGGATTCATGGATTTCAGTTTGAAATTACGAAGCTTTTGATGGACCACAGCACAGCACAAACTCAGTGTGATGAGATATAGCCTAGTAAAAAACAAGTAAGATCTCATTCAGTTTTGTCTAATAGATATTTTTATAAGATCTCATCTTCTGCCAAGCCCTTAATGGTGTTTGCTCTTACTACTAAATATTGCAAAATTCCTTCTGGGGATTTCTAATACATAACCAACATAACATCACATACATTATCCTGAAGATTTCTCATAACTTGCCACCCCTGTTTTTTTACCTTATGTGTTATCTCAGAGTTAACTCTTTCAATAGACAGCAGCATCTGAGGAGACACAAATTTATTACACTCTTATCTTGTTGATACCTGTCAAGTGCTGTGTCATTTAGGTCAAACAGTGTAATCCACACTATTACTGTTACAAACCATGGTCCAAAGAAAGAACAAGTTACTACACATACTGAAGGTTTCTTTAGGCAACAGAAGTCGTAGGAACTACAAATATGCGTTGCCACTTATGCTGATTCAAGTAGAACACCTCTATTTTTGTTATACTGTAGTATACAGTAGTACAGCAGTAGAAAGAAGTATCTGCTGCATTGCTGTTGGCTAGGAGAGCTGAGGAACTGACCAAACCAAGGTAACTTACTGTAAACAAGGCTCTGTCTGGCACCTTGATCTATTTAATTAGCCAGAGACGAAACTCCAAAGAGAAAAAACACTAGAGAGGAGAATTTTCCTGTTTTTCTTGCTTCTTTCTGAGCAAGGATAGGATAAAAAATTAAATGAAGTAAAAGTTCAGGTAGGAGCTTAGGATTTTTTACATAATAATAGGAAGAATTTTTTGTTTCTCTTTCTTTTTGTGCTGTCTCTGTGGTGCTGAAGCCTGGAGGGCGAAAGGAAATCCGAATTCAGATGTGTTCTTCCTAGCACAGGAGCGAACACTTCACAGGGTTGACTGTTCCACACTTTGTCACTGCTTCACTGAGTGGTGTGTGTGTGTGAGAAGTCCCTCACCAGTTTCCAGCACAGAGTGAATCAGGCTATTTAAACAGTTTAAGCTGCTAGTCTGAACTAAAAAGATTTTATTGCCACTGGATTAGGAAGCAGTTTTATGAACTGTGCTGCTGGCTCTGCAGGGGGAGCAGACTTTTCAGTGTTTGGCCAAAGTTGAAAAATGAGCAAAAGAAACAGGACATTTGGGTGTCTCTACAGAGCCCATCAGGTCACTTTTCCTCCAAGTATGCTTCATGACTAAGTTGTAGACTACTTCTGTATCCTTTGGCTAGCACTTAGGATAATGACAGATCCAAAATATATGTAAAACAGGAGTCAGTACCACATGCAGCCAGTCACTTTGGGAGGTATTAAACAAAGGCTAATTTAAGCCATGAGCAAGATGATCCACAGTCAGTGGAAGAACAAGAGCAATCTTCCACAGCTTCTCTGAATTAGATTTCTAATCTGAGTCACCAACGTAGGCAATCACTTATCTAGGAATCCCAGTGAATCAGACACTCGTTCATACTGCTCTTTTTTGAGGGAGAAGATAATCGAAGAGTAGGGCTGAAATATCTTAGCAGCACAGATCAGACACTGGTTAAACTGGATTTAGAACTATGTTGGTTCTGAGTTTGTTCTGTCTGCCATAATTGCTCTCCTTCCATTTGATAGCAATCAGATGTTCCCACTGACTCTAACATGCCCACTATTAGGTTACTTACAATTGACTCACTTATTTTCTGAAAAGGTCCAAATTTATCACTGAATGATTGTTCCTTGCAGCTATTACACACATAGAAATAAAATAGTTGGTGAGACTGGTGGTTTTCTGTTCTGCTCTTTTCATCCCTTTTCATAAAACAGTGAAGTTGTTGTAAAGAAGATGCACATTTGTTCCCTATTCTGAGTTCACTTCTTATTTGGACAGCAGTTCAAGTTACTAAAAATAAGAGCAAAACAGCTTGTAAAATACTGCAATGATATATTTTTCAGCCACTGTCCGAGTACAAATAATTGAGTGAAATACAGAGTAGGGACATCAGAGTGAGCCCAAGGGTGAGTCAAAAACCCTACAGATACTTTAGCTGCACATCCATTGTGTACATCCTAGCCATGTAAGTTAGGTAAAACAGTGCTGCTTGGATAATTTTTTTCTCCAGTACATACCTGCAACTCAACTCTGCAGAAAACCTGTATGCCTGAGGCAGCATGACTTCAAAATCTATCTTTGTATGACTTTCATCTTTAAAATAAGATTTCATTGCCAGTGTCCAAGAAGCTTCCCTCTTGGAGGATCGGAAACCATTCAGCCCTTCTGCAAGTTCAAGAACTTCAGACTTAAGCTCAGTACTTTGGAGGGGAAAAATGTTATCATTCCCTTTATGTGCTTAACCAAAAAATATGTTCTCTGTGAAAAAAAAGCTAAAAGAATGATATGTAATTGTCCTTCTGGGCTTGGTGTACTTGAACAAGTTTTCTTCATGCCTTGAGAATGATTTGATCCAAAGTGATTAGATACAATTTGGCTTACTTTTCCATTTCAGAACTTCAGTCAGATGAGAAAAGTAACCATATTGTTAGATAAGGACTAGACCAGCTACACTGGTGAATTATCATTTAGATATTAACAACAAATAATACATCTGTAATACGGTTGGTTTGATAGATAAAAATGCCATGAAAGGCTATTTTTTTTCCTTAAATATTTACTTTATAAATACATTAGTACCAGTGTTCAAACATGGAAGCTTGCTCCAGCTTTCTGTACCTGGATTTCAGTGGCAAACAATATTTTAGTTATTCTAATTTAATTAATTAACAATTAATTAACTAATTATTTAATCAGCTAATTTAATTAATTAGAGTTTTACATAAGGAACAAATATAAGAAAAGTGTTTGTATGAAACAAGCCACCCTTCTTCACTTTCTATCAGGAATCATGAACCAAGAGGTTTTTTTATTTTGGACTGCATGCAATCTGCTAGTTATTCACTGCTCGTGATTTGCACTTAGTTTTGACTGAAGCCATCAATAAAATTAGCTTAATTGATTTTGATTGTAGTATTTATCTGTATGATAAGCCTATCAGACACCTAGGCATAATTTGCAACATTTCCCAAGGTAGTACTTCTAAAACAACAAAGGTGTTAACAGACCCATTTTATGCCTTTTGGCAGACTTCTTTGAGGAAACTTGCCATGTTGTGTCTACATTATATTATTCTGATATCCAGGTAATGCATTTCCCACAACTGCAACAGGAGATCCAAGAACTCCTTAAAAATCTCCAAATAAACTCACAAGTCCAACTTCAAACAGAATATTCAACTGCAAAGTTGGAAGGTCAAGGAAATAAACTCCTTCCTTGTTTTGTCTTTTAAATAAACTATAGAGGAACAATTTTAAATAAACTAGAGTAACTACTGCACAGACCACAGTATTTTTCTCTTTTCTACGTTTGCTTTCTGGTTTTGTGGTTTATTTTTGTTGTTGTTGGTTGTTTGTTTTTGTTTTGGCTTGTTTTTTTCTATTACTGTGGCTTCTTACTTATTCTTTATTGTTATTGCCATTATTGACCACTGTATTTTACAACTTCAGTGAAAAGTCCAGCAGAGCTGTTAAGAACTAAAGCCTTTTTTGGCAGACTCTCTAGTCTCAGTTTTCTAATTTAAATTTGAATCATAACAAAATTTTAAATAATTTCTCGGATTAAAGGAATTCTGTAAATTTGAGAGCACATGAACTTTAAAATAGTTCAGTTTGAACAGACCAGTTTGCCTTTTGGCATCGTGAGTCAGCACCACATGTATTGATTCCAAACAACACAGGCATTGGAGACATATGATGACCCAGTTTTAAAATGCATATTGTCAATTAGAATAGTCATTTCATTTTGGTGGTAGAATGAACAATACTGGATCACGTCCAGCCCCTTAAAACATTTAATGGCTGCCCTCCTCCAACAGGTGGCCACTGGTTTTTTATGGGGTGGTTTGGATCTATGCAGCTTATTGCATCACCATCTTATTGCAACTAATTGTGCTGCAGTTGGAAGAGCCACTTTCACAAGCAGATGACATGATGGTGTAATTTATACAAATAATTATCAGCATGCAGTCAAACCACTGTAATGTAAGGATTCATTTCTAGTGACTTGAAGAAAGTGTTGGACTCAAAGAGGTTTGGTTGTTCATTCACTGATGGACAAAATTTTTTGTATTATAATAAATTTGGTAATTGTTGATAGAAAAAGTCATACACATTCCTACTTCCATTTATATTAATGCTACTGTAACATTATATTGCAGCATGAATGAAAAGCTGATGTGTTTCAATGCCTTGGCAGCTTGCAATGACCTTCAGGAGAAATGAAATGCTCTGTTGGCTAGGGAAACAATTGAGCTGAAACCAGTCAGGCGCAGTAAACTCAGAGATAGTCTTTCCAAATTAAAAGCTGTTAGTAGCAGCTCAAAACAAGCCAAAAGTGAGAATATAATGTCTTGCTGCAAGGTGATTTTATGCACAAATTAAAACAGAAGAAGTAAAAAGGCGAAGTTCTGAGGAATTGCCATTAATTTAAAGAATTTAGAGATTAAGATGAACATTAGCATCCAAAGGTAGCTGATGTATGAACACACTGTAGAAGCCATAATCTGTTGAAAATCACTGAGATAAATTCAGGCTACTGACCTTTTAGTGCATTAGGGCATGAAATAAATCACTGGCTGCAAGTAGTAAATTTGCTACAATCAAAATGCTTTCCAAGTACTTCTAGCTGTAGAATTTTGCAGTCAAGAACACTACATATCTGGAATAACCTTTTAATATTTAAATTTTGCCTGAGTATTCTGGACCCAATCCTGCATTGTTGCATATCCCAAAATTCTATTAACATCAGTAAGTATTTCAGAGGATAAGAAAGTTCAGGCTTTAAATTAGTCAGTAGTGTCCTCATAACTTAATGGTTATTTACAAACTTATTAAGAACTCAGACATATTATCTCTAGTAAATTTCCAGAGATTTCAGCCACAGTGCTTATAAATGTATTATTTAGTGTTAAAATACACTTCATTGGATCCCTTTCTTTACTGGATATGTGTTGCTTCACAAGTGGGTACCCTGGAGAGGTGATGCCATAGGTGGGAACTAACCAGCTACAGCTGAAAGTTTCACTCCATGCTTCAAACATAATAATGTTTCAGAAACAGATTTTGTAGTCCTGCTTGTTGTGCCCTGCTGACCCAGAAGAAGTTGTATTTTTGTCTGTTCTAGCAACACAGTTGTTAGAACAAGTCACTTCAATGCAGGCGATATCTTCTTCTTTCTGTCCATCCCAGAGTCTTCATTTAAATGGTTTTAGAGGAAAAGAGGGTATTGATGATTTGGGGGAAATTATATCTTCGTCTATTCTTGTGAATTTTCCTGATTCTAGTGCTACTTACACATGTTTCTCTTTGCAGAAGAAATAATAACATAATCCACACAGCACACATTCATCTGTAAATGTCAAAGTGCATTCCTCAAGGTGTCAAAAGCTTCAGTCTTTCCCCTGATAATTGAGTTATCTAGAGCATTGACTGGACATGCATGGGCTTTTTACTGAGGATTTCAGGAACCTCTCTTCCCTTGAAAGCTCAGAGGACTTATTTGGGTTTGACATCTTTCAAGATAAGACTTCAGAAGAGATAGGGACTAGTGCTGTCTTACTGCAGCATGAGATAATGTTGGTGTTATTTTGCCTGGCATCATTACAGTCTCTTTGTGTGGGGAATTAGAAAACTGTATGGATGGAAACATAAATTTGCTTTGTCAGCTGAAACTCGAAGCTCATTTGCTTCACCAGGTCAGCAGTTTTTGACCACAGCAATCCTGCAGTAGCTCTTACCTTGGCTGGAGCAGTGCCTCCTCTCTTCCAACAGACTGTTTAACATTTTAACAGGTGCATGATCAGCCTTTAATAAAATTAGTTGGTTTATGAGTGTTATTTGGGGCAGGGTCTTGTATGATAAAGATCTCAACAAATAATAGCAATTAGATAATTATCAGATCATTTTTATAGGTTGGGATTTTTTCCCTTTAGTATCCGAGACATTTAGGTAGTCATGCCTGACTTGCAGCATTATATGGTTAGTACATTTTCCCTTCCATGAAATGATTATTCAAGGCATAAGCTTTTACACTGATCTGGGGAATACTTCTCCCCAGACAGTTCTCTTGTGAGATTTTCAGGGAATAGCACATAGGAAGTGACTTTCCACACAAATATTTTAGCAAACACAGAGAGGTAAAGATCATTCAATTCTGAGGTTGTACTAGCATCCAAACAGACAAAGAGATGTCAGGCACCATAGACTGGTGCATATATACATACATACATACATAAATATGTATATAAAGCTCCCCAGTTTAACGACAACAAACATAATATGAATATTCACTCATGTGCCCTGTGATCTGTCCTCAATTCCTGATAATCTTGCTCATGGTTGAAATACCATCTTCTGCTATACCTGTTGCAATCCAGAAAGCCCTCTTTAACTTCACTAAGATGCCATAAAGTTTTTTGTTCCACAACATCAATTCAGAAAACAAAGACAAGGAAAAAAAATCCTTTGTGTCTCAGTTTTTTGCTGGAGTTCAGTGCTGTGTACAGCTTACTTGGCTCCCTGCATAATGCCCTGTTTGGCAGAGATATTCAGGTAGTATGTCCCATTTACACAGTTCTCAGAGTTTGGTGAAGTACAGAGTGGGAGGATTAGGGAGGATGTTACGATAACACTTTACCTTGCATGTAGTCATCAAGGCCACAAATAAGTTACAAGAATTGTAAGGTACACACAAATGGCAACACAAAAGAGGAGAGGGAAAGCTAAAATAGAAAGAGACACTGAAGAAACAAAAGCTAAAGATCATTCACATTGACAACAATCACCCAATATGTATATGCCTTTTATTTCAAGCTACTTTTTACAGGGATAAAGAAGAGTTTTTTCATGCTAGCCTCTCATTCTGTTGCTGATTTTTTTTTTTTTTTGTCTCCACTACTCATCTTCTATTTTGCATTTTTGTTTTTAATCTTTCTACTCAGCTTTTTGGGGATATTTTTGGAACTCTGTATGACATGATCCTTTCACATTCGTTGGTTCAGCTTGGCACCTGTGCACTATCAAAACTTAATCAAGCTTTAAGATCACCAGGTATTACTTTTAGGTGAATATTTAATTACAGGTAAAACAAGGGGTTTACCTGTGATTTTTCAGAAATGTATGTATCCTTATCTGTCAACAAGTGAGAGGGACAAAGAAGTGATTGCCTGTTATGGGGGCCATGTGTTAGTTTTACTGGAGAAAATATTTATGCTTATAAGGTCATCATAAACAGTAGGCTTAGTAGTCAATATATTATTTGTTGGATAAGCAAACTAATACTAAGCACTCAGGGTTTGCAATAGAAAAGTGAGGCACCACTCTCTGTATTGCTCAGTTTCTCTTAGGCAATTTGATATGTATTCTTTTCAAAAACACAGGGTAGAGACAATAAAAGAAGGCCACAAACTATGACATAGGTAATACAAACCAAAAGTCCACTAGATGTTCAAAAGAATATTTGTCCCAAAAAAATGTGTCAAGCATCCATAATTTTTCTCACATTGAAAATGTCAAAACTACTCACAGAAGCTGAAAAAACACCACCTGAATAATAACTGATTTCTTCTCTATGCCCAACTTGAATTATCCCTAAAATTCCAATTTTTGTGAAGTCCTAAATATATACATTTTTGAACTGATTTCTTAAGGTGTGCCAGTTTGGGTAAAGAAAAATTTAGGTGCATAAACTGCCAGGGTTTGAAAATCTTAATGTAGACATTTCTACAATATTAAGTATGTTATAATCTTGTTAAAAGATCATCACTAACACAAATATGGATGCTGATTTTGTTCTTGCACATGCACAGTAAGTGAATCACAAGAAGTGTATAGTACATGCTCCAAGGGGACACTGAAATGCATATAATGTGCCTTTTAAAATACTTGCTTTATTCATTTGTTTATTGATGCAAATGCCTTGTTTTTATAATGGTGTGTATTAATTTAAAAGTGCTTCCATGTATGCATTGCAAGTGTCCTTTTGGAATCACAGTAGAAGCTGCTGCATACTCCATTATTTAAACCTACTCTACTTTTTCTTTGGGCCCTCTGTTGTCTTCCATGAATTCATTCTCCAGGTGTCATCTATTGCATTCTCTTTTTTTTTTTTTTTTTTTTTTTTTTTTTTTTTTTTTTCTGGGTGGGGGTTATCCCTTTGCTCTTACTGATCTGGAAATGAGGAATCAGTAGTCCAAATCCAAAAGGCTCTGTTAGAATCAAGGCACTTCTCCCTATATTGACTGTATGTTGCTGTTTGCTCTTCAGTGTAAAGTATGGCTGAGCCCATTTAGCATTGAGAAGGGAAACATGAGATTTAAGTTTTAGCACAAGCCAAGGAATTCTGGTGAAACAGTTGGAAGAAGTCAGTCTACAAAAACTGGAGAAGCAAAAGGCTTCATTTAGTCATTTTGTCATTATTAAACCAATCGTGTGATTCCAAGAAAAAAAATAGCTGTCTTCAACCAAGACCAATCCTTCACCTCAGGCAAAGAGAAGAGGAACAAGATACTGTCTTCTTCTGTCCTGTCAGCCAGAACCCTTCCTGAAAGCTTCATAAGTCCTTCCTGGAGTCACCCATACCTATTACTCACCTCAATGAACCTTCTTTTCTGTGTTGATATTCTTTCTAGTCCCTCTTTGCAGCTCAAGTGTGACCTTTGAAGCTCTAACTTATGACAGTGGACAGCTAATTAATTTACTTTTAATTTCCAGTTATTTAAGCTCTGTCTCTGGTTTAGATGCAGTTGTTAAAACCCTATATTTTCCTGAATCCAAAATGAGCAGAGGGCAACATCTGAAAGGGTTCTGAATATGAAAAGAAAATTTAATTCATCATTTAGCAGCACTAATTAAAATTTTTTATTTGTTCAAGTACCTTCATTGTTTATTTTAATATCAATATTTTATTAGGCATTGAGAAAAGAAACTGCAGTTCTTGGTAAAATGCAAATTTACTTTTGTTGCTTTAAATAAAAATGCAAATTTCTTCTTCCCACTTATCTCTTGAAAAAGAGAACACAGCAATAAAAAAGGAAAAAATTATTTCTATCACATGCATTTCCTTCTCTGTCGTTGGCCACACAGGACAATTATGTAGATACAAACAAAAAGGATTAATTAAAATGACCTTGCTAAATAGGTGAAAATCTGTCTGTGGACATGGTTTTCATTTTATCTGTGTTTTATGGGTCAGCAGGGACCAGATTTATGAATGAAATCACCCTTTCACTGATATTAAGTGATATGTACACAGACACAGAGGTCAAGGCGTAAACCAAATCACTCCACTTTAACCTCATGAAAAAAAAAAATCTCATATTAACCCTCATTTAGGGCAGTATGAGCTTCTTTAGGAAGCTGCTTCATAATTCTAAAGAATTTGAAGCTCTTCAGGGTAAGGATGTCATCCTTTGTCAGAAATGAATGTATTCATATGCTTGAAGAATAAAGGATAAGTCCATAGTGTGGCTAAGAGACAATTGCAGTGTAACATGTAGGCACAGATCTAGGATTAAAGTTTACAGACTACTACTAAATTGTAATGGCGATGTCAACATAAACCTTGGGACGGGGTAATTTACTCCACTTGTGTGAAGCGTTTAGGCATACTCTGTTTTAATGTCTGCGCAGGTGTCTATCACAATATAACTATCAGCTTTGGCATATTAGCAAGTGACCGGGTGACAATATGTTACCAGGCCTCAGTGACTCCGTGATAACTGTGCATTGTGCATGCTCCATTTCCTTGTGATAAATGGGAGGTGTTTGATACGGGTTACCCTTCTTAAGGAGAGTAAGCTTCTTGACTTGTACAGAGCATGCTGCAGAGGGAGATAATGCGTAAGAACATCGGAGCAGCTGATTCCCAGGACCACATTTGTGTGTTAAAGATTTATGCCAGATTGAAATCCAATTTCAGTTAAATCAGTGCAATTCTGTCCTGCAGGTGGTACATTAAGATTAGTGCATTAGTACACACTAAAATCTATATTGGTACAATCCATGATTTCAACAGTCACCCAGTAGTAAGTGGTCATAAATTAGTTCTATCGCACCTGGAAAGGGAATAAGTCACATATGTCTAAGGCTAAATTTACATTACAGGTTTTACTGGCATAGCTATATTAGCCAAAAACTTGACAGTGCACACTCTGGTAGACACAACTGTAGGAGTGAAGGTACCTAAAAGCATGTAAAGAAGCAGTTAAACTAAGAATTTTAAGATTTTGTCAGCAGTAGTCTGCATCCAAAGATGTTACATTTCTGGTCATTCTATATATAATATCCTTGATCAACACAGTAATGAAGGCAGAAGTGATAGTTAAAAAGCCAGAAAAAATATTTTGATAGTATATGTTATTCTGCTCAAGGAGCTGGCTTAAGCTGCCCCTGCAAAGAAAGCTGCTTTATCAAAGTGAATTATTTCTGTACTACAAAGGAGTGACTGGTGTAACTCTATCAGTGTACCTCTTATCATCAAACCTGTTAAGTGCAGCCAGACTCTCAAGATAACTTATTTATCACAGAAAGAGGAAAGGTGTGCTGGAGTAAAGTATACTAGCTGGAATACAGTTTTGCTGATTTAAGTTGCTTTCTTGAGAGAAGTATTTTGCTTGTCATATTTCAGCACAAAGAACTCTTGCATTGGCCCTGACCTACAAAAACTTTTTACTGTGTAAGTGGTCTTATCAGGGCTTATACCAGTATATTTGTAAAACTGTATTAAAATAATTCTGTGTAGATCAATATTTAGACTTCAGACATTTTTGCTTTAGAAATTGTAGATTATTTTTATTTCTTTTTGTAAATTAGGACTTACCTGTTCTGATCTGGTCCTTCTGGTTAACTTATGATGTCATATAGGCTATTTGTAACTTGGTTTGCCTTTTTTTTTTCTTTGGGGGGGGGGAAGTTGTGGCGGTGGGGTTTTTTGTGGTTTTATTTTTGGTTTTGTTTGTTTGTTTTTACTGGAATACATAAAGACCTTATTTTGACTACACCTGCGTTTCTGATCCCCTCTGCTGTATCCTCCTTTGCCTGAGGTTATACCCATGCTGTGTCCTAAGAACTCCAATTTTATATCCAGTTTTCTTCAAGACAAATTTCATATAGATATATTGACATATATAGGTATGACACAGAAAAAACTCTAATATTAGTTGTTTTTTTTGAGTTTGTTTTTCTTAATAACATAATTTACAGGTGTAATGTAATTGCAGTGATTGAAGAAAATGCTTAAAGCAGACCTGTTTCTTCAAATCCATGTTTATTTGCATTTTAGCAAGAACTTGCAATACTGTGTATTTCTTCCTCATTTCTATCCAGAATTTATCAGATATTGCTTTCATCAACATGTCTTTCAGGAATCCTGTCCTTCACTGGTTTTGCCTGCGCTGAAGTGTGTCAGACTAAGCTAACAATGTTATTACTCCAAGTGACTTTTACTCAGTTTTTCTGAAAGATAAGCTACTTTATCTCAGTTCTCCCATTTATCAAGTTCAAAAGAGAGACATCCTCTGTATTTATAATGGAACAAATACTCAGAACCCTGTAGTTATTCTACCATGTTGAAAATTAACATCTGATACAATAATTCCATGACATTTACGTTGCTAATTCATACCTAAAATGTGTTTATAATCAACTATGCAACATTGAAGAGTTACTGTATTTTCACTTAGGTCCTGCATCTCAGAAAACCTACACTGCAACAAAAGCATTGGCAATTTGGTGCTTACCCTTGAATATCCTGTACAAAATTAGAGGTACAGCTGGTATACATTTCGGATATAAGGAGGAATCAGTAGTAGGCTTTGCCTACTTTCAGTTCAGATGGATGAAAATACTGTACTTGGCAGGAACCTTTAGTTGAATATTTGGTAATACAGATTAGTATCATTCACATGATGGTAACAGAATCACAAGAAAAGTAAATTTAATATTTTTTTCTAGATGCTAGAACTATTTGAGTTTTGTGTTGAGTAGGTAATCATTTCTCCTGGAAGGGAACACAATAAGTATGGAATGAGTTCACTGACAGCAATGAATACTGTTCATTAAAATTTAACCAGTGCTGTTTTCATTTATATTTAAATCACTGTAATGGGAAGTTTCGTCTTTTTTTTTTAAATAAATTTTGACCAATGATTTTATAGAATCTCACTCAGTTGTTTTGCATCCTAACCTGAAACAGTTGGAATAGGTTTGCCAGTTGGGGAGTCTCAGTGTGTAAACCAAGACTTTTAATTGTAGCCATTCTATATAATTTTAGGTAGTCACTTTAAGTCCATATTGCTAAAATAAAAAGGCAAAACCCCCATACATTCGGAGTTAGTTGTCATCTCTTCTTGAGGTTTTTAGAGACAGGTTGCAACTGAAATAACATGTTAGCTGTTACTGACTAGTAGTTAGGGAGAACCTGAAAATACTTTTCTGTGGTCAGCCTTGTTCACATACCTGCTGCTACAGTGTTCATGAGACCAAAGGAAAAGGAATATTTTCCCACTACAGGTCAGCAGAGACCATTAGAATCCTCTGCATTGTGTGGTATGAGTTTTGTAGTGAAATTAACTGGGCATGTCAGTTAAGTGGGCATTCCATCCTTGATCCTTTCTACGTTATTGCTATGGTTTCAAAGAACTGTGACAGCCTAGTCACAGTTGCCCACAACAGGTTAATCACCTGCAGATAAAAAAAAAAAAAAAAAAAGAAAAGCTAAAATATTATGTTGTAAACTGGCCAATGGATGGCATTTAGTGAGCTGTGATATTGAGGAGGTCAGACTCAATGATCAAATGTTCTCTCTGGCATTAAATTGCCTGAACTCAATGATACATGAGGAAGCAGTGATGGTAAAGTGAGTTAAACATACTTTCCGTAAGACATTGCAGAAGTTTTATACACTGTCAGGAATCACTCAGTTCAAGGAGAGAAAATACAGGCTACTTAAAACTTACATGAGAATTAAATGGCGTCATTTTCAATTCAAGCTCCATAGAATTAACTGCAACATACTTTATGTGAGCACAGTTAAAGGTAAAGCATAACCCTTAATCTCCTAGGAATGTTTTCAACAGTCCAGAGAGCTTAATGGTATCAGTTTCCCTCACCTATTTTGGCTCAACCAAATGCTTAACATGTTTTTGGCCGTTCAAGTAAATTTTATACTGATGGCAATGTGGAGACATAAATGCCCTTTAATTATAGGGCACTGTGGTCTTAGTGTTGTAAAAAGCCAAGATACCACTAATAGAAAGAATTCTGGCAGACTATATTATCTGGGGAAAACCCTAATTTTATCTGAATATACTGTCTATAAGACCAGCCTTTGGAGTCCTTTTAAGTCAATGTCTCCCAGCTGAGACTGAAAACAAATGTGTGAAAATGTAGTAATAATACAACCTATTCAAAACAAGTACAGCTTTTTGTAAATTACAAAACTGAAGATATTGCATACAGATCAGTTATCAGACAGCTAGATTTTTAGCAAAACTTATATGCATATTGCAGTCATTATTATGGTATCCTTAATTTAAAGGAAACTCTTTATAGAGAACTAATTATTTTGAGCTGCAAACTGTTTGAATAAATTACCCAATGTAAATTGTTTCTGATGCTGCAGGCAGTTTTTAATCTACCTCCCCATTCTACTATAAAGTTCACATTGTTCAGTGAATTCAAGGGAAGCACTGGGAGACAAACCAAATACTTGAGAGGCTAAAGGAAACAGTGTTTCCTCATGGGTACTACTACTGTGCTGTATGAAGGGATTAACCTGTAGATGAGTTCAAGTATGTCCTCGTACTTTGAGCCTGAGCAAGCCTAGCTTGTTCATTCCTATAACAAGACCCTGTCATGCTAGCAGTGCTACTGCTGCCATGCCATATGAGCTTGGCAGGGCAGCCTCATTTGAACTGCTCAAAAGCCACACAAGAGTCTCTCATCAATAAACAGGTTTGATTTGGTGGCTACTTAATTTCTCATGTATGCCAGTCAAAGATTCCTGTAGTTCTTCTACAGTAAGAGTCAAGCTCTTAATTTCTAATTAAGATTTTGATGGTACCACTTTGCATGGTGGCCATTGCACACAATAAATCTCCATTCCTGTTATATCCTAAAATAACTCCAGTATTAAGGTCTAGGTTGCTAGGTGGCTTTTTTTTCTGATAGAAAATACCTGATTTTAGAGTAAAGATGATCAATAATGCAGTCCATGGGAACCACCGGATACTGGAAATGTGTTTTTTCGAATGGAGGAAATGGATTTAATCAGGGCATAGCAGCAGTTTCTTTTGAGATACCATTCTGACATGCAGTTTGTCCTGTAGAAGCATATGGATCTCAGGTATTGCACTTATACATTAATAACAACTCAGACATTTACACCAATGGTTAGTTACATTGTACAGAAACATGGGCATACAAATATGCATATACAAAAGAGCCCTACTCAAAGGAGTGGTATTCTAGGAAATGCCAGAATTGTGGTGTTTATGGCATCTTCATTCAGTTCCCCAGGGTGTGCATCAGGACATAAGGATCACACAGTCACAGCCTGATTTCCATGCACTTTTCCAGGGCACAGAAGAGTATCATATAAAGCTATATGGTGTAATTCTTTGTCCTCATGGTTCAATATGCCTTTACCCTGAATTGTGCACTATTTTTATTTTGAATAGTGTGTTTTTTCCTATTCAGCTCACTACCATTTTGCCTGACTGATTTACAAATATTATTATTTCTTTTACACAACATCCTGCAAAATATTATTAGTTCCAATTAACAAATTGAAAATTTATATATAGGGAGATTAAAATTAAAAATGTCCACTGATTTAGGAAGTCCTGTTTGAGATGTTGAAAAACTAGGTCTTTTGCAGCATTATAAAGCAATTTGATTAATCAAAACTCAACATTTTTTTTACCTGCTATTGTCAGAATGTCTGCAAATCTGATACCAGGATAATAAGAAACAAATGAGCAGAGATTAATCTGATGTAAACAACTCACAGAGATTCACATACAAATTCTGTGACTTGATCAGATCTCCAGAGTATCTTTGCCATATTTTAATATGTTCTGTTCCAATTCTGGAATCACTTGCCTTATCACTAAGCACCTTTCATCTTTTACAGAGGGTTAAACAAAAGCTCCTGTGGCTCTCAGTCTTTCTTCTCTGCATGTTCCAAAGTCTTTTATACAGCAGGTCTCTCACCAAACCAGACAAGGCTCTCATTAAAATAGAAAACAAAAATAAAAATTTAAAATAATATGTTGCATCCTTCAAAAATTGATCTATATGTACAAATAGGGAGACCACTGTAGCATATAGAACTTACAGTGAAAGGGAGTTGCTATGATCAGCATAGATTAGCATCACAGGTGAAACAAGCAGAGATTGCCAGGTGATTTCACAGATCACCCTGACAGCCATTTCAGGCTATTCACTCAGACTGCTGGATGTTATTCGCTGGACCATCTCAGTTGCTTTCTCCTAATGCAACCTGTTAGTCTCTCTTATCTTGATTTATTCCCATGTTTTATTATATTGTGAAATGTCTTTCTCAGACCCTCCCCAGTAGCAGGTTTTCCTGACCACTTTTTTTTTAGCTACTTCTTCACCTACCTAGTTTTTCATATCTCATTTTGCCCTTTCTCTCTTTTCCCTTAGCATTTTCAGCTTTAAGGCTGTCTTGGACACCTCATTCCAAATTTTTTTATCCTGTTCCATCTCTTAACTTCTTAGACTCCTGGCCCCACATCTTCTATGTGGTTTTCCAAGTATTCTTCTTGAATATACCTCTGAGCCTTATTGATGCCCAGTAAATCCTAGTCATTTAATGGGTCCATATCTGAAACCCTCCTCATCCTGTCCCCATCCCTTACACCTCTATCGGACCTGTCCTGTTGACAGGCTTGTGTTCCATGTCCACATAATTTGTGTAGGTTCCCTCCTCACCTCCAAACATTCTTCATGCTTCCCAGCTTCCTCCATCAGCACGTGCACAAGCACACGATGTATCTACCTCTTGTCTGCTTGGCACCTGAGTTAGGTGGCTTTCTACCACCTAGCTGACTGAGATGCCATCTCCCCATGCTCACGATCAGTGAGACACACTGAGCCACAGAACAGTCCAGAGCTGGTTCTGAGAATAAGATTATCAAGAAAAAAAAAAAAACCAGCTACAAAAATCCAACCTGCTAAGTATATGTGTATTGATTTTCTGTTTGTTCGTTTGTTTTTTTCCCTTGAAAACGTATGTTTGTATGTGAGAAAAAGTAAAAGAAATACCTTTTAGTATGTAAAAAGTAAAAGACATAGCTGTACTATTTGTAATATTTGGGGTCTTTCTCCCAAAGAAGTGGGGATGCTAAAATTTAAAAAATTAGTTGCCCCACAGGTCTTATTTGTTTTTTCTATTTGTTTGTTTAAAGGGGTATTTTAAGCATTGTATTTTCCCAAAGTATCTTTCTTTGAAAGCGTTTGAATTTACCAAAATTATGACGTCTGAATCAGATACTTAGGATAAATGATTCAAGTTCATTATTCAAATCTGGGGAGGTTACAAACAACTCAAATTAAGATCTTTTGATGGAAAGTATTAGACAGCCTTACATTTTCTGATACTGAAGCAAAGTTCAGACTATGACCTAATTAATAGCTGTAGAGTTAATAAGTGTGCAGAAGACATGAAAAGAATTGATCTGTGTAATCTTTTGAGTGGCTTAGTAACTTTGCAACAAATTTATAATATGCTGTTGCTTTTTAAAATGCTATACACAAGAGAAGACTGGGGAAATAAACCTGTCCCACTTATAGTACTGTTTATTTTCTTTCTCTCTTTACCTTCCCTTCTTTCCTTCCTTCCATCCCTCCTGTCTTCCTTTTTTTTATATTTTCCTCTTGGCATCTAATGCAGGAAGAGTCATACTCTGGCTTTTTGTCTTTATGAATTTGTTTCCTTTTGGCTTTCATTCTTTCAGTCTCTAACTTAGTACAAACTCCTTCAGTAAACAAGAATATGATACTACAAGTGAAAATCTGTATTTTTAGGTAAGATATAAGCATTATGAAAAACAAAACATAAGTAAGTTTACACAGTTCTAAAATCTAGAAAGTGGTTATTTTTTATGACCTAATTTACCAATAATATCCAACTTATTTTTGTGTTGATGTCCTTAATATCAAAAAAGATATGAAATTACATCCATTATTTATGTGGAGGATGTCCAAACTTAATAGTTGAGTGATTTGATATTCATATATGGCTCCTAAAGATCTAGCACTCCTGAAACTGCCTTAAGTATTTAAAGCAGCCTCAAGTGATCAGACCTGTTTTACTTGCAAAATAGTTACAGAATCATAGAATATTTCAGAATATTATAAGGGACCCAACAAGGATCATGGAGTCCAACTCCCTACTCCTCATAGGACTACCTAAAACTAAACCGTATGCGTAAGAGCATCATGCTCCTTGAACTTATGACATGCTTGTGCCATGGCTTCCCTGAGAAGCCTGTTCCAGCCTCTCAGTGAAAAACATTTTCCTCATGTCCAAACTGAACATCCCAGTGCACCAACATTCCATTTCCACATGTCTAAATAAGTTCTGTTTAAAAAAAAAAAAAAATAGATTTGATTAAGTAAAGATTTTGTCTCTAGGGAAAAAAAAATCTAACTGGAAAAGGATTAACTTTTCAAACAAGGCATTCTTCTGTGCTTCATAAACTCCTATATGAGAGCTGTGAAAGGTGGAGTTAGCTCAAAGTCCTCTAGGTGAAACACTGAAATGGCTAACTCTGTCCTGTTCTGTTGTGCTCATTTTGAGTATTTCAAATATGGATATGTACAAGTCTCCAAAGCTCCTTGACTTTTCAAGAACTGCATAGCTCCACTTCAAGTCTGTAATTCAGCCCCAGGCCACCTGAAAGGAGCACCCAGTATCACCCAGTATCCCATCTAACAATTGCAGTGCAGTCAGCTCCGTAAAGCTGTCTTCTTGACAGCATATAGCAAATTGCCTGCTTAATTACAGTGAGTTTCCACAATTTAATACAACTCATACTGACATAAGTCAAGTTCACATTAATGTGGATATTCAAGTTCAAAATGGTTTAGATTCTTTTTCTTTAAGCTTCAGTATCTATTGCTTTGTGGCTTTATTATCCCTTTGCTAGAAGCAATCTTCGTGGAGATACAGGATCCACAAAAAAATGCAACATTCCAGCACATTTTTGTTACTTCAAACAAAACTACATTATTTTATTATATTTTTTGTATTTTGACAACATGCTGGGAATACAGGTATAACCAATCATTGACAATATTCCAGAACATTCCACCAACTGGTAGAAAACAAAGCTATAGTACCCCAACTCCCAAGCTTAGATAAGCTGTGCACATCCTGGCAGGTTCATGTCTAATCTGTTCTTAGAAAACTTCACCAAAGAAGGCTTCACAGCCTCCCTAAGCAGTCTAATCTGCTGCCTGTCTACACCATTCACAAGTCTGAACTAATGCTTGAATTAAGCCTGTAGTTTCTTGTTCCTATTCTGTCAGGAGCATATCACATGCAAGATGTCCCCCTCCCTCCCCACAAGTAGCCATGCATTCCTGCCTCCCTCTGAGCCCTGACATTTATTTATGCCAGCTCTACAGTTTTTTGCCCTGACTATAAATCAGACTGGTGAAATGGCATGTTTTTATATAAAGACTAGACTTTTTACTTTTTTTTTTTCTTTTTTCTTTCTTGTTTTTTCTTCTTTTTTTTTTTTTTTTTTGAGTGCTTTATTTTTCAGGTCCAGTTTAGAGGTCAGCCATGTGAAGAGCTAAATCAGCATAACTGAGAGAAATCTCCAAGGGGAAACTTGAATGAATGGCTAAATGTAGAGAAGACGAATCATGTTTAGGCTGCTAAAAATGTCATGATTAATGTTAAACCACGGTCTGCAGGTCATAATCACAGGATCAGCCCCTTTCTTGCTTCCCTGTTCCCAGTGGATTCCTGATCAGAAGCTGAATTTAAAATACAGAAAATAGTCAGAAGGTCATATTTTGATGCGTGAAAGACAGCAGAAAGATGATGGAGCTGAACCCTGATATCTATGTAACTGCACAGATATCATGAAAGGTGTGTTTCCCAAACTGTCTGAATGCACTACTTTTCCTCTCTTTTGTCCAGCTTCAGTTACTCCTTGCCCCCTTTTCCACTTCTCTTGCTCCCTCCCTTGGATGAGAGCTGGTCTTAAACTCCCTTATATCATAAGCAATATCAAGATGTTATTCATTCCTAGTACTCAATAAAGCATGTGCCAATTATGTTGTCTTATCTGTATGGCTTTTCACAAGCAAACCTCAAGATTAGTAAAGCTGTGACTGCTGTGGTTGCAGCACAGTTCAGTCACTCTTCATTCTCATTTGTGACTAGACCCATTACATTCAAATAAACTCATCAGAGTTAAATACTCATACTGGAAAAAAGGACTTGATTATTTTAATCAATAGAATGAACTTGTTTTTCCTTAAATCTAACAGAAACAAACTGGCTGCAAAACAGGCAAAACCAAAACCAACCTACAAAAAAAAAGCCAGGAAAAACGGAAACATGTACAGCAATGTTTGAAATGAAATATTGGGCAAATCTTGCCTGATTCCTGAAGACAGAGAGAGATTTCAGTTCGAGCCCAAGTCTGTCTCTGAGATAAGGGTCATCATATTGTGACTCTCCACTTAGGCTTGTGGTAGGTGAGTGATCTCCCTCATCCTCTTAAAAATTCAGCTGTGAGAGAAACAACACAAGTCATCAGGATGTAATTTTAATCAAAACACAA
>JAWWES010000115.1:66955589-67007746 GCA_035583135.1 Lophotriccus pileatus
ATGGCTGGCACACATTAAAAAGATGATGCATACCATGCATTCCTTTAATATGCCATTTCATGTTACAGATCTCTCAGTACAAGGGTTTGGTTTTTTGAAATAACCTCATTTATAAGGCCAATCTAAAGCCTCTTGAACTAGATGGCTTCAAAGATTTGAAACAAGAAGTTCAGTGAGCTTCAGATCAGGTTATGAATTTCACTCTGCTGCTTTACACTATCAGTTAACATTTGGTCTACGTGCCAGACCTGCACATCAGCCTTTTGTAAACATTTGTGATACCACTAGAGGCATTTTTGACATGACTAGTTCACTTTCGTTGTCATTTAGAATTTAAGAATTCTTAAAGGTTTATAAAAAAGGTAATTTTTTTTAAGTAATTAAGTATTTGAAAAATTTAGAAGGCAAAAGAATAGGTCATCTCCACATTGAACAGATTGGCTTGTTAAAAAATTTTCTAAATCTGACGTAAATTGTGGGTTTGATCATATTTCTGTGTTTAAAAAAAATAATAATTTTGTGGGGTAAACAAACCCCTAAATAGTTGAATCCAACACCTGAGCAGTGCTAAATAAAACCCCTGCTAAGATATAACTCAATTTAAACTAACTGAAACTCCAGATCTACTAACTGAAACTCCAGATCTACTCACGGCTTTAGAGAAAAAGGCAGTTCGCCTGTATCTAAATAAAGATGTTCAAATGCACCTCTTAAATTAACAGCCAGTGTATTTTTTTTTTTTTAACTGTTGTATCTGTGTGTTCACAATAGGATTTTCCCCATAATATTTAGGAAAGAGTGTTCATAACTTGCTTTAGCTTCAAAATGGTCTCACAAATATGGGATTTCACACAGGCTGTATTTTGGCAGCCTTGTCTCAAGGTGAAAATGGCGCAGAAAACAGAAACAGCACTTCCATCTGAAAGAAAGGTTTTTTTATCTCACCATATGAGGGTGGAAGAGCTCACTGTTACTTAGATGCTATGTGCACACTTAAGAGCAATGAAAAAAATCTTTTTGAATCTACTTAGCCTTATGTGGCATGTACAGGTGTGGTGTAACGTGTATTGCAAATTTTTTTTATTTATGTCGGTGCTCATCCAAGTTCCAATGTCTGTATGAGTGTCCTGCACATACCACAGACAGTACATTTCCTTTCTCCTTTGCCTTTGAGAAACCTCATGCCTCATATGATGAATAGAAGAGCAATTTGAGATACAAAAAGCTGTATCTCAATGGTATTTCAACACCCATCTTTTTTTTTCAACATTCACAAAAAAAGCTAAAACCTTAGCTAAGCAAACTCAGTAACAGACATCCTTTCACCCTTCCCTTGAAGCAATAGCTCCTCCACAAGTGTGACTACAGAGTGAATTGGAACCTGGGAAGACATTTTCTTGGCCATGAGTAAAGAACCTTCAGGGGCCAACTTAAACTTCAATCCCTGACACTTAAAAGATTGGACCTGAGTTATATCTGAGCATGGTCAGCAATGTGCTACTTTATTCAGCTGTGTGCTGTTGCAGCGATGAAGTCTAGCTACAGACTAGACTGCATTGTCAAATTATTTGCAGCCACTCAAGCAAAGTGACTATGTCCCTAATGTTGGTGCTTGTGAGATTTTCATCTGGAGAAGGGTGTCCAGTTTTGGTCCCCCACTACAAGAAAGATGCTGACATGGTAGAGCAAGTCCGGAGGATGGACACCAAAATGACAAAGGGGATGGAGTACATGAGGTGTATGGAACGGCTGATAGCAGGAAACATGGACCAGGCTCCTCTGAAAGGAGCAAAACAAAAGGGTGTGAGTTATAATGATTGATATTACAATTAAACACTGGGAAAAACTTTATTTGATCCTTTCACAGTAAGGATGGTCAAGTACTGCTCAGATTGTCCAGGGAAGGTGGGGGATGATTTTTCTTTATGGATATTTAAAACTTGACACCATATTACCCTCAGTAACAGGATCCAAATTCAGAGTAAGACCTAACTCTAAAGGTAACCTTGCTTTGAGCAAGGAGTCGAACCAGGTGACCTTCATAGGTATTTTTAAATCTGAGTTATTTTATGATTCTGGTATAAAACGGCATGCTTGCCAATTTTGTAATAGCTCTCTACCATTACCCTTAAATCTTTCTTCTCTGTAGATTTACAAAAGGATGTAATCTTTTTAGGAAATCTTTGTTTCCTACCACAGTAACTCAATACCAAAAGTCTTGAATTTTGTCTCACAAAAAAAAAAAAATCCTCAAATTACTTTCTTTGTAATCAAAGATTACAAAGAAATAATGTTGGATTTACCTTTAGATTCACTAAAAGATATACAAATTTGAAATTCACAGTCATCTTGTTTTGTCAATGAAAATGTCTACAAGTTATATTCAATTTGCTTCCAGATAGTCTCTTTGATTCCAGACAAGTCAGCTATCCAGGCTGCCTTTTTGACCTAATTATATGCTTTAAAATCCAGAGTGCATCTTTTTCTAAAGGGCTTTTGATGTGATACGGATTTATTATCCACTCCACATACAGAACAGCAGGAAATCAATGTGCACACAACGTATTCATCTTCTAAGAGCTGATAATAAAAAAAATAAAAGTCAAAGTACTGACCATACATTCATATTTACTCTCCAAAATGTGATATGTGCAGTGTGGAAGATAAATAGAAGGGGGATGAAAGTTGTTTGTGAATTTTTAAGGCAAATCATCTGTTATAAATTATTTAAACATTCTCAAAGTCAATAAAGCTATCAAAATTTACAACAGCTACAAACCTGTCTCTTGCAAGTCTTAACTTTCCACATTTTAGTTGGATTTTGAATCAAAAGACTTCAATAATCTCCTTTAGATCTCAGCCAAAGCTCACCAAGGTCAATGAAAATGTTCCCAGCAAAGGCAATGGACTTTTGATCACAACTATTATATTTAAGTTACTTGCATTACAATTTTTACCTCGGTTCTGTCAAAATGACTGTATTTATCTGGGGAAAAACACTCAGGAACTCTGAGATATACAGAGAAATCATTTTAATACATATTAATGAAAGAAGCTAATGCTAAGATTTCTTCAAATGCCTTTGCAAGCTAAAGAATGAAATGTCATTAGTCAAGTTTGATGCTTTCTGGACACAATTTTTATAATTGATAACTCATTTTTGACTTTTGATTACATTATGCCAATCTCTCTCTCTTTTTCTCTCCCCTCACCTCTGGTTTTAAAGTTTACACACACCTCCTTAAAGCTCAGTTTCTTCAATGAAGTTCTAATGGACATATCAGAAAGGTAGTATGTTGGTAGCTGAGAGACAGTTCAAGTGTCTCACTGCAAACAGTGTTTCAGGGAGGGGGAAAACATCCTGTTACATAAACCAGCATATTTTTATATGGATAATGGAAGAAACACACCATGAAAAATCTGTGTCTCCCTTGTCTTGCTACAGTAGATAGACCTAAAAGCCTATCTTGTTCCTTCCTTTATTGTATCAGAGTCAAGCTTGAACAGCTTCCCAGATAGCCACAAGGGAAGGAAGAATTGGATTAGAGAAGAGGGAGTATTTTAGGGTTTTGGTGTTTTTTTCAAGACCAATTACCCTTTTGATCATAATATTTTAAAATTTTAAGTAATAGGACTGCCACATGAAATTTGGGTAGGATGCCACATAGAAGCTGCTCAAACAAATTTTTATTTGTTACTATAACATAAACATTTGACACTAATTTCACATTAAGTATCTGAGTCATGAAAGAATTGGAATTTGTGTTCAACTGGTGCTCTGCTGAGATGTAAAGAGAATGATAGGCACATAAAGCAGCATGAAGGGAAACCTGACATTTATTTTAAAAAAATATTTTTGCTATCCAGTTCTGTATCATTATTCATACTATTAGCAAATTTTACATAAATGAAGGCATTTTTTAAAGTTCAGAAGACAGCATTTGAATTCTGTTCTGTGTTAGAATGAGTCTCACATAGAAGCAGTAATTGTGTCCTCTACAATGGCTTTAGATATTGGAATGATTTCAAAGTTGTTTTTTTCTAAAAAGGCCTTTTAAGGCATAATGTATAAAGAGCATTCGAGGCTTTTTAATTTCAGTGGGACCATTCTCAAGGACTAATGCTGGCAGCATTGGGTGGCAGTTTATTAGCCCCTGATATAGGACTGTGAAAGAAATCTCATCTGCTACACTTCTTCCTTCGAGTAAAATTTCACAGCAATAGATAATATGTATCTTTTTTATTATGAATAATATTTTTGGTTGTTTGTTTTCTCCATATTTCTGTAGTATTGTATCATAGTCTTGAATAATGATACACTTTGTAATGAACAGCTATTCTCATATATATTAATGGACTCTTTGCTCTAATATTGATATGAATTTAAATTATCAAATTAATTAAAATAACTAAATTAATTTTAATAAATATTCATTCAGAATATCTGGGGCAAAGAAGAAAGTAGCAGCTTTTGCTTTTATTTGAAATTTTTCTTCATTAAAATTTGTAAGGTAGCACACAAGTTCATTGGATATGATTCTGTTTATGGAGAATCTTGTAGAGATGTTTGTTTCAGTCTTGTCAGTATTTGGTACTGCAAGTGGAAGAAGAGGTTTAGTTTAAGTGACTTGATCTTTTTGTTGGGAGAGTTCAGATATCGTGAGTTGGTAAGGACTGAGCTATAGTTATAATGGTTTGGGGGTTTTCAGCAGATTAATACAGATTAAGATAGATCCCCTCTAAAGGGCTTTAAATGCAGTTTTCTCTGCTAGAAGGACAACAAAGATGGAAAGATGATGCTGAGTGACTGGTGTTTCAGTGGATAATATTCTAGGTCTAAAAATGAACAAATAGGATAAAACTATGTGTTTTCCAGTTTTAGTAAAGTCTGCCTTGTGCAGGAGCACAAGAACCAAGTTACAGGTCTGATTTGTACACATTGATCCAGAGAAAGGTTTGAATCTGACTATTGAAACTAATGCCAGCTGTCTGCAGTACCCCTGGGACAAATATGCCAGATGGAGGTTGCCAGAACAGTATAACCATGTTCCTTCCCTGCCAATATGTTCCTTTACACCAGTGGGATTTGAGGAAAGCACTTGAACTAACTATGACACAGGGGAACTCCCTGGCTGGGGCTTTCTGCTTTCTTTGTCCGGAAGATGTAATGGAAAAACAAGAGGAGGGGAAAAAACAAACAAAAAAAAAGCCAGTGACTACATCTCATCAGTTAATGTAGCTTTTCAGCATGTCTCCTCTATGTTGTTTGTTTTCCCATTAAATAAGATTCCATTATGGGCTCCGTACCATAGCCTGTGATTTGATTACTGTTTAAATGCTTTATGTGTGATTTTTCTGAGGACTCAGTTTTTGAATTCCAGAATGGTTGCCCTTGCTTTGCACTTGATTTCCAATTCATCAGGCAGTGGATTGTGTAAGTCCACTTCTAAATATGACCATTTTCACGTGCATGTACTGCACTCATTGCCTTTTAAAGGTGGTGGAGGTCTTATGCAGGCTGAAGAGCTAGGGACATCTCTTTATCCATAACCAGTGATGTGGTAGGACTACACTGGTGGTCATTCCATCTGATTTAATAGCAGTCTACTGTTAACAGAGCCAGGCCTAAATCAGTGGTTAAAAATGCTTCATACAACCTCTTTTCTACTCTGCCCTTCTTGGACCTTGGCTTTCCACATTTCCAGAAGGGTTTTTCTAAGTTTGAAGATATTTAGAAAGCACAGATGTTGTTTCTTCTCATCCCTGTCATGGGTACCTGGGAAGTGGAAATCTAACAGTGAGTTATTATCCTAAAAAATTCTGCTGTCTGCTTCTCAGGTGCACATCACAAAAAGACTAATTTTGTATGGATTTTCCTGTTTGTTATCAGAGACAAAATAAGACTCTGATATTCAGGTATAGAAGTGGTTTTTCTCTTCTTTTCTCTTCTTTTCTTTCCTTTCCTTCATTTTGTACAGTGACGAAGAAGGATAGCTGCATTCTTTACAGCAATCAGAAAAGACGTTATGTCACCGTGATTGTACTTCAGTAATTTAAACTCAATAAATTTACTTCTGATATGGGAAAGTTATCTGACTTGCAAGTTAACTGTACCATGATGCTCTGATGTGATATGATGCTCTGTGTTGTAATGCTTCAAGAGCAAGTTGACATTTTCACTTAGGATATCCGTGGTCCACAGTCAATACTATGCTTTTAAGTTTTCTTTATATTTACTGTGTTGTTTTCTTTTCTCACTTTTTAATTAAATATATTTACAATTACATATGTTGTGTGTTTTCCATGTTCTTTTCCATTTTCCGGGGCCCTCCATGGTCTCAGAAGATATATAACTATATAACTGCTGACTATAACAAATCTCTGCATGTGCACTGAAAGCTGTAATAGGCTTCTAACAGCTATGTTCTTGCAGGAGATTAGAACAGTAAACAGCAGTAAATTTTCAGTGAGTCTGTCCATCACAGAACCTATTGCCTGGTGAAGTTGCCTTCACCCCATGTTACTGTGAGAAGTGTCAGCAATCACAGAGAACAGAGATCTCTACGAGGAGAACACGTCACTATTGCTCCACTGATGGTGAAAACAAAGCCCCGAGCTACTGCTCAGGGCAGTACACAGAGCTTCAAAGCTTCCTGGGGATGCAGGTCAGTCACCAACTGACCTCCAAATAGCAAGGAATGGCCACAGACAGCGTATTTGTGTGTTTACCTGTTCCTGTGTGTTTTCATATTGGTATGAAAGGCTCTGCTGAGGTTCTACTGTCTCAAGATAAGCCCAGCTGCTGTTTCAAGGCAAGAGGCTGCATAACACACTCACTCCCTGCTGCAGATTCCTTTTAGCTGATTAGTCAGTACTGTGAGCAGTATTTAGTTGCGCAGCTAGTTTCTCTCACCCCATCACAATGGACTTTCCTTCCTTCTTGTAAAGAAAAATAAGCAACCTCAGTGTCAAATACTACAGTCTATTTTGGTAGCCAGATTTTGTTCACTGTTAGTTTTTTTTTCCTTCCCTTCCTTTCTAGTCCCTTAATGTTAAGCTACTGGTGAATGATCTGAACTGTCTGGCTCTCTGCAGGCTATTTCCTATTGCTTCACTTTTCATTTTGAAAAATATGCAAACTTCCATCTGTTTCTTGAATACAATCCTTCTGAGATCTGTGTATGCATGAGGTTTTTGTGCTGAAGAGTCAGGTTTCTTAGGACTGTATCATTATGTGAATGCATTTTGTCATTAGTTTCTGCTTCCACATACTCATCGTACCTGAATATTGTGTTTTAGGTGCTACTCAGAATAATCACTAAATTTCTATTGTGCTTGCAATGCAACTGGACACCAATGTTAAGTACAAGCAATGGCAAAGCTGTTCAACAGTGAAATCTCAGGTTTCTGTTTTTAGCCAGGGTGTATGTGCTTGTGCTCTACAGCAGATGTTTCTGCCTTTGAGGCAATTTCAGTGCTGAGCTATTTTAAAGACAGATTATTCTACATGAACAAGTAAATTCATAATTAATTCTGCTTTCAACTTTTGAAGACTATTTTTTTTGCCACTGAGAGAAAAAGTGTAACTGCCTAAAATGTAAGCTCGGAGAGTTTATATAATTCTTGTTCCATCAAATGGTGTTTCAGTGACAAAGGATAATGCGTTCTGACCAGAGATGGCTTTGATTCATACCTAACACTGAGAGGTAAGATGTGAGTCAGATAACTACAGGCTGTCATTATATAACTGAAGAGATGCATGTCAACTGGATCCGATTAGAGCACGTTGCCTAAAAATTCTCTCTCTCTCTCAGAGACAGGGGATGTTAAAAGCACTTTTTTCTCCCTGTCTGCCCATATAAACTGTATTTATTAATTAAGCCTGGGGCAAGAGTCACTAAGTTTGGAGACTCTGACTATACAACATCTCCTCAGAACTGTCTTCCAACTTGGCTGCAGTTTCAGGGTACTTTCTTTAGGGTAAGAGAGGTCATTTTGCTGAGCAGAAATAAACAATGTTAGCAGCTCTACTGCATGCTTGGTATGTTTTCTGGAGGAATATTTTTATGTGTTCTCATGGTGGGGTAAATATACATTGCTGTGGTGACTTGTGATAGCACCTCCTTGTTCCGGCCTTGTGGAAGGAAGTTGGGGGAAACCAGATTTGCAAAAGTTGTTTTCAGTAGTGCATCCTCACTGCAGAATGGGAGAGGTGTTGGTCCAAATAAAACTCCAGGTTTAAAGCAGTCCTATTTAGTCATCCAGATAGAAAAGACTTAAACAATAGCAGATTTGGATGAAATGTTCCAAGTAGACAAAGATGGAAGGAAAAAAACACATGTCAAAGTACAAACTGAACTGCTCTTTCTATAAAATCTATTGAGATTCATCAACCCTCAGGAGAGCTGAGATGTCTGTTTCTATAGCTCTCTGCAGGGTTGTACACCTGAAGTGGTACAGCTGCACCTGAATGGCACAGGAAGACACAGGGCTGCTTGCCCTCTGAGCCTTACCAGCTCAACCACATCTCTCTTCCAGAGGCATAGATAGATCTTTCTTAGTTCAGGTGTCTGAGTGGAGCAGCAGAACACTACAAAAATATACCTTTGATGAGAGACAATCTGTTCACATTCTTGCAACTCTTGCTTTTTTCTTTACCTCTTCAGTGGCTGAGGTTTTGTGAATGTTTTTTTGTGCAGTTTCAAAATGATGTGATTATATTTGTTTTCCATTCAAGTGTTATTGGTGTTCAGACTATAGTGTTTTGAAATAACTATTATATTGTAAAAGTTATCAGAAAACAATATCAAGAATGTGATCTTGTGGATACAAAACACAGCTCTGAGTGGGGTAAAGTAAGTTTTGAGTCTTGGAATAGCTTCTTCTTTCATCACGTTGATGGAAATCTCTGGTGGTGTATAGTGTTAGCAATCAGCCCTTAAGGAAGTAAGGAAAAATCACTAATGCTGACAGCAGGAGCAGTTGTTCTGCAAGACCTTACAGATTTCAATTTCTTTTTCTTGCTCAAGTGTGTATTTATAGTGTATATTCTTGAGAATTTGTGTTTTGGAGTTCACATGCAGCTTCAGACAACAAAGCAACATTTTCTAATTATCTCTGTCTTGCTAAAAGCTTCTGTGGTTAATATCATATTTTACTTTTTTTCATAGTCTTCCAAAACTTCTATATTCTATGAGGGGGGGAAGTGTGGGATTTTTAGACTTTTTGGTTCTAATCCTCTCTATGTAGGTCACATGTTCTTTTTTCAAATAAATATATCATTATCTTCCATAAATACTAGAGCACTGTTGGTCCTAATAGTCAAATAAAAATTATATCAACTAATTTAAGGCCTAGTGTTGGAGTTTTGCTGATACAGTGTTATTTGTCTTTTAGAACAGAAATTAGAGATTGAGGGGAATATGGGGGACAGTGGAACAAAGAAGCAGGAATGTTTTTGGAAAACGAAAGCTCCGTCTCACTTGGCTAAAACAGGAAGTGACAATCAACCATATTTTATTAAATGCACATGGAAGAGAATTAACTCATAAATGCTGCGTACACATAATCCTGAGTCAGTTAGTGACTCAGTGTCAAAGACTTTGTTTTTTGTTTCAGAAACTGGTATTTCAGATGCAAACTAATTCCTGAAGGCACCCATTCATCCAAAGGAAACTTGTTGATCAAAATGAATGGGTTTTAGTCTTTAGCAGGAGAGAAAAACAAAAAGTGGGGAAATGGCAGGTTCCTTCTTTTTCTCTTCTCCCTTAAGAAGAAGCTTTTGCTTTCAGTTGCCTTTATTAATTTTGTATTGAACTAAGTATACTGTCAAACTTCTTGTCCAGATTGCTCAAAACTGTATTTGGCCAAGTTGACAGCAATTACAAAAGCCTTTACTTGAGCCCAAATCATCTTTTCATAGCTGCTCAAATGTCTCAGAGAATATGAAACAAAACTGAATAGGTTGCATTTTATAACTATTAATGAGCCTTCTTTCTAGGTATATAAACTGTCAAAATGGTAAAACATTATAAAAAAATCTCTTGCCTATTTAATATTTCTTAACATTGCCAGATCTCATCAGTTTTTGACAATCATTCATGTTATGTCAGTTTTAATACTGTTGAACATGGTACAGATTTCCCTTGGCTTTAACCGACATTTACTATTTATGTGAAGTGAGTTTTCTTTAATATAAATGAAAGCCACATTTTCCTTATGTGCTTTGTGTTTTGTTTTTTATTTTTTCAGACACATGCTATATTGTAATATTGATTCATTTTATTTCTTGGCTTATTCACTAATTACTTTTTGAACAATTTGAATAAATTGATATGTTTTTGAGTTGTGTTTTAGATAAATAGAATCTAAATTAGCTTGTATAAAAGACAGACTAAGTCCCAGCTCCTGAAAGTCCTTTGTTTTCAATTCTGAAGTCCTACTTACATCCTATTCACTCCAGTTCTCTTCCCTGCTTTACACCAGATTTCAGCTCAAGTTTAACGAAACACATAAGCATGTTCTTAAGATTTGCTGTTCAACAATCACAATGTACTAATGAGTCAAAACAAAGCAACAACATATGCATGTGGTTTTATTTGCCTTCTGGTTTTATATATTCTGATAATATTTTCAAAATCTAGCACAACTATTGAGGCCAACAATATGCCTAACAATTATAAGATAACAATTAAGTAAAAATAACTCCTAGAAGCTAATTCCTAGAAGCTAGTTCTTTAAGAAAAGCACATCAGGAGAATCACAAAAAATTATGAGTGCTCTCAGCATTGAGTTGTCTCGAACAAACTACTTAATGTTGAATTATGTATTGCATCTAATAGCAAAATGAGTAAGCAAATGTTTTAACAGACTACTTCTGCCAGGCTAGCTTTTTTCCTAGGCTTCCCTTTGGCTGAATATGAATCAGCTCTGCTCCAGAAACTACATAACTATGTCTGTGTGTTGCTAATTTGCTCTGCTATGTCTCACTTACTGTCTTCCTGGTTTGGAAGGCTTTTGGGTCTGGCCAGCCCAAAAATTTTACATTTCTTTCTTATTCTTTTGAAGATGTTATGTTTCCCATTATAATCTGTACACTGTGCTGAGATTGGTACTTTTGCAGTGGTGACTGCTTTGAATTGGCTTCATTTTCATTAGACAATGGGTAGCAAATCACTATTCTGAGGAGTCTCACTAACAGTTAATATTTTATAAATACATGGCCATTATGTATCACAGTATGCTACTTTAAAAACAGCTCTTTTCTTATTATTCTTATGGTACAAAAGGGAGAATAAAAGGTAATTATGTGATGCTTCACAAATCTGTATTTAAAGTGATTAAAAATTGGGATGATGTTTCTCATTGTGAGTCTTCTTAGTGATGACAATCAATAATAAAAATATACAAAGAAATGGAATTAAGTGTTCCACATTCTTTTGCATATCCTGTTTTTTTCAGTTGTCTAAATAATAGCTTAGTTTTTCATTAAATTTTCTTGTATTTATTTCTCTTTTGTGTTACTGTTAATTACTTTTATAGTGATCAAAGCATCTTGTGAATCTTGATTCACAAGTGCTAAACTAGAGAGTTTACTTCTCACAGTTCAAATTTTTCTGTCTTTGTGGTCTATTTTTGTTACCAAATACTTAAAAGTGCTTGTGAGGCTGAGGCTTACTTTCAAACAGAACAGAAGCTGTGGGAAATACTGGAAAGACTGAGCATGAACAATCAAGTTATTCTACCAGCATTAGCTGTAATCCTATTGTTAGTGTGTATTGCTTCCAGTCTTCATGACTCTGTACATAAGCTAAGTATTTAAAAGCCAGATGTTAGGAAAGGGCTTCTGACAACTCCCTCCATCTCAGTGCTGCCTGAGGGTGGGATTTGTTTGACCTAACTCTAACTGTCAGAAAATTTGGTGTTTGAAGGACATCAGTCGCGTATTGTGGCACAAAGGAGACAAATTCACATGCACAGAGATTTATCGGTGGACTCCGTGGCTGGTAGCATACACTGACAGTCAAAGTAGCTTTTGGGGAAAGATAAAACCAGAAAAGGAGAGAGAGAAAAGGGAAAATGAAAACCACCCCTGGTGGCTGTCAGGGGAGAGAAGTGACAAAGTCCACAGCTGAGCACCCTCAGGTCCTGCTCCCGTCAGCAGCAGGTGGTTTATCAACACACACGCACACAAACTTCAGTGCCTTCAAGACCTGCTCAAACTGTCAGTTGTTTGTGGGTGTGATGCTGTTTTTGTGGATGGAAGCACACTTTGGGATCAGGTGATGCAGCCAGTAAAGCTGTCTGCATGCGTGCTATTTGGTCTGCTGAGTAACCAAAGTGTAGGGCAAGGATGGAAGAAGTGTGACTCTCCCACTGGTGGTGGTTATTTCCCACAAGAATGAGCCATAACAACAACTTTGAGGCTTTCAGATGCAAGAATGTGAGAATAAAAATGGGAAAATACTTCATAAGGCTTTGAGAAAACACTTCAGTTGTGACTTCAGGGTGAGACTTGAGGCTGTAGATCTGCAAGTAGAAAGCCTTTTGTGATAGAAAACACCTTGGGAACAGATGGACCACCCCAGGGAGATACCTGTCTCCACTGGCTGCAGAGGGATTCTCATCAAAGTTTGTTGCTTAACTTTTTGTTAATATAAGTTGAATCCTACTTCATATACACACACCTGACAGCATGGTACTTTTAATGTGAAGTTATTTATCTGCCTTTAGGAATCCTCATAGGCCATGTTCCTGGTAATACTGTATTTTTCTTGGTTATACTTATATCTATCTTTAGCTTAGCAGCTTTTAGTAGAATACTTTTATTTATATCAAAATGACATATTCTGTAAGGAACTGACACTCTTCTAAAATGATCTGAGAAAATGGTCTTGTTCACACTCAGCAGTTGCTACACTTCAGCTGTGCTAGGAAACCGAAAAAGGCCAGTATGCAATAACTGAAAATTATGCCTAAATATTTCAGCAGCTCACGTTGTTATGTCGTCAGTTATATCTTGCTTATCCAGGCTTATTCCCATAGGGTTTAATGAACTGCTTGGAGTGGTAGTACTTCAGACCCATTAGCAGCTGGAGATGTAAAACATTTTCAGTAGGGGGAATCCCTTCCATCACAGAAATGGTTACACAGGCCCAATATGTCATGTAGAGCAGGTCTAAGAAACCATTGTGGGATGATTTACTGACTACAGCACTGGATTTTTTTTATTCTCTTTTCTGTCTTCTACCACCTGCTGTATCCAGTTTTTAAGTTGGATTCTTCCTTTGACAGAGCATCATTCATGCAGATCACTGTCCTGTTAAGGTTATTCTGATATATTTCTTTTGTGTGACTCCCTCTCTGAAGATCAGGCCCTTCACCCAAGTCTACAAGGCTGAAGAATAGCCTGATGTTCTAGCTGTGATCTCTAGTTCAGGAGTGAAAAGACTAGCAGGAATAAAACTAGTTCCCCAGGCTCTTTGACATATAGTACCTCAAGTACAATGAACTAGCTTACCAGCTCTTGTGCTGCTCATCTCTGCTTCAGTCAAAGTGACTGCTCTCATCTTTTGATGGGTGCATTAATCTGTAGTTTGTATTACCCATCACAAACCTAGAAACACACAAATGCCACCACATAGTTGCACCCAGGAATTAAAATCTGACAGCCAGATTGACATAATCATTAATCCAAATATCAATCATGGGATTCAGTGGCAGCTTCTCTTCCCAAGGAGTATAGACACTATTTCCATCAACAGTGAGAGGTGTTTGATGACCAGAAGTGAGTTTGGCTGGTTTGTCTGGAATGTGTAAATAGTACCTTCACTGGTAATATAGTAGCGGTTTTTAAAACTTTTTTGTTAAATAGTTATCAGTTTTGCAGGTATAAGCATTTAACAGAATGTTTTTTGACAGCTTAACTAAGTTTGAAAGCACTGGCACTTTGATAATGACACTGGCAGGAATGTTTTTACTGCGTTAGATGCCAATTAAATTACTGATTTCATAATTACAAATCAGCATGTTACAGTGGATAATTACTGTTGTCACACTCAAGCTGAAATACTTTATATAAGCATAAGCTTTTCCTCTGTTGATTTGCTTATTTGGAAACCAGAAAATATTGCATATAATTTTTTAATATTTGAATACATATCTTTTAGGGTTCCTTCTCCTGCCTGCAGCCATAGCAGCATGCTCTGCTATATAATAGCTCAATTTAATGAGTGTGGACAGTCTTCAGAAGGGACATTATGATCTCCAGGAAGAGAATGGTTCATATGAGATTAAGATTAGTTTGGGGGGCAAAAGAAGAAAAACAAAGCACTTAAAAATAATTGCCACATATATCATTTTACTAATAAGAAAACCTGTTAAAAGAAAAGTTGTTTGGAAACTCACAGTAGCAAGGAATGATGCAGAAAGTTTGTTTACTAGTGTGGAGTTCCTCTAAATTATAAAGGAGGTGGTGGAGAGGTAGTCCTAGAATAAGGACTTCAGTTCTCTAATACTAAAACATAGTATTCCAAATCTTCTAGACTATTTGAACTTAGTTGTGGTCAAGCTGATTGATTTTTCATTGATAAGTCACAGTAATAAATGTAGAGAAGCTGACAATAAAACACAGGACTAAATATAGATTAAACACTATTTTGAGCAGAAAATAGGATCTGATATTTTTTTCTCAAAAATAAAGAAGCTAATGATAGCTGACCATATATCAGCACAATAATTCAGTTTGTAACCATAGATGTGTTCTACTGATTTGAGTTGGGAAGTGGGAGGCCAAATCTCCAGGCCATTCCCCTCTTCAGGAGTTTAAAATCACAGCTCCCTAGACCGGCAGAGCAGGTCAGACTCCTGGAGCATCTTCCAGCTCTCTCTTGTAACTGGGCCACACTGAAATCAGGAATGCAGAAGTGATGGGGCTAGATGAAGTACAAATACAAGAGAACCATTTCTGGCTTAAAATTGAAGACAGTTGCTGTTAACCAGATATGGGATTTCAGCCTCTGCTCTCAGAAAACTCTTTGTGCTTCTAGTGTATTGAAAATAGACCACAGTTGCTTTCATCATGGTAATAAAAAAGAACGACCCTTACAAGGGCCAACCCAGAGTTGCACATTCTGGTTTGTAAGGGGATCATTCATGGGAGACAAATATCACCAAAATGGTTGTTTTCACCATTCAGCTTCTAATGCCATCACCCTGCAGCACGCCTATCGACTTTGCTTTACTTTCCAAGGTCTTTGATTTCTTTAGTTTTCTTTCTTTACCAAATCACAAAATTCTGGATGTAAAGCAGAACTGCTTTCCTGACTGCTCTATAGGATAGTGAACCCTCCAAACATTAGTTTTGACTGTGGAACCAAGAGATTGTCCAGTGTACACAGCAGTGGTCCCTGCTGACCTGATCATTCATATTTACACCAAAAAAAAAATCAAAGAAAATACTTTATGATGCTATAGATCTAAAAAGCTATTATTTTTTTGATCTTATGACTTTCTGATAGAAGTATATGAATTTAAAGAGGTAAACATGGAAAAGTAATCTATTTTAATCTAGCCTTTCAGGATTAGAGAAAATGTTATATTGTTACAAAATCTTTGTTTTTTCTTTATCATGTAATAGAAAGATATGGGTAAACAGGAATGATACAACGGCTGATTATTCAGTTTTCTACATATATATACATATACATTCTCTATTTTGACATTTATACAATTTCCAAACATTTAGTTGAAAGAATTAGTCCTGGATTGGGTTTTTGTGCCATTAATGCTTTTGTAGTCCACAACTTTTAAAATTGAAAACCTAAGCCTATTTCTGATTATTGAGACAAAAGCAACACTCTCTTTATAAATATGTATATACTCCCAAAGTTAATCAGTTCACTGTTCTGGAATTAGCTGACTTGTTTGCCTTGGTGTGTCTTCAATTAGCAGGAACCCAGGGATACTGTCAGTTGACAGCTGGAAAGAGATCCCAAGCTCTGCAGCATACGGTTTGCTGTGTTGTACAAAACCCTGAGCTCGTGGTATTAATGCTTTAATATTACTTATTAGAATTTTCATCAGCAATCTGTCTGCTGCTTTCTAATGAGCAAAATATACTGCTAAGAACCCTGCAAGGATCTGCTTTCCTCAACATCATACTTATTTTGGTGTTTGAAAAAACAGCTTTTTGGTTGGTATTCCTGAAAGGAGATGGTAAAGAGAAAAACAAAACAAGGAAAACACAACAAATAAACAAAATGGGGGAAGAAGAGAGGAGAGTGAAGGCGTTTTACAGTTCAGGAAGCTACATAATTCAGAATGATTTTTAAATAGAACACCCTTAGAAGATAATTAAAGAAGTTTGTTCATGGGCCTGTGGCTTTAAAAGGAAAATACATAATCTGAGAACTAAATGTTTATTACTACTTAATGGGGTCAAATCTTTTTTTCAATAAATGATTTTGAATGACTGACTTTTCTTCTAGCATAGAGTATACATGCGCAAATACAGTCTACTGACGTTACAGGTACAATATAGAAACACAGTTTATTTCTGTTAAAATTAAGAATAAATCATAGTTGTTTTCCGAGTTTCTTTATTCATGAAAGGCTGGATAAATTAAAAAAAGAAATCAACCAATAGGATCAGAAAGTTAAGCCCCACCATAGTGAGCAACACTGTAGTTTTTTTATTTTACATCTTTAGCTTTTTCCATCTATAAAAATATATTCCAGAGAATATATGCTATATAGCCTTATATATATATTTACAGAAAAAGAATGCAATTCCCATTATATTTTGCATATGATGTGTAAGAGCAATGCTGATGCTGCATATTCCTGAGGTCCCTGCCACAACTGGGAAGGAGCAGCCAGTCAGAACCTACGGCACGGGATGCAGCTGGAGTCATAAGAGCTCTGTGAAAATTACACATAAACAATTCAAGATTAGTATTGATCTATTTTTGAATTATTTACAGTTACCCTTGGGTCCATGTGCATGGTTTTGATGGAGCTTAGTTGCTTTAGGATTCAAGCTAAATGTCACATTAGACGCCCCCCCACAGGGCGAAAAGCTCTCTGAGTATAGTATACTGGAAAATGCGTATCTGTGGAGTGCTAAAGGTGACTATATAACCTCCTGTGGTGGCTGCTATAGAAATTAACACATGATTTTGCAAAGCAATAGATATTTGTTAATAAGGTAGGAGTAATATATGTAGCAAAGGGACTAAAATGAAAATGCCACGTTTTCTCCTTTGTCTGGAGAAGCTTCACCGCTGCATGAAAACATTAGGAGAATGATAATAGAAATTAAGAAAACTCTTTTCCCAAAGAAATTTGAAAACAAAAGTTTGATGGGAGTGAATGACTTTGCATGTTTCACAGGCTTAAATAGGCTGTTGCTGGCAGCTTGCTGTTGAAGGACAGATAAAAATCCTGTTGTTTATGTCAGGGATTACAATCAGTCTCAGAGCTTGTCCTATACTGTCTATGGGAGAAGCAGCAGAGAAAAGTGCAGACTAGAAATCAGTGTTGTTTATCAAGAAAGAGATTTCACTGTACATCAGAGAATTTTGAAGTGTATGTGTCCTTCATTTGAGTTTTGGTGATTTGAGCAGATCCACATGTGGAACTGCTGATTCTACACTATTCCTGATAAAGCTACACAAAAAGAGCTTCGCAGCATGAGGAAAAATGTATCTGTCCTGTGGGAGGAGGAAATGACCCTCTGCATGGATACCAGCCAGTGCTCCACAGAGAAAGTAGAGTTGTGTATGTAGCAGCACTTTAAGGTGTTAACATCAGTATTAGCCAGTCTTGGTGGGGCAGCTGGAGATGTGGCAGGCTGATAATGCACTGTATCCCTTTTTTTCCGGGAATGGTCCGTTTTTCTGAATGTGAGGTGCAAGGATAGCCACCAGCAGAACAGCTTGACTCTTTGCTGTAGGATGTTCTCCCTTACCTGGAAAAATTTTCTTTCTCAAGTTATGTTGGCTTTAGAAGGGATTATCTGTTGCAGTATAACCAAGAGCACCTTCAGTTTCCTGGGGAGTCTAATATCTTGAATTATAGATATAGGAAAATGGCAAGTTCCTTACTGCCTAAGAGCACAGGACTTGCTAGCATGGGATTCACTAATATTTTTTAACTTTTCATCAGGAATTGTAGTGATAAGACAAGAAGTAATGGATTCAAATTGAAAGAGGGAAAATTTAGGTTAGGTATATGGAAGAAATTCTTTACTGTGAGGGTGATGAGGCACTGGAACAGGTTGTTCAGAGAAGTTGTGGATGCTCCATCCGTGGCAGTGTTCAATACCAGGTTCGATGGGGCATTAAGCAACCTGGTGAAATAGGATTTGTCTCTGCCCATGGCAGGGGGCTTGGAACTAGATAATTTTAAAGGTCTCTTCAAAACCAAATCACTCTATGAGTCTATGACTTTTTAATAACAGATTGTTACTGAACAAATCTACACAGTATAAAAGAGTAAAATTGATAGCTGTCATGGTTTAGGAATGGTATTCTCCAATTTACTGCTCCCATTAAAACCACACTGCTGCTTGTTCCACCCTCCCCCTACAGCTGGAGGCACAAAAGGCAGAGATTGCAGTTTTAGATAAAAACAATTTACTGGAAACAACAATGAGAAAAAGAACAGCAACAATATTAATAACAAAAAGTGTAAGACAAAGTAATTATTTACACAGAAAAGCCCGTGAGAATAAACAAATACCAGATGGCTTCTCCCAACCCTGTTTTCTCCACCAGAAGGAACCCCTTTTCCTGGGAAGAGAAAGTGAGTCCCTTTTCGCTCACCCCAGGCAATTACCTGAGGTTGTATAGAGTAACATCTGGGCCTTAGCCACCCCCCTCCTGGGTATTGCAATAAATTAACTCTGTCCTGGCCTAAGCCAAGATGCCCAGAAAGTGTACTTCTAACTCTTCAGAGCTAGCTTTCTATACTGTATTTATTGTTTTCTAAATATGAATTAATACTTGCCAAGTATTGCATAACAAGGCATGAAGTATGTTAAAGATATGTCAAAATCATCTTTTACTGAGATAATCTTTTTAATTAGTCCTTAGTTCTCTAAGCTTAAAGTTGGATAAGGCAGTTCAGTTCAGGGAGGTGCCTTGTTCAGGAAATGGACTCCCTTGTATTAGGTGATTAACTCTCATTATAGATTTTGAGTTTATTACACTTGTCATATTCCAAGATCTGTGGAAATTCTTCGAAGAATTCATCTTAATATGTTTTCAGATTGCATTGGAAACCTATAATGTTACCTTCTGTCTTTACAAGCCATCACGTTATGGATTCCTTTCTATGATTTTTTGATAAAGTAGTCTAGAGCAGAGGAGAGAACTAATTGGCAACTAATCTCCTGAAGTCTGTATTTGCTGTTTAAATGCTTGCTTTGTAGAGCTAAATGAGATCATGCACAAACTCCCAGCAGATCCATGAATAAGAAATATATTTTGTCTTGTATAGTATTTACTTCTGCGAAACTTCTATACTTGTCATGAGAAAATAGATCCCAGTTTATTAGAAGAAGAAAAATTCAATAACGGAAAAAAAATTTCATTGTTTATTTTCATCGTTCAGTTCTGTCCCTTATAGAAGTGTCTTATTAGACAAACCAAACTTGCAAAGCTGAGTGTTTCTAGCAGCTGGTCTTGGAACTGAGGTTTCCCTTGGGAAAATGAGGAAGAAATCCTTGGGGTCCTGAATGCAATTATAGATGCACCTGCTGAATCAGTCATGCTCCCCTGGTCCAACGACTGTATGTCCGTGCCACCACGCAGTTCTGTTTCATGCCAGCCTGCCTCTTTGAAGCCTCTTCTCCTTTTTAAAATATGTATAAATCAGTTTTGTGTTTGGTGCAGCTTGAGTGGTGGGCAAGCAGAAGATTGCACACACAGCACATAACTTGTCTGATTTATCAATACGAGTTTCATTTCATGTCACCATGGTAAGGTTGATATGTGTTATTTTTGAACCCTACCTATTCCACACAGAAGTGTCTATTTTCCTCCTGATTAGAAAAGCTGAAATAACTGGAATATTGTTTCCCTAGTAGTTATCTGCCTTCTTGAGATACAAAAGCATCTTCAGAGAATATAACAAAAAGATAGACAAAATGCAAGTGATACTATGAAACTATCACCAAAAAAAAAAAAAAAAAAGGAACAATTCAGTGGATGTTAATATTTCAATCAAATCTGTCCAGCAAGAGTGTTGAAAGAAATTATGAAGTGTTTTTAGTCTTGATATTTTCTCATACATTCATTGATGCCCTAAAGGAAAAGAGAACAATTATTGTTCTTTTGAGGACTTGTACAATAGGGCACTAAAATGTAAGAATTACTTTTTTGTGTTGTGTAAAATTATTCTGATAGGGGAAAAAAAACAGAATTTAAATGATTTGGGGTTTAGTTGTTGGGGTTTTCAAACCTATGATTCACTAAAGAATGTCTTATAAAGTCTTGTATTACTTGTTACAGCAGATTTTTATGATGATTCATAGCTGTGACAATTCAGCCTATTGATATCAAAATCACTTTGTGAAAATGCTCTGTGCTCCTTTGTTCCACTGACAATATGCAAAACCCTTCTTATATCACTTGAGATGTTCCACTATTTGAAATTTCTAACTTCAGTCAACTGTTTAATCAATATATTTTTTAAAACAACAATGCTTTAGGACTATTTTCTGCTGTTCCAGGCACCATTAGCCTAAGGAATGACAGTGGTTTTGTGGGTTTAAGTTTAAAACGGTGGTTTTACGAGCTATTGCAAAAAACTGCTATTGTATTTCTTTTGTGTTTACATTCTGGATATGTTACAAAATTACTATAATTATGTAGAATAGAAAGTGATGATTATATGGTTGGCTTTTTACATTTGAAAACTATAAAGATATTATAATAACATTACATGTTTGAGTTACTCTCATATAAAAGTGAAGGGTGCAAATTTCCTTCTGGCCTTAAATCAGGTTGTTTGCGGTATATTTCTGGTCAAGCCCTATAGGTTATAACCACTGCAGTAAGCTCTCCTGCAGCTACATGATGACCACAATTGATGATTTAGACACCTAAACGGAATAATAGAAAAATATCTTTGGAATATGTCATCATTGTGTAGAAGGTATTCAATTTGAAAACAATTAAGATGTTTGAAACATGGATATGAGGCTGAATTTGTTTATCTGGCCAGGCAACCAACACCTCATTCAAATCTCATCTCCAGCTAAATTCAAACAAGAACCTTTTTTGTATTATTGATCAAGAAAGAAAAGCATTTGAGCAAAATGAGTATACATTTTTAACTGTTGCCTGGAAAAGTAAATTATTTTTTTCTTGCATACATTACTTTTATAGGTTACTTTCTTGGATAACAAGGGTTTTGTTCCTGTGACACTGGTGAAAGAATTGTTTTAATGAAGGAAACTCGTTGGCCTGACTGTGCTGTGAGTTCCAGTTCTTTCAAGGTGCAAGAATAAAACGTTTTCTTTAAGTAATCATAGTTGTGACTCTCAGCCGTGGTAGATTCTCAGCTTTTAAACCAAACAAAGTGAATACTTCTGACAAGTGCCAGGAAAGTACACCGGGTGCCTGGGGCTTTGCTCTCTTCAGTGGGGAGAATAAGTGTCCTACTTAAAACTGCTACAACCTAAGGAGAAACTGTGCATAACTTTTGAGTTCTAGATGGGGACCAGTATCAAATAAGTCACCCAGTGTGCTTTTTTTGGGGGGGTGGAAATGAAATCCAAAAGAATATTTCAGAAATTTGTATCTTTAAAAGGGCTTGGTAGTTCTTTTTTAAACGGAAGTCTTGTTTGAAACCTTTCTTCTTCTCTCTTATCAGCTTAACGTTCCCTGTAAGCATGGAGTCCAAAATTTAACTGGGAAAAATACAGAAAAGCTTCTTTCCTAATGTCAAGATAATCTTTTAAACATAAACCCCAGAGGATAACAGTATGAATGCTACCTCTAAAACTGGGTCACTCGTCATTCTTCTTAAGAAAAGTTATACTTCCGTTCTTACAGTAGATCAGAGAAAAAAAAAAAGGTACTTTGACAGAACTAAAAAAGGACTGCTAAAACAGCAGGATATGTTTTAAATTATTTTTATTATTTCAATCTATCTTGTTTCTCTGAAATTTTCTTCTGGAAAATTTTTTGTGGAATAAGCCAAGTAAACTCTTTTCTACTATTCTTTCTTCCTAAATGTTAATAACTTTATTTCTATCTGGAGTTTCCCAATTACCACCATGGGTTTTCTAAGCAACAGAAAACTGTTCCAGAACACCTTTTTTGTTGCCCTTTCTTCATTTCTATGACAGTAATTATCTCAATCTATACTAAATTGAGACAAAATGGGAAATTTCTTACGCCCTCGATGCACTTATAGCCGGCTTGGCTCAGGGTGTAGATGCTGAATGTACTTACATGCTAATTCAGCTCTTCTGCTCCCCTGGAGAAAAGCTAAATAAAGTTTGAAAGTGGGGGGAGAAAAAGCATTTCTTTGGTAAATTAATGCGGCATTTTTTTAGGTCAGACCCTCATTAGTGGAAATCAATGTATCATCATTGACTTCCATGGAGCTATGGCAAATTACATCAGCTCAGAGGCTATATGCAGTGATGATATTTGCATTTGTTGACCCTTTGAACAAGAGCTGTAAAGCTTTCATATAGAAAGACTTGTTGCACTGGGAGTCTTTAAGACTTTTCTTTTGGAGTGTTTGGAGTTTGCTGGTTTTCATTTTTTTCATAGTATTATAAGGTATCGTATTTCTTGTTCTTCTGGGATTTCCTAATTACCAATGCTAAGCAGGAATTGCTTTGAATGTAGTGTGAACTGCTGCATCTCAGTCCATGTTGCACATTTTAAAATTAATCTGTTTCATCAGAAATATGTCTGTAGAAATAAAATGACCTCAGCTGCTACACCTGGATTCTTGAACCTGAAAGTTTGCCCATGAAAGTTTTCATTTGAGAGGTATGATTCATTTGCATAAACATATTTGCATGATTCTTTCTATGTACTCTTGAAAGTAGTCCTTCTAAATGGAATAAACTTTTTGGCTTAAACCCCTCTCTCAGACATACCTCAGTCCTTCCCTGTATTGAAACCGTATGTGTTTAGGGCAGGGCATAGAGGACATAGCTGAAAATACATTGATGTGTTTAATTCAACTCTGCCTGGTGTCTTTTTTGTTGGCTTGATCTTGATGCTTTAAGAAAACCAGAGGTAGAAGTGGAAGATTTATGAATGTCAGTAGTGTTGCTTTAGTTTGAGCACAAGGAAGCGTAAGAACCAGAGCTGACGTTAGCGTTTTGGTAGACCCACACAACTATTTCCATTTTCTGGCATCCAACTGCCTCTGACATCCATTTCAATCTCTGCTGCTGTGCGCAGAGAGGGCCTTAGGATCTGGAGACTTGGGTCACACACTGTGCCAGATCAACCCAATCTGCTGGTAGACCATAGCTGTAATGCAAAATTAACCTAAGGGGGAATTGTAAGTCAACAAGAGAGTTCCCTCTCCATAAACACCTGCTTCAAAAAGATGGTGTTTTGCTGATGAATATTTTGGTTTGTGTTTTTTTCAGTGTTGACAGTGCTCTTGATTTGCTTGTAAGCACAATGATATTTTGTGGGGGGTTTGTAAAGTCCAGAGACAAGTGAGCATATAAGAGCCTCAGTTTTCACTGAAGATTGAATTAAAATAGACCTCAAGCTACACAAAAAGTAAAACCTAAAAAGCACACCCTGATTGCATGGGAGATGCTTGGTCACCATAAAAGAAGAGAAAATAATGCCCCTTTTATCAGAGGCTGAGGAAAATCCTCTTATTGTATTTTAATTGAGGAGGTTTTTCAGCTGCAGATATTTTTGTACTACAGCACTGTGACAACTCCCCAGAAAATTTATATTCTGCATGTCTTTAAAGTTCATGGGTTGAGTAGTACACATCTGTAGATAAATAAATGTTCTTCAGGTTGAGTTTGTTATATCAGGATGAGGGGCTAGCAAATCCTCTGCTTAACTTTTTGCACCCCATTTGCAAGCTCTCTGTGCATAGTGTGTACATATTAATATTAGTGTAAGTCTTTGCTGAGAAAGACCTGGGAGGATTGTCTTAAGGCTTCTTGACTGCATTGCATAACTCACAGTTTCACAGATTAATTAGGAGATGTTATGGCTGCAAACTAGTGCTGAAAGAGGAGATCTTTTGGCCAAGTTATGTTGCTAAACAAACTTTCTATGCATCCACAGAAACTGCCACACAGCCTGCTGAAACATTATCACAAGTGGCATTATTTCAATATGTTTAGAGTTTATACTCATTTCAAGGCCTTGTGTTGTTCTTACCACTCAGGTGCCTGAGCAGCCTAAGGATGTACACTTAATTTCCAAGCTAAAATGCATGAGAAGTAATATGGTTATTCACTAATGCTAATTGGCTTCTAAAAAGCCAATAAATTTTTCAGATAGTACAGATCTTGAAATGTTAAACAGAAGTAGAGACGAAGATATTCAACAAAGTGAAAAGAAAGTCTTTTGAAGTATTCATCTTCCTTTCTCAGTGAATCAGTTTCTGTCACTCGGTTGCCTATCCTTGACAATCTTCATTTATCACATGCCTCTTTTTCAGTTGTTTTCCTCAGTCTTCTTATCAGTTTCAGCTGATGAAACACCACACACCAAAGACAGCAATTCTTGGTGGTCTTTCTAGAAGACCTGCTGGTTTTTACCAAAGTTGGTAACCACATGTGAATGTTTACAACATGAAATAACGTGAGGAGTGGGAACAGCTTAAACTGTTTTCATTTCAGTTGCTTTTGCAATTTTTAATGAAAGAGCTGCCTCCCTATTTTTGAGGAAAGAATTTGTTTTCTTCACAACAGTCTATTTCTGAAGCACTATTGAACAAGGAACATTGTGTTTACATCAGAGATATTTAGCTGGATTGATACTGCTCTCCAGTATCAATCTACCTGATCTCCAGTATTTATCTACCTGATTCGTCCAGGTAACCACAAAAAGCAGCAGTTCACCTTAGAACAGACTGCAATTATTTTTTAGTTTTTATTTTCCTTGTTTCATGAGAAGGGATGGTATACTGAGCAATACTTTTTTTTTTGATAGTCTTAAGTAAAGTAAATACGACCATGGGGAGGAACTGTCTTATCCCAATAGACATGATGCTGACCTCTTTTGTGCCAAAGTAAATCAAGAATAATTTTACCAGTGTCAGTATAGCCACATCAGTAAAATTCTAGTGGGAATATGAGATATGGCACGATATCTCTGTAAAGAATAATGAATGATTGCAGTGGGAGTTGTTGTGCCTGTGTATCTCTGCAGGAAATCACTAGAATTTGGTATTTTAGATGGTTGAATAAAACTAAGTTATAGTTTTAATTAATCAGGGCTGAGTTAATTAATCTGACATGTGACAAGAGAACACTGTGAAACTTCAACCATGTCATCTGAGACTGGACTGACTATCTCTGCTTTGCAAAGGAAAAATGTTTTTCAAATCTGCAGTTAATATGATAATGATTGGCAGCATTTGGACAGGGTGAGGACTGACATAAAAGCAAACTGGAAATAAAGATTGCTGCTCTGTCTCAAATGTGGCTGCAGAACAATTCTTTCTGAGTGCCTTTATGAAGGAAACCAAGAAACAGCAAGAAAAAATTTTTAACAGAGGCAACTTTTGTGTATTCTTCTTGGCTGACAGTGTCTTCACTCAAAGTGCAGAACCAATTTCTGAAAAAGCAGCCATTTAGACTGTTTAAACAACTGACTGGGAAGCAATAGGCTGCTTTTTTAGCCTTTGCAGATAGATACACAATGCATCCATACCCACAGTGCTGCCTCATGCACCTGGCCTCTGTCCCTCTCCGTGTCTGTGGAAAACTCCTGTTTGCCCACCAGCTGCAGGTGTCACATGCGGCTGCTGCAGCCATCAGAGAGAAGGGGTCTGAAGGCGAGGTACTGAGATCAAACCATGCTGCCTTTGAGAGAGTCCGGTTGAAACAGCTCTGAGGTGGTTCAATGCAGCATTACATTGTTTTCACTGCCTGCCTGGAAACATACTAAAATCTTTCACATTGAGAAGATGCAAAACTACTGAAAACACAGATGAAATAAGTAAGCTGCCCAATCAGAAAAATTAGAACCGGAAAACAATAATTCATCTAATTTATATGCTCACCAGTTTAGGGGAAGAAGGTGATCGAGAAGACACATAAAACTTATTTTGCAATTGACCTGTACTTTATGTCCAAATAAGAACTAGCTTACTGAGCAAAAGTGCTGAAAAGATAAGCCATCCTGATATTTTCATTCAGATTATATTTACTGTTCTCTACAATCTTTGCATCTTTGTAAGTCAGCTCAGGTCTGTGAAGTTACATTTGTATAGGACTGCATCTGGAAAGCTGACAGGGCTGAGACTCTTTAGGTCTCTTGCATACAGTTTGGTTTGGGATTCAGAGAACTGCTGTGCAGATTTCACTCAGAAAGATAAGAAATTCTTTCCTCCAAGCAATACCTAGCATTTTGTAGGCACCAGGTCTACAAGCAGTACTTGATTTATCAAGAAGCCAAGACTTTTTCTCAGCAGAGTCACTTAGGGGTAAGGGATTTTAGAGTGCCTCTCATCCAACCTCTTACTGAAAACAGGCCAGTCACACTGCAGGTGGCTCAAACTTGTCCTGTTGGGTTTTGATTATGTCCAAGGACGGCTATTCCACAACCTCTCTGTGAAAACTGCTCCAGATGATCATCTTCACAGCAAATTCTTTTTAATTTTATTCTGCTGTAATTTTCTGTGTTGCATGTTGTTTTGACCAATGCTTCCCACCTTCCCACTGTACACCTCTGAGGAGAGTCTTGTTTTAACTTGTCCACACTGTCCTCCTTAGGTGACTGTAGACCACAGCAAGGTCTCTCATTAGCCTTCCTTTCTCAGTGCTGGCCAAGCCCAGTTCTCGCATCCTCTCCTTGTAACTCATATGCTGCAGTAATGGGTCTTCTGGTAGTTTTTCTTGCCTCTTTTTAAACATCCAGATAATTGCAATTAACTGCAGTTAAGAGGGCAGGAGACAGGAACAAATATACAGTTACCTCCACACTGCCTAACACTAAAATAAAGATGAGCTTGCCTGTGAACTATGGCTTGTGTATTAGGAAAGAAAAAATACCCGTGACATGGAAGTGAAGAATCCGTTATGGTGGTTTTTCAGCTGTTCACTTACAGATTGTATCAGGCACTACATGATAAAATGCAGTAAGTAGCTGTGAAGAGATAAAGCAGCTGATATTAATATGTACTCAGATTTTAAAGAGAAAAAAATCCATAGCAGTTGTCATAATATATGTTTTTTTCTCTTCCTTTCTGCCCAAAAATAGTGTTATGAATACATGTATTTAAATATATTTGAACATAAATAATTTTTATTTATATATATGTATATGAGAAATATCTTCTTAACAAATTTCTTCCTTTTAGATATAGGTACCTTAACTGCATTCATGAAATCATCAGACCAGGTTGTCAGTTTGTGATGTGCTGATGAGCACGTGTGAGTCCCAGTGGCGCTCCTCATCTTCTCACTGTCACACAAAGCTGCCAAGGGTCACTGTGTGTTACAGCCTTCCCTTCCCAATGAGCGTGGTGTAACCCCCACTGCCAGGGCTGTGACATGAATGCTGTCATAGCTCCATCCACTCCTTGTGTGTTTTTACACTGTGTCTCATGTAAGTGTGATAAAAGACATCTCTCTGCACTGAGGCAGGGATGCTGGGCCACTAGCTGTTCCTCCTTCTGACTCATAGAAAACACATTTCCCACTAAGAAAATTCACTTTGGCCCTGTATCTACAAAGGGGTCTCCCCACAAGAGGAAGTTCATGATTTGTTTCCTACAAGAACTAGTGATTTCTCCGCAAAGCTGACCCATTTCTGTAGATCATGCAACATGAGTTTCAGCCGCTGTAACTGGCTCTACAGTTGTATTAATGTGCTGAATTTACATTAGTAAAGCAGCTATTGTTTTTTTTCCTGGGTAGCGGTTTGTACCAAATAACTGGTGCAAAACTGGTGCACAAGAACAGACATAAAGTGTATATTGTATATACTTATATGGCATATATAGGAAATATGGTAGATTAAAGGTATATATATACACTCTTTTGTGGTACTTTGAACAGTACTCAGATATAAATGATATTTTCTTTGTTGTACATACCCCTCTTAAAGGGTACTTTGAAAATACTTGTTCGTGCTTATTTTTTCTTGCTTTTCCTATCACATATTTATTGCAACAGAACCTTGTTAATTTTGCACATTTCATATCTTTTTTTAATGTAATTTTAGTTTGATAATTTTTTTTTTTGTTTTGTTATAGATGTCTCAGACTAGACACATTGCACTGGGTTTACTCCATAGTAAAAAATTGCTCACTGTGGAATGCTGATGTCGCTTTTTGCCTAGCAGCTAAACAGGAAACAGAGGAGGTTTGTGCTTATTTTGAAATGTGGACACACTAGCACAGTGTGTTTACCAACCTCTATTACACCTTGATGCAAATAGTCCAAGCCATGTTTTATCACACTGAAATAGTTCAAAAGGAAAAATGTATCTTTTTTAAAATGCAGGTTGCTAGTATTCAGCTTTTTGGTGGCAAATCATTGAGCTGTTTGACATTCATTCTGTCATGCAGCCAAAGTTTAACTTGGAACTGAAAAGCTGATGATGAACACATCATGTGGTGGTCATTATGACATGTTAAGGTTTCACACATCTCTCAAACATTTTGAATACCAGCTGAATAGGTAATATGTGGCATGTCAACATTTACAACAATGGAGGGTTGTTTCCCTGAGGGTAATTGCTTTTCATATATATCTGCCAGTTGGAAGAGGCAATCTATAGAAATTTCTCCCAGATTTCGTCAAGAGTTCTTGGACTATGTGTGGTCAGCTCTGCAGGACTGTCCTGGAGGGCTTCCCAATGCTGCTTCCCCAAGGCAATCTGCCAGGAAGTTTTACCCCAGAGATATAAATACTAGAAGCTCTGGGGCCTTAGAAGTTGGGGCAGTCTGATTGTCAGGTTTGGAGAGATGCCATAGGCTGAGAAATTTTGGGTTTTTCTGAAATTTTTTTTTAATGGACCAGAGAGTTTGGATCAACCCATAAGCTAAAGATCATGGCATCGTTTAGAAAGACAGTAAACCTAATTAAAATCAAGAAATTTTGGGGCTGGCAGGGAAGCTGGCAGGGAAATGACATACTAGAATGGGAAGGGGTTCAGAGACATACCAGCAAGGTGTATGTGTACAGGCTGGGCCAGCTTTGCTGGTATTTGCAGAGGGAAGCCAGAAGACGCCTGGAAATGAAAATCTGTGTGAGTGAGACTTGCTTATACGTTTGTTTCTTTGTCCCCAGTCACATAATTACGTCTTTCTGTATCACTTTTCAGGGCATTATGGCAAATTCATTATTTTTGTAGGGACCAGTTCTGACTGTGACTTGAACCTTCCAGAGTAGCCTTGACACTTTGAGAGTTAATGCCTTCTGTCTCATTCTGTGGAAGTGTTAAACATGATTCAACTGTCATGGTTTAATCTAACTAATTTTATTTTTCATTGAAAAGAACAAAGTGTGTGCACTTGGCCAGACTTTGTGGATTATTTGAGGAACAGTAATTTTCATCAGTGAAGAAAGAGCAGATCAATTCTTAAAATGTTCAGTTGTTTGCTATTTTCTGAGCTAAAAAAAAAGATAAATTAAAAAAACTTTTAAAAAATTAAAATTTCTTTTTAAATTCTGCCTTTACAGGATGAGGATGCTCTTGTCTTTTCATTTGTTTTTATAATTTTTTTTTTCTTGAAACCATTCAAAACCCTCCACAATTAACAGATTCAGGGAAGGAAACCTGTAAAACAACTCAGGTTCATTATTTAAAAGAAACAAACATAACCTTCAAGACTTAATTTTTGGTGTGCTTTGACTTATGATTTTTAATTGTTCAAGTCCACAGTATTAGGCACTGGAGCAGTGAGATAGCTATGCAGTATTTAGTTGCCCTTAGCAGGAGTGGGAACCAGCTCAAACCTTTCTGCAAAGCAGGAGACTCCTCTTGAATAGTTTAGATACAATATCCTTTGCTTTTGAATTCTGTGAACTTTGAAATGCTTTCAAGTCATGAAGTGGTTGAGTAAGGAGTTTGCTCTCTTAATGGAGAGTGATGATACAGCTACATCAATGGGTTATACTCTTATTGCTTAGTCCTCTCCTCCTGTCTCTTTACTAAGTGAAGGGAGGAAAGCCAGGAGATCCCTCCTCATAAGGGCATGTGGGACTATATGAGGATCACAGCTGTCTGGGTTATGTTCAAACAACTGTGTGGACAAGAAGGTGCCAAGCCTGGCAAAAGTTTAGGCAGGTCTGTGTGACCTATGGCTAGAGTGATAGCCAGAACATGACAGGAATGAACCAGCTCATTTGAAAAGGGAACCCAGGATCAAAGGGGCCTCAAGTTGCACCAGGGAGGTTTAGACTGAATGTCAGAAAACATTTCTTCACTGAAAAGGTGGTCAAGCATTAGAACCTTAGAAATTCTATCATTTTGTTATAACACGAGGCAAGTGGAAACACTGAGAAGGCCAGGACCCAGGTAATGCATGGACTGAAACAGTAGCTAAGGTTTTACATGCAGGAACTGCCTAGATCCCTAAAAATTTTAGGGGTTTTCTCTATTATATCTCTCTGAATATGTCTGAGAATATTTAGCTTATTAAAATAAAAGCATCTAGGAGGGGTTTGTTATACAAAAAGAGTTACACAACTTACTAGTTAATAGTGTTGATGCTAATACTAGCACTCTTACAGAAAAAGCAATCAGTCTGTTGAAAGGATTCCTATTCTAACAAAGAATTAAAAGTGGTCCTTTTGCCCTCTTGTGGGGCATAGAAAACTCCTTGGATCCTGGGCATGAAGTCGGAAAGGACACATTGGACAAAGACTCTAGTCTTAGTTAGAGTGGATAAATGCACATTAAAAATGGACAGTCATTAAACAAAAATCCCTAGTGTTATCATTACAACAAATAATTAAATTAGAAATCAAATACATAAAAAAGTTATGTTACTCCAGTTAATTTGATTTTTCACTTCATATGTATTTGTTTGAACTGTTTACAATAAATAAATTGATTACGTTTGTGATCATTATATATAATTACATATATTGATATTTGCATATATTCCATGTTGAATGGTGGCTTTTATTGGTAGATCTGTCATTCCTGAAACTTATTGTTTATGATCAATATGAGACTTCATCAAATAACAGAAGAGAAATTCTATCTAAGTTTGAAAACAATCTATTCTTGGCAGAATATATGTGTTCATTTAAACTGAACAGAATCCATTTTGTAAATAAGTCTGCATACTGTCAACACATTATTGACTAGTCTCCTCCAGCCTGATGGTAAACCAGTTCATTCTGCCAGAATGAGTATAAAATTGTAGGACTTTTAACAACATTATTCTTAGGGAGGTTGAGTACTCCCTGGAAAATTTTAAGTTATTTAATTCATGTAATCCACCTATTGGAGTGAGGGGAAATGTATATATGCAGCTTTTCTCCAAAAGTGTTTTCAAATCTCCCTTCGTTTCTCTAAAACCTCAAAGCTGGTGACGATTGCCATAGCAAAGCCCTTAGAATGCATTTTATTTTCCTTGTGAACAACTTAGCTGCAAATCCTGTAACTCAGAGCAGAGCTTATTTGTGATACATCAAGAGCCCCTTGAGAGCTCTCTCTTAAGGGATTTATCACATTTGCTTCCCTCATGGTCTGTGTCACACATACAAGTGATAACAAACACTGTTTGGATCTAATGCTACAATCTATATCTCTAAGTATCACTGACATCAAAGGAATCAGACCCTTATGATTTTCAGAGTCCCATTCACATGTCTGATAGACGAGTTTGTTGTCTTCTTCATGTGACTATTAATCTTCCTCCAGGGAGAGCTTGTAGGCTCACAGAGATGTTTTGTAGGGTTGGTTTATTTGTTTGCTTTCTGTAGCCAACCTATTAGTTCTCAAAGTTACTGTTCATAATACTGGCATGATTTCTCAGAGCAGTAGTTGCAATATTTTATTAGTTATTTCAGCTGAACATTTACTCTATGAAACTGAGCTATCCAAAGAGGGCTTTTGGGACACTATCAATTCGGTCTAATGTATGAGCTGAAATTATTGTATCATTATATTATGCTGCTTGGTGTCTTTTGCCATTGATTTGCCTACATTTTTTAAATTGTTCAATCAGAAACCATTTACCTGATAAATTATTAATGAATAAGTGTTTGTGATGGAAAACCGAAATACTCAGCATTGTAAACCATGTACCATACAGGCAAAAGTCAGAAGTAAACTGCAGTTGAGCCAAGTAAGTGGTTTATGTAATGTAGATGGAAATGATGTGGTGAAATAAACACTCCATTGCAAAGAACGGGTGAATGCTATTTTCCTAGACTTTTACAAGATTCTTGTACATTTCTACATTCTTTTATTTGTGCAAAATTCAGTTTCCTGTGTGCAAAGGCATCTGCACTTTTTAGACTCAGCCGTACTCTAAGGTGTTCAAACTGGTCATTCTTTGTAATATTTATGTAGAAAACTTTTGATTTAATTATGATCCTCCACTCACAAGTATTTTTCCCCAGCTAACAGAATAATTGCAGAGTCAATGTCTTCTGGCAAATCACATCGACATTGATGATTTTGGGGGTTTATCTGTATTGCAAATTCCTTGACGCTTGATTTACTTTGAAAGAAATCAGATATGTTTGTACCTGAAGCTAGAAACTGTAGTATGGAATTTCCAATTAAATACCATATTCACGTTTGTATCTGTGTCCCATTTCTTCAATACAGAGGCATAGATCATAAAAAAAAAAAAAAGGGCAAAACAAAAACAAAACAACCCCCCCAAACAAACAAACAAACAACAACAACAACAAAAAAAAGTGAGGTCAGTTAGACAATATCACTAAATATTTTTAACTTTTCTCCAGATGGATCTGGCATTATTCTCAATATAAAAGTAGTTTCTCCAGTGGTTTACAAAATGACTGTAAAATACATTTCAGACCAGTATCAAAGTAAAATATAGCAGAGTAGCAGTATCATGTGCAATATATTGCCTCTTCCCAGTAAAGATATAACATTCTTTTGCCTGTAACCCACTTAAAATAAGTGTATTTAGCAATTTTCTGTCATCAGGAATGGTTTTTGTGTGGGGCTTCGAATTGTGAAACATTTGCTGTAATTTTCCTTTCTCTTCTCCTTCCTCCCTAACCTGTGCTCTAGATTCTAGGCTGCCAATGTTTACAAGATACTGAGACAGCACTTCCAAACACATGAGCTGACAAGTACTACCTCTGGGCCCCTACTGAAAAAAAAAATATTTTCATTCTTAAACAGGGAAACTGAGTGGGGGTTTTTTTCAGTTGATTTGTTTTGCTTGTTGAGTTCTTTTTAAAATATGGAGCAAGTGTTTTCTCTCTTTGTACAGGCTCAGCAAGTTGTACACCATTTCAGCAGAGATGCCTGATCTTGCCGTCTGCATACCTGGACATGCTTTATTCCCTGACTGGTCTTTTCAGTAACCACTAAAGACTTCCTGAGACTGAACACTGGAATAGATGAGTTAAATTCTTCTGGAATGTTCTTCATCAAACGTAGATGTGCTGGACTTTCTGGATGCGCCTAGGGATACAAAGGTTAGTGTCTTCCTTGGAAGCCTGAAGTTTCAGGACTCTTTTATTTAACCTTTAGCACTGCAGAATATGTTTCAACTTGTTGCTTAAACAGATACACAAGTGAATAAAATGGTGAATTGACATTGCATATGGAGTTGAGATCATGTTTTTAACTGCCATGTGATAAACCTGCTTAGTGAGCTGGTACAACTTAAAGCTCTCTGAATGACTCTCTGGCCAACAAGAGAAAGATCTACCCATGTTCTGAGCTTGATTGCCATTAAACATTTTTGTGGTAGTTCTAAACTAGGATTTAGTGCATTTCAATCACTCTCACCTGGCTTACAACAGGTAAAAGGGGGACAAGAGTATTCTGCTTACCTTTACTCACAAGATGGTTCTTGTTTATGGATGATGGTGTAGATGTTTGCTCAGCTGTGTGTTTAGTTGTTCTAGGTGGCATGTGGACTTTAGGGGAATGGCAAAAACATACATAGCATATTAGAAAAAAAAATAAAATTTCTTCCTAATGGCAGCTATTCACTTTCTGGAAGCTGTGAGATTTTAACAAAATTCTTTTTCTATCTTTTGATTTCTCTTAAAATATTATATAATCTATAGATATTATTCTGACACTACTTTGCCACCTCAGGAAATCAACCTTGATCAAGATAATTCACTGACATAATTTTTCTGTGGCATGATCAAAAATGTTGAAGAAATAATTCTGAAAACCGATACATGCTCAGAAAGGTGGTGGAAAATGTGTGTGGGCATATGTGCACATCAAGTCATGTCTCAGACACATAACTGACAAGAAAAGTAGCAAGATCATAAGGATGCATCAGGATTTTCAGCACTAATCATAACAGTATAAAAAAAAATTATGTTTATAACGATGTGGATAATACTGTGAGCAGTAGAGAAAGTGAACAATCATGTAACCTTGATTTTATTCTATGATTGCCATCTGTTTTTCATCTTTTGCAGAATATTCTTAAGGATTAATGCTCTATCTGGGTTTGGGGAAAAAAGGGAGAAAAGTTCTTTTCAGTTTTACTCTGGCAAAGTTATCTTATTTCATATGGCCATTTAAAAAAAATAATTAGTTTTACAAAGACTACTTTTTCTTATTAAACATCCCCACAATCTATTAAATAATTTCAGGAAACTTATTGGCTAAAGTAGATAGAGTGCAAACTTGATGTAATTAGAACTATGTGAATTGAGTTCTGCTTTCTCATTTTTAGGGAGGGATATTAGTGATGTCATCTGAATAATAGCTTTCTAATCAATCTCCTTCTGTCTGCTACTCTAGCTAGTATTTGTGTTTGCGTTATGAATGCCTAGTCCCTGTATAAAATAATTAGAAGACAAAAATATCATCCCTCCTCAAATGCCATTGCTTCCCCATTGGCACCAAATGTCTACTCCAGAGGAGAAAAAAAAATACAGTTTTGGTTTACTCAAGTTCTATTGAAGTTACTGAGAATTTTTGTAACAGAGTTCAGTAAGAACAAGAACAGGAATATAAAAATACAGACTTCATTCAAAAGCAGAAGCTTAGAAGAGTTGCAGCATTGTGCAAAGTTTTCTGTATGAAGGAGAGCTGTTAGTTCTGTGGGGTGTCCTCATTGTGATGCCTAAATATTTTCCAAAGAAGTAAAATTGATATTGGGTATATGTTGTAGCTTTAATATGTGGGCTTTTTTATAATATTACCTCTTTTGATGCAGCTCAGGATACGGTTGGCCTTCTGCAAGTGCACACTGTTAACTCATTTCCAGCTTTTCATCCATGAGAACCCCCAGGTCTTTCTCCACAAGGATGGTCTCAATGAGTTCATCTCCCAGTCTGTACTCATGTCTGGGATCACCCCGACCTAGATACAACTTCACTTGGACTTGTAGAACTTCATGAGGTTAAGGATCCTATGTAACTTTCACTTTGCTTAAAGTATTGTTACTAAAGCACACATTCATTAATATTAGGATAAAAATTTGGATAGAAAATTACACCAAAAAAATTGCTTTTCTCTTCAGTTTTGTGGATTTTTCAATTTGTGCTAAAAATATTACAATCTTTATTAATAGATTGGGTAAAAAACTGTCTTTGGTAATAGGTATGTTCATTTAAACAGAGCAAATCAGAAAGAATAAGCTAAATTATCTGACTGGCTGCAAAACCAGTGGAGTTTCACCTGTCCAAATTTTCCATGATTAATTTTGTTTCTGGCTGAGTTTTATCAAATGCATGCAGCTAGGTTTATCCACAGGAGCTGCAGAAGCTTAGATAGCAAAAGTAAGAAATTTCCCTGATGTAAATGAATAAATGATGGCTATACTGAATTGAGTACCTAGTTTATTAGAACAAAAAAAAAAACAAAACATTGTGGATTTAATGAAGAAGAAAAAAACAATAATATAATGGCTTATGAACTGGGAACATTTGTCATAACTTGAAATTTAAAACTGATCCTGCAGATTTTTGCTAAACCTGTGGCATACAGACTACATCCCGGAGGTTACAACTTTCTGCCAGAGGTTGGGAGGAGAGTTCCCTAACATGGGAAAGACTGAATTCTGCACTTCCATGTCCTAGGAGGTTTACTTAATATGCAGAAAGAAAAATGTCTTCTGTCAAATATATTTTGTAAGAACGAAAAACAGCAGTGATCTGTCCACCATTTCCGAAGTAGGTCAGAGCTGTGAATCCTAATCTAAAGCAACAAGACTGAAACGAAGCTTAAGGTCCCCTAAGATCCAGAAAAACAGGTTGTGTTTAAGATACGTCTATGCCCCTGTCATCACCTTTGCCTGACTCATTGGTTCTCCTGAGAACCATCTTTCACACAGGAGTAACCACATCTTCCTCTCAAGCATTACTTCTTATCAGAAAACCTAGAGCTACATGCATCTATCTATAGCAGCAAAACAAGGCTTAGGCATGAGTTTGATCCTTGGCTTCTGCTTATCCATCCCACCTATTCACATGTTCCCTAGCATGGTTTTGGCCCGCAATCCCACTCAATGCATGGTAGATTTCAGGGAGCAGTGAGGGGAAGGGACAGTTTCCAGGAAGCCACTAAGAATATGGCCACCTGTTTTTGGGATGGAGAGGCAGGGTCACCCACACTCTGGGCAAGAGAATTAGTCCTGGTCTGTTTAACTTAGAAACATTTCCACAGCAGAGGGTTGGAAAGCTGAGGCTTCCATTGACTCTAGTTGCGGAGCACAGACATCCATGCAAGTTGTTTCATCATATTCTTTTGTTGTCAGTCTTTTCACTGTTCACTACTTAAAGGACAGAGAATTTGAGGAAGATAAGCTGAGACAGCTTCTCTTCCATTTTGGACTCTTAGACAGGATGGCATGCAATGTATTTACAGTATTTATTGGTTTTACACGGTAAACCACAATTTATTTACAGTATTTATTTCTCTTACACATTAGAACACACTGTGATATTTAATCCTTATCCCCAGGCATTTTTACTTCTTTTGGTTTTTTTGCATCATTTCTAGCTTCAGTGAGATAAAGAATTTACATGAAAGCAGTTATGTTTACCATGCTACTCTTGTGGCAAAAGTTTGTTCCCTGTGTCTTCTTGCTAGTTCATGGTCTTTTGCTCATGTTTGTGTAGTCATTTCTGGAAATTTTGCTTAAGAGTTTACCTTACTAGTATGTTGAGCAACAGATTTATGTTGATTCTGATGAAATATCTGAATTACAATTTTCTCCTGTACAAAATAAGAAACTTTTAAACATGGAATTTTTTTCTGTAATAAATTGATGAGGGAGATATGATGATAAGCTGTAACAATATAATAATTAAATAATTAAAATTATAAACCCATGAATTCTAGGCACTTTGTCCCTTCGATGAAAAATATGAATATCAAACAACTTTTACAAGAGTTACTAAGGATATATGACTTTCCGTTTCTCGATAATTTAATTCATGTAAGGTTTAAAAAATATTTGATTTATGAAAATATGGGCATTTTTACTCACTTGGAAAAAAAGGCACTTTAAACAGCAGGATGTAATTTCAGACTATTTGCAGTCAAGAGGCCTCTGCTGAGCAAAATACTCATTCAATTTAGGAATGCAGATTATAATAATTTTCCTATCTCCCTCACGGCAGGACTCCTGCCATCGTTTTGCAAACCCACAGGTTGCAGTATTGAATGACTAGCTAACTTCAGTTTCAGGTAACACATGCTTTAAACATATTCTCATGAGCTCAACTTAGTTATAATGCAAAGCTCCTTAGTTTCACCAAGTGAAATGGGATACACTTAAATTGCCTCATCTAATATAATACTCCTTAATACATGCAAAGTGGTTTATGATGGCAAAGCTTGTAGAGCATGAAAATCAGCAGGGAAAGTAAGGTTTTCTGGTTAAAACTGTCAAAAAGAAGTCCTATTTTATATCATTTTTATTTAAGCTGGTTGAGAATGAGGAAGGAGAGATTGGAGTAATAAATAATGAGTCCAGAAAAATGTAAATTTAGTACATTAACCTTTTAATATATTAGCTCTACCAAACAAGAAAATTATCAAGTAAAGCTGTTCCTTCAGTAATATCTCCTGCACCGTAAAATTAAATGTAAAATACGCAGTGGCCAAAATGTAGTGCAGTATGAAACAATAGTCTTTATTCTGTCTGTTTTATGCAGGGAGTTTTATATTGTGCACCAAGTTTCCATTTCCTAGTATTAATAATCCAGTTTTGTGCGTCTGTATTAATTTGAAAGGACTTTTTAATTTCAGACAAGGTTGAAGAATTACTTATCTTTCTTCCTCCTTTAAATGCTAAGTGAATATATCGCAATGTTGTATACCTTGCAGACACAAGACCTGGTTTCAAAAGGACCCCAAAACAACTGGCAACATCCTTTTTTTTTTTTCCCAACATCCTGCACCTGCAGTCTGACCATAGGGCTGTAAATCCTTCCCCTATATCCCTTTCCAATACTTCAAGAAAACTCTTCAGAGAGGGGCTGAGCTGCTACACGCTTTGCAGATGACACCCAAGTGTATATCTCATTTTCCACAGATGTAACCAGAGCCATCACAAAGATGTTGCACTGCCTGGAGGAAAGTGGCTCCTGGAGAAGAGCATCTGGCTGCAATTGAATTTGGGTGAGATCCAGACAATACTGGTTGAAAGACAGAAATGATCCGAACAGCCAGTTGAGGAAGATTCCTAGGTGCATGCCTTAAGCATTAGTTTGCAATGAGGCTGTTCATATCCTTGGAAAAAGGCACATTGCTCAGCTGTGGCCCCACAGAACAAACCAAGAACTCTTTCCAGAAAGCATCTGTAACACAATTTTTTTTTTATCAGTGAGTCCTTGCTAGCTATTCACAGTACATAGAAAATGAGGTAGCAAAAACAACAAAATCTAGAAAATTATTGCATGCCTCCAGGAAAAAGGCCCAGGACAAAGATCTCTGCTTACTTTTTAAAGAATTGGTATAACTCACTGTACCCAGGGCTGTTTCACCCTTCACAATGAGAGAATGTTGTTCCTGCAGTGCAGTGTCTCTTAGGCTCTCTTAGGCATTGGGATCGAAAGCACTAATCTTGTTCTCAAAGGTACAGCCAGTTTGAATCTCTTGATACCCATGATTACTTTTTCATTTTCTACAAATGGACAGATTCTACAAGAAACAATTTGAAACCTTCTGAGCAAAGAGGGCTCCTGAGACAGGCACAAGGCTTCTCTTCTGGTTACACAGTGAGTTTTAGGGTCTGTACACACTGCAAAGGCCTTTCAACAAACAATTTGACTCACAGAAGTTCTGCTTGTCTGCTAAAATTAATATTTCTTCTCTTGGTGGGGGAAAAATTAAAGGCAGGTGATTTAAACTCTGGGAGATCATAAAAGCACAGGTAAAAGCACACATGAAAGCTGTAAGCAAACAATGCCCCATGAAAGCACACAGTTGGAGAAGCCACACACAGTATTCTTGGGGAAGCTGGGAGTCCAATTTCAGGATGGAACAGGTCTTTGAGCCTGGCCCCAAACATTAATGAAAAGTTACAAGCATCTTTATGGAGGAGAAATAACTATAAAACTGTTGGTATCCACTGTCAAAATCGTGAATCTTCTCCCTGGCAGCAATATCTTTGCTTTACTCAGTTTCCTCAACAGGGAACAGAAAAAAAGGCCTCCTGGGACCTCACTCATGAGGATTTTGTGGATGTAAGCAGTTTATTGCCCTGGATTTTCTGAGGTCATCACATGACCCAAGTAAATAAATATTTCTCTTTTGTTTCCTCCAGTTCACATTAAGTAATAAACAAGAGTAAAATGACAATGTAGCTCTCCAGTTTTTTGGTTTTCTTCTGGTGATTGCACAGTTTTGATTTTTCGTAGATAACTTGTCAGAAATTCCTGTCTCAAAAGCAAGGATGTATTTATACAGTACTTAAGTCACCCTGTTTATTTTATACATTTTGCATATATGAACAGGAGTACTAATCTTAATTGGTTAATCTTTGGGTCTCATAAGGAAAATACATTCCTAGAACATTTTCCTCCTGGTAAATCCTCCCTTGTAGTCTCTTACTGGCTCACCAGCTGTGCTGCTTATCCCAGCTTCATTCACTTTATGAAACATTATAAAATGTTCTCCATTAAAGGCTGTGTAGAAAACTCAGTGCAAGCTTGTGAGGTACTTGTAGGAACATGTAGTTTTTGGGAGAAATAAAATAAAAAATGCAAAACTACTATTTAATTGGTATGTGTACAGCCATGCTGTACTTATTGCCATCATGAATAAAGCATTTGTTTTTCTAAATTGTGTGTATATTCCTAGAGGGGTACTTAAAATACAGAGCTTGTTAGAGAAGGCCTGGAAACAATGTAGAATTTCTCCTGTTTTAGTGCTCAAATCATGAGGTATAATCATAAATCCTGGCTGCAGTCCGACCAGCTAAAAGGGCACAGGGGACTCCTCTAAAAATCTGGGAATTTCTTTTCCTTCACCATTTGTGTAACCCAGCTTCTCTGAGGAGTGAACAGCCAACCAATCCTCTTCAGGGTCTAGTGATGTCGTCCCTCCCAAAATGTCCTGTGACTTTGGGAAATCCAAACAGAGATGGGGCAGTGAACACCCCAAAACACTTTCCTGATCAGCCTCTGCCTCCTGGAGCATTTGCAAATCAGAAGCTGCAGAACATTTTTCTCTCAAGGGGATGTAATGAGAGCTGACGTGCTTTGATCTGCTCGAAGACTCACAGGACATACTGCCATGAAAATACTGGGTTCCTTGGGGAATTTGTGCTTGTTGATTTGATTGGTATTTTTTTCCTCTATATTTTTAATCGTTACTTGGAAGCTTAAATCCTCCTTCCTTCCCTAAAAGAGAATTACGAACACAATTGCAAGTCGTTTATTGTGTTCTTCCTCATTGTTCTGATAGAGGGTGGCATTTTCTCTCCTTTACTTAATATATTGGTATCTCAGTGGAGATCAAGAAGGCTATTGTCTTAGTGGGCTTGACAAAGTGATTCCTGCCTTCACAGCTTTATTTTCTTTTTCTTACCATTTTTGATGTCCTGTTCTAGCTAACTTTTCTGTTTTGTGGCACAAACACTGTTCTCTGTTTTTTTTCTCCTTGCAGATTAATGTGCGTCAAAATGAGGTGCCAGTAGTATTTTGTTTCCATAACCCACTTTGTTTTACAGCTGTATGTATTTTGTGCTTCTATCACATGGTAATATATACATATTGCTATGTGAATATCTGCTGCAGCTTGCTTGAAAGTGTCAGCTGCACTCTCATGCAGTCATAAGGCTTACCATAAACAAAGCTTGAATATTTGCTTTTTTAACATCTTGTGGATATAATCATTCTAAAATTATGCAAACCCCTACAATAGATAGAACTCCCAGTGTTGCGTAACACTAAATTATTCCTAATTTATGTCCTTAAGAACAAAAGTCAGTGTCCTTATGTACATTTCTGGATTTATTGGCATAGTCCTGGAAGGATGTAAATAGCTGAAGTATAGTGCAAGCAGAATCTGAATACAGAAACCTACCATTTGAGGATTCACAACCATCTTAGCTTGCAAGAAAGTTTGTCAGTTCAAATCCTGTGATCACACAACCCAGAAGCATTGATGTATTGGCTGTGCTATGTATTCAGCTAACTCTCATTCTGATGGCAGTTCAGATCTCACAAGACAGGTACCTCCAAAAACTTGTGTTCTGCATATGACTGGACACTGAAAATTTCTCAGTAATCTTGAGATTCTCACCTGAGAATATAAGTAAGTTTTTCCTGGTTTCAGTACTTAGGCTTTAATTAGGAAAAAAGGGAATAGAGACAGAATTCTAAAATTTACATCTCATTTTCAGAGGTAACTGACACCAAGTCTGCTTTCCAACACCAATTCAGCAGAGACTGTGAAGCCATAGGATAATATATAGAAAGTGTACTCACTAAAATAGTTCCGTTTTCAATGACTTCTGCTCATGCATTTGTATTCTTGTTATCATGGATAGAAATGATGTTCAATGGTAAATGGAAGAAAACCATGGAAAATAAATGCATCGACTTCTACTTACTGTTCCATATCACAGATGCTTCTTTAATATTTCAGATCCCTGGACAGCTTAAATCCATGGATGTTTGATAAAAAAAGCCTTTCAACTTTTGTCCTGTTTTGTGAAATTCAAAATGTCACAGGAATATCACCCCATTTGTGACTCATATTAAAGAAGGTTTAGTACTTTTCAGTTTCATATTCTAAAAATGGCATGGATCTGAAATTTATTTTCTTCATATCTTCTCTTTAAAAAATCCCCAAACAACTGGAAAGATTGCCCCATCTAAGTAGCTATTCCTTTCATCAAATATATCAGAGTTTTTAAATCGTTTTCAGAAGTTATTATAGCTTCATCCAATCCTCTTATTCTCAGTAACTCTTGCAACCTGGCAGCTCAGTCCGGTGTGAAAAATAATCTAATTTTTATAAGCACTCTGAATATGCTGGAAGTTAGGTTTTCAGTAAATAGATTACATGATTTATTTTTTTTTTTTTCAGTATTCATTCCAAGGTAGTTGCATTACCTTCAAATGACAGTGAACTAACATAAAGGACTGTAGCATTTCTGTACTTACAGAAACTGTGACAGAGACTTAGAGACATGCATTTGGATTCTTTGTCCCTGTTTCTGAATATCATGACTCCTTTATTTAGAATATGACTATATCTCAAAGATAAACTAAAAATAAGATGAGGAAACATTTTCCTTTATTTTTTTTTTCCCCTCACAAACTGTGTAGATCTCACAGGCCCAAACTTGAATTGTACAATCTGTTCCTTGGCCTCATTGGAGGGACTGAGGAGTTTTCCTGCCTAGAAGCATAAGCACGTAGCAGAACTCTCTAAATTGAGAACTTGCTCATTTTAAGCTGATTCTGTAATAAGAAGCCCAGATCTGAATCAGAATCTGGAAATGGTTATCTCCTGGCACTGCTTATAGGGAGAGTTTAAGGTGACTTCAGCTCCCAGCTTAGTCACTTAACTGAGAAAGTCATCATGATGGAGGGTGAATCCAGACCCTAATGTTGCCACAATCCAACTCCAGATTCCGCATGAAATCTGATTGTAGCCAAAGCTGATGGGAGTTGTGTAACTGACCTAAGCAAACAGAAGTTCTCCTCAGACCTTGATTCAAAACTTGTCAGAATGTTTAACCTTGGAAAATAAGGACATATGGAAATATTGACACAGCCTTGAAAGCTGTAACTCAAAAGTGCCTGTAGTAAAACGTATCAAGATTGTAGCTTTGACACAGGAATGGGATGATGCATAACTCGATGAATACAATAGGCCTTTCCCTTTGAAACTCCAGACAGCAGTGCTCGCTCTCAGCAAAGCTTAACAATATATAAATAGCTCTTTGTCACTGTCATGAATGCTTGTTTACAAACCCCTCAATCCCACTGAGTGCAAATAAAAATTGACAGGTAACATTATAATTGAAGGTGCGTGCATACATGCTGCAGTGTTTTTTATTTGTGCAACGTTGTGCTGGGCTGTGCCAAACACACTGAAGAAATGGGACCATTGCAATCGTTTTAACAAGTTATTTGGCTGCACGCATGATGTGATCTACTTCTGCGTCTCGTGAATGCATTCAGCTTTACTTGTTAACCAGCAGAACATTATTTATTAATGAGTTCTTCATGCTTTATTAAGCCTAATGTCAAAACACCTCTGTGGGACTCTAGGCATGTTCTCTCTTTGTGTTAAAGCCTTCTAAAGAAAATGAAAAATTATGCACCAAAGCTGCAGATAAAACCCAGTAGATATCAGTTCAATTACTCTTGATCCCGGCAGATGATGTTTCTGAATATTTGTGAAAGCACAGCATTTGATTGTGTGCTGGCTTAAATTAAAGCATTCTGCAATCTCAGATGTATGCAATTAGGGTGCCTTAGAAATCTAACAAGGCTACTGTGGTCTCCAAAGCTGAGTGGAGCACTCAGATGGCAAAAACTGACAAGTTCACTGTAGAAGTAGAATTATTGCTTTTTTCTACGGACTGATGCTCCATATCAGAGGGAAAGACTACTTCACGGGAACCTTAAGATGATGTAAAGTAGTAACAGGGTGAATTCTCTGTGATTTTCTGTCATTTGAAATGACTGTTATGGCTCAGGAAGATAATACTGCTGTTGAACAAACTTTTTCACCCTTGATCTAATAGAACACCTTTTCTAGCACTGGTATGAGATTCAAATCCAGCAGTTCTGCTTGTAAGAACATCCTAGGACTATATTTCATGATTTTTCTGCATGCATTGGTATTTAACATTGGTTAAGCAGCACCAGCTTTTAGACCATAGAAACATAGACAGAATGGAATAAACTTGTGATCTTATGTAGTTGAGAAAAATGGTGATTCCAAGAAAGTCAGCATGTACATCACTTTGTACATGAGGGAAGCCTTCAGATATAGCTCCTAGGTTGGTCTTATCTTACATTTGAAAAGGAACCACTTAAGCATGGGGGTTTTTAAAAGATTTTGGTTAACAAACTTAACAATGGCCAGTCAGAGTCACCAGAGTTATCAAAATAAGCAGAAATCATATTAAAAACCTTAATCTATACAAACTTAAAAAAAAATAGGAGTCAGTTCCTTTTATGAAACCACAAAAGAAGATACTTAACATCTGAAGTGACAGACACAATGGCTTTTTCAACACAATGTTGAAATATAAAGTTCTGCACAGCAGAGATGTCTTTTTGATTTTATTGAAGACAGGGGTTGATTATAGGTTTTGGTGGAGATCAAAAATAAGAGACTTACTTTTGCTTTCAACTCACTCTAGCCTATGTTTATGTATCAGATAAACAAAGTTGAAAAATCTGACCAAAGACACAGGCCAATAATATTGGTTCACTTTCCAACTCCAGCGACAGAAATCTATGGAGACAAATTCCTGGAGGCGGTTGCAGATAGATGATTTGGAGCCCGCATAATCACTACTTCTTTATTTCCTATTTTCTATTTGTAATTACTACCAGATATGAATATTTAATGTGAGCTTGTTTTGTGCTTTTCCTTTTCCTTTCATCTTGCTACTTTCATCATCTTTCACAACATCTGAGAGATCAATGTAAGGCAATGGGACGGTTGGGGAACGTACCATATCATTACCGTATCGCAGAAAACATAAATAATTGGGAGGACAGATCCTCAGCTGCTGCCTGTGAACGGAGCTGACCTGATTTCAGTAGAAGCTGTCCAGTTACAGGCTGTCTTGGTACAGAGACCTCTTGGCACAGAGATTTTGGTAGCATAAACTGAAGAGTGCCAGGCCTCCCTGTTGGAGTGTTTTGTACCGTCTTCTGCCAAGTAGACACTGGGGCCTGATTTGCCTCTTTCCAAGTGGGTGCCTAATCATCAGAGAAAGAGTCCTGCCTGTCTGGTGCAAGTTTTTTGTCTAGCACTATATATAAAGCTGTGAAATAAGACAGGGATGGTAGAGGAAGGCTCTGCCCTTGCTCTGTTTGTTATGTTTCGTGATTAATAATTGATCTTGCTACAGATGTTAGCCTGTAAATCCCAATGGGAAGGAAGCACCCCTGCTAGCCCAGGAAAAATCTGAAATGACACAGAGGCAAGATCAACATGTAAGTCACATCATTTCCATTGGTGCTTCCTATTGTTTAGCTTGGTTAACTGCAGAGGGTTTCTCTCACAGCATGTAGGGTTTTTTCCCCCCATGTTTTTCAGCTACCGCAGTTCTTACAAATTTTTCTTACAGATTTTCCTCCTCCCAGCCTTCCCTGTGTTACCTGCACAATGCAGTGTGTAGATGATGGGGGGTTATAAACTGTGGCATTGCAGGGCTGTACCTGGCTGTCTGCTCTAGGTCTGGCTCAAGAAGTCCTGGACTGTACAAAGGCCAAAGAAAACAGGTAACTCGGCTTCTTCGGAAGCGTAAAGAATTGCAGGCTGGTCACCAGTCCTATGGCAGTCAGGCACGTTGCAGCTATTGTTCAGATGGGTACTGTTTGTTAGTTATACACTGCTGTTTGTGTATGCTCAGAGATTTATGCTAAATAAGAAAGTAGAACTAGATGTCACAACGAATCCTTTAGGTAATTTTTTTTCTTTAAGTCTAAAAAAGATGTCAATAAAATTTCATTTGTTTCAGAACCAGCTAAACATAATTTGCCACTGAGACTTAACTAGAGTCCAGAAACTCAGCGGCAACTCATTTTAGACCAAAGGGAAGCCGTTGAGAGCTTGTCAGGTCCCTCTAGAGTACAAGGGAGGCAAGCAAGTCTGCCTTGTGTAGCTTTCCCAAGAGGACACAATTAAAAATCACCCTATTCAGGAACTACTTTATATACTTTTGTTTTTAATAAAGCCCTTTGAGACCAGCAGTGGTATAATATTCATACTGCTTTTCATCTGTGTATGGTCTTTATGCTGCTCATTGACAGCCTACCACACTTTCTTCTCAACTGTTTGCTGTCTAATGAGCAAACTTGTCATTAAATGGAAGGTCACTTGCTTCTTTACACGAATTCAGTACAAACACAGCATGGAGAAATGCAGTTTCATATTTCCAAACATGAAATTTTAGATGATTTTTTTATTATGATTTCTGTGGTATGCACATTCCTGTGAACACAGCATTTTTTCAAAGTGCAAGTTGTCTGTTTATAACTTACGCTGGTTCTGACTGTGACATTCACCTCTCACTGAGCGCAGCAGGGCCATGGCCAGCTTCACCGGCCTCACCTGTGAGCTGATTTGGGTACCCACTGTCACTGTTATTGATGCCTGGCACACTGTCACATCCTCCTTTGCTGTGGGTGTGGGAGAGCTCATGGGGAATGGTGAGGCACGTTTCCACTTAGTGTTGTTCAGAGGAACCTGCTAGGGATGGAATCATCGGCTGAGACAGGGCTCTGGTGAAATTTGGATTCGGCCCACCCCTGTGAACTTGTTAAGCTGAGGACACAAAAATCCTCACATCTTAAATGAGTGCAGTTACTGTCATGCTTTCTTCTGGAAGTCTAAAAGATGGAAAATATGCTCAAAGAGTTTGAGTTCTGTGCAGTGTCATCATGGTAATTTCACTTAGTCATGTAATTTTTACGCTTTGTTGTACACTGTGTGCAACCCATTGTTCTGTATCACACAGTAAAATATAACCTCTTACATATGCAGTAATGAGAAGGGAGAAACTGCCCAGTCCTGTAAAATTAATGCTTTAATGATTGGACTTTTGGTTTTGCTTTGCTTATGTTTGGGGGAAAGCATATGTGCAAAGCTTTTCTCAGTCCACAATTACTGCTGCTCCAGGCTATTTATGCTGTTGTAGCAGTTCTGATAAACCCACAGAAGATAATCCCTTTTCTGTCAATGGCACATTTGCTGGTATTTCTGCAGCAGTTCAGTAATGTCTTTATTGTGTAATAGAGTATTTTAATAGTCAATTAAAATTCCCATTGAATTGAAAAATGGATTTAGGAACTTCTGAAGACCATTTGGCTAAAAGTACACATGAGACTGTGCTGATAATCACTGCCACAACACTATTCAAACTTACTCAAAAGCCTCACCCTATCATAATAAGAAAAGTAGTGAGGCAAGAGAAAACATATGTACCTTCCATTATAAAGGAGTCTGTTGTTGAATTCAGTCTCATTGTTCTGTCATGACCATGTCTCTTCTCTTTTTCCTCCAGCACCACCACCACGTCTCTTCTACCTTTTGTTCCTTTTCCCAGCTCCATTCTGTGTTGTCTTTCTTTTTCTGTGTTGTTGTTGTTGTTTTCCTCTCTTTCTCATGTTATCTACTAATAACAAATAGTGCAGTGCCTTTATGTTGAGAATAGGAAAGTGATGAAGTCCAGTATTACAGGGGCTTCACACAGACTTTATGTGAATTCTTTTTTTTTTTGTTTATTCCTTTCATAACAAATTTGTTTACAACCTATAGGTTAAAATGAATGAAAGCAACAAGGAATACATAAAATAAACTCTGTATGAGTAAGTACACTACTAACAGGGAGCAGGGCTTGTGAACATGAGTCATTCCCACTACTCCATTGCTCACTTCTGCCATCCCCGCAATGTTATCTTCAGTCCCATGATACTTGGTGGGTTTCTTAACACCTCAGCTGCTGGAATCACTTATTGCATGAAGACCTGTGCTTCCATTCAGGATTTCTTAGTTCTCACAATTTCATTAGAGGTTATTTTGTTTCCAAACATCATCAGTAGATATTCTTTTGGCACTTTTAAGATGATTTCCTCAGGACCTTTCCCCATACAAGGAGGTAACAAGCTTATGTAGTGTAGTGCACTGCCAGATATGTTGTGGGATCATATTCATAATATTTAGCAACTCTTGCAGTTGCTCCACAGAGGAAGCATATTGCAGCTTCCACAGTCAGACACTGCAAGCAAGGCAAATGACAAAACTTGGGAAAAGCCATAAATAGGAAGCTCACAATTCAAGACACAAACAAATCCATAGGGTTACTGTTTGAGAGAAGAATAATTTTAGACTTTTGAAAGACAAAGACAGAATGAACTGCAAGCAGTGTTTCAGTCTTCGTCATTCTGTTGCATCTGGTCTCTTGGTTCTCCAGTGTAGTGTGCAAATAAAAGTGAATTGGTACTTTAAATGTACTTCTATGACTCTACAGATGTGTTATTAATGTGGATTTTTCAAAGCACAAAAGGACTGTGATTAAATTATATGAAAAAAATACAATGGGCATCTGCTTGCAGGGCATTCTTCCTTCTGTTTTTTACTTCCGACTATGAGGAATTGTGATGAATGTTGGGGGAGTACACAAACAAGCTTTTGCAAGGAGTAAAATCTGGGTCATGATGGGTTGGAGAGAGTGTAAGGGTTAGATTTTAAAACTTGCAAAAGCAGTAAAGCCCATGAGAATTGTTGCGGAGTGAGGCAAGGGCTCCCTGGAGGCAGGTGTAGGGGACAATAGCAGAAGGACAACCAGCAAGAAATAAACCTGGCATGTTTTAGTTCAGCATTTCTTTGTAGTTGAATCATTCATTTCACCTTCTGAAGTGTTTGCTTCTTCTTCCCTGGTGGGACCTTCATAAAGTAGTGCACAGTCTAGTTTCAATTACGCACATAGAGCAAGGAGAAAAGACTAATGCCACATGGGGAACTAGTCCTTGCCTGCAGTGGCCTGGAGATGATGCTGTGTGCTCCTGTGCACCTCTTGGCACTCCCACACAGATGGAAGAATGCTACAGCACCCTTCTTGCCTACAGGCCCAAGCTTTCTGCCATGAAAAGCAAGGGTGGATGAAAAAATGACAAGGTTTTTTCCTGAAATGTAGCCAATATAAGCACACAGAGACTAGGGTAGCTTAATGCATCATTAATTTACTTCTCTTGTTCATGTGTATTGTAGCACAGTATTTAGTTCATGATTACATGCTGTTTTTTCCAGACCTCTGTCCGCTTCACTCACTGTACAGGAGGGACTATGCACTGAGAACAAACGAGCAATACAGAGAAAAAAATCTGCTAATCTCTACCTGTCTCGTGGTAAAAAAAGAAAGTTATATGAGATTAAGGCAGAAAAATGCAGAAATAAAAAATTAAAGCACCTGAGTCTTCAAGAGTGGGTACAGCAATTTTAGCAGTTACTACCCACCAGCTGTTCATTACTATTCTTTAGCTGGAGGTTTCTGCCGTCACAACTAAGTTGCATTCACTGCTGACAGTTTTAAACTGGCTTTGTGCTGAAGCCAACTCAAACTCTTGATGAGGGCATTAAAACAGTGTAGCTGTGGATGTTGTAACAGCAGAGAAGGGCAAATTGCTTTAATCCTATCCCAAAGAAGACATACCTAGAGAAAAAACTCTGCCTTGTGTTTCTCCTGGCCTCTGCCACAGGCTTCTAGGTGATGGTGGGCAGGTGACTAAAATTTTTTCCCAGTTGTCCTCTAATTGCATTTTACTCCCAATTCATTTCATTTGGCTGAGCAAAAGGAAATACTTGGGGCCCATTGACAGAAACAGTGAGCAACTCTCCATTATAGCTTAAGATCCTGGGTAGCCTCCTCTGAGGATGCCAGCAGAAAAGGGGCAGTTTGCAGGCTCCTCAGACTGACTTTCAAGTTAGTTGTTACATTTGATGATTCATCTTGAACACCTGTAGTTCAGTTCCCTGTTCTGTGGGGGACACTAGCAATAATCTCACCTTGCATGAGTGTTGCATATTTGGGGTTTTGAAAAGAACTTCATAGCAGAAAGTCTTCATTTAAGGAAGCTGTCATTCCTATTAGAGGTAGAAACTGAAATTCAGCCCATCTGTTGTGTACCGCTGTCCGATTTCAGCTTTTTCTCTCATACTTGTAGAATTCTTGAATGTGACAAATAATATGACAATTTTTTTAAAAGTCGCTCTTCAGAGCATGTGGCAAATGATGCTTGAATATCCTTTTCGCACTTTCGATGTGTGAGTGAAAGAATGTATGAAAAAAACTTGTCTTACTTTTCTTTCCTTCTCTTTTTTCTTGTTTCAAGCATAGATTGCTTCCTTTCCAATATTAGCAAACACCTTTCTGTGTGTGCCCTGTTTTCTGTGTTGGTTAGCATTACTCTGTCAACTCAAAGTAGTGTTGGTCAGGAAACTGATATGGTTACTAGCAAGCTATATCTAATGTGTTGATTTTAGTCCACAAGACAAGTTTTCTTGATACTAGTTAAGCTGATAAAGTAGTAAAGTGCATGGTTGGTTTATTTTCTGGAAATCTGAGTTACATTATCACTATATATGTAAGAATTGTTTACATTCCTATAATCTGATCATCACAGAGTGAACCAAGCAAGACCCATCAGTTCGGTTGTCTTCTTGGGTGCTGCTTAATAGTGACACTGCATTTGTGATGAAGAAACAGTAACTTGAAATATCCCCTACTGATAGTGCCAGAAGAAAGCTGGAAAGTCTCCAAGACTCTGTCATTTTAAAAACATTGCTGAATTTATTTGTGAATATATGAATATACATATCTTTCTTATTTCAGCAAGGAGGGTTTTTTTTCTCACTTGACTGTACTTTCTTCCTGTAGTACATACTGGTTCAGAAAGAGATTAAAGCTTACCTTACGTATCAGGGATGGTGAGAAGTGGGAATTTTAGTGTTATATGTATTAAAATCATGAATTTATATATTTTTATCTGTATTCCATTTTGCAAACAAGTGGAAAGTTGAAGAAAAGCATACCCTCTATATTAAATATGACTGAATTATCACTGGGCTGGAATTGTTCCAGTATTGAAGGATAATGATCAGAAATATATCAGGATACTGATTAGAAAACAGAGTAACAAGTCAGTAAAATCAAAAGACCTGATTTCTGCAAGAATTGCAGCCCCTCTTGTTTGAATTAGAAGCAGAAAAATGAATTAGGAAACACACTTTTGTATGAGGTCACGACTGGAGGAATGTCTATACTTTTTTTTGTTTAATGTGACATTATGTATTTTTTCTTCTGATAGTGGTGGGCAAGCCACAGAGATATCTTAAGCTTTGGAAAGGAAATGTCAGCCTCTCGGATCCTGCTGCCACCCTCCAGCAAGCAGCTGAGGAGGCAGGCATGCCCCTGAGCAGGGTGTGATCTACATTTCCCCCTGGCAGTGACTTCCTTTCAACCATTGCCATTGCTCAGGAAGGACTATCAAAACCAAAATTACAGAAGGACTTAAAAAGAAAAAAGTCTGAAGGTAATGAAAAATTCCTCATATGGATAGATGGAAGGATGGATGGAAGGATGACTGGAGGGATGGATGGATGGATGGATGGATG
>JAWWES010000115.1:67012406-67036465 GCA_035583135.1 Lophotriccus pileatus
ATTGCTGGACTGATTTGAGCTCTGATTCGCCAATGGTGATATGGGGATGATGGAAGACTTCCTGAGGTGCAGGCTGAAAGAGAACTTCTGTCTTCTTCAAGCTGACTTCCAGCCCAAGAAGCTCAGCAGCCTCTGCAAAGCAGGATGTCAAACGCTGCCGAGCTGCTTCTCTGTGGGCAACAAGGGCAGCATCGTCAGCATAAAGCACTCCTGGACAAGATGATTTAATGTCTTAGTGTGGGCCTTCGGTCGCCGTAGATTGAACAGGCTCCCATCGGTACAGTATCGGATGTAGATAACAAGAGCATCATGTAGGTTTCAATCTTTTCCTGAAGAATGGTGGTTAGGGAAAGCAAAACAGCAGCAAGCATTTCAGCTTCCACAGGACACATGAGGGATATAATATAAGTGTGTGTGCGTATTTGTGTGCATGCTCATCACTTTAAATACAAAGACATTCCGGTAGTGCTCAAAATTTTTCAGTCACTGATGATTTACTTACACAAACACGTGGATGCACAAACATCTACATCTATCTTTATAAAAATACATGCATTTCCATATTCATTTATAGACATGTATTTTCTAATATATTCCAAAAAAAGGGTTTCTTAACTGCAAGTGCATACGTTTAAAGTTGTAAATATCTGCCATATTATAAAGTGATTGAAAAGACCTAAAATGTAGCCTTGAAAGTGACTACTGTCTGCAAATGTAGTTCTAAATTATGTTAGCATGCCTTTTTCAACATTTTTTACTGTCACAAGATTTTATAAATGATAGAATGGTTTGGGAAGGAAGTGACCTTAAATATTATCTAGTTCCAACCACCCTACCAGGAGCAGGGACACTGACATGAAGCATGCACATTCTGTATGCCAAAGCTCCACACAGAGGGATGTATGTGTCCAACACTGAATCACACGGAAATAAAATGTTTTTCATAAAGGAATATGTAAATGCTAACTAGTACTTCTCAAACACTTTTTCCAGTTACACAAGAAATAGTCATACCAACGTCAATTAAAAAAACACTTTTTAAAGAGAAAGAAATTCAGGCAAAGAAATCTTTTTGGAAGTGTTTAGTAAATGTGGATAGCTCGGTATCTAGGCATCCCGCTGGGGAGATGCTGCCTTTTAGGGACTGTGATTGTGAGTGGTGATTGTAATTGACCTCAGTAGATACTGGCAGTGCTTTGTGTCACTGGGAGGAACACGGGAGAGGCCACGAAACAGGAATGTGCTTGTAAGAGGTTTAGAAATTGCCAGCAGATGGCATGCATGAGTCCACAGCAGTGGGGTTTTCACATCGGGGGAGCAGAGTTTTGAAACAACAAAACTTTCTTGAGTGCCCCAAATGTACTGAATACAGTTTCTGAACATTGGTCTAAAAATCAAGATTTCTGAAGATGTTATTCTAGGTAAGGAAAAAACAAAAGAATCCCAAAGTAAAGAATATATTTAGGAAAGGATTTGTCTGAGTCATTAAAAAAGTGTGTCCCTGCAATAGTGAGAAAGCTCAGTTCCTATTACAGATACAGATTAAAGATTCTATTTGTATACACTTCTTGATCTGCACACTTGTCTTTGTTGCAGTTTTATAAAAACACATTAAAAACATCAACATTGCAAAAAAAAAAAAAAGGTTTGAAAGCAACTTGTCTTCTGAGAAATGTTTCATTGATGTTTGAGTTTTCATGGAAGAAGTAATAGAAACTGCATCTCTGATCACTGGAAAACGGGTTCTTGTCAAAGGCACTAATTGTCCTAATAGTGTGATGAGATGTCTCTCTGCCAGACCCAGCTAGAGAAACAGCATAATTATATGAGTAGCAATAACTCCCCTTATCTAATATGAACAGTTGCTACTGTTAACTGCATTTCAATGTGCTGAAGAAGAAACAGAATTAAAATTTATGCTGAGTTTTTTGGGTCATTTAATCCAAGGGAGATTGTTTTTCTGTTGGGTTTTTGATGATTTGGTTTGTTTGTTTGTTTTAATTTTACACATTTCGAAGTGTGCCAGCTAGCCCAGGTGCAGGTGATGATGGCAGAGCCAGGAGCTCCTGCTTCCTAAGGCATGTCATCTCATCTGGGCACTCTTTGCTTCCCTTGCAAGAGTCTCTGCTGGTCCTGCAAAATTTCTGCTCTACCTGACTTCTTGTGTCACTGCCATTACCATGACCTTGGTAATGGCATTTGAGAACTACTTTTTCCAGATAACCTCAGCAGAAAATTCTCCATTTCTGTCTTTTATTGTCCCATAAGTAGATTTCCTAAGTGTAGACATTACTAGTAAATCAGTCCTGATATCCTCATAATATTTGTAAAGATAGTCAACTCATGGCCAAAAAATCCTGATCTAAAGCTTAGTAACATCAATGAAAGTTCTTCTAGAGAAAACTCTGAATGCCATATGAGGCAGCGAGAATAATCATCCTCTAAACAACCAAACCTATGAAACTATATGGATATTCAAGTCACAAAAGTGGAGTAGGTGTAATGATATTAAGAATTAGGGAACTTTTGATATTAAAATGTCTAGCTGTTTCAGTATGACTACAGTTATTTCCAAAGCACCTCACAGAATCATTGAAGTAACAAAGCTCTCTGTAGAAGACAAAATACAAATACATTTGTGTTGGAGTAGGGTGTTGTGACCCACCTCAGAAAGGGGAGGGTAACCCCAGTTCTTATTAAATCCCTTGGAGTGGATTAGACTGAAACAACACTGAATAATCAGTGTTTGTAAACATATATATAGAGAGAGAGTTTGTTTTGGAACAAGATATGTATAGTCACTGCCCACGGGATCCATGATGAAACTTGCATCTTCCATGTTTGTTAGTTGAAGTGGTGGTCTTGGTCTATTGGGGCTGGGGGAAGCCTCCACAAAACTCAAAGAAGTTATGAGTTATTATACATTTGTAGCTCAGGTGGGAATGCCTTGTACATCTCTGGAGTGGGGATTTTTACAGTGGATGGTGTCACGGGACATGACAGAGCCTCTGACATCTCCGAAGACAGCTGCAGCTGCCTATTGTATCAGCATCAGTCATGGTCCATCATGGTCTAGCATTTGAGATGTACAGCCCAGGCTAGATGCACAGAGTTCGTGTAAAGAGAAGACATTGGCATATAAAAGGGATTTTACCACCTTCCAAGTCTTGCCTCTTCTTAATCTCTTCCCTTCCTCAGGCAGGCATCTGCATCCCGGATAACTGGACGATGGCACCCACTTATCTGATCTTTTAGCAGTCTTCAGGGATGGGGGTGGGCTTTGCTGGGTGAGCAGCTACTTCTTTTCACTTTGCCAAAGTCTTTTGATGATCTTAGGATGTGTAAATCATTAACTGTTTCAGTCATAGGGGGAACTGGAGAAAATCCATCTAAGAATGATAAATCAAAATTCATTGAATATTGAACAACATAATTACAGTCATTATGGTTTTTTCATCGCAGAGTTGATTAATATTTTCTGGAGCAAATGGAAATTTCCATCCCACAGTCATTGTAGTTTTCTAATATTGCTGTATGTTAGTATCTTAGAGCACTGTGATAGTATCAAATATAAACAGATTACTGTAGACAATTGCCAGCCAAAAACAACAAAGAGGCCAGATTATATCTAGACCTTTTGATGATCAAAGCTTTAATATGCTTTATATGCTGTTTCATAAATTATGAATGTGAAATCATTGTGGCAACAACATCAAAGCTTACATATTTTTGTAATAATTATTTCAAAATTAAATATAAGTAAACATATTTAAAATGAATATATCTATCAAATATAAAGCCCAACAAGCCAAGCACAAAGAAATAGCTAGGAGGAGATTTATCATCTGTAGGTCACTTGTATCCTATTTGTAATGATTTCTTCTCTGCACTAAAGAGAAAAGCTAAAACAATTTCATAAAAATGTCATCTAGTAAAAGATAACCCTTTCTTTGGAATTATTTCTAATTTGTTGCAGATCTTCAGAAGGAAATATGCTAGTACCAGGATTTATTTTTCCCTTTTTGTTTCACACATGTTGATTTACATATTTTGCTGGTCTTGTTGAAATAACATACCATCTTCTGTGAACTAAAGAGACTTTATTAACAGAAATGATACCAACAGTTAAAATTTTAATACATAAAATTCCTTATTATTTCACATCATTGCAAAATAAACACCCTTGTCTCTATAAATAAGTAAAAAAATCTAAGTTTGAATGCTCATTTTATGATCTGTACCTGGATTTTTAAAGAAAAGTAAGAAAATAAAGATCAATTTTTAATGCCCTGCCAAGGAAATTCAGTCAAAAGTTCAATAAAGTTAATTATCCTTTCCACAATAATGAGGAATTAATACTCAAATCATCTACATTTGATACACTTTATATTCAGCAATGTCATTTAGATGTTAAAACTGAAAGAATTATGGGACTTCTCAAGCTAATATTGATCTAATGCCTTCAGCTCAGTGACAATGTCAATTACTTTGTCTTTTTTTATATATAGGTAATATGGGAAGTACTCATGCTGTTAGAAACAGAACAAGACAAAAAGGTCCTCCTTCCCAAATTAAAAAAAAAAAAATTAATTTACTCATTTCTTTTCATTGTTGTTGATTCAGATTTTGACTCAAAACATTTATAGGCTTTCCTTATGGAAAATTATGAAATGGATTAGATGTGTAAACTTTAGGCTATTTAAGAAAATTGATTTAATCATTATTTAAAAATTCGTTATAACTTTATTTCTGTGGTTGAAACTACTGTTCCCCTATCAGTTGATTATTTTTAGGATACTATAACTCACCTATCACCAAGCAGTGCAATGTCTACATTGTTCCATTCAAATTCAGCACCTGAAAATACTTATGCTTGTTATTCCTTCTCTCAATCCTTGCAGAGAAATAAAAGAAACCCAGGATTTTTTTCATTGTTTGCACTGTATGATTTTATCTCTTCATTAAATATGTGCTTGCTATTTTGTGTCAGACCTTTACTAAATAAAATTACTTTCAAGTGTAGATCACATATCAGTTTATCACAGGAAGGTTGTAGGGAATAATAATTGGGCAGTGGTCAAATAAACTCCTACAGAGCCCTTCAGCTACTTACATCTAAAGCTACACCATACAGACTCTTCACAAAACACAGGGAATGCAGCATATGTAAAAGATGTAGGAAGTGTCTGCCAGAACATCCCACTGCTGCACTGGAGGCACTTGTCTCCTGCTTTCTCAGCTTGTTCCTAAATGCTCCACAGCGCAGGTCAGGTTCCTTCTACTGCTCAGATAGTGCCAAGCCTCTCCTGGGCATTGCCAGACGTAGGTCTGTGGTAGACCAGCTATGAAAACCAGAGTTCTGATTTCCAGAGATTCATTATAAGATTCATATAATGTATTGATTGACTCCACCCTCTTTCCTCAGGACCAGGACAGACTTAGCTTGATACCAGGGACTGAGGTACAATTAATAAATTATTTGATCCTGTCATCCATTGGTATGTTGGGAACACACCCATGTAACAAGGATCAGGTTTCTTTAATTGAGGAAGGATTTAATGGATTTGCTTTGTTTCTATTTTGCTACAGAAGTCATTCTTTTCTAGCAAATATTTCACTAATATTGATTTATTTGCTCATTTAATTGTAAATAAGAGGAACTATTGTCCTGTAGTTCATAGTGGAAAGTGCCTCCCGAAAGAAGTGTCTCAGGGAGTCAGTAGTAACTACTCTGTGTATCAGGGATTCAGCATCAAAGTCGTAATTTGCCTTAAAAATTGCTGTAAGAGGGTTTCACGCTTCTCAGAACTCAGGTTCTAGAGAATCACTGTGGTAATCCAATACAACCCAAAGGGGTTTGTTCATCTGTAATATAAAACCCGAAGAAAGTGATGCCATTTTTTGTTTCATAGAAGTGCAGGCTTGACAAAGCGACAAAGCCAGGGGATGCTGTGGTCAGAAAAGTGAACTTACTTTTCATATAGGCCAAGCCAAAATAGTGAAGGAAAGGGTGGAAATAATGATAGATAGTTCTAGTGATTATGGTACCATATCTTTTACCTGTAAAATTAAGTCATATACATGTGCTTGTTCCTTAAAAATAACTCAGATCCCGTTACTGTGGCAAACAAAGTATTTTTCTTGGCAGACCAGCAACCTCAATTTTTGGTAGCACACATAAGTTAGTATATCCTCAGTTAAAAACTGATTTAGTGCTTTTATCTGCTCATTTGACACATACAGAAATTATTTTCATACAATTAATTCATACAGTAGAATGTTGTAGCATACTGTCATCTCTGTTAGAGACAACTTGTACCCAGTATTGGCAACTGCCACAAAATTTCTGGTTTGTCTTTGACAATCTTGTATTTCTGCTTGTCCAAAACTATTCGTGGTGACTTTGTTGATCCCACCACAAGTATTTTCCTCTCTGATTGACTTCAAAGGCTCAGTGTCTCTTTCCTCAGTTTTTCAAGATTTGGTGTCTCTGAGAAGCAGTAATATCTAAATGACCCTTTCATGCACTAAGAGTCTCATGCCTGTACTCAATTCATGTGTAATTGCTACCTCCTAATTTTTATCACAGCATGTGCATTTGTTTGACTTCTTTCTCCAGAGGATGGTACATGGATTAGCAACATATTACAACACATTACAACATATTACAAAGTTCTCCAGTTGCTTTACTGCAAGCACTGTGGCTTTGCTCACTTACTTTGAAAATGTTTTTTTGGGCTGAATCTACCTTAAGTAATAACATGAGTCACTATATTATCTATTGTCAAGTATTAAATATAATTATCAATTAAAAGTATCTTGTATATTTTTTTTAATCTTCTGGGTCTCTCAATTGCCTTATCCAAATACCAAAAACTTGGGCAGCACTTAATTATGGGCCAGGTTTTATAAGTCATTCTTTACAATAAGCTTCTGTATCATACAGAGATGCAGTTAAAATCTGTCTAGTAGACATAACAGCAGGACAGCCTTAGTTCTGTATTCTCTGCTTCACTATTCTGTAAGACCATCTGTAAATAAGCTTACCTAATGCTTTTTAAGTTACAGAATTTTTTAGCTGAGTGGGTAATGCATGAAGGATTTAAAGTGCAGCAAGTGCTACTGAATCTACCATGTCTGTGATAGTGTCTTCTATAATACATTATCTAGAAAACTGCCCTAATCTTTAAAATATATGTGTCCTTTTATTGTGCTGTTTTGCTTACTATGTCTTAGTGGAAATAGAACACATAACCATCTCTGACATTACCTGTTTAATAAGTTTATGACCTAGACACACTCAGAAATTGATTTATAATCCTGTGATGTTTTTATCCTATTTTCCTTAAGTGAAGTCTCATACACGGGTAACCAGGGTATCTCACTTCAGCTACTTCATAAGAAGTGTGGGTGAGTCTCTTGAAGAATAACACTAAGTGCAGTGTTGCTAACCAGATGTGTATCACACATGCCATTTCCCATGGAAGGATGTGGCTGCTCAGTCAAAGCTCAATACAGTTCATCTCCTTTTGCAGTAAACTGTTCTTATTACCATTATATCAGTCCTGAAAAATCTTGGCTAGCCAGTGACTCCTTTCATTACTTTTATTTACAAAATTCTGTCCAATCCTCATTTGAATTTCTCATATTCTACCAAACACCTTGTGTGCTCCTTGTCACAGACTGACCCTTCTTTCAGGTCTCTCATTTTTCCTGTGTATGTTACAGTGTTCTGGGATGATTTTTTTGTTAATTCTTGTGTTAAATTATGCTGAGAATTTACTGCTTCATTGATAATCTCTCTTCTACATATATCTTATGTGTGAGCTCGCTAATTCATGGGTATCAGCAACATATACATCAGCCTTGCAGGTAGTTTTAGGTTCTCCCCAATGTTTTGTTGCCCTGTATCACTCTTCTCATACTATTAAGTGTACTGACTTTCTTTTATGGCTGAAAGCTGGTGTATTCCTTTTAGCTGTATCAGCTTGTTTAAAAAAAGTCTTACCTCGCAAAAAAACCTCCTCTAGTCCTTAACCAGCAATGCTAACTATGCCAGAGATTGTTTGCATGAGCCTTTTAAAGGTAAAAACTTTGGCAAGACAGATATACCAAACCTATTTAAATAGCTCCTGCATCTTTACAGTGTTAAAAGTTGTATATATTTACCTGCCTCTGAGACTAGCATTTTTCTTCCAATTTTTAGTGATACTTTTGGAGAGAGAAGAGCCTTCAAAATGTCCATAATATTTAGACTTCTTCCTTTAGTCAGAGTAATGAGTGCTGTAAGAGCTGAATTCTAGCAAAAGTGGTCCTTTTTATCAGTGGTGCAATTTCATCTCTCCTACATACATCACATTTTTTTTCTTTCTGGCATTTTCTCTGTCTTAATCTCCCGTTGTCTTCTACCAGGAATTCCATGGTTTTTCAGTGGAATATATTAAGTACTGCAAAAAGAAAAATAGATATCTATTACGTTATATTACAACTTCATCCCCTTTCACTAGCGGGGAACATAATTTTCATAATATTTCAACACTTTCAACCTACAAATATGTTAAGCGTATTTTGTTTGGGAGGTTTCTTATATATTTATTTATTTTATAGATGAAAAAAAAGAGGAAAGAAGGAAATGCTGCTTCATGCAATATGGCCTGTGAAGCTGAACTGTTGTCATAGCTGGTATCTCATTTTAACTTTGCGGGTCTTGATGAAAAAGGATCTGAGTTCAGGCAGTGATTGAGCGTATGCTCCAGTGACTGCCAGATTGATGCTTCTGTCATACAAGAATGTGACAATAGTTGCTATGGGTTTCCTGATTCGGTTAATTAGATTTTTCCCTGTATAATTAGCACATCTTTAGACTGAACTTCAAACTATGTCACCAATTTATTTTAAAATTAGAGAAAGTGTTGGAGAGGATTTTATTCCTCTCATTTCTTGTAAATGTCTGTGCTAAAACCCACTAGGAATATCACAGAGCAAAATTGTTGAGGTCAGTATGTGATGTGGAAACGGGCTGTTTGACCTAGTTTTGGCAGTGGCTCAGACATCTGAGCTCACTGAAGAGTGGCTGTGAGGAAAATCTCTCTTTGTTTCATTTCTCAGGATTGAGGTGAAGCTAGTGGGAAAGAGTGGGGTAGCTTTGCAATTACATGAAACAGCTATTCAGTTCTAGAGGTCATAGCAAACACAAAAGTATTATCATAGCATAAGAAGGACTGGCTCGCCATACAGGGAGGGAAGGAGGAAAGCAGCATGCAGAGCAAAGAAAGGTACATACACAGTGTGAAGCTTTGTCAGTCATTTCATTCATAAGGGTAACCACAGGAGTTCAAAAGCCTTTGCTTTGTCCAGTAAAGTTTCAATCCTTTCATGGGCTCTTGCAAAAACTATTGTAAAACTATCTAGAGTTTAATTTAAAGAAGCCGTGTATTCATACTACACAATAAGAGACAGTTATGACAGGGATGGTGTTGGGGATATTTGGCTGAGGTGGGGTAGTTAAGCTGGAGTTCTCTATAAACTCTCATACCTTGAGTCTTCTTTATTTTTAACATAAGGTCTGTTGCTGCTTTTTTTTTATAAACCCCAGTGACTAAACTTTCATTAATCCAGAGCTAGGACTTCAAAGCAGAAACACTGAAACTAACAATGGTTATGTAAACACAGATATCTTTGAGAAAAAAAAAATGCCCAGAAATTTTTTGAAAGGCAAAAGGTAAAAGAAGTTGACAGACTTAGGATGTCTTACTTTTCTTTGGGAAGTTGTTTTGCACGTGTGCCTTGAAGCATTGTGATATATTCAGTTCTAATGCTATTAATTTAATTTCATTGTACATACTGCTCTGTAATAAGGAGTAACTTCTGTTAGTCCTTATTCTTGTGAACTACAACTCCCAATTATGTTCTCCAGCTAGTTAGTTCCCAATAATATCTTCAAAGTTTGATAATAATTTATATTGTCAGTCTATTAAGTCAATTTTATAGGATCCAACATAACCAGTCCCTGCTTACATGAAGCCTGAAGACTACCTTGGATATCTGTGAAGGCCATTTGATACCTGCCTTCTTTTATGGTTGACCTTGAAGTTTGGTAATTTATGGCAAACAGCATCCAGGAAGACCCATTTGCAAGATTCACTGTCACTTAGTGCTAAACGATCGCTCCTGACTCTGAAGACAATCTGAGTCCCTGACAGGGCAATCCCATAAAAAATATTGCTTGGCCACCCAGGTGTCTTTTCCAATTATCTGGAGTAGAAATTAATACTTTTAAAAGCTGCTAGTTTTTGAAGGGTTATTACAATTTATTCCTGGAGTTTCTTTTACACATTATGATGAATTGGTTTATTACACCGTTATTTTCCATGTCAGCTTTTTAGAAGATTGAATCATAATGCTGAAACATTAGAGTGAATGGCAAACATATTATTTTACAGCTGAGTAATATATTCCCTCTAAAAAATTGTGCTCTGTTTTTAATAACAGGTAATTTTATGATTATACTGGTTAATGCTGTTGCCCCACACTATTTATTACTATGTAGTAAGGACCAGAGGTCTTTCTTTTAAGATGTCAGTAATAGCTTGGACAGGACACAAAATATATGAAGGTGCAATAATCCAGGTTGTGAGCTGTGCTTGGAAGCATAGAAATTCATGACATCTCAGTATCAGTTTAATATATGGAGCAGCTCCAATGAGAATAAATGGTTAGGCTCACTTTAGTGGGCTTCTAAATTTAGAAACAAAGTTTTTTAATGTCATGTTTTCTTCTTTGATATTTTTTCTTTCTGTGATAATCTCTGGGTGCTATTTTTGTTCCCCAAATCCTCTCCAACAGATATATAAAAGGACTGTAATTAGCATTTTAATGGGAATAGTTGAAGCTCGCTGTTTCCCTACAGCGAGCATATTCCTAGTTCTGTAGAGCTCAGCAATACTCAAAGACATAAGAAATTCAATGTTTCATTTTCTTTTTTTTCTTTTTTTTTTTTTTTCTTTTTTTTTGTTTTGGAAACTGAGAGATGGGGAGATATGGTGGGGGAGGAGAAGAAAAAGCTAAAACTACCATACTTTTCAACACTGTATCTGCATGTAGAAGAGTTTCTTTTTCCAGCATGAATTACAAATTTTTTGGCTCTCTATCATCACTTCTGCAGGTGGCTGAATACTTTGAACTCCCATTGACTTCTTTCATAGCACAATAAAGTTTCCATCCTGAGGTGCACAGCAATGCCCCATGTATTTTTTAATTGGAACAATTATCTCAGAATGGTTTAGTACAAAGTACTATTTCAAAAAAGACAATTTCCTGTAGGTAAATGGTGTCAATTTCAAAAGTAGTAGGTTACTGCTAATGAGTGTCTGACACTATTTTTCAAGCAGGTGCATGTACAGATAAAGATTTGGAACTCAGCCCAAATGTTTAGAGAGTAAGACACCTACAGCTCAAATAGTCAGATAATGGCGTCAAAAATAATCTTCCCTCAAACCCAGAACTACTTCTCCTTCACTGTCAGAAATTCTTCTTCTGGCTGTGTGAAGGGCAACCTACTGTTCAATCCGAGTACCTCACAGGTACTGCAGATTTTTGTCCTCCATTTCATTAGGCTGATTTGCATGGCAGTGTAGAGGGTAAGGCCCTTTTGAGTTTGTCTTCTCCGTGATGTGAAGAAATAATTTAAGTCTATAATACGTAATGCTTAGAATCCTGCTTCATGACTTAGCCACAGGTCCTATATAAGCAATAGTTCACAAAAATGCAGTGCAGTTTTATGAATAAGAAAGAGGTTACATTGCAGGAGAGCAGGGCATGGTTCTTGCTCTGTCTAGGGCAGGCTGGGCACTGTGTGTGAAAACGTGGAGCCAATCTGCCTCTGGGCCTCATAAGGAGGTGTGTGCCCCCGACTGGACCCCTCTGTGGGGCCCCTGGGGTGTGCCACCCTCTTCACCCTCCACAAGATTCAGACATGGCCTTTTTGAATATTCTCATGAGGCTGCTGAACAGTGCTGAGCTGTATATGCACCACAAGGTTCCTGGTTTTATCAGAACACAAATCAGTAAATCTGTGGCTATGCTGACTAATCTGTTCATTCTTAAAAGTAAATGCTTCCTGCTTCCTTCAGTATATTCCCTAGAATATACTGAAGGACAAGGTTTAGGGAAGATGTTTTTCCCGACCCTATAAATTCTTTTCCCATTTTATCATATTAATATCAATGAAAAAGGTCATATACCTGAAAATCAAATCCATGGAGAAGCAATTTCCAGATATATTTGGTTTAAACACTGAGACTATAAATAACAATATATACATAGCAGCCTCTTGTTTTTCTGAATAATGAGATTTATTTCCCCTCAAGATAAATATTGACCTTAGCTTTAAATTGGTCAGAATTAATCTTTCTGGTCAATAAATCTTGATATTCCCTTCCACAGAGATCAATAGATGTTTAATATATCAGATTATTGAATGAAATTAATAAAATTTTGTTCTGCATGAAGATTGTCATAAATGGTGAACAGTCCAAATTTAGGAGGCTTCAAAAAGGCTCCCAACATACTATATGGACTATTTCAGTTCAATGTTAAAAAAAATGCTGAACTGTGCATTAAATACATTACTGTATTGCTCAGAGAGTTACAGTAAGGTCTATTAAGTACTTATTTAAAGACTTGGCAACAGTGAACAACAATAAATAATTCAAGTAGCACCTCTAATCTTGTTTTCTTTCTCCTTAATTGGTTTTACAGCATTGTTTTGACATTTACCCTTGAATTTAAAAAAAAAAATACTCACAAAGAAGAAAATGCATGCTGTGCACTAATCCAGCTGCCAATTGAGTACTTACATATTGATGCATCAGAACAGCAGAGGAGTTCCACTCTGTCTTCAGAGCTGGCAAAGCCCATTATTGGTGTGAAGTAGTATGGGTTTCTGGGCTTGCAGAAAAACTGAGTTAAAGAACCGTTTGTTTGCACAGATGTACATGTATAAACACAAAGTTATTTTAAAAATATAGAAATATTGCATCATGGTCTCAGTGGGACTCCAGAGAAAATGCATAGGAAGGCATCTAGAAGCCAAAAATTTGCCAAGATTGACTGATGGATTAAAAAAAGCTCAACACCTGGAAAACTCAAGAAGTAAAGGACAGCCAACACTTTTGCTGTTCAGTTTCCCTGGCCTGTTGTAATCTGGAGTAATTCTAGCATTTATGTTTTGAATTCAAAAGGACTGGATCAGACCATATTTGAATTAAGCTTTTAGAACTGGAGTAATTTCTGTTGGTTTTAATTGTGTTTACAGATCATAGGACATTGTTTGGTTTCTACAACAGTTTTTCAAATTATTATGTCTATAATATTTTGTGTAGACTGGCTATTTTATTCAATATTATTTAGTTTATAGACAGGATTTCTTTTTTTTTTTCTGAAGAGAAGTAGAGAATAGGGAAATAAAAGCTGGATGTTTTCCTTTTCTTGTTTTAAATTTGCTATATAATTTTTTTTTAAGAATATATAAGGTATAAGTCTGCATGTGTGGGTGCAAGTAAATAAAAACATATGTAGAGATATGAGAAACAAGATTATACTGTCCTGTTTTGAACAATGTATGACTATGTTCAAAGCATACATTTAGTGAACCCCAAATTGGTAAAAATATGGCACATACTGCTTTTAGATATCATATTGACACCTCTTGGAACTTCAGATGGAAGTATTAACACTTTTGTCATGTACATATCACCTCCATGCATATTCATACTGAGACTTCTATGCATAGTAAATAATTTTTTTCTGTAACAGACACAGTATGGTTTTGCATGTGCATGTGAAAATTACGTTTTCCATCACATTCTTCTCCTTCTTTACTTCTAAAAAATAAAAGATCTTGAAAACGTTTTTCTCACTGTGTGCTAAATACAAAAGTTAAAAACAAAGAAACCATTAATCAATGTAAAATCAAATATATCTTTATTACCCAGAGAAAGGTTGAAATATTCTTCTCACTTACTTATAAGTTCTTATCCTCCCAGCCTTCCTTTAACAGGATGTAATTAAAAACCAAAACAAAACAAAGCCCTGTTTCCTTTGTACCTAGGCCATCAAGGTGTTCCCAGTGTGCAGAAACACTGATATACTTTTCTAGAGAGATATTCTACTGAGTAGTGGAAGACTGTGGTAAAGTTAATAAAATCCCCTCTGATGGTAATGAATTTTCTCTCTTCATTGTGATATTTGGTTGAGGTGACACATTTTCACACCTTCCCAGTAAGTCCAGACAGTAATGGTAAAACCAGTCTACCGCTCTTATTTCCCATTCAATTTCCTGCCTTTGTCTATAATAAACATCCTTAGGAAACTTAATATTAATTCACTCAACAATATTAGTTATATTTAATATTCAATTCAAGAATGAAACATGAAACAAATCTAATTAGTTCCACCTTTGTTTCAAGCCAGGTTAATAACAATTCACTATTAGGATAAAGTAGCTTTTATATACCATAGCTAACCATTCACGATCAAGGATTGCATTTCCAGCTCTGCTCATATCCTGTCAAATAGACTAGGTTTAATCACTTCAGTCTCCTTACTCCATTCCAACATCAAGAAAGAGAAACACTTAACATTAGGTCCTTAGAGCTTGTTGTGAGCTCAGGAACAAAACCCCTTTGCATTATTAATATTTATGTTGTAATAGTGTAATGGTCACCCCTCAGGCCTCACCTCTCTTGACATTGGCTGAAGAAGAACTAGGAGTGAAGCTTGAATTAGTCAGTTGCTCATTAAAATCTTCTCTCTAAAGAGAAAGGCAACCTTCCACAACTGGCAGATATGACCTATCTGAAAACGATGGAACAAGGCTGAGATGAATTGCCTTTGGAGCATACCTATTACTGTCCATTGAGAGGGACCTTATAGCTTGCTTACGTTTGAAACCTAGGGAAATAATCAAATATCTAAATACATATGTTCGTAATACATTTTTACAATTGTATATTTACCCAACCTATTAGCTCACTGGTATTTAGTTTGCCTTAGGTAACACACTTAGTCAGGGTAGCAGGACTGACACAACAACTCTGTGATTTAAACTCTAAAATTAATTATTCTGGTCTGGTCTTCTTTCTTTTTTAAGAACATGTTCTCTCCATAAATACACGACTTGTTTTCTAAAAGAGTTCTTCTTTCTCCCAAAGTAAAGAAAATCAAATAATATTGATCTAATTGCGCGCTTACTAATGAGTGTCTCAGGAAAGCAAATAATTTGGGAAAAGGCAGTGACATGGTTTTAGTTTGACCATATCTATTATCATCTTAATTTCATAAAAATATAGACTGACCTTGAATTGACCATGCATTTTACAAGCTCAGATGAACAGTCATGCAACCAGATGGGCTACCACTCGAGAGAGCAAAAGGAGTCAGCTGACCAGTTACTTGAATTCAAGAATAGATCAATCATAAACTTACAGATTTTGCATACAGTTTTAAAATAAGTCCCTACAGTGGTTTCACTTCACAGCTACATCCCAGGCGCTCTGTGGTTTGAGCAACTGTCATTTCCTTTGAATTTACATTTATCAATCTAACAAGTTTCACTTTCACATGCTTAGCAAAGCATCGTATTGGAAGGTTCGTTCTCTCAGACAGCCTAATTCAGCTCCCATTAAAATCAGTGAAATTACCCTGCTGGCTTAAGTGAAAGCTGAGTTATATGTTAACACACAGAACAGCTGTGCAGGATCACCTCAAAAGTGCATTTACTCCAGTATCTCCATTTCTGGCAAGAATAAATAAAGTGTGCTTATGGAAGAAGTCACAGAAACAGGGCAAATACAGAATGATACTTTAACTTGTACCCTTGCTACTCCAAGCAATTTGCATTTCAGAGACTTTGTGAGCTGTATGTTGTAATCACTTCACTGTATTTAATAGCTTTTGATGGATTTTTCATTGAAAGTCTTCAATCTGCCTTTGAATCCACTTATACTTTTGACATTCACAAAGAGTTCCACATCTGAATCATGCCTTGTTTGAAAAAGTACTTCTTTTTGTTTATTTTAAACCTCCTAATGATAATCTCATTTGGTTCTTCCTGGCTCATGTATCCTGAAAAATAAAGGATAATCAGTCCTCCTTCAGTATCTCCATGCAATTTGTAACTTTATAGACTTAAATAATATCTTCCTTCTACCAATATTTCTTTTTTAACCTTAATATCTCCAGTTTATGCAATTACCTTTCACAGGAAGGTCATTGCCCAGCTTTACTATTCTTTTTTGAAGAACTTTTAATTCTACTTGGTCCCATTTGAAGTGACACAACCAGAACTATTTGCAGAATTCGAGACATAAATACACCAGGAACACACAGAGTGACATGATGTTTCCTCTCTCATTATCCCTTTCTTTTCTAACATTTCTTTGTTGTTTCAATGGTCCTGAGCACTAAGACTGATATTTGGCACACAGCTATTTGTATCTATTTCTTGTGATGAGCAAGAGCCGATCGTCATGACTGTTCTTTAGGGCACATGTATAGTTTTGGTTGTTCCTACCAACATAGATTAATTTGCCTTTTTCAACACTGAATTTTGTCTGCCATCTCATTTTTCCTGTCACGTGGTACCATAAAATTCTAAGAATCGTAGAATGGTTTGTATTGGAAGGGACTCTAAAGGTCATCAATTTCCAAGCCCTCTGCCATGGGTAGGGACACCTTCCACTAGACCTGCTTGCTCAAAAATTCCTTCTACAGTTCTTCTTAATCAGGGAATTTTTTTGGACTAACATAGAAATTTTTGTCATAGCAACTGTTTTACTCTTCGACCTCACAATTCAAATCAGTTTTGTTTATGTGTAATAACAGATCACAATAGAGACTCTTTAGAGAGATTAATTATTTATTAAGCCTGTTCATTAGAAAGAACCAGAATTTTGATGCAGTTTTATAGAGTTCTGGCTTCCCACCTGTCTGTTATGGGTCTCTGCTTGAGTCCCAGCTCCTCAAAGTTTCCTTTCTCTTATACATCCTCACCTGATCCCTCCCCCCAGGTAGGTGATATCCTTCATATTATTAGTTTGGGATTAAACCAGTGTTTACTTCTTTCAGTGGCAATTGTGAGTATTCCAGGGTGATGTCCTTCAGTGTCTCCAAACACCCTTATACCAATCCTTCCAAGTGGCCACAGTCCCACTCTGCAGTGAAGATAGACTCTATTCTCTGCACTGACCATAAAGATTTTAATACTCTGAGAGCCATTTGCTGCATTTCTCCATGTCCCAGTATGAACTCTGGAGCTGAATCCTGAATCTCTCGAGTAGTTGGGGAATAAATAGTCAGCAAACTCAGTTCTGGGGCTTTCCAAAATGTTTAAAGCTTTGGATAAAGATTTAGGTGTGAATCAAGGCATTTAAATAGAAAAAGATATATGACAAGCAACAGCAAAAGAGCTACTATACCATATGCATTACTTGGTGAAAAAGCACAGATATAATAGGTGCATCCCTGCAGGGATCTGTGGCAATAAAGCCCTTGAAGTTAGAATACTATCTAACATGCTTTAATCAAAAGCCATGTGGACCTTTTGGATGCTCTCTTCCATCACTGCTGTGATTAACATCATCTGTTCTTTCTGGCAAGCAAATAAATAGAGAACTAAAACATGATCAGATGCTCTTGCCTGAAATGTGACAAATATGCCTTGCCAGCAGATGAGAAACATCTCTTTCCCAAAGATGGACCAAAGTCAAAAACTTGTGAGGCATTTTTTAGTTTATATATGCATGTGAAATTTGGGAGTGGTAAATTTCTTGAGTAAAAAAACCATCTTGTATGTGAGTATGTCTCTGAAGCAAGAACTGATAATAAACACACCAAGCTATGAGAATTACTTGTTGAAATGAATGAAAGCATCTGCTTTTTTACCCCTTCTTTTCTGAAGAAAAGGTGATTTACTGCATATTTGCTGTCCATATTTGTCTGGCAGTCTCTTATGCCTTCCTATTAGTTTTTGAAACGCTTAACCAGACGTGACAGAAAGTAGAAGACTCAGTGTTAGCTACAAAGAGAAAATTATTTGGGTATATAGAGTGTACCTTGTAAATTCAAGCAGCAACAGCTTAAAAAAAATGGAACAGCCTTTATTAAAGTCTTCCACATATTTTTTCCTGTTAGAAATCCTGAATTGCTATCAACTGAATGCTGTATTTTCTGGAAGATTGCATCATATTTTGAATTTGCTTTCATGTAAAGTATGAAACACAACCAACACACATCAGAGGAAAGAGATGTCATTTTCTTGATAGTATGTAGCATGATATGTATGAGTTTGTGTTTAAAAAGGTAATACTGTCTTTCAAGAGGCTTTCATACTTAAAAATGTGTACATTATAATATCTCCCCCAAGAATGTTTGTTGTTCACATGTTGGTTGTCATTTCAAGAAGAGAGGTCACAATTGTCATGATCCATTTTGTTTCATAAGCTAGATCTCAACTTTCCATGGAAGAAAAGTTACCTAAAGATTGTAGGTTATCTAATACTTCTTGCTGGCAATGAATTACATAGACTTCTGATTTAATCTACCGTGGCAATTTCTATCACCCTTGTGTTTCTTCTAATCTCTTCAGTGTATCTTCATATCAACGGAAATCCTGAAAGTGTTGTCAAGAGAAGCAAATTCATAATTTTAGGATGACTGGCTAACATAGAAACAATGAAAGATGAAGGAAGATTCTTATGATAGATGGGCAGGTGTGCTCCCCACAACAATAGAGCAAATTAATAGCATAGTTAACAATAATTACTTAATTACTCTGCTTTCATAGGAGTTTTTACAGGTGCTTTCACAGCAATCTTTTCAGATAGCATTCATTCTTTTAGAAAGCTTTTCCTTGAAAACAAATATTTGGATTATTTTCTTTCTTAGAAATCCTACATTGAGTGAAATGACTTTGCTCAGTGCCATGAGGCCAGCAGTTTGCTTCATTCTAAAAGAAAGCATTTTTTTGCTAAGGGATGGAGTCAGAATCACAAAATATTCTGAGTTGGAAAGAACCCACAGGGATCATCGAGTTCAGCTCTTAAGTGAACAGCCCTTATGGGGATCAGACCCACGACCTTGGTGTTATGAGCACCATGCTCAAGTCATGAAAATACTCCAGTGTAAGTCATGAAAATACTACAATGTAAGTAGAATATAATAAAAAAGGGGAATTCCCTCTGTAATGCAGGAATGGACTGAGCTTTCTCTACCTGTATAAGTACAAACACCTCTTAATTTGTAGAGCACACATAAAATATAGTCATAAGTGGGGAGGGGGAAGGGAAAGGAGATTTCAAGAGAAAATATTAATCTAAAGAAATCCTATTTACAGTTGGCAAAATAAAATTGTGGAGTAAAATTTCATAAGAGGTTTCAGATGAAAACTTTGAGCTTATTTGCGACAATGGCAAATATTTAAAAAATTAATGTAAGGTTTTTTAGTCAGGAAAAAAGATTTCTCTTCAACAATTTTTGAACAGAATTTTTCAGTCGTCCATGTGATTGTTACCAATATTTCAAACCTTGTAGATGGTCTGCATATTGGAGTAGTCCTCAAGATGTCTGTAGCCATGCTGCCAACAAATGAGTATTTGCACACCTATAATGGTTTTTACTTTCAAAAAGCAGGTGAGCATTCCCAATTCAACAGACTTGATAAATCCAATAGATTGAGAACAGAGACATGTTTTACTAGCAAAAGAAACAATGTTTTAATGCTCTCTCAAATGTAATCAGGAAGAGGTGATGATGAGACAATGTTCCCTTATTACCTACCTGTTGTGTCTGCAAGTCACCTTGCATGAGCTTGATAAAAGACTGCATGAAATAGCTCCTAGACATGTACTACACTCTGAAAATGGCAATATGATTTGTTTTCATTTTATGAGCATTCTAGCACACAATTCAGATCCTATGCTCTGCATCTCTACATAGCTAATTCTTTCATGCTCACTCTCCTTGTTGGTTTCTATGCTTCTGCCCCTTTCTTTGCACCATAGCTTCCCCATGCTTTTTCCAATTTTATTCTGCTTTGAGACTCAGTCAATATTGGTCCTCTTCTTTTTTCTTAAACAGCTGAATTATTTTGACTATGAAATTTACGTGCCCAAAAATGAGGCTGAGAAAGACACAACAACACAAATCTCAAGCCTGCTTATTCAAAATCCAGGAAAGTTTGAAGCCACAAAAAGCATGCTGTGCTGTTGAGAAATTTTTACTAATGTCAGCAATTTCTACCTCACCTTTAGTCCTTCCTTCTAGTGGAGCAGGGTATCTGCCCAAAGAGGTGAGAAATGAGAAGGGTCCTGTTCAGGTGGTAAAATTATGCATCTGTTGGACAAAAGACCCAATAACAACCCATTCATTTTATTGCCTTAAATATGCCAGGATTTCACTCAAAATCATCTCAGGCTTGTGATGCTGAATTATTTTTATTCATAGTGAGTTCAAAGGGAGCTAATGACTCTCAGCCCCTTCCACAAGTGAGCATTAACAAATAAGCTGGCCAGGCAGAGATAGGAGTGAAGGGAGAAATCCCTACAGACAAGGGATCCAACTCCCTGGAGATAAAATGTTTGTTTCAGGTTTGGCACCCTGGAAAACAGATGTCTGGGAAAGCAGAAAACTCATTTGTAAGCACAACATTTGGCAGCAGCCCAGGTGTGGTACTTGAGGTAGCTTTATCCTCACCAGCATTTGCCCCAGCTGCCGAGGGCTGCCTTCAGGTCTCTGGATCCTGATGCACACTCTTCCAGCTCCCGTCACAGAACTGAAGAAAGGACAAAACCAACTCAGCCTCTTGGCTGAAACACCTTCTTGGGCCACTTACTGTGAAACCCCACATCACCAGGTTGGAGAAGAGATGTGCTTCTGGAGAACAGACCAGGTCCCTTGCCCGAAGGTGGGCAGGGTGTTTCATAGAATCATAGAATCAGATGGGTTGGAAAGGACCTCTGAGATCATCAAGTCCAACCCTTGATCCACTACCACCACAGTTACTACACCGTGGCACTAAGTGCCACATCCAGTCTCTTCTTAAAAACCTCTCAGGACAGAGAATCCACCACCTCCCTGGGCAGCCCATTCCAGTGCCTGATTACCCTCTCTGTAAAGAATTTGTTCCTCAGAAAACATCCCTGGTCTGTGCTAGAGCACTACAACCTCTTCCCCTTCTGCAGCACGCTGGACAGCCACCTGTGACGGACTGCCTGGGAGGGACCTGGGATGACTGTGATGCTCTGGGGGGTTGTGTGTCACGGGACAGGACAGAGACATCAGGTTTCACTCTTAGGTGTTCAGTGAGAGCAGTTCAACATGTGTGATGGATGCAGGTGTGCCATTTTGCATGTGCACATGAGAAGGGCTTAGATAGCACGTGCTCTCTCTACAGTATAATTCACTGGGTTAATTTCTCTCATTTATTCAGACTCTTCGTTTTCTTATAGCTATCAGAAAACATAAGGTATTTTTTATTCTGGTAAACACCACTTTTTGGTGAAGGAAAAAAAAACAAAACAAAATTAAAGAAATAATTTAGATTTCCTGAAATTTTGAAAAATATTTAGTAGCTTAAATCCCCAAATGGTCTGTCTTCTCACTCCACTGTAAAAGGCAATTTGAAACAGAAAGTTTCATACATTATTTAATGCCTTGTAGATTTGTTATTTCCTGGAGGCCATTCTAATTTCATGAAGCTGTTCTGTGTGCTAGAATTTTCTCAGCAAAGCTGTCTTGGAGATTTAGGTTAAAAATAACAAATACATCATGCAAATAGTAAAAATGTCACAAATTGGTAGAGGAAACTCAGAGAATTCTTGAATGTTAAAAGCAATGTGGAGAACTGCTACAGTAAAGCAGAGACTGATTTTAATTTCCAGAGACTTCAGAAGTGATTTTCACTGGTTTGGGTTATTGGTACTAGTCTTACAGGAGTGCCCTCTTAATCAAGTGTTATTTTTTACATCTTCCATAGGTAGACCAGTAAAATGATCCTTTAAATCTCCACACAACACCTTTCTGCAAAAATCTAATAAGACATATCACAGTTAATATTCCAGATTTCCATGAGTGCAATTGCTTTTCCCTTAACAAAGCATCTTGGACCCCCTAGAAGAATGCAGTGAGGTGAATGAAGTTCCCCTTCATCTTGCAGCACCACAGCGCTCTGTGGTAGGACTCCCACAATTCACTCTTGCACTGAGTACTGCAGGGTGTCATGCTTCTTACTGTACTTTAACCTGAAGGTTAAACAAATTCTAAAAATTAAAAAAAAAAAAAACAAACCAAACCAAAAAAAAACACCCCACCCCCAAACAACAACAACAACAACAAAAACCAACCAACAAAAAAAAAAAGAAAAGGAAACACAAAAACCTTTACCTTGATGCAAGACAAGTTAAAGGCAATACCCCTCAAGCTACTACTGGCTACAGGTGTCAACCTCATGGAAAACTAGAGGGATCGAGGGATAGTCAGTGCTGCTACAATCCCCTCTGACGTCAAAAAAGTTCAGCCAGTCAAGGACTCCCTGCAAACATGGGGAGTACTCAGTGATGCAAAGGGAGCTTCCCATCACAAGTTCCTGCAGCTGCTCACTATGCCAGTGTGCTTCCTTCCTTCAAAGGCTTGCTTTCTGGTCTATATATAGAAGAAATGCAGATGTCTGTTGTGAGGGGATGGAAGGCAATGTGAAATATCTGCTTTCCAAAGCTACTGAAGTTAAGGCAACTGCAGTAATGCTCTTGACTCATCCTGTACTTGGCACTGAATCAGTCTGTTAGAGCAAAGGAGGGATTGTATGCAGCAAGGTCATACACAACGAGTAACAATCAGCCTTACAGGACTAAGAAGCAAGACCAGCTTATTTTAGTCACTTTAAAATCATTATAGAAAATGGTTAGCCAGGACTAAAGGGACTCTAAGCACTGTTCCCTAACCAAATTTATGTCATACAACAAGAAGAGGTTGTAAATTGGGATGTATCCTTCCACATTGTGCCTGAATCATGCTCATGCACTGACATGATTTGCTTGAATGAAACAAGCATTGCTGCCCTGTGGGTGCCATCCAGAACTCCACCAGACAGCTCCACACTAATGGTGATACCAGATTGCATCAGCTGCCTGTGTGTTAATGTAGGAGAGAAAGGGATCTCTCACCATTTGTTCCCAGCATGCTACTCTCAGTCTTGCCTCACCCCTTTGGTGAGGACATTATAGTATGGATGGGAGAATCCTTGTGTTTTTCATCCATAATTCCTTCCAACTCTGCTATGGAAATGGACATTAGCTGGGCTAGGGCCAGATAGGTGCAGTCCACGCTTTCTGTATACTAAATGGGAAGCAAGTACACAAGTTATGTTTGCACATATCATCACTTTCTGCAAACCAGTTGTTGATGTTCATGATTTATAGCTCTTAGAATTTTCCTGCCTTTGGGACTAGATTTGCTTTTTACTGAAAACTGGACTCCCTCTTTAGCCTTGGTTATAACCAAGTGGTTATAACACTGCCTTTCAGGAAGGAAAGATTACTATACATTTGCTTTCTTTTTTACTCCTAGCCACACCTGAACATTTATTTGTCTTGTAACCATACATCAGCATACTTTTTAAAAGGGCTACCACTACTGAGGGATTTCATATATTAACCCCAAGCTGACATAGTAGCACGTAACAGACTCCCAGCTCGCTGTTCAGCTTGGTTGTATGCAAAGCAACTTGAGTTCCACAGAATGTTTCACAGCCTAGAGGGAGAATCAGACTCTCATTATTATGTTTGGAGTTTGTTGGAAATTTTTCAACTGAAAAGATTTTCAGTAAAAACCAGGAGCATTATTGATGAAAATGTGCTTATAAACTATATTATGAATTGCCTCTTGATAAGATTGTTTATTTTCTTTTGTTGGTGCCTGTCCAGCTGGCTAGAGGAAAATAAGTATCTTCCAGTTTTGTTCCCTTTTTTTTTTTTTTTTTTTTTTGGTAAGTCTTGTGGTGGAAA
>JAWWES010000115.1:67036565-67081188 GCA_035583135.1 Lophotriccus pileatus
TTTTGTTCCCTTTTTTTTTTTTTTTTTTTTTTGGTCAGTCTTCTGGTGGAAAACATTGAAGAGAAAAATCGCAACAATGAAAAAAAAAAAAAAGAATAAATATTTTTCAAAATACTCTTAGTTTAGGAAAAATGCCTGTTTCTCATTCTGTGAAATTTTAACAGCTCCAATTCTTATGTATAAATGAAAGGAAGAGCTGTTCCACTAACTTGTCCCCTTAAGCAGAAAAGCTTGCCTATATGTCTTGCTTGCTCATGGCTCCTAGCTATTTTTCATCATATTTTTCCCATTCACATCCTTTCTCCACTCCCTCCATAGCCCCATGTCATTTGCAGAACACTTGCAGGTGCTGTTTTTCACTGGCATTCCCCGGGCTGCTTCTACATCAGGGTGACTGTTTAATGTGGCATGTTGGCAGGGCTCCATATGGAGCACTCGCCAAGACTTCCCCTCTCTCCCCCTTGGTATATGTGAATGAGTGCAAAATAAACTCAGCAAAAATTTGCATTCAGGCTTTCATGGACTGAGCATGGAGTTTTGATGGACTGACCAAACCTATCAGAAGTTTTCACTTTTCTTTCAGTGATGGGGAGAAAGGTTGTCACGTCTTCAGTTTACTCTATGAAAAGAGCCGCATACAGTTAATGAAAGTCATAGGAGCAGCTCAACTTTGCTGTTAGGTTCAGAGCACGAAAGATCATATATCACTGTAACCTACCTAACCTTCCCTGTACTAAATGACAAACTGCTGCAAATAGCCTTTGGGTCAGGTCTCGCATTCACTAAAATACTTGTCCTTCAGCTGAGGACTCTGTTGAACTCGTACATCATTCGGCATCTTAAATCACACAGACTTGCATAAATGCTAAATACAAATTAAGACTGCAAAAATTACTGAAAGATAAAGTCCATGAAATGGATCAAATGAAGGCTTAATTACATTTAGAATTTATCTTTTTAGATGACCTTAGGAAGATGGAAGACTGCAATTTTCTATGTGTTTATTATGTTGCTACTGTATTTCATGCTGCAACTTGTATCTGCCTCAGAAGCCATTCAGACTACAGCTTGTGCTCATCTGGAAAAGGATTTCCAGTTGGACACTTCAAGAAGCAGGAGTTGGCAACATTGTTGAGCTCACAGTGGCTTGGCTGATGCTCAGAATGTTTAAAATTGTCATTATATAGGACATGTTCATTAATTAATGGATCCCAAGAAGCCGTTCTTTAAAGGTTTCATTTCAAAGGTTTTATTTCACGTACAGGGCATCATTTGCTGTGAAAATGTTGTCAATTGAAACATTTCAAGGACTTATCAAAAAAGGAATTTTGGAATAAAGCAGAAACTATAGATGTTACCTTGTGCAGCCACACAGTGAAGTTCGTAAGCATTACTTAAACACTTCTAAAGCTAAATGCTTTCTGAGCAGTGTTTCTGCCCTGAGGAACAAGCACATTAAGAGGAGACAGCTAAATAGTCAGCAGACACTGAAAAAGGGAAGACGACAGACAATTTATATATCAAATCAGTCAATTCCTTGCAAGTAGCATGGCAGCAGTGTTGGGTGTTTTATGTGGCAGAAGGCAGGAAAGTAGCAGATATGCTCAGGGAGGTCAGGCAGTGAATATAGAGCTTTTAGGTGATGGAGAAGCTGACAAACTGGCTGCTTTGATGTGAATTGAATTGCAACGGGGTTTTTCTGAACTGAGTAACACGACTTTGTGTAGGGCACATGACATAAATAATGAAAAAGAGAAGGAGATGTCGTACTGAGTCATGTTTTGAGATAAGATATGAGTTGCTGGCAGGGAGATGCAGAACCTATTCTGCGCACAGCTGCAGAGGAGAGGACTCAGGAGAGGTGACAAGGGAGGGGAGAAGGAGATACGATGCAGGAGGTCAAGAGGAGTCACACATACGACAAGCACTTTTATTCTACATTTCAAAATGTGATGTTAGCACAGTGGCCATATTTGATAAGAACAATATAAACAAGTTTCTTCCAGCCTTCTCTCCATTCCTAAAAGTCAGACACAAAGGGTGGCGTCGTACTATCTCAATTTACAGTCTGCCTTTTTCCCTCTTGCATCTGGGCTGCTGCTAGTGTGTCATTATTGCTGGCCTCCAAGTCTCATTCAGCAGCTCCTGATGCAGGGGTGTGATTCCCCCCATCAGCTGAGCTATGGTCTGTGCTGTGGTGTCTGCAGTTGTGGGTTAGTCCCTAGAAAACTGGGTGGTGGAATTTAGAGAGGGTCCAAAGCTGCTCTGAATTACACCCCAACTGTGATTAATGTAGGAATGTAGTGCGAACTGAGCTTCTGTAAAAACTGCATGACAAGGTTGTGCAAGGCAAGGGAGAAAAGAGCCCGGCATATTTGTTTAAAAAGTCACAATATATCTGCAGCTTTTTAAATCACATTTAAAAGGAATTCAGACAAAATTGTGATTCTTAGGTGTCTTCTGATTAGTCTTTGTTGAAATTATCTGTACTGCAGAATAATTATCTATACACAATTCCCTGCATTAGCATTATAACCTAATCACATCTATATAGTTTTTTGTATGACTTTTTTAATTGGTTCTGTAATAGCCTCAGTGTAAAAAACAGTAACCTGAAGTGATTAGTCATTCATTATTTTTCCTGTCCCTGACTCAAAAGAAAAGAGATGAGCTAATCAAATCCATACCACTACACAGTCTTTTCCAGAAGTAGGTAGAAGTATCAGAAGCTGCTGTTAGGGGGCAGAAAATCACTTCAATTCTTTTCCCAAATGACTGCACAAAGTTCAATGGGGAGCTCCTACAATATCTTCCTAGAAACCACTGTGGGTTTATTTATATCAGAGAGAGAATTCTTCTAATTGTGTGTAAATCAAAGCCTTATTTAACAAAAAGGAGAAACATATTCCTTTTATGTCCAGCAATACCTATCGAAAGTAAATTTTTCACTAGATTAATAAATATTAAAAGGTAAAATACAATTCTAAACAAACAATACTAATGAAAGTAACATATGTAGAATTTATAACATGTAATTAACTATCCTGGCTTACATTCCGGAATAAGATAAACTGTCACTTCTAACACAACTTAAAAGCATAAGGGCTAATCAGCTAGTTCTGCATCTTGAGCCAGGAAAAAAGAGGTGTATGTAAGGTGCATTGTTTCATATTCTTAATTTAAAATACAATTTTATACATATATATAGTATGTAGTTATATGCAATGCATAAAAAGGTATGAGTATACTATACAGCCTTATGACAATGTTTCATCTTATATATGACTATTATGTAGACTTTGACAATATTGTTTTATGTTAAGCATCATTTAAAGGCATATGTGACCACTATTAGAGGTTAATGTTATTAAAGATATAGGTATCAGTATTTAATTTACTAGTGCATATGTAGCCAATGAACTCAGTATAACACATCTTTTCATGTTAATCACTGTACATAGCTAGAGAAAGCCCCTAACTTAAATAGTTTGAATGTAATTAGATGAAATGGAGAAAGGAAATACTATAAGATACGGTGCTGGGACATAGATATACTTAATCACTGCCCCATCACTAAATAGACATTAAGCAAAGGGGAAACTAGAACTTGGATGTCCTGAGTCCTAATGAAGTATCTTAAATTCAATGACCATCCTTTCCTGCTAATGTACATCCTATTCTGTTATTCCCCTTTTTATCTTATTTTATACAGCTCTGTACTTCTTTTTTCAGCCAGAATATGTAATAGTCAAACATAATACTGGTGCCAGATAGAACTTATATTAACAAGATTATGATGTCAGGTGCTGTTACCAATTTATTTATTTAAAATTTATTTTAAATTTAACTGCACATCTGCCAACAGAGAACTAAAAGGGAACTTATATTTCCCTCAGTCATCCTCAAAGGATTTAGCAACTAAGCCAAGGGCATCAAGCTGACTGATGTTACACAAACTGCTGTTGCTCAGCATTGTCATGGTCCCAGTGCTCTGCAGGTTTGTCTTTTGTGGGGTGCCATCTGATGGTCTGTTCTAGCTCACCTGTCCTGTGGTCTCTCAAAGGTGCACTGGAGACATATCCTTGGGCACCAGGGCTGAGGAAGAGGCTTTAAAACCTTTTCCTATGCCCACAAGAGCACCACCAGAAGCCTTTCACAGTCCTACCCTACTCAGTGGCTGCCTTCTCACACTGGATTTGCTCGGACTCAGTATGGTCAGCCAGAATACCTAGTTAGACCACAAAAATCATGATATTGCTAAAAAATATTGAAAAAAAATGGCTTTCTGTCAGCTTTGAGCTTACCTTTGGGGCAACACATCAATAATGTTTGCAAACTATTTTCCACAGCCATTATAGCTGGTTAATTGGCTGCTGACACATTGAGTGGGGTTTTTTTCATTCTCTTTCTCCTCCTTATACTCATGGATCTAAGAAATAAGGCTTTCTAAAAAAAATTAATCACTGAATATTATCAGGTGCACCATAAAAAGATGAAGGTGAGATAGAGAAGAAAAATCAGCTCTTGAGAGAAACAGAAATTTTATGCTTGTAAGGGCAGCAGGTAAATAAATACTTTATAGAATATTTTTTCTGCTAAATTTTTGAGAGAAAGACCATATTGCTGTAGCTGTGTAATTTTTTCCATCCAAATGGTCACAATTCTATCAGATCAGAACAAGGTTTCCTTACTCTGTTATTAAAACACTTTTGTTCTCCCTTGTCTGCACATCTTTTGTCATTTCAACTAGTGACATTTGGCATTTTTAAAGGTGGAGGCTATAACATGTAAATTTTTTACTGTGATTTAGATGTTCAATGAGTGTAAGCACATGTTGTGTCAGAAAGTACAGGGGAAAATAGTTACGGGGAGGGAGCAGAAGATAAAAGGTGAGCAGTAAGTATGAACCTGAAGACTGATAGTAGAAAACAAAATACCTGTCTTGTCATTGTGTTAGCAGAAGCTAATTCTGCTATATTATTTTCCAGTAAGATATATGTTTTTTAAAGAGGTAACATTTCAAATGACATGAGAGATTAAGAGGAAAGTAGAACATGGTGAAGTCACTTAAAACTAAATGTAGGAATCTTTTCCTGTGTTTCCAGGTACTGCTGTCTGCTAAAAAATGTTATTATATATCCACATTAAATGATACTTTTGTAACATATCTTGACATGAAATAGGAATTATGACTCTATAATTCAATAGAAGTAGAAGTAATTTTTCAAGCAAATATTTTTAAAGTACATACAGATCTTTCTTCATATGTATTTCTATATATGTACATATATGAAGTCCATTGTGACCTCCCTACTTTTCACAGAGAAAAACCTGGGAATCTGATGCATTACAAATCCTAATCTCACCCTCCCACCATACACTACACTAATTTATCAAAATATCTTTCTTAGAAAACGGCTGTCTTCTGCAAATTCAAAGCTGTGGGCTAAATTCTGCATTTGCTGATGTGAACAGGTCTATTCCAGTTGCCTTTAAGGTGGGCTGTAGGGCAATGACAGCCTGGGACTCACTGAGATCCTAGCAATAGAGGGATGGGGGATCATTTGCTCTCACTGAGAGATACAGCACCTTAAAAGAAAGAAGGACGATAGAAACTGGATACTTAATTTGTTTAGAGCAAATTTCAAAATTCTGGCACCAGTTGCAATTTCAGAAGCTTGGGGGGAAACAGAAGTTGCAGGAACTATTGTGTAAAAATAGCATAGTGAGCATCTTTGGAGGAGTTGTTTTCCTTGTGACAGGCAGCAGAAAGTGGCACCCCTGTGCACCAAGGAAAAAGCAAAGTAGGAAACTGCAGAGCACAGGGTGCTGCTGGTGGAGCTTCTTCTCCTGCCTCCCATACACATGCCTGCTGTTGGTAAAGGCTGTTGAGAGAAACAGGAATTCCTGCTGTGACAGTGCTGGCTGTACCCCTCTATGTATATCTGATAGTTTGATAACTTCAGGTTTGCAAGCTTTACTGTCAACATGAAGGTAATGGTGCCTCGTTTACATCGTTCTACAGACAAGGACCATATCATGTTAGAACAACAGAAAATGACCTTAAGTTGTGCTAGTTAGATTGGAGATTACATTAGGGCGATTCCTTCATGGAGAGCGTTATCAAACATTGGAACAGGCTTCCCAGAGAACTGTCTGAGTCATCATCCGCAGAGGTATTTAAAAGATGTGTAGACATGACACTTAGAGACATGGTTTAGTGGTGGACTCAGCAGTGTTGGGTTAACAGTGGGACTCCATGAGTTTAAGTCTTTTCCAATCTAAATGATTCTTTACTTCTACGATTATGTGATTCTGTATTTTCTACAACACAATTACCTCCACAGAATCCTGTAAATAGCTAATCACAATATTGATGCCCAAAAAAAAAAAAGAAAAAAATATTTGTCTGGAATGGTCAGTGGCTGCATGAACAGTAACAATTGCAGATACAACCGTAGTTGTAAAAGAACTAGGGTTTTACATGCACCCAACTTTTAAAAATATCCGTGTCTGGATTGAGACTGTGGCAAGAAATTAATAACAACAGGTAATTGTCACAGAATTACATCTTCCTCAGGAATACCTGGGCAAATCTTCTGTTTAGAGCTTTTCAAAATCAGATTGGACACTTTGTCAAAAAGTGATTGTTAGGAGAAAACCTGCATGGGAGAAACATGAGCTAACACATCATTTTAATCTTTCCTTCCTAGAGTATGACTCAATAATTGAACTAAAATTATCCTTGACTTTCACAAATTTATTTCCTATAGGAATATATTTGATGATCATCAACTAGTTTGTTCCTAAGCCTGCTAAAGACAGGAGAAATTATATTTTGTGGAGCAGTAATACTGCAAAATCATAGCCTTGTTTTTTCAAAGGATCGGGTTTATGTATATTTATGCTTAGATGATGAATATAAGTACCTGGTCCCCCTACAACAAGTAACCATCTGTGTAAAAGTTACTGTCAGAAAACACAATATGAATTTTTCACTAAATCAATGCCAAAAAGTGATAAGAGTTGTAGTACCAGGTAATCATTGTGTAACTTCTTTAGGCAAGAAATGAGTGGAGTTGTGGATGAAAAGCCCATTTCTTTTTCTTCTTCCTGCCTATCTGAGCCCCTAGATAATCTGATCTCAGTAAAGGTCCAAGATATTTAGCTTGCTGGGAGTTCTGTAGCACAATATGATTGTGGGAATGTTTATTTCCAGCATATTAGCCGTCCTATTTCAACATACTGTTTTTCTTTCTCCCAGACCTGCACAACTGCAGCATTCCCTCACCAAGACTAGCTTTTTTGGGGAGAGAAAAGCAATCTTCTGGATGGGACAAACAGATTTGATGTATCCCAGCCTTGCAAGGAAGCCTTGCAAGGCATGAAGCCAGAGCTATCCTGAGAGCACGCAGCACCAGCAGGAGCACCGGGCTGTGTGGAGCAGAACAGCCTCAGGATCAGGTTCATACAAAGAGCTGCGCCTATACCAGCAAGACAGTGCCAGGGCAGAGGTTAAATACTGTCCTGGGATTGTTCACTAGCAGATAGCATGCTCCCTGATGTGTACTTTGCTTCATGACGCCTAGAATTCCCTAACCCACTGTTCCAACACTGTTCAGGAGACTGTGAGCAAAATAGTTGTGGTCACCCTGATTTAAAGAGTATTTAGCCTTCTGGGCACAAACTGTTTTAAGACCAGAGAGCAGGCTACAGAGCAGGCTATGGACTGCTTAATTTACCGATCCAAATGTAGTGAGGGATACCACAATAGCAATGACACCTCATAGCTTTAACATCTTAACATTTAACATATGCATTCTGCTCTGTAGTGTTACCATATAGTGGAATATCAACCTGTAACATGAAGAAATTGTGCATCCAGTGACGTGTGTGGTTGTGTGTGTGACTGCTATCGATATACAGGGAGAAATGCTTATGTAATGGCAAGTATATTCACCTTTTAGTGGAAAATCCATCTCTCTTAAATTCTATCTCCAGAGTGCTATTTAAAATGTTTTTTAGCAGCATAAAGATGCAATATTGTGCTGGGTAATTCGTAGTACTCTTTGTGGCAAGAAAATTGTTCTCCTAATCTCTTACACCTGAGAAGCATAAAAGAAATAAAGCTATTGTTATTAGTTCCTGGACTCTGAAGAGATGCCATTGCAATTTTGTCACTACTCTACGGAGATCTGTTCATAAGCAACAGACTTTTGATTGTTCCAAACCCATACAGATTTCAGGTAATTGTGTGTCTTTTAAAAACTATCTTTCTGCATAAATGTATGTTAAAATATTACCCCAATATGTTCCCCTTATAGATGTTTCCATTGCTGGGTAAATATGCTGGGATGTTTGTTATTTTTATTTTGCTTAGTACATTTTACTTGATAACAAAGGACATAGATATCACAGCAGACATAGGATATGCAACATTCATCTGTGCCTTTGCATCTCCTTACCTATTTATGTCCTCACCTGTAATTCTCATATAGACCTGCTTACCATCATGCACCTGGGCCAGGATTTTAAATATAAATAGGCAGGTGCTTGCTTGACTTTTCAAAGGCAAGTCTCTCCTATCTGCCTTTTCCATGCATAAGGCTGCAACATTTCAGTGGAGGGCCAGCTGCTCACAGGTGGAAGAGGAGGGAAATACCAGGAGTGCACACCGGTTTGGGCAGCAAGGGCGAGCACCCTTTCTCCTGCTGCAGGGCGCTCTGTGCCAAGCAGAATTTGTTTTACCTGAGGCTGACCCTTACATGTGGGGCCACAAAACAGGGAAGTAGCACAGTGCTGTGAAAGGGTGATGTGCCAGCCTGGCTTGAGAGGAACAAGTGGCAGACATAAGTGATGAGAACCAGACACCCAGGCCAACAAAACTCAAATGTCCAACGTTTCCTAAACCTTAAAGTGCCCATGGCTTCAAACAAAGTGTTCCTGTTTCTAACACCAATATAATTTAGTCAACTGCAAAAATTTGAAAGATGAAATATGTTTAATGATTGTAAAGAAAGGAAAAGAGGATGTTCCCCAAATACTTTCCTTCTAGCTGTATCTTGCTTGCCCTATGGTCTCAGGATAGGAGTTGTTGCAATTCTGAACTTCAGACAAAGCCAAAACAGAGAATGAGTCATGAGCAGGACTTTGTCCTGGGTTCTCTGATGTTCCTGCTGAGGCCAAAATTGCTCAGCTCTGTGGGGGTTTCGTTTCAATCCACATTCACATTTATACTGGAATTAGGCTAGTTGAGACAGGGGGATGTTTTTTCAGTTGCATTTCATCATTAATGAATACAGAACCCAATCTGATTAATAACCAGTGTGTTGTAAGCCACAACTGACTCAGGAATAAATGATTAGTGAATGGATCTTGCTGTCAAAAGAAATGATTGAGGACATGAACTGTATAGGACTAAATTTGACATTAGAATTTTAAACCATGTAAGCAGAAAAATGCCATATCCTGAGCACAGCCCAATCACTCACTGAGAAGGTTAGGGACTAACTTCTCCATTAAGCAGGTTCTTCTACAAATGTATACTTTGATTATATTTCACTATGTTGCTTCTTACTCATTTTGTACCATTCATTTTCAGGGACAAGGAGAAGTAGGGAGAAGGAAAGTGCCAGCAGACTCTAGAATACGGTGGAAATTGTTAGGAGTGACTTGTTCAGATTCCCCTAGTATAGGGGGAAATAATAGTCCTGAAAATAGTCCTGACCTGCATGCCTGGAAGCAGCATAGTTAGCACAGTGTCAGGCAGACCCTATGATGGGGCAGTGGCATCAGGGAGCAGGAGGTACCAGAGGCAGGTTTTATTGGACAGTTTGGACACTGCTTGGGGTGCTGGCAGCTGCTTGTGCTGAACTTTCTAACCCGCACACAGCATAGTCCTACCCTGACCGCAGAAAGAGAACCAATACCTAGGCAAGATATCGGTTTGGCTTAGTCTGGTAATATCCCTCTTCCTAGTGGCAATTTCTGGGATTTTTAACAATGCAATGATTTCTGGTAATATTAATTCATGTGTACCTGCACAGATTTGTTACTTAACAATTATTAAACTTTTGTGCATGTAAACAGGTGTAAAGAAAAATAGTCAAAAAATTCAACTGATGTAAAATTTTTTGTGTCACAGCAGGTGATGTGAAAGAGCCAGACAATCTATAGTGGAGTATCGTATTGGAAATCAGCCTAAGTATGGTCATTTGAGAGTATTGGGCCAAAATACATTGTGCCAAATACTTTACACCAATTAGCAACTCATTCAAAGTGTTGTGCCATGCACAGAAATCATCTTCCTCTGTGAATGACCATAAGGTGTTAAAAAAATACAATACTTGAATCCTGGAAGTAAATCTTGGAATTGCATCCCCAAAAGAGAATTTTCTTTTGCAGATTGCATGCCAAGCTTTTTCTGAGTTATTATCACAGATGGTGAAAAATTCCCATGGCCCTATCCTCATGTTCTTTTTCATCCCAAATGGAGTCCTTTGTGAAATACCAGCATGACTGCATATGTTTGAACTCTGACTGTCCACTTAAACGTATGCTGCACTTCAGTGGTGTGGTCTCTGGGAGACAGTGTTAGGCTCTGTTACAGGAGGTTTAGAACAATTTATTTTCACCCCAAGGCCACTGAAACCCTGCCTGGTATTATCTCTGCTAGACTGTACCGCTAAACTAGAACAGTCAGAGCTGAAACACAGTCTGTCATGCTGTGCTTAATCCAATAGAGCTGCAAGCTTTAAAAAGGCAATTCCAGTCTCTCTCTATCTTCTACGCCAAGCTCCATGCATCCATCACTTCCCTCAGCTCTCTCCAGTGATCTTTCAGCTCTTGAATTAGTGGGATTTTCCCACAGATCTAGTGGAAAATGATGGCTGGTTCTCTGATCTCTTGGTCATCGTTCTGATGGATGACCTCAGACAAGATGCTTCCACTCCCTTTCCCTCCCACCCATGCATCTATACAATGGGGAAATGATAGTGGCAAGGTCCTCTATCCTGGTGAAAGATCTTCAGTGGTAGTGTATTCCTCAGTAATTAGAATGAGCCTATTTAATTGATGGGAAAGCCAAATTTAAAATTACTCCGGTGATCTTAGACCTCAGAATTTCATATGTTTGCATCAACAGCTATGTAGCACCCATTTGTTACTTGGTGTAATAGGTATTCAGAATGAATTTTGAAACTATATAGTATCAGAGACCTATAAAAGAAATCACAGGAGCTTCAATTTTTCCTACAGTGGGTGCTAAATTTTATATCTGCTACAAATTTGGGGAAGAAAATACTGTTCACATTTTGCAGCTAAATAGCCAGTGAATTTTAGAAGGGATGTAGGGAGGAGCTGGGCAGGCTGACTGCAACCTTTCTGGTGTGCACACTGTTTGTCATCTGATAGGACCAGAGCAGACTTCCCAGCAGTCCTGCCCTCATCCCTCACCCTCCTGCTGCTCGACAGAGCTGGCTGCTACCTCTGTGCACTGCCTACATTTGTAGCCCCTGGGTTACAGGGGTAATTTACCTTGATTCCTACTGGTGGAGCAGTACAGAACAGCTGGAGCCTGCTTATGGATTTGGCATTTAATGGGCTTTTTGGTGAGTAGCGGTACAAGCCTTATGTATCTGATACTGCTACAGAGTGTACAAACCATATTGAAATGGATCTGTTCCACAAGAAATACAATTTTATGCTCCTTAATTAAACAATTAATTTAGTTTTGCCTATTATTTTGCAAATGTCAGGGGATAAAGTTGCAAACAAGTGGAAGCTGTATTTACATCCGGAACTGAGGGCTGAAGAACTGTGCAAAACTGTTAGTATGCAGAGTTGATTTCCAGATTAATGTTTAGATGCATTTGAATTGAGAGTTAATTTTACTTTTTCCTTTACTGATTTGATAAAATCTGGTTTGATTACCCTGCAACAGAATAAGAATACAGATTTAAAGGAAGTCTTGACCGACTGATCACTGTGAGTGCCCTTGAAAGTCCTTCTTTATTCTGGTTATGATTCTTTTCCACTGGGAAACACCTGTTGTCCTGTATCTCTAAACTAATAAGAGAGAAATGTCAGGAAAGCTTGGATGTTTAAATAAAAATTGATTTTCATGGTCTAAGACTGACAGCTGTTTCATACAGCTGTGGGTCAATCTATGGAAATTTTGAAAAATTAATAACCAGCAAAACCTGTCTAAAGTAAAATATTCTCAGTGTGTTTCATCCAAATGATGATCCACTGGAAGCAGACTCTTGAATAAACCTTTGTTCATTCACAGAGAAGAAATCAATGCTTTTGCTTAATAAAGTGATAGCAAATTTATTTAGTATGAACATGTACTCTTTTACTATACATTATATTAATATTAAATGACTCTATGTATGTAGAAAATTAGAGGCCTCATCCAGAAGAGCCCAGAGAAGTGGAGACAACATTGTGCTTGGTGTTGCATCAGTTCCACACTACTGAGGAATCCATTTTATTTAGGGAGAATCCCCATGAAAGCAATGGGGCAGTCAATGAGCTGCTTTGTTCAAGTGGGAAGACTCTGCTCATGCGTGTCTAAAATGTGCCATAGAAAAGACATGATTGCCCATTTTATGGCATGTTGAACTTCACACGGAGTCTGCTTTTATCTAAGAACACTTCTAAGGTATTGCATGCGATAAATGAATCCTCTAGGCTCTTGTTTTCAATATTGCATGCACGTCTTTAGTGTGAAAACTTCTGTGGAGGCTTCATGAGCTAAAAATTCTCTGAGGTGGAGTGCTGAGACTCTAGGAAACAAAGCTCATAATGCTGTACCTCTGGGCATCTGGACTCCCACTCTTCTATATTCAAAAATCAGTGTATGATGAAGACGTGGTTTTAGAAGGCCCACTGTATGCCAGCATCTATTAAAATAGCATTAATGGTACCTTAGGCAAATTGGTATTTGTTAAGCATATGGGTAGTATTATTAGCATGACATATGCCTGGCATTTGAGTAGCAGTCATCAATATATCTTGAGACAGAAGATGCCTACTTCAGGGGTCAGTTCTCTGATGACATATGTAGAGAGTTAAATTGAAACCAAATGGTTGCTGAATCCAGTGCAATTTGGAAAAACACTTTCCACGTAAACCTGAGATTGAAGGAAAAGTTGCAGTTAACTGAGGAGGCTGAACAAAAGGCAGTGTGGATGCCTTCATCATGCCAATAAAAACATGCAACAGCAGCACACCTGCAGAGTGATAAAGTGCCTCATCTGTGTGTGTGTGAGTGGCTCCATAGGCTGTGTTCTGTGTGTTTTGAAACTTCATCTTTCTTCCTCCTATTGACTTCTTGCCCTCTGGTAACACTGACTTGGCTGCTTGAGATGCTTTCACTAAGTACAAAGTCAATTGACTGTAAGTGGTGATGAAGAAAACGTTGTGTGATTAATATTACAGTTCAAGCTCTTCTGATCAGTCACAGAAGGAGCAGTCAAACAAACTCAACTTCATTTCAAAGAATCACACACTGTTAGTGGTGGAGAGTCTGCCCGGAACCCAAAGGGAAAAGCAAGCCACTTGAGGCAAATTTCTCTTCTTTTACATAGAACAAACTAGTTGAGCAGTGTTAAAAGCTGCTTATTGATTTGTGCCCAGACTGAAAGCCATGCAGTGATGTAAATGAAAATGTGTCAAGAGTCAATATTGATTTTTTTCTTTTTCTTCTTGTCTTTTTTTTAAAGCAAGGCCACCCCACTTGGGAAATGCCGTTAGCTATACCTCTAGGCTTGTAAGTGAGTGAAGTAAGACCCTTTTCCACAAGACTACATATGTCCAGACATCAAATTTGCTTCCTTTACTGAGGTAATATGGACAGCATGCTGAGAGCAGCTATGTTGACAAAATTTGCTTTTTTTGAGAAAATTATTAGGTGTAGAAAAAGAAATGATAGAGAAGAAATCAAATGTTAAAGAAGATAAATTTGCTGGGCTGAGCTTGCAGTCTAATACTTGCAGAGTAGACCAAAATCTTTTAAAAAATTTTTGCTTGCAATAGATTTGTGTAACAATATAAATTATACTCAGTGAGAGCCAAGGACAAAGAAAGGGCAGAAAGGGAATCCTGTTGTCTCTAGAGAGGTGTGCACTCAGCTGGAGTAAACCAGGCAAGAGTATGCCTTTAGAACAGTAGAGTTTTCAGGTAGAAGACCTACAAGACTCTCTCTTTTGAGTGAAGTCTAGCAGAAGAGAAATGAGTGAGCCCTGAAGGGTAATACAAATATACTATTTGTTAAGTTTGCCCCATTCTTATCTGGGACATACAAGGCAGTTTAGGGAAATACTGCTAGCATTTGTCTATGTTCTCTCCCCTGAAGAATCAGATGCAAACTACAATTACCACTATCAATGCTATACGTTTTTTTCTGTTAGATTACAAACTGCAACCAAGCCCTTTTAACTAAAATTTCTACCTTGCTAACTCTTAGCAAGTAATATTCTTCCAGGTCTTTGTAGCCAAGATAAGCTTTTCTCAATCTGTGCCACCAAATCTGGCAACCAGTTGCTTACACCTCACTTAGAGGTGACAACAGGATGTGGCAGACAGCCCATTGCAGCTCTGATCTTCTAAGAATGAACAGCAATCCACATGGGAAAGGTTGCATTTTGTGTGGAAGCAGGCTTGTGATAGGTTATTGGCACTTTTAAAGGCTTTGGGCACTTCCACAGCTCCTAGCTTTGCTTCCCGGACAGAAGAAACATTGCTCCATCTATGGTGGTGACTTTCTTCTCTCCATTCATCCACCTCTACTGGCATCTTTCCATGAAAGAAAAACATTTCTCCTGCCTCTATATCTAGCCACAAAAAATCTTTACCTCGAGTGTAGTCTTCCTGAGGTGACAAAGGAACTATTACAAACTGGAAATAAATAAATGGAGAAATTAAATTCTAACTTGTAGAGGGAACCAGACCAAGTACCTCAGCAGCAAAATGGCAGTTTTCCAGCTACTGGCAGAAAAAAGTGCCCCAAACTAGCAAAATGCTGTGGCACATCAAAAGTGCAACTCCAAACATATTAAGTGTGTGGAAGTACTCCTATCGATTTCATGTTGATGAGATTCAGCTGATTAAAATGAAAGTTCATTTTTAATACTCCAGCAAATTGAATTTGGCCTTCTATTAAAGGCTGCAACTGAATTATAAATGGATGTCTGCTTATTTGGGCTGATGAACTGAAAGTTATTCAGTGAGAGATGTACACATGGTTGGCTCCCCTTTTATTTTTCATCGTCTCAGACAGGGTTTTGATCCTTTATTTTTTTCTTTTTTACTGTTTTGTTGCCAAAAAGAATGACAACCATAATGTAGTAACTTTTTGTTTTTTGGAAGAAACACGAGTGCAGTAACATCTTCTGTATAAACTAGATGCAATTTGTCATAAATCTGGAAAGTAAGGTAATATTGAGGTTGTTCATGCATTCTGCCTGGTTTGTCGGGCAGCTTGCTTTCAATTTTGTGTTATAACCATTCAGATTTATTATTATTAAAACTCAGGCAGAGGGAGACAGGTGAAGATATAAAACTGTTCTACTGCTATGTTCTGTACATAATGTGCAGAGATATTCACTCAGTGGAATTCACAGCAAAAGAAACTAACAAGAAATATGAAAGGCAAAACACTTACGAAATCGATACATTTCATAAATCGGTTTTAAAAATGTATGAATGGGAAAGATCTGACATTAACTACTTTCCAAACATTTCACTTGTCTCACAGTAATGTTCTCTGTGTAAATGATTTTATTTTGTTAACACCACAGTTTTCAGTGCTGTCTCACACTCCTCTGTTCTGGACACAACAACTAAATATAATAAGCTACTTCAGCCAACTTTGGAAACATCAACTTCTTCTGTACATCTTAAGAATTACACAGGAGAAGAGCTGTGAATTAGACCCACTTAGATGCTCAGGCATGTAGAACACAGGTACTGATATGCAGAGGATTTAACTCGCATCTCCTGGACTCCTAATTCCCTGGTGGGGTGCTCCACCTTGGAAGTGCACAGGAAGCCATATGAACTAACTAGGAATGAAATGAATGGGCAAGAGGCATCTGCATCTGGCCAGACAACCATTTCCTTTCTCTTGATAATCTTGACTGCAAACTCTGCCCTACAGCTTGGTGTCAAGCCTTTTTTGTGTATTTTATGAATCAGACACAATGGTATTTCACATTTTCCCTTGATACTTTCATTCATTCATTCATTCACACAGTGTGAGCAACTATTTTTTCCGGAACAAGGACTAGAATCTTGATAACCTAGCTGAGTGACCTAGCTGTTGGCAATAGCCATAGCCATACACACGTTCTGAAGGTACCTCTATAAAATGGCATGGCTAGAAAAATGGATGGGGATTTACCTTGTTTGAAAATTCTTCTTTAGGAACCAGGGATGTTTGGTTTGTGCTAGGAATCTCACCTGAGGTGCCAACACTTTTCTTTAAGCCTGCCCAAAGAAAAGCATTGTCTCAGTTCCAGCATCTCCTCCAACTCATAGGAAGAGAATCCAGTCTAATACCAATACAGAACAAAAGCAACAGAGTTGTACCTGAGTCCTGAGCTTTCTGAGACACTGTCTGACTCTTTGGGGTATTGGTTGAGGCAGTGACCTAACCAGACGATGACCTAGAAGACACTCAGTAGCAGAAGCTGCCCACACAAGCTGCAGCAAACAAGATCTCTTTTCCTGGGAGTCCTCCTGCTTCACCTAACCAGCCACCTGGAAGGTGAGGGTTCACATGCTTCACCAGACAGGGCAGAGGGAAGGACTCAGAGCAGTCACGGGTTTAAATAGCAAATAGTCTTTGAAGCAAGGAGCAGAAAACATGTCACTTTCCTATATGAGTGTCCTAATTGCTGCCCTCTGGTCATGTTCTGTCCTGTTCTCTGGCTCAAGAAATTTTTAATTATTTAATGTAAAACAGAAGAGCTTTCTTTGGAGCAGCTCATAGTGCTCTGTCCATCTTTCTGTCTCTGGGAATTTGCGTATGCATGTGCGTACAAAAAGACACCAGCACATAGATGAAGAGGTTGCAATTCTCTTGGGAGGGGAGATATGTGAGTTTGAATCCTCTTAGGCTGAAGGGCAAGGGAAGATTAATTTTGTTTTGTTCATAGTCTTATACTAGAAGAGGATTTTAATGGGGGTCTTGAAGGAGGGTTAGAAAAGTGACCTTGGGAATGCTCTATGCCCGGTATTATTTTGTTATATGCTAAACAGTTGAAGGGAATAAAGAATGATAAGTAGAGGAAAAGAGGCAAATCAATTTATCTCAAAACTGTATTAGTTAAATTAATCATTTAAATGATCCAATCTGTGTGCTTTATAAGATGCACACTTTTATGTGTAAGTCACTTGTCTTTTTTACAGATTAAATGCTTTGAAGTCATTATAATGATATGTCCCATTTCTCAGAACAGGACACAGGGGGTAGACATGATAATAGCGTATCTGTTTTTATTTTTAAATGAATCTATTTGAAATATCTCCAATATGCAAAAGAAAGGACATAATAATACGGATGACATAGTGGTTGTCCAAGAGCTTCACTTTCTCTGAGAAACCTCTGTGACAAGCAATATAAACAAATGTGTTGTTTAATGTTTTCTTTGCTTGTTCAGGTGTTACATTCAGGAGTGAATTCAAGGCATAAAAGAAGAGGCTGTACATGAGTTTCAGAAAATAACAAATGTGACTCACATTTTAGAGTAAAAAGAAACAGGAAAAGAAAATGTTACTCGTTTTCCTCTCCTCTAACCCCACTCTTTAACCTTCTTTTAACACTTTCAAGCACATGCCTCTGTCCTCTTGAATCAAAAAAAACCTCCTTAGTCTCTCACACCTGCAAGAGGGAAAGAGTCTGAGGCCCATTGCTTTGGTGGCATGACAGAGTGAGGAGAGGGAAAGCAAATTTTTTTGTTTTGTTTAGAAGAAAAGGAGACAGATAGAGGGAAGGAATATTGTGCGAATAGGAATAGAGCATTGAAAAGCCTTTTAGAAATCTAGCCCTCCTCCCTTTTCCCTCTACCCACCCCATGAAATTATTCCAGCTTTGATCCCATCTCTCTCTCTCCCGCTTTGTTCAGTGACACAGAAGTATGTGACCCTGAAAGGTATCAATTCCCATTTCCTTTCCTGCTTAACTCAGATCTAGAGAAGGAACTGTTTGAAAAGCAATGGTTATGAAATGGATTTTTAATGTAAGCTCAGTACTTTTTGTGAATGTTCATGCCAAAAGAATTTAACCTGTCTGATTACTTAGAAACAAGAGCAAATAAATGTAGGTTGGGAACAAGTTAAAATGTGATTTCTAATTTATTGTAGGGCTTAGGAGCATATTTTAACTCAATTTGCCATGCTCTCCATGATTACTGTAGACATGTCAATGAGAAAAACTCTTCACAGCGGAATATCTGGATCCTTGCCCTTAAATAAAACAGTATTGTTTATGCCTTCTAATCAAGGATATTGTTTACAGGGCAGATAACTGTTAAGTCTTCTTTCCATTATTGACTACATGATTTAATTCCTTTTGTAACTGCATTTAGTTGTGCTAAAACCTCCCTTGACTGTTTATCATCTTCTCAATACCTTGTTATAGTATATGAATGCAGCACAGTTTTAGCAAAAGTGCTGAATATGGAGCAAAGTCCAAGCTACTGGTCATCTATACCAAATAGCTGTAGTAGTCTTTTTATTATTTGTTTTCTGCTCTGTAACAGAGCATGTAAACACATTCAGGGAATAGTGTATTGTTGAATACTGATATAAAGATACAGCCTAATGGAACAATTAACTCAACCATTCTGCTGCTCTTGATCTGCAGAATTTTGCTTTAAGATTAGAGTGATAAGGTGAAGATTAACACCTCTGAGTCAGTGGGGCTGATGAGACATGATTTATTAATCCTCAAAGAAAACCTTAATTGGACACTGGAGCACTCTTTTCTTCATTGTTAAACACTGTCAATTCCCCGGATAGTTAGGGTAGATGGTGAGTATGATAGAGACTTACTGTAATTAGGTGCACCAAAACTAAGGTAATGATTTTTTCCCCTGGGAGCACCATGTGTTATTTTCTCTAAATAAGTCAGTGTTGATATTTGTGAAGACCTGAAAAACATCCTCCACAAATGGTCACTGACTACCCAAACATAACTTATAGGAAGGAGCTGGAGAACAGGATTCATAAGAATCCTTTGATTTAGAGGAACTGTCTTAAATCCTGGCCTTCAGAGCTCAGAGAATTTACTGTGCAAGCAGGTTAATGAGAGGGTTGATTTATCCTTGTTTTTTTACCTACCATTACTCATTCTTTCATCATGTTCTTTCCATTAAGAGGCACTGATTTATAGGAAGAAGCACTCCTCTAAGAAGTTTGGTAGGTTTTGAAACCAAATCTCTGAAATAGTTTGGTTTTTTTTTTTTCCAAAGAAATGTCTTTTTGCTGCCAGTATAATAAATAGGTTCATTATAATGCAGCATGCTGCTAAAGATGGGAGAAAAGTCCATAGGCATACAATTCTAGCTACTGTACCTCAGGCACAAGAGATGGAGCTGTGTGACTTGAGGATTCATTAAGACACTTGGTGCAGTGAAAGCCTGATGAAATAAGTTAGCATTCTCGTTAGGGGGTTGGAGCAATCATTTGGAAAAAGCCTCCTTTGCTACATTTGTTTACTGTGTCACAGGAAGCATGTCCTCAGTCAACTGGGATAATCATTGTCAACGTTTTACATAGTTACAAAGCAAACTAATAAGCCAGATTGTCGAATTATGTCAATCATGTCTAAACATCCACAAACAAATCGCTCTATGCAGATGGGAAATTTGTAAAAAAGCCTAGATATTCAGTTCAGTGTGAACAGTGCACTTTGCGAGGTCATGGTTTAAGACTAATATATGGGGGAATATGACTCTCCACCATGTGGCTCTCTAGTAAAATTTCTGTCTCTATTAAATTTTTTATTGAGACTTTTGACGTTTAGGGCACTGACCGAGGAGATACTTGCATCATTAAGCATTGCATCCTCCTTTTCCTACCCTAACACTGTGCTCACCATATTATCACACTTGCATATTAGTTGACTTCTTATTGCCTCTGCTGAAGTCTTCATATTTTATTGCAGCTTCATACCAAGACTGACTTCCCAAAACTCTAGCCAAAGTAGAGATGAGACACAAGAAGTGGTGCCAGCATTTTTTCTGTTAATGAAAGAGGAAAATTATATGTATTCCTACCCAGCCCCGCTGGGGTTTGGAGTCAACTTTTAGCCCAGCGATCGTGATGTAAGCTTTCTGAGTGACAAGTACTTTTGGCACTTGTCATCTTTGCACCAGACACTACTCTGGGGGAGGAAGGGGCCTGTTTGTGGCTGGTGGTTGCTGAGTGCTTCTGTGATTTCACCCCTGCCCAGGGTTATACATAAGGGACAAAAGAATGAAGAGTTTAAAAAAATGCTTTAAAGCTTTCAGAATGCTTAAGTAGACTGAAGTGAAGACTGCACAAGAAAGTAAAATAAAAAGTAAGGTGTTAACCTGTGGAAAGAACAAAAGATCTATTAAATTAATCAATAGGTCTTTCACAGTGGCAAATATAATTTAGTTAAAGAAAACATAGAGAGTGCAAGAAGAATATAATGAATTTTCCATCTCTCCTAAAAGCAAGAATTGAGAAGAGTAGCTATTGACAGACAGGTATGTTCTTCAGAGAGAAAAATTGCTTTCTGGAGGGTGGGTCTCAGAGCTGCACTGAAGATACAGACCTCTCTGCCCCACAGTGTCCCTTGGGAGCATGGCCTGCAACTCACAGCAGAGAGATCTCACCTGATTAGGAATGCTGCAACATAACACATCAAAGCCAGTTTCTGTCCTTCCTCATATTTAGAAGGAAATAGCAAGAAAGAGATTTATAGTAATCCTCCAGCAACTTTAACTGTGTTTTGGGAAAATGGAGAAATAATGATAGGAAAAAAAAAGTATATTGTAGACAAGGATATCTGTCCGGGGTCCCAGGCCTCTCTGTTCTTGTACACACCAGTCTAAGACACTCTTTACATCAGGTAAGTCCCAAAGGGTTTGATACTCATTGTGCCTGAGACATAAATTTGATTGTTCAGTCTCAATGACATGTAGATTTGGTGGTTTTTTTACTAAGAATATAATGTGTCTTTATCCAAAATCTTTGCGTTCTGGTACTGAACCCCATCATTTTTATGGTCATTCCATATTAATGAATGATTGGTTTAATATTGACCTGTTTTTCCAAAGGCTCACTCAGCAACAGATTTGCCTGTGTCAGTTTTGCATTTGTCATACTATATTGACTTCCACTAATCCACAATTATTTTTTGGGATGCCTTCATTCATCCTTCATAATATGGAATGCTTGGTCTGTATTGTATTCTTTCCTTAGTAACCTCTTCTTGAAATACAGTCATGAGCTAGCCAGAACTCAGGAGTTTGGAGACTTAGACTGTAGCAATAGTTGTTCCCAGCAGCAGCAAAGATTTAACTCTAATATTATTAGTTATACTATTGTAACTTCCCAAGAATTTGTGTCACAGTCTGAATCAGGGTGCAACATAGAATTCCCACCTTCTACTTATAAATGTTCTTAGCCAGTTGCAGGTAGCTGCTATTCAACAATTCCCTGAATGCTAGGCAAGAGGAAAGCCAGAAGCACTAAATTAAGCTATTAGTGTAACACACAGAAGGGGTGGGAGTGAACAAACTTAACTGTATCATGCTCCAACTGACTGGAGTGCTGATGTTATTAAAACTTCACCAGCCATTTCGGCTCTTTAGCACCCATGTACGTTATACTGGAGTCTGATTTTCAGAAAGGGGGAACCAGGGAAAACTTAATCTGCAATTCTGAAGAAAGGCAATGATATTTTCTTTTCTCAGTGTGAAGCAGCCTTTGCTGAGTAAGAATTTAGGAGGCCCATGGGGTTTGTATGTACTAGCAGGCACAGAGGTTCATTTGAACTTCATCTGGCCTTTTGGGACATAGTAAGCACACAGAGCATCTTTCTTTCCACATAGCTTCATAATAAACATCCAGAGGAACATGAGTTTGACAAATCTCACTGTAAAATTTAAGTTAAAATGGATCTTCCTTTTAAAAAATTGATGCCATTAAAAAAAAAAAAAAAAAAAAAGAACCCAACTGAAACTCCACAGTTCTGTTTCAGTCTCAGTCTCCCTAAAAAGACAAGAATCAGCTGCTGGATCTTGTGAAAAAAACACACACAACCTGCCTGATTGATTTTAAAATGCAATCAATTAAAAATCACATTTGACAATTTTTGATTGGAACTTAATTTGATCTGGAATGGGTTTGTGTCCTTGCCTGCTATTAATTAGCAATAATAATAGTATTGTTCTTCTATAGGAATTTGAAACAGATCTGCCTTCCTATAAGGCAGATAGTTGGTACAGCTCAGTCACAGCAGATGTCTCAGCTCCATTAGTTCTGTTATCTGGCAAGGGAAGGCTTTGCTAGAGGAAAATGGTAACCCTGAACAAAGGATGAAGTTATCAGTGGAACGAGTTTATCTTTTCAAAGTTGCAACCTGAGAGACAGGTACAAGCAGGAGAGGCTGTGGCGTTCTCACAGCATTGCAGGCATCAAGGCCTCGATGATGGGGCACTGCTGCAAATGTATACAAATGCAATAAGATAGCGGCTAGAGCCTCCTCTAGAATTCCAGGTATTAATCTGATATCAAACATCTGATCCACATTTCTGTCTAAAGCATTAAGCCAGACCTTCCTTGGCCAAAAGCAAACTCAATTGCATTATATTCTGTTTGTTCAACGGATAAGCCTGGCAGCTGTTCTTGTTGTGTAACGTTTATATCTTTACAGAGGCTGCAATAACAGATATAGTGTTTATATCTTTACAGAGGCTCCATGTGCCAGTGCTGGCTCTTTCAGTGACCTCAGCCCTGTGCAGAGCAGTCTCTCACTGACAGGAGACAATTGAGTGGATGGCTTAATTTTCCTTTATTTTACCTTTATGCTGCAAACTAAATACTGGTCATTTTTTAGTATTTCATTAATGTTCAGCTGACAGACTTAATTTGAAAGCAAGTATTTGTTATTTTCATAGATGGAAAGAAATTAGCAGTAGTCTTAGAGATAAAAAAGATTGTTTTTTTCCTTTTTTTTTTTTTTTTTGGCCTGGTGCATCAAAGGGTACAAACATATTCATAGTTCTACATCTGGTTTCTCCAACATATCCTGATAGAGCTGTGAGGATTTAGGGCAAGGAGTGTGAATGTACATGGAGTGTTTGTTTCTTTTTAGTCAGCCCTGTTCTTCACACAGCAGTGTGAATAAAGCCTGAAGCTGGGCACTGTGTAAACTGATGTGGAATGGCACCTTTTGGGGTAAGCTAGGCAGAACCACTCTTCATGCGAGTTTTTACGTAATACTAGCCTAAGGATCCCTGCATAGATCCACAACACATATATATAAATAGCACAGGGAGCCCCTTAGGGATCTCAAGCTGGGCAGGTGCAAGAAAATGCTCCCTCACTGGGTCTTACTAGACTGGACTTGGCAGCAGAGGAACCAGCTACATGGCTTGTCCCTGGTGGCCTGGGAGTGTGGGCAAATTGGGCAGGAGCCTGACACCTTCTCCACTGGACAGGGTTCCTACTGGCACACATCTGGGGAGAACCAGAGAGCAGTGAGGAGCAGTCACCCCATAGCAAAGAATCAGTAGGAGACCTGTACTTGCCTAAACATTTTGCTCCTGGTTTTACAGCAGGACCATGGGAATGGTTCCTCTGATATGGGGTAGTTTGATAAACCTGATATTGCTGATATTATTATGGCATATTTTTTAGAAGTATATTTAGCTGAGAGGGAAACTGAACCAACAACTTTCAGAGTCAAAAAAAGAGTATTCCTATAAAGGAGAAAGATAGAATCATCTGTTACAGTGGAAAACAAGGTTCTCTGCATATATTAAACTGCAGCTCCGTGGTACACCTATTATATATACATATCTTGTAAAACAGAATTTAGTGACTTCTTTACCTCACCTAATACGACATGTCTACAGCTGCAGTCTGTTGGGCAACTATTAAATAGAAAACATTAGGACCACTAACTTGGAGGTAAGAGGTGCTCTATCTCATACAACACCCTCCAGAAGTCTCACTCTGTTGATCACAACAACATGGACACTCACACCATCACACCCACTTGGACTCTTATTTGTGATCAGTCCCAAACTAAATGCATTATATTTAATCAAACACAAAGGAATAAAAGTGCCTGCCATTTTCAAGAATGAGAATTGCTCAAGAAAGTAATGTAGGACACTAATGCACACAAATCCCACAAATATATCTAGAGAAAAATAAGGTGGTTAGTTAGCAGCGAGAATGTTCATACAGTCATGAGAGAAACATCTTCAAAGACTGAAGGATTAAAGTGAACCTGCAGATAGGACAGAGTGATTACTTGAAAGAAATCAGTGAATTAATCCATAGCTGGTAGTGAGCTAATACTGTAATACTGATTCTAGGTTGTGATCTTGAATTTGCAGAAAACGGGGCCTGCTGCAGAGATGCCAGGAGACAGATTGTTTGTCTGAGTCGCTGTCAGCACAGGGGAAGGAGAGTGGCACTTCCATCCATCCTCCATCCTGCCTGGGACCTCAGGTGGGAATCTGCCACTGCTCTGAAGCACAGGCAGCTCCATCACAATCTTTCAAAGCCAGCTGCTCAGTATGGTTACCAACTCACAGATGTAGATTATTAAGCAGATATCACCAGGTCTTCTTTGCACAAAGTGCATTACAGCTGGACAGAAATGACCGAAAGCCCACTCCCACTAGAATATCTTCTTCTTCCTCTTTCTCAAGAGGGCTGCAGTCAAGGAGTCCTGGGAAGGGGCGGGAAAAGGACGCACTGCATTGGTGCATTCCAGCAGAGGGGAAATTATTTTGGACCGGTATAACTGAGTCTGCTCTTGTACGAAACAGTGAAGATAAAGTTTTCCACCAGGCTAAGCTGTGATCAGGCTCCAGTTCTTTAGCACATTCTTTTAAGTGTAAAGCTACCTGTATATATTGTGAAATGGAAATCTTCCTGGCAGCCTGCTACTTGGTAATTGCATCAGCAGTGCATGGTGAGAGATGGCAGAAAGGAATGGAAGCATGTTATGGAAATAAAATAGGAGGAAGTCAATCATAACAAACGTTTGCTTAAGAATATATTGTACATTTGGGTATGGAAGAAGACTAGTTTCTCTTTTACATGCTGTAAGGGGAAGTAATTGAGGTGTTCTATTCAGATGCTACTGCAACTGGGAAGCTATGAGATAGCCTCAAAAACTAACTAGACAGTGACAGACTTAAAGTATATATAAAAAAAAATCCTTCTCTGAACTTAACTAGCATAGCACATAATTCACTAAGCTCTAATGGGGAATTTATGATGTGGAAAAATTTATTTCCTATCCCTTCTTCACACCTAAAGAAAAGGAGAGAGAGAGAAAGAAACATAGAAATATTTCTTACATTAACTTTTTTTACATCTTCTGGTGAAATGGAAGAATGAAAACAGTAATTAGAGTTCAAGGTCAAAAAGAAATTCTGTCCACATCTCAGTCCTTCCCACATCATTTTGCAAAATGAGAGAGCTGAACAGAGGAAGAATTAACTGTTTTAAGTTTAGTAATTGCAAATGCAAAATGAATATCATTCTGCAGATATGGTGCCAGAGGACAACACCAGCTAACAAAATAATGGTAGTCCTGATAAATAATGTATGCACCATATCAAAAGCTGAATGAGATAAAGACATAGAGAACACATTTGAAAATTTGGAAATTGCTCAAAGCCCTTCCTCCAGTGGCTCTCAAGAGTATAAGCACGGAGTCCTAATAAACTCTGCGACTGTATAATTCATAAACTTTCCCTCATTTTTTGATTTTCAGTGCTTACAGTTTATAGTTAACAAAGGAACAGAGTGGAAAAATCCTGGTGAGAGTTGAAAGGAGAACATAAACCAGCTGATTCCTCCACTTAGTCTATTCATAAAGGGCATCTGTTATCCCAGACTGCACATATATCTGCCATTATACTTAATACATTGAAAAGAGGAAAAAAAACCCCTTCTACTCACATCCTTATGTCTACTTTGTATTTTTATGATGGCTATTACAATGTGAGATTATAACACAACAAAAAACATTTCTGGATAATTTGTATTAAAATTATTCTGTTGTGGCTCTTGGTTAATGTTCAGCCTGGATTTGTTAGGGTTTCTTTCAATGGTAGCAGAGCAAACTCAGAGCAAACCAGTGGATGCTATCTGGAGGCAGTGGGATATTTCTGGATGCATGACATAGCAAGAAACCTCCCCCTCCCACCGACACATTTCAAAGATGTTACTAAATGAAAGAAATCTAAAAATCACATTCAGATAAGGTTTGCCTTGAAATTGATGGTCGCAGCCGTGTGAAGTCGTATTCTGAAGATACTTGATGGGCAAGAGGGTTATTTTCAGCTTTGCATGTCAACATTTTATTACATATTTTCTGGCACAGTAAAATTAAGTTACCCAAGATTTTCTTTTTCTCTGAGATGCCTTTGGATTTTAATTTTTTTGTCTGGAAACAGGGGACAGTGTCCTGTGGCTTCCTAAGGGAAACCCTCTGTCTCCTCCTTTGAGTACACAAGCAGACCCCAGCACACTTCTCAGCTGCATGACAAGTTTCAAGCTGCTGAAAGGCTGAGGTGGCCCCCCAGCCTCTGCTGCCATATGTCAGAGCAAGCAGCGTCTGGCTCAAGCAATCACCGCAGAAGCCGGTGGAGCAGCAGAGCAAGAATTTCCACACAGTTTCCCACCACCATCAAAGATGTAAAGAACCACACAGTGGTCTCAGGGTACCTTTGCAGATTGGTTGCCCTGGGTGGGTAAATGAGAAAGAAGGTCTCTACTGTCAGCAAGCTACAGAAGTGACTATAGGGCAGCTACCCCACAGGCGATCCCCTGTGATCGTGCACAGGCTGACAAAAGGGATCCACTCTCTCAGTTCCTCCCTGGCTGTCCTGCCTGCCTCTGAGAGCCTGTTGAGTCTTATTTGAATATTGTTTACTTCATTAATTTCCTCCTACCATCAATTGATGAATAAATTATTCATAAGTAAATTTATAAATAATTCTACCAGTTCTACTGATGATTGAATAATATTGACCAAATAAATTATTCACTCTTCTTTTCCCTCACCAAATGACAAATAAATTATTTGTGAGTATTCTTTTTTTCATTATTAGATCAACTCTTCCATCTGTTGAGACATTCATAAGATGCCACTCACTCTTATAACTACACAACTTGTAAGCAGGACCCTTTAGGACCTATGTTTTCATAGACAAGCTAGTTTAACTTTATTGTATACTTACATGGCAATTCCTTTAGAACCCAAGAAACTTAGAAATTAAGTTTCACAGCCAATTAAACAAAATGCTGAGATATTCTGGGGTTAATTCTCCTCCAGCCAATATATTTTGAATTGTGCAGCTTATTTTACGGTTTTCTATATTTGTACTAAATAGTCAGGTTTGAAGCTGATCCAGCCCATGATCCCAAAAGTTATCTTTAGGTGTTGTAAGTGAGCATCAGGAGCAAAGCCAAACCAGACAGATACCTTGACTAATGGCCACTGCAAACATGAACTGCATAGGCCACATGTTATTGCAAGTTCTTGGATAAATTACACGAGTTTTACATCTAGTTAGATCCATGGCTTCTCTCTCTTCTTTCACTGACTCATCCCTAACTATGTAGCAAACAAGTGATAACATCTTCTAGTGGCAGCATTTCTAGTGTATCTTACCATGCAGGCAAAATATATCTATATCCAAAAATATGAACAGTCCCTGTGGTGACTGTTGTTATGATGGGTCAGGGGAAAAAAAATTAATAAGAAAAATGCATCTCTAGCAAAGTGATACTAAGTCACAAGCACCCACAGGAAAAGGATTAGATCCTCTCTATTCCATAAAGCCCAGATTAGATTAAGTCCACCAGGCCAATCAAGCTGCAACAGCATGAAATCAGAATAAGGACTATGAATAGTACAGTGAAAAGTATTGTCTAAGAAGTTGCTCAGAAAGAGACAGAGAGAGAAGACATCTGATACCAGCAGTGGAGCAGCCTTTCTGTAATTTTTCAGGTATGACTGCCGGAGAGAATCAGAAGCACACACCTCTCTACTGGCATCTTTCTTGCCTCAAAGACCCATCAGTAAAGTATGTGCAAAGATGTTTCAGTTAACTTTTATGTTGGTTTGGGTTTTTTTTATAATTAAAAGCAATGAAGCAGGCATACATGCCAGGCTGGGTACATGTATGAGAGTGAACATAGACCCAAGACAGCAGTTACCTCTACAGTTCAGACTTCGCAATGAGAGAAAAATGAATGGATTGTGCCAGGGCAGCAGAACTGTTCAGTGTTCAGAGAGCTCATGTATGGGGAACTCTCCAGCACCAGACAGCTCTGTAACACTGGGCTGATGGAGACATGAGCTGTCCCTCCTTATTTCCCCTTTCTTTTCCACCCAAAGAGGGGCTGTGAGCTTCACTTGGGTCAATACAGCAGTTGCCTTAAAACATTGGATCTTAAAACACACGCACAGCAGAAAATCTCAGCTCTTTCATATTCAGAGAAAACTGTTAATAGGTCTGCTTCTCTCAAAAAGGAATTGTAACAAGTTCTTCTTTAAGCTGTCATTAATGTTTTCACTTAGATTTCTACATTAAAATAAGTAGCACTTAGGGGAGTGTTATGGTCAGGACTTAACAAGGGAAGCGCTGAGACTTTGCATTCTGAAAAATAACTAAGTGGTCTTAGGGGTCACAGTTTTAAACTCCATATCTCCCTGTTCTCCTAGTAGAAACACCATGGAATATCCAGACACAGAAATACAGAAAGGTATGACAGAGAAAATGGAAAAGCAGTAGAAGTGTGCCTAGTCAGATGTGGTGTAGAGAGATGAACTGGAAGAATGCTCTTTGCAGTGCTGTTCAGAATAGGTGTGAATGAAGCATAGTTATATAGATCAAGAACAGAGAAAAGACCACTGCAGTGGTTGGGCTAAAATGGTGAAGGGAACACATGGGAAAATTTTAGACTTATATAGGTATGTAACAGACTCTTTGGGACATTTATGCATAAAGAAGTTATGAAATTTAGCCTGCATATGAAGTTACAGAGAGCTATCTGAGATGATTGTGTTTCAGATTAAGGGTGTGGGAAAAAGACAGAATGCCAAAGATCCAGAACAAATGTAGGTGTTCTGTATTAAACAGTATGATGTCTATTCATCAGCAATGGGGAAGTCCAGAATATGAGTTTGGATAAGAGAAAACGGATAAGCGAGTGTACTACATAAAGATATGTAGGTTGGCAGGAGAGAACTGTTTGCTCCATAGAACAGGGGAAGCTGAAGCTGCTTGAGAAGCATTGAAGGAGAGACCACAAGAAAACATCCTCGTATTTAGTTATCTTGCTGTATTTTGCGATATCACCTCACTGCACCTGGTCATTCGCATCAATAATAGCAGAAATGCCTTTTAGCACTGCTAGTTTAGCAGCTAGACCAAGACACAGCTGTGCAGGTGGTAGGTGTTGCTACAGGATGCATAGCATGGGGGTTGGTAGCAGTCTGGCTAGGCCAAAGTATCTGGCCTGGGAAGCATTGGTTACAATTAGGCTGCAAAAGTGTTCAGATTCAGTCAAATTATTTTTTTTATAACATGTTCATGTATGCACAGAGGGATGGGGAGGATGTTATCTCATATATTGGTATTTTTTCTCAGTGAGGAGTAAAAGCCATGAGCACAAATCCACTCAGATGGTTTTTACTGTAAATGCAGTGTACCAGCAAAATATATTTGCAGCTCTGTTAAGTTTTTGCTTTTAGTTTTCCCATCAATACTTTTGACTCATAGTAATAGTTTTGCATTTAAGTCAGCTTTGCTGCTTTTCTAAAGGGATGTCACAGAAAACAGAGCTGCAAGGAGCTGCAAAAAGCCATCTAGATTTTGCCTAATAGCTAAGACAAATTTAACTTAAATTGTCTGCCAGTTTTAATTAATTAGGGAACCTTCAAACAGCCTTTCATATTCTTATTTCAGGTAAGGTATGATATTATTTGGCAAGTGGTAACTTTTTCCAAGAAAAAAAACCAGGAGCAATAATCTGTGAACATGATTTTAAGTAGTGGAAAGAACATTTCAAAACTACTAGTATGTAAAAAGACATAAATTTATTTCATACTGAATCATATTAAGCAATACCTCTCTGCCTTCCTATCCTGCTCAATGAAGTGAAACTGTTCATGACAAAGATTAGACTCTAAATGAAGGACAAAAGAGCAAAGCTCTGGATATCTACCTACTTACCTTTCCCTCAAAGGGCTCATAATCTTCTTGTTTAAGTCTTTCCCAGAGCCGAAAACCAAGATTACTTCTAATGTGACAAGGCTATTGGCCTCCCTTTATAATTTCTCTTTTGACTTTTGCAGTCATTGCTTCCCTTTCTTCCATTTCCCTGCATTTTGTTCCTCAACTTCCTTTTTCCTGTATCGTTGCTAGTTTTGGTTGCAGTTGTGGTGCCAGCTTGAGAAAAAGAAGCTGATACTGCCTTTTGAAGACTGTGAAATTAGTATCTATTATAATCTCTCTACAATCAGAATTGGATTTCCACAGTGTCATCAGCTCCACCATTCCTGAGAGAAAGTGATCATAGTGATCATTTCAGAAGAAAAGTTTGGAAGTAGCTGGGGAAATACCATTAATCCACAGAAAGAGGCCAACCCTATCAGATTAATCTCATGTTCTACGAAGAGCAGTGCAGGGTAATAAAGTCAGGATGCTGGCAAGGAGACAGGCATCTGTATTATGGACTAATGAAGTCCTATTAAGATCTATGTGCTTGGAAATGTTCCTGGAGCACTGCAGCTACGCATGGATCATGGCAACCTAGTCATCATTCAGCAGAACGCGGCCGCCTGCCTTGCCAGCTCAGATGCAATAAGGCAGTTTTCCTAAGCAGATGTGTGTGAGACCTCAAGGGCATCAAAGCGCCTGAGATTCCTAACTACTCTGACAATCTGGCAGCAGATCTGTTTGGCACGGGGCACTGCAAAGTCAATAGCAAGCTTTTGAGTTGTTTCTCTCTTCCTAACACCATACTGTTCAATGTCTTTCAGTAAGACGCAAAAGAAAATGAAGGGGTCAGGCTGGAAACAGAATGTGATGAAGAGCTGGTTATGGCCTTCTGTACTGTTGTCACTTGACACAGCAGCTTCCTAGAGATAGTACAACTGTGGATAGAGGAGTCTTGATTGTGTCTGAAGATAAATATCTTGTGGGCAGTGGACTAAATAGCCATTACCACTCTCCATAGGCTTGAGAGAACCCAGATATCTGGCTATACCACCCAAGTCAGCCCCAGTGGGGGCTTATGAGTCACAGATGCTCTCTCAACACTGATAGTGTGCTAACTCCTGAGAAATGAACATATGTTTTCTTATCTAATATCCACATGCAGATGCTGATTTTGTGGATGGTCTTCCAGAGTATATCAGCCTTTCTGGGGAGAGGGTTTTACCACTTATTTACACAAAAAAATGGCTTCAAGGACAGCTTAAGGGCAGTCCTAAATTGCAAAACTCTACAATAGCAGACAAAAAAAGGGCATTTTTAGGTTATTATCACAGCTGTGGCAGAAGATTATAGGAAATCTTTATGTTGGAGTTTATCTGCATTATTTATTGTTTTCCATCAGCTTTGCTGACATTTTCTTCTCCACTGTTTCAGTCAATATGAGTCATGAGGAGAAAAGGACATGCCTAGTACACAGGGACACTTCAATGAATCTGTGAACTTGTTCCATGCTATGAACATATTTCCTTCTTTTCTTCCTTTACAATGTAATTTGATCAAGTGTGCATTAATTGTATTTCATTCCATCTCAGTTTTATGCTATAGAGAAAAAATTGAAAGATGTAATTACTCATAAGAATTAAATTTCTTTTTTGTATTGAAATTATGAACCATTAAGGAAAATCTTAAAAGAGGCAAATTCCACTTATGCAGAGTCATCACTTTAACATTCCCTAAAAAATATGTTACTTTCAAAGCTTTCAGTTCTTATTATCCATTTCACTTTACTGTGTCAAAAAAGACTATTCAATGCTATTAGGAATGAAAAATCCTATCTCTAATGAAAAATCATGTTCTGCTTTATCATGATTATTCTAGTTCTTTAATACAGTTCATGGGGTGCACTAGTATTGTTGCTATTAAGCAAGCCACCAAAGTGAAGGCTACTGGGGAAAAAGTATGTTAGGACTGTAGCTTTTCCTTGCCACTCTAGGCCAGACCTTCATCAGTGGTGAGACAGAACAAAGGAAAAGGGAGGAGCAGGAGCAGTAGGATGACTGGCTATTCCAGGCAAACCACGACAAAGATCATGAGCTGATGAGAATGCACACAGTTTGAGGGATAAATTCCCTCCTTTCCCAAACATCATGTGATTTCCTACCCCAGAAAAAGTCTGTGTTTGATTTGTATGGATTTTAGTCACAATGACAAATGCGAGAAGCTGTAGTTAACACTCAAGGAACATAATGCAAATGTGCCAAGTGATAAGTTCCCTGACTTTTTTTCTGTCACTGTATTTAAATCCCGCATAAACTCAAAGATCTTTCTGCAGAGTATGAAGACAAATATTTGTTGGTCAACAGATGACCCCTGCTGGTGTGCAAAAATAAAATAAAAGCATGCCAAACAGTAAATTCTGCTAATAAAAAAACATCTCTTATTTATTAGTTTTCCAACCTGCCTGTGGTTTGTACTTAATTTCGATTAATCCATCACTCAGGGCTGTATTTCTTTAGCCTGTTTGCCAAAGTATTGTACATTGCCTTTCTTATACTTCTCTCCATAATCAACCACATGCTATTTATTTATCTGTAGCATCTTCTCATCTCTGCTCCATGTGTCCAAACATTTCCCTCTGATCATTTTCAAACAAGTTCCTGGTAATCTTCTTGTTTCACTGTCTTTTTGTTTGGAATAAGTGATTACAGCACCAGCTTCTCCTTTCTGTGCTTCTGTACAACTTGTAGTGTTATCAAATTCAGATTTTATCAGTAATACTATTGTTAATAATATGCTTTTTTCCCTGTTTTCTCCTACCCATTTGACTTTGACCTAGCTTGAACCAAAAACTAACTTTTACAGGAGTTCACCAAAAATTTACAGTATTTGTCCAGCTCACCCAATATCTACTTTTATCTGTGATCCCTCAATCTTGTCAGGAACAGTCCATATATTTTTCAACTGGTATTATCATCAGAGTTTTACATAGTCCTACTGTCTTCTCTTGGCAATTCACTCATAAACCCTAGTCCTCTCACCAGCAAGAAAGGGAATGTAGGAAATGGGGTTGAATAAGGCATTCACATCAATACACTGGTAAGGCTACTTTTGGTGCTTCTTTATTTAACTTTACCATGTCAATCTACATGATGTTGCACACACTGTCGTTTCTACAAATTATGAATTCCGCATTGTGAGTTCTCTGTGTTGTTCTTTGTGCATTGAGGCTTTCTTGGGTAGCCAGGAATGGACTTTCTTGTATGCATATTTAACTAGATGGTTCAAGACAGATATTTATAATGTAAGACCACTGGAGCCGTGCAAGAGTGTGCTGTCATCTCTTTTGGTGGGAGGTTCCACATTCTCCTACTGGGAAAGTTTTGCCTGGGGCTTTCCCAGCACTCCTCCTACTGGTCAGAAGCTTTTGTGCCACTTCAGCTGTAGTCCCTAAAAGAGAACAATTTTTTTTTTTAAAACACTCTTATTTGCCTCAAATAACTGCTAAAATTTTGTCATTTTGGATTACATTTTATCTTGCCTTCCAGCTTCTTAAGTTTAAAAGTATGTGTTCCTTATAGAAAACTTTGTGCAGCTTATAATACATCCCAGAATTTTAATTTCTTCCTTTTCATTTCTTCTTTCTGTTTTATTTAAGTGTTTCTGTGCTAGTCTCTAGCAACATTTTTGCCCCAGGAACCTTTACCTTAATCACATTCTGGTTGTATTAACTCGGTGTCTTAAATAGAAATGTTTCTTCAGTCCTCTCCTCTGGCATGCAGAGCTATCTCAGTACATCCATTGCAAGATGTGGTCTTTTCCAAAGTTGAGATATTATTTCTCTACATTTTTTTTCATAAAAATACCTAACATCCGGGGAAAGTTTTATCAAGACCACCCCTCTGGAATAAAGCTGCTTCTGTGGACTTTGAATTAGATGCTAAAAGTGTTAACAAAAAATGAAACAAACAAATAAATAGCATTATATTTACATTTCTAGTCTGTGCTTAGTAGTTGTCATTCTGTAGAAAAGTTTTCTGTACTCAGGTACATGCAAACATACAGCAACTGGAACTGTTTTAGGTTTGGGCCTTTTTGGTTGGTTCACTCGCTTTTCATTTATTTTGTAGGATTTTTTGCATTGACTCTTATCTCAAACATTATTATTGAGGTCATGAGACCTTGTGGAATCTATTCCAGGAAACAGTTTGTCATGAATTTGATTTCATTGTGGCCTGATGACCTCCACTGCCTTAGAGAGGCCTGCAGGTAAGACTTAACTTGGATCCAAGAGCCTGTATGAGGGAGAACACATGGAATGGCTTTAATTTCATACATACAGGCCTGCATATGTATATGTTTTCTGAGAGACGAAGTTCAAAACCAATTGTAATAATGAAGTGTTACGATTACTTTCATCTAGAGAGACTGGCACTGAAAGATTTAAAACTGGGAACCTACAAAAATGTATCATCATCATGATGTCCTTATCTTTCATTTTTCTAAATTAAATAATTAAAAGTATAATTAGCAGTAGCATATTGACATAGAGATAGAGTATCTGCATTTTTTCTTAATAGTGAAGCTTTAGGTATGTGTTTTCTACCTTGCTTAATGTATAGAATTCCTTATTCATGTATCATTTTTATGAAGAAAAATTATTTTACAAAAAGGCAAAAGTTTATCGTGTAGCTAAAACGCTAGAAAATAATTATTTCCTACTGAATCCCACTGATACTACAGGTTTTCTCTGTGACCTTGAGCTAATCACCTCATCTCTCTGTACCCATGCTCCTCATTTATTTTTTAAAAGATGATAATACTTCTGTGTCTGTATTTACATTGCAAACTCCTTTTACTCTGTGTTTTATATTATTCTTGTTGCAATAAAGATCTTATCTAAGAATTCTTATTGTAGAGTTGATTTTTTCTATGTAAGAAGCAATATATTATGTATGATAAATCATCCTGTATGATAGGTTACCCTGAGCTATGACCTGGCTGTATAAGGAGTTACTATTATTATTACACCAGAAATTTTTTAGAGAAAGTCAGACTTAGAGCTTCAGTGTTCCATGGCTATTCTACCAAGAGATGGTGGGCTGGTCTTAGAAAGGCTTTCTCTTTAGCAGTTTAATAGCCTGGAAATGGCTATTCTACCACCTTTGAAGAAAACCAGTATGGGGTGCCCTGCCTCTCATCTTCAAACTCAGCCAGCGCTAAGGCAGTCAGGCTGCATAAATGCTGTCTCTTGTGAATGGTCTCCAGCTTGTAGTATCTCCCAGACTGTATCCTGGTTTCCTGTGAGAGCTTTCTGGGCCAAAAATTTAACAGCATGGGCAAGACAAAGAAACATTTGCAGGCTCTGTTTAAGAGTGGCCAGTCAAACCTTGAAGTCTTGCTAACCATTCTGCTTCTTTATATAATTATATGATTATAATAATCTATCCCAGTTTTGGTTTATGTAAATCCTAAAGCTGGGAAAAAAGGAACTTTGCTGTAGTAAAACATAAGGAACTTTACACCAAAAATTGTTCAAAATAAGTCCAAGCAAAATTCCAGAAAAAGTTTCAGTTCAAACTGCTCCATAATATAGTAAGCATTCCCTGATGGATCAGTAGTTCAGGTGATTACATTTTATGTTTATGATTTTTGTATCAAGAAGATCAGTTTGGTAATTAAAGCATTCATTTGATAAGTAGATAATATGGCTTTACATATCCTGAGCCAGTAAAAGGATCTGAAAGGATCCGTGAAGAACCACGTCATGTTTGGTTGTGTTCTGAAAGGGGAAGCTGATCTTTCTCCTCAGTTCCTGTAAGAAGGTATTAGGCATCCAGCTCTGAGTCTCCTAAACATATCTGCAGTCCTGAACAAAAACTTCATGTCTGAGGAAGAGTCAGTCTAAAGACAAACAGTTTTACTCAGCTCTTCTTTCTACCTTACCTAGGTACCTCCTGGTTAAATTTGATTTATCTTGGCACAAGGTCGAATCCTTCTATTTCTGCCTGCTTCATATCTAAAGTATTTGAAGCAATGATCATTTATGGGCTGTAGATGGTTTCTGAAGTACATTAGAAACAGAAATTTAAGTATATTCTTTGGTGTTACTAAAAACTGAGGATATAAGCATGGTTGTTTCAAGGATGCCAGTTTGTGTCCCATCAGGTCTCGAGGTCACAGCAAAGGCTGGTGCCAGGATGAGGAGCTTAAGAGGTTCTCCACAGAGAACTGAGCTGACACCCACCACAGAGACAGCTAACAGGACAAGCTAATGTCAAAAAATCATTATTGTGCCCACTCCAGCTACATGATTCTCAGGTCTATTATCCTGGACCTGCTGGCATGGATTAGGACATCCTGGAATTTCAGATTTCTCTGCATCATACACTCTAATAATCACAGAGACACAGTAAACATGCCCACATTCATTGTGTACACAGGACCTGCAAGCCTAACTCCTGGTTACTTCTGCCTTACTTGACATCAGAGCATTCAGATCTTTCTTGAAATCTAGCTTGGATTGATTCTGAAAGGTTTAGAATCTAAACATATTTACCTAACAAGAGATCCAATTACAATATGAGCTTCCACAGTCAAACCACACAGTGTGACTATCAGACAACCTTAGTAAAGGTGGGTGTAACTGAATTGTCACTTCCAGAATTATCACCCTGTCCCAGGCACATTGTCATGTGGGACAGAAAACCAGTAGAAAACCAAAGAAGTTTAACTACTTATTTTGCAGTTTCGAAAAGATTTTGCAAGTGTGGCCTAATCAGCTGCAAGACCTGATCAAATATTACCCTGCATATTGCTTTCTGATAAGTGTTTTGTGTGTTCTTGTCTCTGTAGACTGAAGAAGTCCTGAAGATTGATGGAGGGCCATGCTATTCAAACAGCAGGCGTTGCTGAGACAGAAGCTCTTTGTGCTAGGCAGCCTTGCTATTGGAAGTCTCCTATATCTAGTTGCCAGAGTTGGGAGTTTGGATAGGTAAGCCATTAAGTAGCTGCTCTTTTATGTAGAATGGGCTAAGATTGGCTGAGTTTTTGCTTCAAGAGTCTGATTTCTTTTGTTCTTTGTTTCTTTTTTTGTTGTGTTTTTTTTTGTTTTTTTTTTTAATGTCTACTCATGGATAGGAAGACTCTCTGTTTTAGTAGTGGTTTTCATTATTTGTTCCTACCCTTTGGAAGAGAGAGTAGGAAAATAGTCACAGGTCATCCATGACAAAGTATTTCTGTCTGTCCATTTGTATTCTAAGCACATTGACACTTGTTTTCAGGGAAGAAATAAACCAGCATCCAGTAAAAATGTCATTACAGTAGCTCATTTCTTCTTGTGTGCATCTGTGTTGACCTCTAGTTTCAGCAAAACAGTTATGATGTATTTATATATCTCCCTTTCCAAATTTGTGAGCGAGCAATTAATGTGCTACAGTGGTAGTTAAAATTAAGTATGAGCCTGCAGAGCAGCTTGTCAAGTTTTGAATACTATTTCACTTGAAAGATTGCTTAAGGGTTTGAGAATTCTAACTGTGTTAATTAGCCGGTATTTTCTGTAGCTGAATGTGCTAAATAAGTGGGGTTTCTCTGCAAATGATTTCCTGGAGAGTAGTAGAAAATACAGCAGAGAAAATCAAAGAGTATTTGGCACCTCTGACCAGGCTGAGTTTTGACTGGTCATTAACAGTACAACACTAGTTGCTACCTGCACTGACAATGCTGTTTCTGTCACCTCCAAAATGGCCTGAGATTGCTCTGGTAGGTGTTACAGAGAGGCACAAAATATTAAAAAAAAAAAAAAAAAAAAAAAAAAAAAGGCTGTTTCAAAAGAATGCATGAAACACAAGGATACAAGATTTCCCGAAACTGGTAGACGCTTTGCAAGTGTTAATGCTATATTAGTGTCCTTCTTTTAAAAGATGGAACATGATAGTTGAGTTCAAAATAGTGACACAATGCTATGTGAATATACAGTGCATGAAAAGTTAATTGAAAACGTAGCTACCTTGTGTCCATTGCTGGGCAATGTTGGGCTCCATCTGAGGTCACTGAGTGCTTTCTTCAACTGCTTAAATCCACTCCAGAAGAAGAAGGAGACCATGTACTCAGCTAGGACCAAATGCACTGTAAATTATACCCCAGAACTTATATCTTCTTTCCCCTGATGGCCAGAACATCTCTGATACTTCAGAAGTAGAAACTTCATTGGGAATAATGTGATTCTCTAAACGGAGGCAGAAATCCTTACTGGTCCCTGCAAATGTATATTTTATGATCAGAGGCATGAAATCTAATTAACCTTGTGCTATTATCTATGCTTGCACATCTACAGAATTTACTGATGGCTATAAAATTATCTCGCCACAGTATTTGACTTGCTGACCTCCTGTGGCAGTGAATTCTGCCAGTTTCATATATAATGTTGCCAATTGCAGTAAAATTCAGTTTCATTCTCTTACATTACCCAGTGTGAAGAACACCACATTGCTAAAAAACAGTCCTGTGTATGGACTTTCTATGAAATAGAAAGTACTGGAAAGGACGAGACCAGATGAATTATCTGGAAATGTTCTTCTGCCTCATCACTGTTGAATCTGTCAGTAAAAGGATGCTGAGTGTCTTTAATAGACTTTGGAATAACTAATTGTTCAGGAAGAAATCCAGATTCATTTATGCTTAATTTATGCTGATCTAATTTGAACAAGAGAGCTGGGGATGGCTCATCTTTAATAGCCTCAGATTAGGTTCTTCAATGGTAGTGTCTTGAGTTTTCTTAGGCCTGAAGGGAAATTACTACTAGCTTATCTGATTCATTGAATCATAAAGTCTGATAAGCTGAGCACTTCCCTCCAGAGGAGGCCACTGTAAATCAGCTCCTGAGTGCATGGAGCTGTTTTACATGTGGAAGCCCAAATAGATTCTGTGCCTGGCAATTATGAGAATAACTGGATCAGTCTTTGAGTTACCTGACTCCCTCACCGGTAGTACCTGGAGCATCCACACCTGATTTCAAACTGCTCCTGCTGGAACTAGGCTTATAATCTTTTGCCACTGTGACATCTCCACTGGAAGAAAATTAGCAAGTATTCTGAATCACGAGAGACAGCTCATTAAGATTGCCCAGACTTATTTTCACTCTTTTGAAATTTTTCAGAAATATAGTTCCCTGAGATTAATTGTTCTATGGTGGGTTTTCTCAAGAAGAATGTTTGTGGAGTTTTACTGTAGCAGCTTGACAAATTGCCTGTTTTGGGAGAGCAACTCAGCGATATAATAAGTGTCATATACTCTTTCTTAGTAGAGAGCTTTTATTTAATGGAAAAATTACTCAGAATTAAGAATATTAGCATGCTGCAATATAATAGTAAATAGTGATGGGATTCAACTACCAAGATCTGCCTTATACCACCATTGCCAAGATCTTTTAAAAGTTGGGTTTTTTTGTTGTTTAGAGAGAAGAGAAGAAGGAGGAAAGAGTAAAAAAACCTGAAATGTAAAGTGTTGAGGAAGGACTTTTAACAACATCCAATCTTTTCCCTTAGGCTAGAGGATATCTTGAGTATTTATTTACTTTTAAAGGAAACCACCCTGTTTGACAAGCTGTTGTGTTACACTGAAGGCAGTGCTAGCTGTCTTTTTGAGCAAGAGATAAAATTAGTTGAGATGGGTCTGGAACTGCTGTTGTGGAATCCTCTTTGCTTGAAAACAAATAACAAATACACAGAAGGAGAGGGAAGAGAAGAACAGAGATAGCAAGTGCAGCTTCTGTTTCTTATGTTTTTAACTGCCGCCTGCTGATGCAGAAATACTCTCACCAGCCACACCACAGTCTGATGAAATTGTACCACTGTTAAGTCAAGCCATTTCTTCCTTCTTTGTTTTTCATATGGGCAGTTTGCATCAGCATTTCAATGATTCAGTCTTTGCCACCAAGCCGGGCCTATTCAGTAGATCACAGAGAGCAAAGGGAAAGAAGAAACTAGAAACCTGAAAAAAGACATAACAGGAACTCACTTCTCATCACACTTTCTCATTAGTCTGCAGGACTTAGCTAGAGCTCATGTAAACCCAGCAATGTCATCTGGGTTCTTTTCTCGGCTCTGTCCAGACAGGCTATATCTCTCGGCATCTGGATCATCAAAGAAATATCTAGAGGTCAGCCAGGGAGATCAAACTTACTTTGTCCCAACCATCCATTGTCCCAGCATTAGTGTCAAATTAGAGAACCCAGCAAGCAGTGATGGATGGAAAAGCCATAAATAAATAAATAATTATGTCCTGAAAGCAGGGTTTGAATAGTATATAGAAAATGACTGAGGTACCACATGCTGAGAAACCAGAATAAATACTGAATATCTAAACAGCTATTAATGAGCATTGCCCATCTGGTGTACTGGGTAAGGCAGGGGTCCTGTGAAAAAATAATAGCATGTACCCGTGTAATTTAAGAACTGTATCATAATATATATGTACTGCAAGCTCACACCAAAATTGCCTAGGCAACCTTTGTTCATACATATCCTTAATTTTGGAGAGCATGGCTCCACAAAATTAGTATTAATATTTTTCTGTATGACCTTGGAAATTCTCTCTACATCCCAATTTAATCTTCAATGAAATATTGGCCTGTATAACGTCCAAAGCACTGATTTGAGAGTAGAGGTGAGGGTTTATTCAAGGTTCTGTAGTAGCATAATTGTAGTATTTCACTTACTGAATCATTTCTGAGATTCATTGGCATCAGATACAAGAAGGAAGCATTACAGAAGTGGAAAAGAGGAGAAATAATCATAGGTGAATATAAAACAATAGCATAGAAATACAGGTGCAAAAGGAGAAAGAATAAGGCAAAAAATAAGGTTCAGCAGAAGGATACATAAGTGAGGATAAGAAAATCATTGAGGTAATAATTCAATAGATTCATTTTTAAAAACTTTACTTTCCATTCTTTTTGTTAATTATGTTTGATTCAGAACCTAGGACTTTCTGATTCTGATTGGCAGAGAAAACACTTGGCATATTCTAAAGAGAAGAAGAAATATTGAAAAGTGATGCCTAGAAAGCTGGTTTTCATCCAGTTTGCTCATCTCCAATAAAAAGACCAACTCTGGATCAACACAGTGGAAAGCAGAGGAAAGAATTCAGGCTAGAATAAGAAAAGCGTGGGAAAGAGATTAATTTAATGATCTGAATTGTCAGATCAAAATGACCAAATATAATTCATCTTAGAATGCTTTAAAAAATGCAAAATCAATCAAAAAATTATGAAAAATGTGGGAAGTTAGGCAATTGTCAAGAAGACCTAAGAAGAGTAATCATAATGCCTATGCTAGCGGAGAGCAGAAGGATGGAGTTACGAGTTACCCAGCTAAATCAGAGCACAATACCAGATTAAATTATGAAAACAAATGCAAACTATTTAATCACTGGCAGAGTAAAATAAAAATTGAAAGATCACATTACACTGGGAAAGGTTTCCAACAGCATGATTACCTTATACAAAAAACTTGCCTTAAGAGATATCCACTTTTTACAAATACCTCTTGTTTCACTCACAGACTTCAGCCCCTCTGCCCTATTGATGGTCGTTTTGGAACCCGTGGCCAGGACGAAATCCCTCTGCGAGCTCTGCAGTTCAAGCGAGGTCTGCTCCATGAATTTCGAAAGGGCAATGCCACCAAGGAACAAATACGACTGCACAATCTGGTTCAGCAGCTTCCTAAGGCCATTATCATTGGGGTGCGGAAAGGAGGCACCCGAGCACTACTGGAGATGCTGAACCTTCACCCTGCAGTGGTCAAAGCTTCTCAAGAGATTCACTTCTTTGACAATGATGAAAACTATGCCAAGGGAATTGAGTGGTACCGGAAAAAAATGCCTTTTTCTTACCCTCATCAAATAACAATTGAGAAAAGCCCCGCGTATTTTATCACAGAGGAAGTACCTGAAAGGATTTACAAAATGAACTCATCTATCAAATTATTGATCATTGTCAGGGAACCTACCACAAGAGCAATTTCTGATTACACTCAGGTGCTGGAAGGCAAGGAAAGAAAGAACAAAACTTACTACAAATTTGAGAAGCTGGCTATCGATCCTAATACCTGCGAAGTGAACACTAAGTATAAGGCGGTGAGAACCAGCATCTACACAAAACATCTGGAGAGGTGGTTAAAATACTTCCCAATCGAGCAGTTTCATATCGTGGACGGAGACCGGCTCATCACAGAACCGCTGCCAGAACTCCAGCTGGTTGAGAAGTTCCTAAATCTTCCTCCAAGGATAAGTCAGTACAATTTATACTTCAATGCCACCAGAGGGTTTTACTGCTTGCGATTTAACATTGTCTTTAACAAGTGCCTGGCGGGTAGCAAGGGACGCATCCATCCAGAGGTGGATACCTCTGTCATTACCAAATTACGCAAGTTCTTTCACCCTTTTAATCAAAAATTTTACCAGATCACTGGGAGGACATTTAACTGGCCCTAAACTAAACTTCATACAACACTTTCTGTTGCACCTGAGACATGCAATAGATGTCTCTGATAAAATATGCACTTTTCATAGACATGGCTAGCAAAGTAACTTTTTTCATGCATACGTGTACATAATGCAGTGTGTGACCAAATATACAGTGGGATCGATTTTTTTCTACAGAGTAGTAACTAACACAAATTTACTGTCAATATAGTTGCATCTTTTAAGATATAATAATAAAGGAAAAGGAGGTATTTAGGGAAACAAAGTCAGACACTGTTAAAAGGGTCAGTGCTCCTCTCACTTAGTGAAGTGTTTATGTGACATACCTATTGATCCAAGCAAAACATTAGTTTATGCCATTAAAATTCTTGTCAAAAGTCTGTAAAGCTGTGACAAAGCATAATCTTGAGGCTGTATTTGGTATGTGTATTGCTGAAGGAATGCTGACCCTTTAAACACAGTGCTGAATTTTTACAATGAGAGTGAATAGTACTATTTTCTTATTATTTTAAATTAATATCTTATCTCATACAAACTACATTGTTTTAGAGTTCCTGTGGTGAGTTTGCACTATTGCTTTATTGTATGGACCATTGTGTCACTTGTAGCATGTCAATCATGTGTCAAAAAAAGGTCAAATGATTTTTTCTCTATACTTCTGTGTCAGCAAAGCTAAATGTTGTGTACATAGTGTACAATGTTTGTAAATACTGGTTTCACACTAAGTAATTCTATTTTGTAAACTGAATATGGCTATTTAATTTATTGTGAAAATTAAATTTATTGTGGTATTTAAAAATGGAATGGATTAAAATTACCTATATGTGCAAAAACTTTTCACCTTTGCTTGATGTACATCAGTGTGATCCCTTAGATCATATTCATGCATGTGAGTTACACATGTAAACTTGGTTTCTAGACATTTAAGAATATTGATACATGTGGTGAAGCAGAGTTTATTAAAAAACTCATCCATCTAGGAATCTGGTGTAATGCACACCTCAAAGAACATTATTACTGTTCTGTTGAAGCACTTTACTAAAATTAATTCAGATGCAGTAGCCCGTGAGGTTAAAGAATCACAGTAAAATCATGCTGTAACCAGGTATATCAAAAAAGCAAAGCCCTCATTAATACCAAAATAACAGACAGATAAAATGAGAAGCAGGGTTATAGAGATTTCGTCACCAAGAGGTTGTGACGCTTCAGAAGTCAAAGAAAACTCTGGTTGTGATACCTTTGCTTTCATCTGTTTACACATGCACCTGCTCCAGAAAACCCCTACAGTATTGTTAGTATTGGTATAAACATATCACACATGTTTCCATTCAATAAGTGAGAAGAAATTAGTTCAGAAAATTACTATTTTTATGCTTTATACATTATATGGCTCTTAAAGATTCATAAGCGAAAGAATAAAAGCAACTGAAAAAATCTTTTAAAAAAAGAAAGGAAGAAAGGAAAGAAAGAAAAGGAAGAAAGGAAAGGAAGACAGGAAGACAGGAAGACAGGAGGGAGGGAGGGAGAAAGGAAGGAAGGAAGGAAGAGAGAGAGAAAGAGAGAGAGAAAGAGAGAGAGAAAGAAAAGAAAAAGAAAGAAAGAAAAAGAGAAAGAAAGAAAAAGAAAGAAAGAAAGAAAGAAAGAAAGAAAGAAAGAAAGAAAGAAAGAAAGAAAGAAAGAAA
>JAWWES010000115.1:67081288-67098041 GCA_035583135.1 Lophotriccus pileatus
AAGGAAGGAAGGAAGGAAGGAAGGAAGGAAGGAAGGAAGGAAGGAAGGAAGGAAGGAAGGAAGGAAAAGACCAAACCAAAAACAACACCAAAATCCCAACCACTTTAAAACCACCATTGATGGGGTTACAGATTTTGGAAGGTATCGAGAACATCTGAATATTCTGAGCTATGGTAGCGGAGTGGTTGGGAGTTTAGATTATAATAAGACCAAGTGCTCCCTGTGGGCTGTTTATTTTGTTCAGTGATCTGGAAGCATCGGTTTTTCTAAATAAGTGGTTTTTAAAACTCTTGTGAGAGATTGCTGCCTGTCTTTCTGTATCTTTAATCATATGTGCTAGCACTGTGAGCAATGTGCCCTTTCTTCGTGCTGCTTCGGAGCCCTGCCAACACAACACGGCAGAGCATATGTGGAATTTTCAGCAGTAGCTACTGATTTTCTGTATGAAGCATGAGAGCCATTTATCCTGCCCACTTTCAGACAAAAATTAACAATTTAACTTACCTAATAGTGTTCAACAGGGAGATTTTATCCAAATTAACTTTTTCATGGTCTTCCGGCGGGCAAACAGATTCCAGATGCTTTGGGTGATACTTACTGACTTTATATAGTTGTGGCTATAAACTAAGTCTGAAGGCTGAGATGTATTTTCAGTGAAAGTGACAAGTTAAGTCAAAGTTACCTCCAAGCATGAAATATGCATTTGAAATTAATATTTCTCTGCACTGATCAGAAGAATCACAGAGACTGTGATATAAGAGGCACAACTATGCACATTCCTGTTAATGACAGCTGGCTTAACTCCAGATTGTCATTTGCAGTTTTGGAGAGACATGGATAAATTTAGGTGACATCTTAGATAAATGTGGTTCAAAATGCACAGAGGAATAGTAAGGAACAGCAGGGGACGAAAGAGGGTTCAGAGGCATTGCAATGTATTGAGAAGAGCAGAAGAGCAGGAGACTGATTCACTTTTGCTGAGTCTTCACTGTAACATCCTCAACTCTATTTGACATAACCCAGTGAAGAGAAAATTTCAAAACTGGTTCTTAATACATATAAACAACACACCACCCAAAACATACTCCTAGGTTAATAGGGATTTTGCTGCACTATTCATAACCAGTTTGGGAAGTTCTGACCTTATGGTATTTACCTCTCCAGGAGCAATTTGTGAATAATTCATTTCAGCTTCATTGCTTTGCCTGAGTGAATCATTTATATTCAAATTGATCATGAGTGTTCAGACTGGGGAGAGCATTCTTAGCTTGAGTTTATGATTGCAGGGTGATGCACAGCTATATGAAGTTGCAGCTGTTAACTTATGGCATTCAAGTTCTCTGAAGACATTGTGTCTTTAATATTTTCTGTACTCTAAAATTACAGGCTCACAGCTCTGATAAATGTTTGGATTAAAACTGCTAATATTTCTGTGCATTTTTATCAGATTTTCCCAGCTGCTATTTAAACTACATAGAGCAACAATTTGCAGCATAAAGGATTATTGGAGATGAATTTTAAATTGTATTTTCAGAAATCAGTATATAGATAAAAAAAGGACTGTCATTTGGAGATCAGCAATTAATTTACTTTTAACCCACTATACTGCATTTTCTTCAGAAAAGCAGAATAAGCATGACGAAAATGCATTTGCCCTATTTTAATGGGGTTTTTCTTTTCTTACCAAGATGTCTAAGTATACAAGAGATACATTATTTTTAGCACCGTTTTTTATTGTAGTAGTCCCAGATTTTTAACAGGCAATGGCCACAAACCGAAAGCACAGGAACACCATCTGAACACCAGGAAACATTTTTTTTACTATGAGGGTGACTAAGCACTGGCATGGGTTGCCCAGAGGTGTTGCAGATTTTCCATCACTGGAGATACTCAAAAGCACACTGTTCTGAGCTCTGGATGTCCCTGCTGGAGCAGGGGCATTAAACCTCCCTTCCAACCTCAGCTATTCTGTGATGCTGTGAAGATCTCTCTCTGTCATTAAGTTCTTATTAGGTAGTGCCCGTAGTGTTACACAGACCACAGTGAAAATCCAAGCCCGGTGTCACAAGCCAGTTCTGTCACTGTTCAAACCCAAGCAGTGGAAGCACTACAGTGCACATATTTAATCCCTGAATAGCTGACCTGACTCATGTTGGCAGCCCGTGCAACTTACTGGAACCCTCTGAGTGGAAAAGATGAGGAAGTAACTTGGAGAAACCCTTCTTTTTCCCATCCTGGATGACCTCAGCAAAGTGGCAGAGGATATAATAATACAAGGTCCATAGCAGGTAAAGTTCTAGCAAAAAGTGAAGCTCTTTTCAACAAGCTCACAGCAAGCAATGTTTCTGGCATGACATTCTCTACGGCAAGACATAAATCCGTAATCTTGGGCAATAGAGTCATTAAAATTTGTTTCATAGATGCTTATTTTTTAAATTCTCTCCATATTCAAATTATCAGCTACTTATAGAACATTCCTTAGGAATAAATAGAGAGATGCTGAGTGAATGCAAAAGATTTGTATCTGAATGTACATGGTAAAGATTTAACTTATATTAAATTATATAGCACACACTCTTAGCACAAAACACTAACACTCTGAAGAAACAAAAGCAAAAAACTTTAAAGTAAAATAATGTACTAAGAATACTATGAAGTAAAAGTAAGCTCTATTTATTTAGAAACAAGTAATTAGCATGCATAAGATATGTCTCACCTTCCAGGTCTCCCAAGAAGTGGAAGGAGACAAGGTAACTCATCAGTTACCTCTGCATAGTTGATGGAACTTCTCTCCCATTTTTGCTTAGGTCCAATCTCTTTTTAAACCTTTTGTCTTAGGAAGTTTGAGTGGTTATAGTCTATAAACTAATTTTGTGGTGATAGACAGATGACATGGGCCCAAGGGTCATTTTCCTGTGTTCCCGTCTGGCAGGATGTTTGAGAAAAAAGGCCGTGTTACCTCCATATCACTCATTTCTTCATTTATTTCTCTTATCAGTTTCTGGGAATGTGTCCCCAGATGCTATGCTCTTCCAGAAAACCATCAGGAGGGGTTTTTTTTCCTTTTGTGTAGCCTTTCTATCACTTTACTAGACCATAATTTGAAGAAAACAGAAGCAAAAGTTTGATCAACCTGCAAACATGACAATAAAGTTTTAGAGAAAATTTCCCTGTCCTCAATACAGGCTCCTTGATAAGAATGTGTCTTGTTGAAATCATTTATTAGCAAGCTAGATCTATTTTACTCCCAACAATCAAATGTTAGCAACAGTGAGAGAATAAAACTCCAATAAAATTACTGGGAGATGGTTTGTGTGAAGCTTTCAAATGAATTTTCATAACAGATGAGAGTTTATTACTTAGATGCTCACGTACCTGCCTAAGATGCTAAGCTCTGAAATTTCATGAGTTTGAGGCTTTTCTGAATTCCACAATGTTTTTTCCAGCCATTTTCAGTTTGATGGAATAAACTTATAGCTAAACTGGGGTACCTAATCCCATGCTGTAGTCATTGCATCCAGTTATTTTGCAGACATGGTTTCCCACATGCAGCTGGTTTACCTCCCATGTAGTAAGGTTGAGTGCTCTAACAAAAGGTGTTTGCTTGCAGTTTAACTGATATATCTTACTGACATTTTAGCAGTACAGGAGACTGCTCCAGCAACAACATATTACTGAAATGAATTATCTATTTCCTTGGAGAAGGCCAAAGTCAGAGCCAACACTGGAAGGGTTTTTTAATACCCACTTGAAAATGTTCAAGACCTGGCTTCTCCTAAAGCAGCTAATGCTGGAGCAAGGATCATCCAGGAGCATCATTTGTTAATGACTCCTACAAATCACTGCTGCTAGTTTTGGTACAGTGACTGAGAAGCCTGCAAAGACCAGGAAGTTCACAAATGACCCTTCTTCATGAAGAAGAGGTCAGGAGCTGAATGTTATAGGGAGTCCTATCTCTGCTTTATTTAAAATGGGATAAAATGCTATTTCTTTCCTGTGTAAAAATAACTTTAGAAACCAGGTTTGTAGAAAGAATCTACAATCCCATGGCAGTTTAACTCAACCCAGCTCATGCCTGCCAAGGCCCCAGCCTCCCTCCCCACAGCACATGCAGTTTCCCTTGCTTTTGCTCTCATGCTTACCTGCTCCTTCCTCGTGGAGCTGCTTCAGTTCACTAGGTAGACAGAAGACTAACCTGTTTAAAAAGATAATGATGTCACTAAAACTGGATCTGAGCAAAGGTCTTTCCAAACCAGGATCTGTCACTAGAAGTGGCCAATAGCTAATGTTTCAGGCAGGACATAAACACAAAAAAAAAAAGCATGAAGAAAATTCCAGGCTTCAATGGCTTGCAGTCTCCAGTGGGAGAGGATAGTCTTCAGGTGCAGCAGCATTGAGTGCCTTCCTCTTCTGTGTACTTAGCCAGAAACCCCTTGAACCCACTGAAAATATGTTCCTAAGATGTGCTCTAAGCCCTCTTATGCCACCGGTTAGCAAGAATACATGTATAAAATTAATCAGAGAAATTAGTACCTTTAAAATACAATTAGTGAATATAATGATATGGTAATAGAAGTTTTATCTTCCTTCTTAGCTTGGTTTAAAAATACTATGGATTGTTTTTTAGTTTCTTTAAAAAAATACCACACTACTTAATACTTATTGAAGATCCCTAAGCAGACTCGTTTCTCAGATTTGTAAAAGATTGCAGAAATAGAATAAAAAATGGTAAATTTTACTTTTAAAAGAGCTTGCTTGCAGAGCAAAAGACTTCAGGTAAATGCTTTAAAGAGATTTTAATGGTAATCTCACACATTTTTTGCTATTGTACCCTTCAAGTCCAAGGACAGTGACTGGCTAGCCAGCTATACTGCTGTTAATCTTTTACTTTAGTGACACCGTTTAGAGTCTGTCATGTAAGATTTACTTCACAGAGGAGAAAAAAATATTGTATAACTTAATAATATAGATCTAGTGAGTCTCAGATTGTATTATAAAGACCTAATTTTGTTACTGAAGGCTCATGTATGTTACTGAAATAGGAATGTGCCCAGGCTAACCATCATCACTACTTATAAGTTGATTTTTCCTTCGTTTATGAGTCTTTTTGAGGAAATACTTTACATGTGATATTCTATAGCATTCTTCTACCAGCTAATCAGCTATGGCTAATCTGTTCTTTAAAGCCCGATTTACCTTCTGACAACTCTGAGACAGACATAATAAGCCATCTTCAGAACTATCAGCTACTCTTAACTGCATTTGCATTTATAGAGAAAGGATTTTCACTTCTTTCTGCCATAGTGCACTGATGAAAGAGTCAAGCCCTTAGAGAACATCCATGTGTTATCAATCTGGATACCAGCCTTTTACCCAGGGCTTGAATTGACAAGTGCAAGGAAAGCACAGAAAAGACTAGAATGCCATCGTCCATCTGCTGCACCGTGCTTAGCATATGGTAAATAAGATTACCTGCTGTTCTGAGATCCCTATTAAAACTGGCAGTAGCATGACTTCAGGAGCTGATGGTGACCAAACTACTGGACTTTTTTTAGTTTATGCTTAGCTTACTTTCAGTTCAGCTTTGACTCCATTCAGCTTCTTATCAGTTTCAAAGATCTCTCTCATGATGCACAGTCATCCAAAACTCTCCCTGAAGTGCACATGTTGCGAGACAGAAAAAGAAATAGCAGCAGAGTTGTCACAGTCTTTGCCACTGTGACCATGGAGAAAGCTTGTGGTACGAGGAATTTAATTCTGCTGATGTCATTATGATTTCTAGGTGATTCCCTCTAACAGCTTTCAAAATAATATCCCCTCAGCAGCAGTGATCACTACTTTACGAAGTTAATGCTTCTGTGAAAATGTCCTGATTATTGATCAGGATATGAAACATCTATGTTTTGAACAGATTGAAGTCCTTTGATGCAGAACAGATACTGTACACATAATGCACAGCAAATCATGGAATATGACAAGGAAACAATGCTACTTCAAGCCATCTAATGTTATGCCTCAGGCTGATTAAATAAACAAAAAGAAACATGACAGAATCATGCACATCTTACTTAATTGCAAACAACTGTTTTGTAATGTATGAGGCCCTTGCCATCCAATTCCTTGGCTGATTTTCTGCTGATGAAAGACTTTCCACTTCATTGAACTGTAAAGGCATTGCTTCTATTCCAAACCCATGGAGACAGAAGAACTAATTTACAATTCCCTACTATATCAAAAAAGTGATAAGCATTTCATAAGAGGTGAAACTAGTAGCAGCACTATTACTAACTTCATCTTCAAGAAATTGCTCCAGTTGTTTCAAGCTCCTCAGTGTAGCTCCACTAGTAATAACAGCTTTATAGGAACTGAAAAAAAAATTTTTACTTTGGATTGCTCTGGTGCATCACAGTGCCTTGCAAAGAAGCAGCCCAGACCTATAAGGCTGGTGAACTGAAAAGATAATTTGTCATTTGTCTTAAAAAAACAAAAGTTCCATGTTTGGTATGAACTGAAATGGCCAGCCTGCATCAAGGAGATAAAGGAAATAATGATATCTTTTTTTTTAGAGTGAATGGTAAGGCCAGTCTTCTAAGAGGTAACCACAAGTAATTATCATTACCATCAGTAGTAATTAGCAATGTATATCCTATACTATGGGCAGTTACACCTTCAGGCTCATTTAAATCAATTTGCACTGAGGTGCCCTGAGGATTAACTGGAGAAGAAACTTGCGCTCAGTGCTGATTAGGTAAAAAGTCTGACTATGTTTCCATCCTGGGACTCTAAAATTGCTATCTGCATGCATGTGGTCTGCCCTGGTACAGTAGTCTGCCATCCTATCCACTGATAACAAAAGGGAAGCAAGCACAGATAATTATACAAATTCATTTATATTCAAGATCCACCAAAATTTTCTTTGCAAAGCCACACGGGCTTTATTTTAAAATGTTGTAAATTGACGATTGGAGTTGAGTATTTCATAGCTGTCATATTCACTTCCACTTTCAACACTTAGATATTAAAAAAATCCAGGATATAGCTATGAAGACACCTTGTCAAGCCTTGGAGCTGCCTAAACAATTCAGATTTCTGTTTTCAATTGATTTTAATGGATTAGAATAACAATTGCACAAAATGCTAAGTTACTTGATAAATAACGGTAGTGGCAAAGCATTTTTATGTTGCATAAAAGAGTAAAAATAATCACAGGAGTAGGTCAAAATTGAAGGTACCATCTCTTCCTGATTGTTCCAAATTGTAAGCCTACAATACTCTTCATAATGGCTTTCTTCTTCAACCTCAAAAGTGGACTGAGTTACATCTAAATGCTGCTGGTGCTTGTACCATGATTAGGATATTCTTTGAATATATGAGACAGGCATTCAAATTCCCCCAAGCTGAGGAAAACTCTGGAATGTAAGGCAGACATTTTGGAGGTCAAATACAAAACAGAACTGTTGGCAAATGAAGGTTGTGTGCTAGGACTCTTTGCTAGGCTTGCTGAGCATCAGCTGATCTTGTATGATGGACACCACAAAGTCTTGGAGAGGTAAGTGGCAATACTTGTATGTCTGGCATGGACTGTATTCGTTGTTGAATCCTTAGAAGACACTCATGGTAAAGGTAACCTAGCAGCTACTCCTGGTTTACAAATTCTGTGAGATAGTTAAAAAAGTTTAGACATTGCAAAAATGATCCCCAGTTACCGCAGATGTCCTAGAGTAATAACACCTTGAACTTCAAAATCTCATGTGTGAAACCAAGATCTAGGTCTGCAAGTTAGCAGCCAACTTAAAAACGTCTAAGTTTATGAATACCATGGCAGCCTCCACAATGAAACCAACACTGTTTCCAGATGAGAGGTGAGATCACGTACTGTGCAGTATTTCATCTCTGAATGGTGAATTACAGGGCTGACATTTTAGGTGTTCACATAGTATAGGAAAACCTAAGTACTCTGACTGGTCAAATGGTTGAGTGCTGGAATTGCTCTATAAGCCACTGAGGAATCTTAAAACCTAGTAATGCATTACAGGAAAGGTATTAGAGTTTGAGTAACACTGGTGATCTCATTTCATTTCCTTTTTGTTACTTTTACTTAAAATTCAATAGATCTAATGACCTTTGAACTTGTACAGCTGTGTGTAATCAAGCTGAAGGTGTAGTAGCACTTTGTATTCAATTAATTCCAGGTTTTCTGCAGCAGGTTTTTGGAAGTGCATTCTGAGAACATAGAAGGAGATAATTTTCTCCCACATAAATGAAAGTCAAACCCAGGACAGAATCAGAGCTCACAGAAATTAAATACCACTGCCTTTAATTTAAGACACACTCTCTGCCACATCTATAGCAAAATAAGTGGGAGGCAGCTCTGTAAAAGCAAAATTTGTGATCCTGTAGAGACCAGAGGAAGCTTTCAGGTGTGGAAAAGAGAGGCGCATTACAGTGGCTGGAGCCACTGTTCAAAGTAATGTATCCTCAAAGGCAGGCCAGGTCTGTGTAATAAATATGCTTTGTCTATATTGATTTGGATCCTAGTATATCCAGCCAGTGTATCCCAGCAAATTTTCTGCTTTCAGCCAGATTGGGAAAACTCCTTTGCTGTTAAACTGCCATGCCCTGAGTATTGCAGGTAACCAACAGAAACCTCTCTGGGCAATTGACATAGTACCTGTGGGAACATATGGGCAGCCATTCTCCTCCTGTTTCTCTGCCTGACCTAACCCATCACCCTCCCACTCTGAGTTCTGCATCATTAGGTTCCCCATAATCTCTACCAAAAGGAAACACAAATCCAGAATAATGACTAATCCAATCTCCGTCCTGGGGGCGGTTGTAGACAGTGCTGACTTGTACCAAGTAGTTGAAAGCAGGGAAGATTCTGAGCCAAGAAGCAGCCTCAGTGCAGCTTCCTGGGTTGGTCTACACTTTCCAGCTGGAAGAGAGGTTTGGCTTTGCTGCAGGAACCAAAATCTGCAGTGTTGAGAGAGCAAGGGCAAAGCAGGTTTGTCCATGGATGCACCTTGGCCCATCACTCTGTAGAGAGGTTTACTTCCTGGGGAGGCTGCTCTCCTCTTCTTCTTCAGGGTGTAAAGCAGGTGTCTCCCTTGTTACATATCCTTTCTGTATATGTACATGCAGAGCAAGCCTTATTCTACATCTTTCATATGCTCCTGCTCTTTTTTTAATCTCCAGAGCTCATCTCTGTCACGTCTGAACTCTCTCTACCTGGGAGACAGACACCTTGTTTTGGTAAGAGGCTGTTTGTTCACATATATTTTTGTGGGTTTGCATTAGGTAAGGGACTCACAGACTTTTGGGTGCTGGGCTTATGTCTTTTTGCAAAGCAATAGGTACTTAATTGCTCAGATTTCTCACATGAGAGAAATCTTGCACTTTTCCTACGTTTCTTGCTTGACGACTTACCAAATGTCCATGGGGGTGGAAAAGGCAGCTCTGTATGTCAAGCCAAAGGTACTGTGAGCATAACCAACAAAGTTTTGTGCCCTCCTAATCAAAATATAGGAGAAATTAACCACTTTAAAAGGAGCTTATTCCAGTTGTCAGCTCAGTGTTTCAAATGAAGGGAGGTATACGCATATATTCTGAGCTTCTCTAAAGCAGGCATCAAGAGGAATCAGAAAGGCTTTTTACAGGTATATGGGAGAAAGCTGTGACTCCTGACCCACATGGATTTTACTCAGGTACAGTTCACGCATGCCTTTCATGTAAGGATTATGTCATATCTCCAAGACAGGGAACTTGTCAGGCTGCAGGAGGCGAGGGAATCTGGAAAACTTGTGGTTGAGAAATTTTATGCGTGGAGCTAACCAACTTGAACTGTTCAAATGAATCATTGCTATAATCCTCTAGCTTGCATCTTGGAAGGACAAACAGCTTCTGTATCACAGAATAAAAAGTCACATTAAAAAAAAACCTGAAGTAAAAAGGAATTGAAAAAAGGCACTAGGTTCTTTGAAAAGAAATAATATATAGAAGCAAGCACAGATGTAATTTGACAAGAAATAGCAGTAAAAATCTGTGGCTGTGAATATGAAAAAGTTATAGTCAATATAGGAAACAAGAATAAAATAAATCAGTTGCCATATGTGAGGGTAGAATATATGAGCTGGAAATAAGCAAAACTATTTAATGTCAGACAAAGTATCTAAGAGGAATCAAAAAGGCTTTTTATAGGTATATGGGAAAAAGAAAACAATAGAGAAAATAACTTGATGAATAAACCAGGACATACATTCCCTGATTAATGGAAAAATATCAAAGATTGATTTGAAAAATAAATTTAACAGAAAAATAAGAAGTAAAATAAACTGAAGACACATATTATATGTTGCATTTTGTGTTTGCTTTTTCAACAGGTGACCTTTGCAATGTAAATTATGCACCCCTACATAATCCTGAGTATCTGTGCCAGTTTGTGCTCTCTAAAGAGACTGGCTGAATTCTTCACCCTTGTGTTTGTGTGAATGATGGTAGAAGCCCACCAACACAGTTATTCTGCTTTCCCAGTTAGGAACACAGGAGATACAAATATCTCTGTAAATAAGAATGACTTACCTGAAGTGGACCTGTTCAGTCTAATACTAGATTTATTTTTTTTCTAATTTCCCTCTATATGCCAAGTTTTTAAAGGATACACTTGCTCATCTGAATTCTTCAGTTCAAACGTGAAAGCTGGGCTTCCTATCCTCCCAGCAACTTCCGAACAATCCCGCCCTCAGCCTACCTCCTACAGAGAGATGAAAGGAAACATCTTCCAGCAGCTGGAAACTTAGGTTTGAATTTTGTCAGCTTTTGGAATCTGGAGTCTTGGTCTCCACCTGCAGCCCTCACCATCAGGGTTTCATAGAAAATGTAATTGTGCCAGAGCTGAACACAGGTCTCTTTGCAATAGCCCCTGACTCTTGCTTCTCTGCTTTGAAAGTGCCTGCTAAACTGGGTTCATAATTAGGTCACTTTAGGCTATTACAAAGTCAGGTAGTCCTAATTCTGAAGAACTAATACAGCTTTAATTCTAACAATAATACCAAGAAAAACAATACTAATTATAATAATGAGGATGTAAGAGCTCGACTATCCAACAGAGCTGTTGGAGGAGAGAGGTGTCAGATTTCTATTCAAAGGCCAGCCTCATAACTAAAATGACAATCTATATATATATTATGAGTAGCACTGCAGGTAATAATTTTGTCCAAGGGCATTTCTGCTATAAAGCTCATCAAATTGAACATAACTTCCATGATGCATCTTTTAAATGTGATATCATAAATACACTATTATTTAATAATTAATTACATTTTTAAACACAGAAAGTTCAACAGCTAGAAGATATTTAATATTTTATCAGTACTGATGAACATAAAAGTCTTTCCCCAGCCATTTCCAGATAACATAAAAGTTGGTAAGAGAATAAATAATCAGAAAGTCAGCTACTGCTCCTCAATGATTGTATTTTATTGTCATTTTGACCAAAAATACATCACTGGTTTATTGAACTTGACACAAAAAGAAGATCAGGATCAGCTTCTATGCAGAATTGCTTCATCAGTGTCAAGACCATTTACATTATGTCTGCTTCAGTATCACCAACTGTTCTTCCAACTTTGTTATCCGATAATGCGCCAGTCCCTTCTGTGTCATCTGCAGGATGAGTTGTCAGGACCCAGGGTAGTTTTTATATCTGTCTGGGGATTACTATATTTCTGTTCTTTTGCAAATGTCTTCAGCACATGAGCTATCTCCGTTATGCACAGCAGTTGTGCTGATATGGGTAGGATTTATAAACAGCTGGTGACTCAATTGGCTTAGGCACAACTTCACCTGAGATGCTGAATATCTGGAAACCCCAAACCAATGGCCAAGATCCTTAAATCATTTCTGAGTCAAAGTTTTTTGTACTGGGTTGAAATTTCTAGGGGGAAAAAAAAAAAAGCACACATTCTCTAGGAGAGCAATTTCATATATTCCATGAATAAGCCTCAGAACTTATCCCACAGAGTACAAGAAAGTGGTTTGTTTGACAGCCCTGTTGAATGAAAGCTGCTGTAAGTAGCACCAAATAGCCAGGAGCAGCGTGGATTTTTCCACAGTTACAGTAAGTGCAGGAAAAAGCAGGACAAGAGAACAGTGACTGATCTAGTCTTCATATCCCTTTCAAGTCCTTCACTTTTCAGCTGATTCATGTGACAGGGTCTCGTGTTCATAGAGAATAAGACTTTAGAACTTCAAACATTTTATTACAGTAAAATGAGCCAGGAATAAGGGCATATGCTGTCACAGACAAGGTTTCTAAAGGTAATAGTAGTTGCTAACTGGTGAAAATTTTAGTAGAGGTTTTTTAAAAAAGATCATTGAAACAGTGTTCAACAGAGACTCCTGAAGACTGAAAATGGACCAGTTTAATGTGGTAATTAAGACAAAATCCTATGAGTATTACAGAGATTATAGAACAGTCAGTCTAACTTCTTTTTTGGTTAAGCATTAGGTACCAGTTTTTAGAAATCAGATGGGAACATTTTAAAAAAGGGAAAATATCTTGATTTAAGGGTAGTCAGCCTTCCTGAAAGAAGCATAATTATGTCTTGCTTAGTGAGACTGTAATAAGGTAGTTGTCTTCCATTGATCTTCAGTAGATCAAAAGGATGTAGATAGTATAATTAAAACTTCAGTGACTGCATAACAAAGTTTTGTGGTGCTTGTAAAGGGTTACAAGCTGTGAGAAAAAATGGAAGCAATTTTTGTAGTATTAATGCAGTTTAAGCTTTTGACAACAATGATACTTCTATGAATATCCATACTGGTTTGCCCATTTAAAGTCAGAAAACAAACTGTTCCACAAGATTGATATAAGTGCCAGCTTATAAATTTCAAAGTAAAATATAGGAAGACTATTTTTACAAGTGTTATCACCACTTTAAAGAATATATTTTACAACTTAGAGAAAACATCAACAAAAATCTCAAAGCAAGCACCAAGTCAGCAGCTGAAGAAACAGCTGAAAAGCAAATGTTTATGAAAGCACACACAAATACAGATTTATGTTTCTAACCTTAGGCATTCTAGTCAGAAATTATTGACTTTTAAAAAACATATATGATCAGAAAAGAGGAAAGGTTTGTCTTACTATTAAAGCTCTGCCTGAAAATTCAATCACTATGGGTTGAATTTCTGGCTCTGCCTCAGTCTCCCTGTATAACCTTTGGCAGGTCACTTATGTCTCAGTTTCTTCACAACAAAGTGGGAATCATGTTTCTTGCTGTGTAGAGCTTATACCAGGCAAATTCATTAACATCTGAGCCTGGCAATGCACAGAAATAAGGAGCAAATAAATTAGACATGTATCAGAGAAGTCAATGGCAGCAAAAGTCTGTGTTACTGTGAAAGAAAAACAATTTCATAAATATGTTTGTTTTGGTTTGGGTTTTTTTCCTTGACATTTGGAGTTGCTGGACTTTTACCAAACTAGAAAACGTCTTCCAGCTTCAGTAGCTGAGCTGCAGTCTGATAAGGTAGCAGATGCCACATGAGAGAAGGCACCTGTTCTGCACCCTTGCTGCATTAGCTAATTATGTGCAAAACAACTTAGATGTGCAATCCCTGAAAGTCAAACTGTTGCCTCAGTTAAAATCTTGAGCTACTCATAGAAGTAGTGAGAGTGTACTGAATAAATTTACAGTGAAGTATAATTCCTCACTTAAATTTGTGTGTGCGTGTGTGTGTGTCTATAAGCGTGACTGCATCCCTTCCTGTGTGAACCTATAGATACATAGATACAATTTCTTTTTCTCAAGAGACCAGTTGATAAAGAAGTAACAGAAAGCTCAAGTTTGTGTAAATGAATTGTATCCAGCTGGTGAAATATTATAAACTGAAAGTTCATAAGGTCAAACAGACCTTATGGTTGAAATCACAAAATGTCACATTAGTTCAGAAAGTGTCACCATGAAATTAAATACACAGAAGTATTTCTGATACTTTAGAAAAGAGCTAGGAAAGAGAAAATGATCTGTTACTGATATCTCCTGCTTTCTGTTCTTACAGATTCCAAAATACAATTGGCTCTAGTCAATAACATTGATTTAGCTAATGGGTGCAACTGATTGGGACAGCTCATACCTCAGAATGGAGATGATAACACTTTTATATTTTATCTAAGGATTTACACTCCTGCTAACTTTGTAGTAATCTCAACCTTTCTTCTCTACAGCTTATTTTACCAACATCAGCTTTTTAGTCACTTGTCTATCAAAAACATCTGTCTTTCTCAAGGTAGGGTGCCATAAACTACACAAATGACATGATCCCCTCTGCAGGTGGTTCTCCTTTAAAAATTTAGAAATGTATTCTTGTATTCTCAGTGACAGGGATCAGTCCATTAAAAGAATCAGATTTGAAGAGTATCAGGGTCAAGACAGACTCCTTTGGTGCTATAGGGTCTCCTTCCCATCATGCTCCTTTTCCATGTGTAATTGCAAATGCAGTAGAGTTTATTTCTATGTTAACTCTATCTCTATCTACATCAGTTGTTAGGGACAGTAAAGAATATAAAGTTTTCATATTTGCAACTAAGAACCTGAAAATTCTTTGGATACCAAAGACTTTATGGCTTCTCCCAAGATAAGATCGTTTCACAGAATATGCTGAGTTGGAAGGGACCCACAAGAATTGAGTCCAACTCCTGGCCCTGCACAGGACCATCACCAACAGTCACACCATGTGCCTGAGAGTATCATCCAAACACGGCTTGAACTCTGTCAGACTTGGTGCTGTGACCACTGCCCTGGGGAGCCTGTTCCAGTGCCCAACCACCCTCTGGGTGAAGAACCTTTTTTCCCAAATTAAACCTCCCCTGACACAATTTCAGGCCAGTCCCTTGGGTCCTGTCACTGGTCACCAAAGAGAAGAGATCAGTGCCTGCCTCCCCCATTCCCCTCATGAGGAAGTTGTAGGCTTCAATGAAGTGATTGTGTCATTTAAAGCAGATAACTTGAACAGAAACAACAATCAAGGTGAGATATAGAGATATATAGAAAAATATATTAAAAAAACTCACAACAAACCATGAATTAAGGAAATTTGGAGAAGAGAATATGATTATTAGCAAAATCACATACAGAATGTTAAGTGTTTCTCTGACACAAGAGTAACATATTAGCAGTTGCAGAATTTATCCTTACATTTTCTTTCTTAATGAAAGGAAGGAAGAAAAATTTCTCAAAAATATTCTGTGATCCAAACATACCTCTACAGAGATAAGGAACAATTCAGCTGTGTGCTGCCTTTTGTTTCTGTTTGATTTATGTTTGTTTGCAAATGATGCTAGATTCCCAATTTCTAGGTTTACTGTTTATCAATTTTTACTATTATTGGGTTATACATAAATACAGAAATTCATGGTCTAGATATTTTTACTAACTGTGCAGTGGGAACTGTACACAGGGAACTGTTCATCAGTCAGTGAACCATCAAGGAAGCAGAGCCAGATCCTAGGTACAACTATCAGTTTTGGACTGAAGGTGCTCAAAGGTCTCACAGGTAAGGCTATAAAGGTGCAATTTATACAGAACCAAGGAAATGAAGCCAAAGTCTTGACCATGCTACACATATACTGTAGGACAAAAGCTCACAGATTTCTGAATGCTGTGGCCAGCCCTACTAGTGTGAACAGCTAGTCACCATTAACATGCTGTTCCATCCTCCAGCCTTCACTGCAGACAGCCAGGACCAAACTGGATCTGGCTTTGTGTTGCAAGAACTGTAATGCTGTCATCGCGGAATCATTTCATGTTTTCACTCACAGAGAGTTGTCAGGAAACTTTTCCATTTTGTTTCAGTTGTTGAAAGAAATGTCCTAGATAGGACCAGTATAACTGCTCTCAAGGGCATGGTTGTCAAGATATTTCATTAAAACTGGATACTTCCAGTGGAGTTCATGTTACTTTTCCAATAACCTTCAGAAAAGACATTTGAGATTTTGAGGCTGGCGAAGACTAACTTGCCATTTTTTATAGCATAGTAGTCAAATGAAAAGTCTCATTGGTCCATGAGTAAGGAGCACAAAATGGTCTAGGTTACTGATAATGAAGTCTTCAAGAAGATGATCATGTAGCTACTTAAGATGTTATAGAGCAAGATAAACAAGCAATTCATAATTTCTGAGTTGTTTATCAAGGAAATAACTGATGCCAGAAAATACTGACAAAGGTAGAAGAGCAGCAGGTTAGCAAGATGATACATTCTTTACAGGCAAAATTCTATCCTTGTAGGATATAAAGGGCAGAAAACAGAAGTCATATCATAAAAAGCGAAAAACAACCAATACAGACTAAATAGCATTTAAATACAGTTTAAGGAAATAATAATAAAATATATTTATACTGAATTTTATATAGATTCTATAAATCTGAAGAACAAATCTGGGTAAGTAGAATGCCAGCATGAGTTTAGGAAGAGTAGGTCCTCTCTGACCAACCTGATCTCCTTTTATGACCAGGTGACCCGCGTGGTGGATGAGGGGAAGGTTGTGGATGTGTCTGTCTGGATTTCAGCAAAGCCTTCGACACCGTCTCTCACAGCATATTCCTGGAAAAGCTGCAGCCCATGGCTTGGACAGGGGCACTCTCTGCTGGGTTAGGAACTGGCTGGATGGCCAGGCACAGAGAGTGCTGGTGAACGGGGTTGCATCCAGCTGGCAGCCGGTCACCAGTGGTGTTCCCCAGGGATCAGTGCTGGG
>JAWWES010000115.1:67124818-67199717 GCA_035583135.1 Lophotriccus pileatus
CCCCCCCCCCCCCCCAAATCCCAACCACCATCCAACAACAACACAGAAAACCAGAAACTGTTTTTGTTGTGGGAAACAGCAGTCTGGGTGAGTTCTCACTTGGGGAGGGGACACGACGTGGCCCACCGGCGTATCGAGCATCTGCCCCCGCCCCGCCGAAGGTGAGGTACCGGCCCCAGCGCGGCGGAAAGAGCTGCCCGGTTACGGACAAGGCAGCCCAGCGGCTGAAGGGACCCGCTGTGGCTCTGGGGCCGAGGAGGGCCGTGCCCGCCGTTCCCCGGGCGCGGAGGGGGGGTCCCGGTTCCCGCTCCCGCCGCAGCCGCCATGTGGGACGGGGAACCCGCTGCGCGCACGCGCCAGATGGCCCCGCTGGGGGGCGGGGATACACCCCAAACGCCCGCGGGGGACCGTACCACTGAGCACCCTGGGGGTGGACGAGGAAACAGCCGCCTCCAAGAATTTGCTTAGGAGGAATGCCCGCTAGCCTCTTCCCTCAGCTGTGCGTGTCTGTCTACGTGAGGGCGGCACGGAGAAGATGGCGGGAGCCCGTGCTCGCTCGCGTGCGTCCTCTTCGCATCCTTCTGTCCCTCGACTACCCCCGTCGGCGGCCGATTGGGCGCGCCCCGCCAGCGGCCCCTCCCGCCGCCGCCGGCCCGGCCCGCTCCCGCTGCTGGCGGTCCCGGCGCCGCGAGTTCCCGCTCTCCCGCCCCCTCCCACCCTCCGAGCCGGCTCCGCGCTCTCCTCGGCCTCCCGCTCCCAGCCCTCGGCCCCGGCGCGGCAGCCCTATGGCGTACAGTCAGGGTGGCGGCAAGAAGAAAGTCTGCTACTATTACGACGGTGAGCAGGGCCGGCGCGGGAGCGCGTGTGTAGGAGCGGGGGGCGCCCCTCTAATGGCCGCCTGGGGCGGGCTCTGCCCCCGGGCCCCGCCGGCACGGGCGTCCCTTCACCCGCGGGACGCGGTCCCCCCGTCCCGGCACCGTGGCGGCTGGGGGTCCCCGCCGTGCCTCGCTGCCCAGCCCCGGGGCCGCCGGGCGGGGGGCGGCGGAGCGGGGGCTGCGGGTTTTGGAGCCGGGCGAGGTGCCGGTGGGGAGCTGCCGCGCCTGCGGGGCCCGGTGGTGAGTGCTGTGTCTATTGTTACACACCCCTCCACCTTCACCCCAACCCCCTCAGAAAAAAAATAAAAAAAAGAAAAAGGAAAAAAAAAAAAAGGAAAAGTTGAGACACTCCCCTCTATCCGCTGAGCGCGGAGGCGTTGGAGTAGCTGCCTTGTCTGGCTCCTCCCCTGCAAAGAAAGTCCAGGCCATGTGTAGCTCCGGCACCTAGTGATTGTTGGGCTGAGGCCTTTCCCTTCCTCTGGATTTCGGACCGAGGGGTGGGGTGCGGAGGAGCAGGGGGACTCTGCCCCCACCAGTTCCCCAAACTGTGGTCGCATTGGAGCGGAGGTCTGGCTCCCATGAGCTTCCCTTCCTGCAAAACGCTAAAAGTTGCGTGCGTAGGTGTGTAATAATAGTGAAATTTTAGTTGCTTGCAGGCCTTCTGAGTTTGCATGCTTGTCTGGTGGGGACACAGGGGAGTTGCGTTCTGCGTTGCCAGAAACGGCGAAAAAGTATGTGAAGCCTGTGCTTGGTTTCAGATATTTGCAGCAACTTGTTTGAGATTTTCTCTGGCCAAAGCAGCAAGAACTTTTTGTTTGCTTCTTGAGCTTCAATTGGTTTATCCCTTTCGGTAAGCTCGTTGGTCAGTTTAGTTAAGAGATTTTTTTTTTTTTTTTTAACTGCCTCCTATTGTAACAATCCCGTGCGATGGCATCTGAGACCGATCTTGATAGTAGCCAGGAAACAGAGGTTGAAGATGTTTGGCCATAGCGCTTTGGTGTTTTCACCATTTTGGTAACGAAGATGAGTGGCTAAACCCACTAAGATATCAAAGATGTCTGTTGTTGTAGCAAATCTGCTATTCTTTAAAAATGGCAGATCTTGTGGGGCCTGTCTTGGCTTTTTTTTTTTTTTTTTAACCACACTAAAGGAGGCAGAGTGGTGGTTGCCGCCCCCTTCTCTTTGTTGCTAGCTCTGGTTCTTTGTTCCGCCTAAAGGGGAAAGGAGGCCCCTGTTAGGGATAATTTTGGTGAAGCTGGGATCTTACTTTTCCTAGGGAAGAGGGATCACTTTTCGCCTTGTTGAAAGAAAGACAGCAGTGATAGTTTAGAGGCTTTCTCTCTGCAAATATTTGCTTTCTTTTTTTATAATGAGTTTGCTTTTATTTTTTTAATTAAGTCAAATAGTTTACTAGATATTGATATTTTCAATTTTCCTGTGATCCCTGAATTTTGATAGTTGATGCTAGGATTAGATTCACATTAACAGCCAAAAAGCTAGGCTAATGAAGAGAGGGCGGAAACTGGAAGAGGAGTAAGTTTGGAGGTGGCAGGATAATGGCGACTTAAGGCAGTTGAAGCTCCTGTGTTGCTTGAATATGTAGACTAGGATAAAAGCAGTTAATAATGTAGAGAAAATAGGATCTGTTGTGAAAGTGACTTAAAATAAATGCTTTATATGTGACAGAAACAGCTTTGGAATATTTTTGATGTCTCATTTTTACTGCCAAATCCAACAGTTATTTGACATGTCTTTTGGAAATAGAGTTAATAGAGGAAGTTTTAGAGTTAATACGTGCAGTAAATATTCATGATGCTAGTGTGGACTTCATCTGGCAATTCTGAATGTTTTATTAGTGTATTGTACCAGCAAAGTCATTGAATCTTAGCAAAATGAGTATTTGAAGCCTTAAATAACCCAAAACAAAAAAATACGAAGATACCTCAGGCACACAACTGAGGGAGTGGTATATCTCTAAAAGAATGTCATAACTGAAGTAAAATACCATTTTTTTGTCGTAATTGGCCCTCCACACATACTTTTACTCTGTTTCTTGCAAAGTATACACTAAAAAGTGTTGAAAAGTTCCAGAAGCATATACCCTTATCTTCTAACACGCAATAAATTTCTCCATGTTTTTGTGAAACTCAATGTGGTTGTCATCTAAGGCTGCTTTTTTAAGTTAGCCTGTGTGTGCTAAGTTTAAAAAGTGCCAGGTTTTCTCAGAGTGTATTGCTGTTAACACTTTTTTTTTATAATTAATACTTTTAACAGCCTTCATACTGTCCTCCAAACCAATAAACTTTGAGTAGACAAAGCTTGATTTCATTACCCGCAGTTTGCTTGTAATGGACAGCCAACCACATCCAGTTTCTGGAATCTTCGTCGCTTGTGATTGTGTTCAGGTCAGGAATTTCATTTACATTTGAGCCAGTATACTACAGGGAGAACTGAAAATCTACGAATTAAAATACTCTGGTGATCTTATTTGAAATATTTATAATGCATGCATCTAGTCTTAATATGTGTATGGCCTTAGCTTAGTGAAGTGTGTTCCTCACACTGCTTAGAACCATGCTAGATACAGAAGGATATCATATCTTTTATTTCAGTCTCTTACCATGTGTCTTCAGGTTGTTGTAACGGTCTTGCAACACTGTGGCTCAAGCTCAGCTCTTCCAAGATAGGTGTATGTATTTTGAAGTTGCCCATAGCAAGGGACCCAGATGGTCTTTCCAACTCTGTGCTCCCGTACAGCAAAGCACAGTTCTAGAGAATCGCGCAGCAACTCGCGTGGTTACAGTGAGTGAATGTATTTATTCCATGCCAGTGCAATAGCAGTATTGTTTAGATCTCTGCTTGTGCAGAATTTAGTGTGGGTGTTCAAAAGGCTCTACCTTCATGAAAAATTTGAGAGATCTGCATCAGAGTGTGGTTGGTTCCACCCATAAAGACAAGACTAAACCTGTTTTAGTAGGGCAGTATGCTACTGTAGTTGGACATTGTTTAAGTAGGATTTCTAGTTAAAGCTTACATCTGCAGATAAAATTAACTTAAACTGAAGTGTTTTCTGGAAATTCATCAATACTTTGTGCAGTGGCTGCCAAACCAGGTGATGATGTCCAGCCTCTGCTCAGGGCTTAAAATCGGAGCTTTGCTAGTCTTCTGCTGTCTGCTTAATTTTAAAAATAGAACAAAATGCCTAGCCTTTCAGATACTAGTGCAGTAATTTTAGGCCTGTTTGAATAGCTGTTTGTTGGACTGATTAGGCACTGATGGTCTTTTTTACATTCATCTTTACGTGAGTTTACCTCTTGCTACCACTAAAGTCAATTCAGTGTAACTACTGCTATTAAGATATTTTCTGCACGTGGTTTCCATTTTTGCAATTGGGTTTCTGCTCGTGATAGAGTTCTGAAATACCTCATCATTCATGGCAACTAAAAATAAGCAGCAATGTGGTTGTGTACATAACAGTTTATCTGTTCAAAGTTACAAAGTAATGTAACTTGCAAGTTGCAAAGTATAAAAAATAAGGATAAGTGTCATATCTTGCCTCTATTCAGGCACTTAAGACTGCTTTGTAATGGGTAAATTTAGTGGTGTTATTTTTCTGTATATCATAGTAACTGGAGAGACTAATATACTCTTTGGGGCATGTAGGAGCACATAGTTGCTCAGTTGTGTGTTTTTGGATGCAGTTGAAGTTCCTTTAGGACATGTAGCCTCCTGTGTTTTTCTATGTGTTAGAATATTATCTGTAGGCCTTGCTAAAGTCTGAGATAGAGAAGTGGGTGCCAAAACTTATGGTCATGAAAGGAATCATAGTTTATTTTTATTTGCTAGCGCTCTTAATTTTGGCATATAACTTGTATGATTTGAGAAACAATTTTTTATATATATATATATATTTGAACTCAAAGCATGACAGTGTATGTAACAGTTTTCAGGTGGGTCTTCTGGTTACCTGTAAGTATCATACTTTGTATCAGATGCTGAACAGTGCAAGGCAGTAAACTCATACTAGCATTAAATGGGCACTTGGTTTGTTTCTTTAGTTAAGGACTCAACTTTTCAGAGATTATGTCTTGCTGCTTCGCAATGAGAGCCATTTAGCTGACATTTTTACTGGTATAAAACAGTAAATTTCAGTCTCCGAAGTCTTGTTTCGAAAGATTAATAGATTTGCAAACTTTCTACATATACTACTTTGCATTTTTCCCCTCCACTTCCTCATTCAGTTACGTTCTTTTCTTTTGCGCTTTCCATATGTGCCCACGCTGGTAAGTGATATAAATATGCTCATAACACTGTATGATTTTTACCTTTGTATGAAAAAGTTTAGGGTTAAGTACTCATACTATCTGCAGTAACAGTCTTTTGTGCTTGGCCTCACCCTACCATTTTCCATATATAAGCATACCTCAGTCAGAGTTAGTCTGGCACGATGTGCAGAGCTTTTTAGCTCTGTCAGCGAGGGCAGCGTCCCATCCTCACACACACTAGCTCTTGGTACACATTGCTTTTCTCCCCAAAGTGTTCCAATAAGGCTGTCATATGTGAAGAAGAGATACATAAATTTCAGGATCAGTGGATGAAGTGTTTGTACCAGGACACCATCTTCTTCAGGGTAAAGGAGGAGAGACTTTTGACACCTTTGCCTTCATCACATGGTGATGAGTCCAAGATGGGTCCACTTTGTTATGTGATGTTGGTTGAAAATCAAAGTACTAATGAAGAAAGAGAAATTTCTTGTGTGTCTTTTCCTTCCTTCCCTACCCCTTCCTACATAGACATCACCTACAGTCCCTTGAACCTTAATGGACTTTTTGTCCATATGTTTGAATTATTTTTTTTAATGAGGCTAATGCCAACCCGCTTTTTTGTTGGTGATGCTGAGACCCGAAAGATATAAATGGTATTGTATTGCCTGTTGCTAAAGTGTATTATATTGACATCTACTGCTAGTCAGTACTGCTGGCCTCTAATCTGGAAGGATCAATATGCTTCTGCCACATACTCACCCACAGATCTTCTATTTGATTAAATAAACTCCCATTAAATTTACTAATGTGCCAATTATTTCAAAATTCTCTTTTCTCGTAAAGAATAAAGTGATAGCTAAAAAGTATGCTTAATTTATTGATTTATTTATTTGTCTGCTGCAGTGTATATATATGTCTGCATATAGAATACGCATAAGTTTGAATCTTTTTAGTTGAATAATTGCAGTATATTGAAGGATATGTTGTAAGTATATTTGGGAAACTTGTTAATTTTATTTCTTCTTTATTACATATGGGAGAAGTAATGGATCCTGTGTTATACGTAAGATACAAAATAATTCTTAATTGTCTGCTTCCCTATCCATCAGCATTCTGAGTAAAATGTCAGTGAAGACTATATAAGCTGAAATAGTTAAAAATGAAGTGACCTGTAAAAAACGCCATTCCTTAAGCCACAAATGCATTTGGAATGAAATTTCCTCAAAAGCATCGTATTATTTATAGCCACTATTGTCTTAAAAATTTCAATTTAAGCTCTTACTAGCTTGAAGTTTGTTTTTTTTTTAAATCAGGAACTTAACAATGACTTCAAATAACAAAGTAAAGCTAGTGAATTGTTGGTTTTCATCTTCTAGGCATTAGTTCCAAAGAGCTGTGATAGATTTTTCCTAAACACCAAATATAAAAGGTATTCTTTCATAAAATGCTTGAAAATAGTTTTGGCAGAAGGAAGGAGTTTGTTAATATTCTTAATACCTTTTGCTCTTGATCTGTATATATGACTAAACCCGCAGGCTTGCATTAAGTACCTGCAGACTCCAGGTTTTAGTAACTAACAGAAAGTGCTAATCTTCTACTTAATTATCCAAGTTAGAAGGTCTAAACTCTTCAAAGTTCTTAATGCTGAAACTTGGTGTTTCTATTGTTATGGATGGCAAAGAGCTGGATGTTGAGGGGTTGTTTTTCCAAATACCTTCTTGTTATGTAACATTAGGTTATATCTGTTTTCTTAAGTGTTCTTACTCTCCTTGTCACTTTGAAAACTGAAAGCTTGAAGGATTTTAGGATACTTTGAAGACTTATAATCTTACTTTAATACTTGTTTTTCTTGGTAGTTGGTGATGCTACCTCAAGCTGACATTTACCCTTCCTCCACGAAGCTCATGCTGAAGACGTGAAACTAAAGCTGTTTTGTAGTGGTGCTGCTTCTTACCTCTGACTGACAAAATTTGTAAAATAGTATGACATTGTGAAAATAGTGTTTCTTTTGTTCCCAGTGGACAAGGCAGAGCATGTTGAAGGATGTGAAAGAAAAGTAAAAAGTTCAAGAAGGTAAAGTTCAGTAATCCTATCGGGAAATTTGGTCAAAAAGAAGAGAGGTGCTGTTGTGAAGAGTTGTTATAGAATTCTCCAGCTGAAAGCCATTGACAACCGGACATAATTTTTAGGCTTATTTACGTTTCCAGAAACAGTTATGTTTAAAATGGTTCATGTCTTGGGAATATCAGTGCTCAAAATGGGGTTGTCTGTGTTCTAACAGTACCCAAGCTTGGAAGAAAAATTACTACTAGCCAATGAGAGCAGACATTCTTTTCTTGGAAATGAGTGTCGAATTTGTTTTCTTAATTGTGTGTCTAGTTGCTCTTCAATTTGATAGAGCCAGGATAATCTGGATTATAAGGCCCTTGTTAAACTACTGTGGATCTCTAGCAGCAGGTGTCTGGGAAATGTTTGTGCATGTGATTGCCACAATGGATCTGAAGCTAACTTCTGCAATGTTAACTGCTAGTATTAGTAGTTAAGGACAGGCTGAGGATCTTAAAATCAGCTCCTGCAAAATGGTAGATTTTGCTACAACCTCTGTTGTGGCATTATGTGGCAATGTCGTCAGTAGTTTCTACTCCCCTGTTAATTCCAGTTCTGTTTCCCATTATTTATTCTTCAGTTCTGGCCCATTATTGGGCCAGAGCGTCACTCTTGATTTGAAACCATGTCTTGTAGTTGTCTTTGCTCTCTCACTATTGTCTGCTTGTAGTAAAAGTGTTAGATTCAGCCTCCTTTTTGCCCTTTGTTTCTGACATACAACAGTTTGTTTTCCTTGTGGTCTTTTTGAAATAGACAGTGCTCCCTTTGGTTTTTTGTTTTGTTTTCTGGAATTGTACCTGTTTACTTATCTTCTGAGAATGATTCTTCTAAGTGGCAATGAAAACTTGTTTTGTAATATGAATAGCAATTCTTTTGTGTAATATTGACAGGTGATATTGGAAACTACTACTATGGACAAGGGCATCCAATGAAACCTCACAGGATCCGAATGACCCATAACTTGCTGCTAAACTATGGCTTATACAGAAAAATGGAAATTTATGTAAGTATAAGCATCAGAATATCCCTTGAAGTGGTTTTAGTTATTTTTAAAGGGCTTCAAGTATTGTCACACAAATAAATGGAGAGAGGTGAAAGTGGAAGTAGAGAATACTTTGTGTATTCAGAGCTCTTTTACTTAAAAGTAATAGTATTTAATGAAGTTGTATATTCACAACAGGGTGAATATACAACTTGCTTTATGTAAAACAGCACTCTATCACTTTAACTGTTTTCCTTTCAAACTAGGTGAGATTTCTTTCAAGTTGCCTATTTTAGCCAATTGTTAACTGATTTTGCAGAGTGCTCTGATTATTTTTTAATTTGTTCTTGTTATCAGCGACCCCACAAAGCAACTGCTGAGGAAATGACCAAGTACCATAGTGATGAATATATCAAATTTCTCCGATCAATAAGGCCTGACAATATGTCTGAGTACAGCAAGCAAATGCAGAGATGTAAGTGTCAACATTAGGCTAAATCTGTGTGTTTGTGCTTTGATAGTTAACATTGTTTAAAGCTTAATATTCACCAATACAGAGTTAGAGAAATACTCTTAACAAGAGTTAACATGTGCCTGCCTTTAGCTACACTATTTTGGACTTTTCCATTCAAACCAGCTATCTTGAAAAAAATGTCCTTTAAGCATACGTAAGAATTTTTGCCTCTTCTTTCACAGGATGTATTCTAGATGTGAAAGACTACTAGTACTACTATGGATTAATGCATAGATTAAACTTTAGCTGTGAGCTGCTTGCAAAAAAAATCTTAAAAAAAACTTAAAATATTTCTGAAAAAAAATGGCTTTAAGAATAGTAGAGAAATAACAATTATTGTGTGAAAATGTGTTTAAGTCCAGAAAAGAAGTTATTCATTCTTCTTGGAGGGAGATAGTAAGAATTGTACTTTTTCACTGTTCACCTTTTCTATTAATTTATTTTTCTAATTATAGGACTAGACTCAAAGTGCTGTTAGGAATGCAGTTTGACAGCTATTGTATAAATTTTAAAGGCGGTATTGTAACCTCTTTATGATGCCTTATTATCAGCAAATTATTTGTCTAAGTAATTGTACATTTCTTAACATGACCTATGTTAATCAGCACTTCTTCAAAAATATAAAAATCATCGAACTTCTTTTTAATGAGTAGACAAATCTTCCCATAGAAACCATAAAGAATAAAAAAAAAAAAAGAAAAAGAAAAAAGAAGATAGTTTGAAGTCATACTATAAAGACTCTCCGTTGCTTTCAGTGTTTGAAATTTAGCCTGACAAATGAAGTGGGGTGGGGGGTAAGTAGTTAAAATGCTGAATAAACTATGCTGTTGGAATGGTGTTTTCAAAAAGTAATACATTTCTTACACAGTTAATGTTGGAGAAGATTGTCCTGTATTTGATGGCCTGTTTGAGTTTTGTCAGCTGTCAACTGGAGGCTCTGTTGGTAAGTGTAGGATGTTTGCCAACTCTTTTGTAGCTTTAGTAGGTTTATATCAGCAACTTAAAATTTTGATAGCGTATTCAAAACTGAAGCAAATGTAATTTTTTTATATATTTATATATTATTTATATCAGTTACAGACTGTAAAATATGAGATGTATTAAGTATCTCTGTGTCGATGAGAGATCAGTTCTAAGATCAGTTTATTTAAAAAACAAAATATGATTTCATGTATCAGATTTAAAGGCCATCAGAAATTTCTGACTCCATTTTCTTCATTCTTCTGTGTGTCTTTTTACAGCTGGGGCAGTAAAATTAAACAGACAACAAACAGATATGGCTGTCAATTGGGCTGGGGGACTTCACCACGCCAAGAAATCGGAGGCATCTGGTTTCTGTTATGTCAATGATATTGTTCTTGCCATCCTTGAGTTACTGAAGTAAGTTTGTGATGGGAACAAGATAAAATTATAGAAAGTGTCAAATTTAAGTATTTAAATGTTTGAAGATATGTTCAGTGAGTTTTCATAGCCCATGTTGAAATTCTACAGTTTCAATTAAGAAGGCTTCAATCTCTGCCTGGTTTGGCTTCATCAAGATGTTCAAACTAAAATACAGGCAAGCTAGGAAGATAACTAATAGGAGATAGGTTTAAAACAGATATTTAGAAATAATTCTTTATGCAGAGGATAGTGAACTTCTGGAACTTGTTACCACAGGAGGCTTAAGGAAGCAGGCAGTGACAAGAGGTTCAAAAGGGATTAAATGTAATCATGGACAAGAGATCTGCAAATGGATGTTAAAGATCCAAGCAACAGTCCCACCATGTAAAACACCATGTGCTGTAATTCGAGATGGCAGGGAAGTACTAGAGTAGCAGAATTCAGAAAGTCGATAGCCCTACTTGCTTTCTGTAAATATTAATCTACTCAGGGGGACAGAATAATGGGCTAGATGGATCGCTACCTTGACCCCTTAGGGCAGTCACTGTACTCATAATCTTACATCCATGTGGTTTCACAATATGCCTGCTTGTTTCCTGTCATTTGAGTTGTTACTAAACCAAACAGAAATATTCAGGGTAGATCATGCACTGAGCTCTCCTGGATTATTACATGAATTAATGTGGCTGTTATGAATAAATAATGAAATAACAGCTGTGATTCTGTGACTGCAAAATAAAAAATGAGGAGTAATGAAAAAGTGATCGTATAATTAACTTCAAGCAGTAATGTTTCACTAAAATTCCAAATCCTGAATGTTGCTTTTACTGCTTCAGAAGACTGTATTTCTTCTAATAACACAAATCTCATTTATTAAAAGAAATATTCTAGGTATTTGACTTTTATGAATGGAACAGCTGAGTTTGCTGGTAAGGAATGGGGGAAGCAGCTGTAATCTGGAAGTTTAGAGATGGAAAAGGTTTCTATAAAGGCACTAACAAATAGTTAATATTAACACATATTAAGACATTCTTTTTAATGTGCAGCATATATTCAGGGCTGTCTCTACAGTCTATGTAGTGAAATGAAATGATATGATGTGATATGGTTTTCTGTGGTCCTGAAGTTTTTAGCTTAATGTGAATGTGAAGGAAGGAATCTTGCAAATAGTTACAGGTTATGTAACCATAGGAAACTGTCCCTGAAATGATGGCTGTTCAGACTCATATTCTATAGTACTGCACAAAGCATGATGAAAATGTATCTTTTGATATTGACAGACTTTGTTCTTTATTAGAAAACGTAGAGTTTAAGGGATGATACTGTTTCCAGTGTTCTAAGGCTTCAAACCACTGGTTTCTTTATCCATCTCAAACTGGCCTGAAATTTGCAGTATTTAGGGAAATACTAAACAGTAGTGTAACGAATTTATGCAAATAGAAAGTGTGATACATCTGAAAGTAAGAATGTCCCTATCTTTACCAGATGGAGAGGTGAGGAAGAAAAGGCAATGAAAAACAAGTATTTAAATTTAATTTTTGCGGGCTTACAGAGCACAGACTGTTGGTAATTATTGAGAAGGCAGAAAGAAATGCCATGTGAAAGGGATGAATTCAGCAGATGTGAACAACAAAGTGCTGTGAGCACAAGCACAAGGTATAGCTTCTACACAGTGAGATAAGTTGGGGTAAATACTAGATACATTACTTATTTTGATTAAGATAAACTTATTAATGTTACCATTCAAACTGTCCTGAGAATTCTGAGAGTGTATGGTTGCATCAACCAAAATCATCAAAATGATTGTATTAGTGTCTGATTGTGGGTTTTTTCACTTGTTTTTTTGCTTGTTTGATATCAGTCTATTATGAATATAACAGATAATGATGATTTTTCATGTTATTTTCTTCCTAGGTATCACCAAAGAGTGTTGTATATTGATATTGATATCCATCATGGTGATGGTGTTGAAGAAGCATTTTATACCACAGATCGTGTTATGACAGTATCATTCCATAAGTATGGAGAATATTTTCCAGGCACAGGAGACCTTAGGGTAAGGGTGAACATTGCATTTCATTAGGTGATAAATTCTCTCTTACTCTCTTCCTTGTAGATACTGTTGCAGCACTAGGCTACAATAACTTTGTTTAATAATGGTATACGGCAGTAAGTTTTCAGAAAATATGTTGGTCTAGAGTGATAGATTTGTTAAGGAATCGTAGGAAAAATAATACAGGACATTGGGGACTTGTAAGTGAAATCAACACCTTAATTTCTGGATAAATTGGCTGAAATTTTTGTTCAAATGTCATTAGCTTAATGCACTCAGATTTTGGAGATGCCCCTAAGAAGACAGTGTGGTATATTTATAATTATCTATACATTTCAGTTCTGCATCTACAGTGAAAAGTAGTTGTTTGGAGATTACATGCCTTCAAAACTTATTTCAGATTTTAGAATAACACATGCCACACCTTCAATAGTCACAAAGCTTCAGTTGCAGTTTAAATTTGCTGTGTTCTATTTGCCTAGTAATATGAGTTGGCTCATTTTTGGAATATTTCTTACGTCATGAAATTTGTTTTGAATTCTCATGATGCTCACTATCTAAGAACTTTAGCATGCCCCACAGGCAATTATGTACCGAGCAGTATAGCAGCCTGAGGGAGGGAGCATTTGCCTGTGAAGAATTACCATTTGAGCTGTTGTAGAATCTCTGGCAAAGCTGAGAATGGAAACCAAATTTTCCTGGCCTTTCACATTAAGTTAGTCATTGCTCATGGTAGACTTTTGTCTATTAGAAGAGGAAATTGTTCTTCTTCACAACTTGAAGTACAACCTAGTAGGATTAATATATTCCTAGCTTCAAACTCATAAATTAAACCTGTTTTATCAGGGGCTCTCTCAGGATAAGTCGCCCCTCTGATGTTAGGAACTTTGCACATCAGATTATACATAGAGTTAGAAGCTTTTTTTAAAAACTGTAAACACTTCTGAAAAGTTAGCCTATAAAAATGGTGAGCTGGAAACAATTCACTGTTTTTCTACTATCTTTAAATTGATTCATGAGATACAAATGTTTGTGTTTTGGCTGACACTCCTGAAATGTGTGCTTTCCAGTGTACTGATCATACCCAGAGGACACAGGAGTAAGTGAAAGTTGAGCTTTAGCCCCAGTGGGATGCTAAACATTTGTTTCAGTGTAGTTGTTGGAGCTGAATGTTATTATGGCTGTTAGATTCTGTTAAACTGTGTTCTAAATTGATTTCAGTAGAAATCAGGTTAGAGTTTTTATCTGTGTGGTTTAACTTGACTGGCCACAAGGTGGTAGTGGTGCTTCAAACAAAAAGCAGCTCAGACCAGGATGTTTATCGTGACAAGCTGTTGTTGCTGAATTTGGCTAGATTTTTTTTTTAAGGGCTAGATATGTTGGCCTTTTAGAAGCAGCACTTCCCGTTGACAGAGAAGTTTATGGACTCTTCACCTCACCACACCCAGAACAAAGAATTTAAAGATAACACAGTTGAAATAAATAGAAGAATATTGTATGTTTTGGGGATTTTTTATTTTTTGGCACAGTGTCAGTGACAAATAGTACCTCAGGCGTGGTAACTTTTATTCTGCACTGCAAGCCAGTATTTTGAAATGTTTTCTGCATATGGTCTTTAGCAGTCTTTATTGCAATTATTACATCCCCACAGGAAAAAAATAGCTTTTCCCTATCTCCAGAGCTTTAAAAGATAATAGAACTAAAGGGAGAACTAATTCTCTGGAAAGTCAGTATTCCTTCTGGAGGCCAGTATTGTGCTGCTTGCTTCTGCCTAACTTGATCTGCCATTGATTATTACTTTTATCAACCTTTACAGCCAAATCTTATCTTTCTTTTTGTTGGTGACATCTATTCCAGCTTGTTTCTGTAATTATTTACTTAGATGATGTAGTTTGCTGATCAGGTTACACTTACTTGATTCAGGAACAAATCATGTCTCAGATAATGGTTTTGTAATTGCTGCTCCACCAGTGTAGCTGACTCTCACTGAGATTTTCTAGTTCAGCAACATTCATCCATTTTCTACTGAAGGTATTGTTCAGTCTAAACTTCCAGTGTCCTTAGTAAGTTATCTGACCTTGTACACATCTTAGATGTTAGCACTAATTTGTCATTTATGTACATATTAAGTTGCTTTGCAGAGAGGCCCAGGTTTGGTGAGGCAGCTTGATATGTAGGTGAATGGGAAGCTACCAGAATGCTATATTGTTTCTTTAGTCTTCATATCCAGTGTGAGTATCAGTTGCAGAAAACATCTGTTGAGTAGCTCAAGCAACTACTCTGTTTAGTGGTAAATAGTGTGGCCATTTGACTTTGCTGTGCTTTAGGATAAGATCAATTTAATGATTTCTTTTTTTTTTTAATCTGTAAAGCAAAGCAAGGTTATGGACAGGTTAGGGCTTGACCTGCTGGAAAGCAGCTCTGCGGACCTGGGGTGGACAAGTTAACCATGAGCCAGCAGTGTGTCTTTGTGGCCAAGAAGGCCAATGATGCCCTGTAGTGCATTAGGAAGAGTGTGGCCCAGCACGTCAAGGGAAGTGATCCTGCCCCTCTGCTGAGCTCTACTGAGGCCACATCTGTGCTGTGTCCAGTTCTGGGCTCTCCAATACAAGAGAGACATGGAGCTCCTAGAGTGGGTCCAGGGGAGGTCAACAAAGATGTTTCAGGAACTGGAGCATCTCTCTTGTAAGGAAAGGTTGACAGAGTTGGCCCTCTTTATCTTGGGCAAAAGGCAACCCTCATCAATTCTTACAAATATCTCAAGGGCAGATGTCAAAGGGGTGGGACCTGACTCTTTTCAGTAGTGCCCAGTGAATGAATAAGGGTCAGTGGGCACAAACAGAAATGCTTTGAGGGTGACAAGAGCACTGTAGTAGACCAACAAGGTTGTTGAGTCTCCTGGATATACTGAAAGCCCACCTGGATGTGATCCTGTGAAACCTGCATTGCCAGAGGCTTCGGTTAGATGAGCTCCAGAGGTCCCCTTGTCTGACCCTGACTATTCTGGGATTCTGTGATCACCTCAGAAAATTCAGCATATTCACTTCGGGAGATTGTGGATAATTTACGCTTCAAATCATCCAGAGTTGGGTTCAGCAGGTGTCTTCAGTGTCACTAGTCTTGCAATACTGTATGAAATATGAATAGTGTTCTGCTGTTAGTGTTGTGTTTATGCTTCATTGAGCCATTCATTGCCCTCCCCATGTCCATCTGTTTCCCCTCACCCACTCCAGTTAAAAGTATTTACTGAAAGTGACACTTTACTGATGCGTTTACTGCTAAGGAGGCATTGTTCAGGAAGAGGGAAAAAGTCCATGACTCTCAACTGGGAGTGTTGAGAAGTTTAGTATTTGTATTGCTGAGTTATACTTTGTGTGAGTTGTAGTTTTTCAAGTATGTTGGACCTGAAATGCAGATCTTTCTGCAGAGCTGCTGTTTGAGAATTAATCTGTTCAGTATGGCTGTAAACTATTATCACTGTCTCCTCCACTACACCTTTATTAGTGGCAGAAAACTGCTCTGTAGGCTAGAGCAGGCTGGGCTTCTGTCTGTCTTGGTGATGAAATAAAGGGAAGAAATGCAAATATGGGTCAAGCAGAGATCTTTGTGTGGATGGATTCAGTATGTATTTACTTGATTATTTTTTTTGCAAAGAACTTTTAATACATAGGTTATCTAGGAAAGCTGGTAGGTGAAGTTCCTGTCTTGACACCTGATGGAACTGAGAATAATCTACAAGTCCTTTTATGTTTGTTTGTTTGTTTAAAAAGTCTCAATTTCTTCAAGGGCACCTGTAAGTGGCCTCAGTTTGATTTTTCTTCACTCCCTTATGCTGCAGCCGCTTCCTCACCTTATGTTTGGGGCAAATAATATAGTTGGAAAAACCTCTTTAAGTCCAAATCTTCTGTACAACACTGAAAGCATGCTTACTACATTACCTCTTCTTGATTCTCATACTTGTTTTTGCTTAATTATTTTTACCAGAGTAAACAGTTAGGATTTGTCTTTTTGCCTTAAATCTTTGAATTATGAAATTTGTGTGGTTTTGCTGTTTTAGTCTTGGTGTACAACTTCTGCACTCCAAAATGATTTTATGGGAGAACATGAACCAAGTAAACTCTGCCTCTTATCCCTCACAGATATGTGTATAAAGACACAGAATTGCTCAGCAGACTTGTGTAGACTTTTTCTATGATAGCATTCCATCATAGCATTCTATGTTTGTATTAAAGTATTGTCATCTTTGCTTATAGGACATTGGTGCCGGAAAAGGGAAATACTATGCTGTCAACTTTCCAATGAGGGATGGTATAGATGATGAATCATATGGACAAATATTCAAACCAGTGAGTACTTTTTTTTGGTTTAATCTCTCTGCAAAGGTACTAGTTTAATTTTATTTTCATAATGTCAGTTAATGACTTGCTGTTTTATATTGATTGTAGATTATATCCAAAGTAATGGAGATGTACCAGCCCAGTGCTGTGGTATTACAGTGTGGAGCAGATTCGCTGTCTGGTGACAGGCTGGGATGCTTTAATCTTACTGTTAAAGGTAAACAGAAAAGTGTCTGTTTGTTGTCCGTAACTTTTTACTTATTAGAAACCTCTACCCCTCATACTGTTTTTCGAGACACTTGCATGATGAAGACTGGAGTCACAAAGATTTTGTTCATTACTATGATTAATCACCTCTTTCTTTGCTATACAGGGATGGCCAAAAGAAACCCAGAAGTTACCTGTTTCTTTCTATCCATCTAAAAAAGTTATGAAGCTTGGTTTTCCATGTGCTTCCTAGCCACTCAAGAGATTCCCTTTCTTCTACATACAGGCTTTCTGTAGCTTTAAAGCAGTGTCCTGGAATGACAGGACAACAGTTGTCTGCAACACAGACAGTGATGGGCAAATAACAAAACTAGTTAGTAGTCCACTTAGACTACAGATGCTAAACATCAAACACCTTGTTGGTGTAAAATAGGTATTACCGAAATGAGACGACTCTCTGTGTTGTTAAATTTGTAGTAGTGTTTGTTATACGGAGCCAAATGTTTACATTAATTTTTATTGATTTTCATAGAATTACTTTATTTTAGGATTACTTAAATTTTTATCCAAAATTGTGATTCTCAAAATTGGGATAAGATGTTAATGTAACAAATAGCATAAATGTTATTTATTATTATTTTACTATAATTTATTTAAGTGATAAAATGTTAAATGTATATTGAACTTCTGCTTAGCCTTGAATCCAGCCTGTTGGAATCATTAATTTTCTGGGTTTTCGTGTTTTTATGGGGTTTCTTTAATGAGACAATTAGAGTTTTGTAGGCAACAAAATGCAGTATAGTATCTGTTGGGTCTGCAGTGTTTCAGGGTTCTTTTCTTGATTTGCACCAGGTGGCAAAGCTACTTCAGTTGCCCATACAGCTCAGATTTTTTTCCATCTTACATATCTTGGAAACCAAGAGAGCTGCTGCCTCCTACAGATGCCTTTCAGTATGCTGTATCTCCCTGGAGTGTGTACTGTCTTGGCACCAGTTCACTCTGTAAGCAAGACTTAGCAACCTCTAATACAGGTTCAAATTTAGAAGTAGAAAGGACCGAGTATTGATTTTGTTTTCCCTTCTTACCCCATTGCATTTGATTGAGAAATTGTCCCTAGAGTTGTCATTGTGTATGACATGAGTTATGAAAAGACAAAACACTAAACATTCTAAGATTGTTTCAGAGCAAAAATAGACTATCATGCATCTCTGAAGACTGGGGTGGATGATGTTCCTTGTGTTTTGTACATTTCTCATCTGTAGGTCTTGATTTCTTGTGAGGTTGTGCTTAGCTCTAGGGGGAGACACTTCTGTTTGAATCAATTCAGTCCTTACTTGTTGAGTGTGACCGCATATGTCTGATTAAACAGTTCATTATATATTTTTCTGTTCAATAGATATTTTGCATATATTGTCAACTCCCTTTTTCTTTGACAGGTCATGCTAAATGTGTGGAAGTTGTAAAGACTTTTAACTTGCCATTGCTGATGTTAGGAGGAGGAGGCTATACAATTCGTAATGTTGCTCGATGCTGGACATATGAAACTGCTGTTGCCTTAGATTGTGAAATTCCTAATGGTAAATATAAATACTCAAATTAATATTTTATTAGGAAATAATCATGGGAGGTTTTAAATGAACAGATAGCAGATATGTCTATAGTTAGCTCTAATGCATCAGTTTAGGATAAACTATGTAGAAACTTACTGTTAAGATTTAGCCAATAAATTTTCAGTATCTTATGCACTAAATAAACGTAAGTACTTGGGGCTTTTTTTATGCCTTAGCAAGAGCTTTAAATGAGTGGATCATTTTTTGAAAACTCAAAATGTAAAACTTATGGAACCTTACCTGTAAGTATGTCTAGTTTGAATATCATCAGTATGATAGAATATATACTGCTGCAACACAGACATACTATTCATAAGAAAGTAGCGAGTATGCAAGTGTCCACTTTACATAGTAAAACTGCTCTTTCTTCATTGTATCTGACTTACAAGTAGCTGTGAAAATATATGGACTTCCACTCTTCCATTTCACTCAATTTTGGCTATACAAGCTGTCTAAAAAGATTTAAAACCAGTAATTTCTCTGAGGAAGATCCCCAAAGTTCCTGCACTCCCTTTACTTCTGGCCAAATATGCTCCTGAACATGTTTTTGGAATGCCTTTTATTGCAATTTGGACTGGTTTGTTGCACATCAGTCACTGGCATTTTCCATGTTGGATTGCAGCTTTTGCTGATAAACTTTACTATTCATGTGTCACTTGGTACATTCAGGGTTTCTGTCTGACTTCAGTGGAATGCTGCTGTCACTGAGAAAAGACTATTTAGACTGTGCCTTTCAAGGTGTATATTTTCCATCTTTCTTGTAAACATATATTCTTTGTCAGTCAAAGCTTTTTGAGTGGACAGAGACAGTAGTATTTCCTTATCTCGGAATTTTTTTTCCATTAGCATGCCCCTTTCAATGAATTATATGTATGTATATAAAGTTTTTTGGATTTTTTTTTAACATTCCTCTCAACTTTTTGGATCCCTGTTGTCTTTAATCTGTTTTGAGAAATAACAGTGCATTTCTAATTGTTACAACGGCAACTTAATCTTCCTGTCTGCTTTCTGTCCACCCAACAAGATCTCTTATCCTGTAATAATCATAGATGAAGATAAAGGGTTCAATTAAAAATGGATTTCAGTGTCTTATTTCTTAAGGGTTCTATGGTTTTTTTTAGATTTTCTTAATTTACCTGGAAAGATACAGTCATATTCAGTATAAAATACTACTGTTGTCCTGGCTATGAAGTCTTCATCACTTCATTTTAGTGATTCAGTGTTCCAGTCAGGGGACCATTACCTGTGAAAATACAAAAAGTAGGTGAAGGGGGGAAACAGACAGACATGGGTAGCACTGAACCATTGTACAGCCCTTACCAAGGGTATTGAACCAGCTGTGATCTTCAACCTAGTAACTGGTATTAAAGGTTTTGCTGAAAGAATATTTTGACTTGTTCATTTCAACTTTTCAAATTGGATTAATTTTGAAAGCAAGAAATCATCAGTTGATCTTCTTTCCCGCAGAAGTAGCATTTTTAATTATTTTATCAAATTTGTTACTTATGTTGTTCTAATGTGTGATTACAGTAGATCTTTCACTCTGTATTTTGCCAGCAAATTTAAGTTAATTTATTGAATAATTTAGAGGAAAAACACTGAACAGTTCAGATAATGCTCAAGTATTGCTTACCTGAATGCTTCAGATTTGATAGTTCTCTAAGTAAAACCCTATTACATCTGCTGTTGTATTTAAAATCTTTTCTGGGTCACAAAGTTGTCTTGTTTTTTTGGTTTATAGAGTTGCCATATAATGACTACTTTGAGTATTTCGGGCCAGACTTCAAGCTTCATATTAGTCCTTCAAATATGACTAATCAGAATACACCAGAATATATGGAGAAGATCAAGTAAGTAATGATTATCGTATCTATCAAGTAGGTCATGTGGATCATGTTTCTCTAGAAGATTAATTTTTAGGCAGTTTTGAAAACTGAAAGCCTTTCTCTGTTACACACTAAAAATAAGTACTGAATAGATTTGACATGTTTTTCATTTCTGTCAAAAGAGGGGTTTTTTGGAAGTCTCTTCCTGCAACAGTATGCATGCTTATGAAGTCCTGTGACTATAAATATGAAAATTTATGACCCAGCTTGGATTTTTACTTTTTCCCACAACTAAAAAGATGACTGTTTTACTTGGGTTCCCATTCTAATTTTTCAGAAAGTTTATCTTGCCAGGAAAGAAGTTGGTGCCATGATGATTAGGATTTGTAATTCTCAGCCCTGTATCTAAATGTGAACTGAGACTGTCATTCTTTGTAGCTGTCAGCTGTAAAAATAAAAAGTCATATGAGAGCTTGAACATCCAAAACTGTGGAAAGACAACCATACGTGTGCAGGCAGTTAAATGACTGTAGTTTGACAAATCCACAAGATTTGAGCAGTGCTCATTGCCAAGCTATGATGGGTATGTGTTTTTAACCAGTGCCACTTTTGATACTCCTCACATCTTGAAGTTTTGATTGGAAACAAATATTTTACTTCAGGGATGGAGTAATGAGTGTGTACAATCGATTCTGTGTTGAGCTGACAGAAGACAATTGGTTAGCCTAAAGTACTCTTGGCTTACCGTGGTTTGTCCTTGCTCTGGGTTCAAAAAAATAAACTGCCATCTCTGCTCCAAATTTTAACAGGCTGTTAACAGTTTGCAGGAATTCTTTTGGCTACCAAAAAGATGAGTAAAGATGTGAAATTACCTGTTTAAGTTTGCCAGTACTAGTGTAACCTTTAAACTCTGAAATTGCAAAATTCACCAAAGCAGTTAAAACACTAATTTTTTAAGTGATTGATGTATCGACTGTGATGGATATTCATAGCACAAATACATAAATCTCAATCAAATAAAAGGGTTTAGTTTTTAATAACGTGCAAGGGAGTTAAAAAAGCACACTTATTTTTCACTAGTGTAATTGTAAAAAATTTCTCTGTGGTAATCAGCTGGTGATCTGCCAGGCTGTTTGCTGTATGTTTGACATTGTTGAGCTTTTGTGGTTTGAGTAGACTGCAAAACTTGCTGCTGCATCCCCGGGCATGGATTTTATCTCTGTCAATAGAAAACACAGTCTCACATTCTTATACTAACACCCACAAGATCACTGACCTGTGATTTCAGAGGATCCTCCTTCAGTTTGTTGTGTGCTTTCACAGAGACCTGGCTTTAGTTTGCTCCCTGGATTGGTGAAACTACTTTGCCAGGTCATGTGATTTAAACAGAGGCAAAGACTGTAAAGATTCAAAAAAAGCACCAGTTGCCCCTTGGCTCTTAAAATTGTGTAGAAGAATACTGACATAATTGTTACAAATGCTGATATTTGATGCTTGCCAAACCTTGCTTTCTGCTTGCACTTTGGAATGATAATGAGTCCCAAGAGAAGCCCAGCGTCTTTCCTGTTCCTGCACATGGTGCTTTGCAATGTGACGTCCATCACATCAAGTCGCTTAGACAGGACAGAACTTCTCTCTGTTCTCCCTGAAACAGCCAGTAAGGAATCTTATCCGTGTGGGTTACTTTTGACCCTGATGTCATTGCTGCACACAGCTGAGAAGTCATCATGCTTTAAGTGTCTGACTTTCTTTCTAAGAAACTAGAGGGTAGTTTATTATCCAAGTTGATACTCTAGCTGATTGTAAACAGAGAAATACTGTTGCCAGTTCAGCACAAGTGGGTGGTACTTGTGCTGACCGTGTGGGAAATTGAAGATTGAAGTTGATTGAAAGAACTATTTGAAAAGTACAAAGACAATGATGTTCAAGTACACAGAGGACACTAATGGTCTAATAGGGATGGAAAGCTTTCTCACTAATGGTCTCATAGGGATGGAAAACTTTCTGAACGTGGCATACTATTTCTTTTTAAATTGAAAAGTTAAACCGACTCTAAAACAAAGCAGGTTAAATTTGAATGCAGAGTTTCCAGACTTAATACAAGATTCAAGGAAATGTTACTTCTGTGTAGTAATAACTTTTCTTGTCTGTTACTTGCAGGCAACGTTTATTTGAGAATTTGCGTATGTTACCTCATGCACCTGGTGTACAGATGCAGGCCATTCCTGAAGATGCTGTTCATGAAGACAGTGGAGATGAGGATGGCGAAGATCCAGACAAACGCATTTCTAGTAAGAAATATCTTTTCATGATAGAACATGTCGAAATATAGTCATTTTAGATTTAATTGTTCTGAACCTTAGGTGTAGCAATGTGCAGAAGACTGGCAGTTCTGTTTCCTGCGTAAAAAATTTTGCCACTAGTCTGCCACTCTTGTTGTTTTTAAGATGTCATCTGTCTGCAAATCTGAACCTGCTAAAGTATCTAATAAAGTAGTGGAAGAGCATGGTCTTTTGCATCTTATGAAACAGTCTGGCTGTTTCAGATCTATAATACATACTTCAGAAGTCTCAATGAACTTTAACTAAAGGAATACAGTACTTTTTTAGTAAATACTAAAAGACAGAAGCTATGTTCCCCTTAGATGTAAAGTGAGATACAGTGTTTAAGGAAAAAAAAGTCTTTTATTTCCTTTTTTGTTGTGAGACATTTTTCCACACTTGCAACACTACCCTTCACTTTGTTACCATAAACCTTCTATGGACTTTTAGTTGTTCTTCAGCTAGAGCCAAGGGTTTCCTGCTACATTTAACCAGTTTTGATGGTGATTGGAATAATTCTATAACGTCTTATTGGTGCTCTGTCCATTTTCTAAACTGTTGAAATCATGTTTCCTCCTTTAGTTTTCATTATTTGAAGTTTATTTGATACATGTTAAAATATTCCCCACTCTTACCCTGTGTGTCTCTGTAAAGCTGTTTTTGGGAGGATATTGTTGAGAGACCCAGAGTATCTTGAAAAGTAGTGTTTTAATCCATAGTATAGTTCATCAGCATTAAATCACTCTAGTATATTATTACTCATTCTTACTTTGGTAGTTGTTTTTTTTTATTAGGCGTGTTATAGATGTACACTTTGATTAATTATTATCATAAATCTGAATCCTAGTTCGAGCATCTGATAAACGCATAGCCTGTGATGAAGAATTTTCAGATTCTGAAGACGAAGGAGAAGGAGGACGACGAAATGTTGCAGATCATAAGAAAGGAGCAAAGAAAGCCAGGATAGAGGAAGACAAAAAAGAGACTGAGGACAAAAAAGCAGGTAGGACTCTGTGATTTCATCCTGTATTTTAGAACTGCAGATGTCAGTCCTGCCAGGAGACAGATGTTTTATCTGTTAACAGTTGATTAGCTGTTGAGATGATACATTTTTTCCATCATATTTAAAGCCTCTATTTTAAATTAATCAGTTTCAAGATACAGCTATTCACACTAGAATAGTGTTTTCAGACAAGGGATATTGTTCCTTCCCCACAAACTGGAAATCTTAGAGCTAGGGATCTGTATTGCTTAATGAAAATAGAGATAAGAAGGGTTCTCACTTTAAATACATTGGACAAAGTGTTTATTTGTGTTTGTGCGGTGAGCCAGCTAACTTTCTCTGAAACAGAAGCTGGATAGAGTTCTGGGGAAAGTCTAATTCCAAGGACTCTTGATGTTTCAAAGAACAGGATACATCTTAATGTTACAAGACTACCACAAAGAGCTCATGGGAACTCCAGGTCTCATTATGGCATGCTGTCATTATGGCCAGTCAGGAGAGACCTTTCCTTGGGGCATTTTGAGTCACTTGGCATTGTGCCCAGATCGCTCCTTTGGAGGGATGTGTTTAACACTGTATGTTAATATGTAACTAGTGACTTCTTTTAAAAGCTAGTTCCCTCTGGCGAGAATTATATACCAAAAAAACCCCCTTGGTCGTGCTGTTTACTTCTTAAGTATTTTAAGGCTTTCTTTCATCTTTCGGTATATTTAAAGTCTCGTGATTTTTCAGATGTTAAGGAGGAGGAGAAAGCCAAGGACAGCAGTGGTGAAAAGACAGACGCCAAAGGGTAAATACTAATTAATTAATGATGTCATCTTTTTGAAGAGTGTTTATTAAATCCATACTTTGTAATATTTTAAGTTCTGTAGAGATCATTTTAAGTTCCTCATAATACTAAATATTTTAGAATCATAACTACTAATTCAAAATTACATTTCTAAAAAAGTAAAACAACGGTTTATTTTTGCCTTTGTACAGAGCAAAATCAGAACAGCTCAGCAACCCTTGAACAAAAGATAGCCTCTCATCAGTTGCAGAACATAATACCAGAGTTGGAGAATACCTAAAAGGAGAAAAGTTTTTGTATGGAGAGAGACTGCTGATTTCATTTTATACTATTTGGCATGGACTGTATTTATTTTCAAATGGCTTTGTTCTGTTTTTTGGCAAGTTGTATTGTGAGTTTTCTAATTATGAGGCAGAAATTCCTTTCTTCACCATGCTTTATGTAATAGTATTTAAAAATGGATGTGAGTTATTATGTTAAATGTCTAAACTGATCTATTAAAGTAATTTGCCTTTCCTGAGCTGATTTTACCTTTTTTGTAATTTTATCTTTATTAAAAAAAAAAAAATTGTACTTGGTTGTCTTTTGTCCATCATTGAACTACAACAAGGGAAAACTATGTAAATTAAGCAGAATTGTACCTATCTGTGAGTACCTAGTGAATAGAAATGGACAGCTGGTGGAGCATGCAAGTTGAACTGTGTTGCTTTCGTTGGCTCCACACGTTTTGGTGGCTTCTGCAGGAGGTGTGAACACATCTGAGATTTGAACAAGCTGAGTAAATGGGTGAAGGGATGTTGGAATAACATGGTTGCATGAACTCACGTTTTAATGTGAACGTTTAGAACTGCAGTCACAATGCTTGTGCTTTACAAGAACGTTTCCCACCATCAGTTTCTATCTAAAAGACTGATTCATTTGCTGTTTGTGAAATCAGTATGTGGTCATGTGCCAAAGCTTGCAAGATAGGCATTGAAAGTTTGGATTTAACTTGAAGCCCATTCCAATTTTTCTACAACTATGAGCAACATAAAACTTTGCCCCCATTAGAAAGAAAGGGTTTTATTGCCTGTCCCCTTCATTGATTCATTAGTTAGTTCTGGTGCCTGAATTCAGAGACCTGAGTGCACCCTTTCTCTTTTTTTCTTTCTCAGTCTACAACAATTGTCTTACAGGTTGATATTTGATGAAATGTATAAGCTTTGGTATCAAGATTTTACAGCAGTGAGCACAGAAGTTAGCAGAACTGCAGTGCTACTCAATCTTTTTTTTTCAAGTAAAAATTATTCTTGCTACTTTTTTAACCTAGTCTGTCTCTGTCGTTGTGGTATATGTCCCAATTGATTCATTCATGTTAAAATTCCAATGCACAACTTTAAATTACTTCTTCATTTTTTCTGTCCAAAAGGAATACTCACTGAAGACTCTTCTGAAGGCATGTCATGTGTTGACAAATGAGACTTTTTTTCCAATGAGAACAACTTCCACTAAAAGTAGGACTACTTGAATATTGTAGGAGGGGAACAGTTTCTTAATGCCTTTTTAATATTTGGTTTGGGGAGGTTTTTTAATCTTTAATCTTCTGAACATTTTCATTTGGACTCTTGGATAAACTTAATAAGGCTTAGATTCTTAAACATGTAGGGAGAGGTATACTGGGGTTTTTCGACACCCATGTACTTGTGCCATGTTCTTTCTTCCAGGAAAGTACCTGTAAGATTCCCCTTAGGGTTTGTTGACTCCGTATTAAAAAATCAGACTTAAATTTTTTGCTGCAGTTTAGTTTAGCTGACAAGTGCTTCCCTGGTTTTTGCATAATAATCTTTAAATAGTAAATTTGCCCAGTGATGTAAGTATTATGCTGATTTTTCCTATATATGATTACAGAGAAGCCTTACAAGTAATTCAGTTTTCCAAAGAGTACTATGAACTCTTAATTGCCTGCTTCAAGTGTTAGTTACCTTTTTGACTGGAGTTTAGAAAGAGGATGGTGATTCTCTAGTTTAAAATGCTGTTAGTTTTAAATATTTTGTGGATTAATTGCTGGTTCTGTTGGAAATTAAGTCTAAGTATAGGAGTAGAATTAGTGGACTGAAATACAGTATTTAGGGGGACAAAAGAGTGGGGGATTTTATAGGATTTGGACTGTTCCTCGCAGTAGACTCTTTGGCATGTTTCTGCTTAGACTGAGAACCTCCTGACTCCAATAAAACCCATATAGTGAAGTGTTGCTTTTTTGTTTTATTTGAGTAGAGATAGTTAAAGTACAATTGGTCTGATAGCCTTAGTCTCGTTATCTCTCCCTGAATTGGATCAGCTCCCTTTTTCCTTTAAAAAAAAAAAAAGCAAACCACAAATGAAAAAAGGAGAACAAACAAAACAAAACACACAAAAAAACCCCCAACAAACAAATAAACGAAAACCCCACCTCCACCTCTGGTGAAAAACCCCAACTGACCAAAACAAACCAAAAACCCAACCTACCCCAAGAAAGCTGTTTCACTTAACGTTTCGAACATTCCCTCTGCAACCTTTGTGTGCTGTAAAAGGGTCGTCACCTGCACCTGACCTCTGTGAGGATTGAGGAAGAGCGTTTGGTCAGGGGAATGGGAGGTTGCTTTGAAAATTGACTAATTTAATCTTTCAGTGAGTCATATATGCCCTCTTACAGCACCTGGAACTTCAGAGGTGCTTTTTGTGACCTTAACAGTCTTGAGGAAGAATTGCTTTTTCCTTTTGGTGACTGAATGATGGATTTGGAGACAACATCTGGGAGCAGGCATGGAATCTCCTATGTGAGTCTAATACCTGCCTACTCTCTAGCACAAAGAAGATGAAGGCTGGATTTGGGGAAGAGTTAGAAAAACTGTAGGATTGTACCAAGAGGCTGGGGAGAGGTCAGTGGCACCATAAGTGCACTGTTACTTGTAAGGAGTTTGGCACTCTAAGTTCTGATACAGAAGTTTTCACTTTACAGAACTCAAGGCAACACATGTGTCTGTATTTGCAGTGTATATACAAGTTAGTTAACATTTATGGCTGGAGAGAAGTTTCTTTTTTTCTTAAAGAGCTGATCTGTGCAATTTCTTTTTAATTTTGCATATTCAAGAAAAGATTTTTTTCTTATTCATAATACTGACAGTCACCATACAATTTTTAAAAACCCAGAAGCTAAAAATAACATTTTTTTAAAAATGTTTATGCTGGCTATCAATGCTGAATGATTTTTTTTTAGTCATTGTTTCTTGTATTTCATTTACTTCTACCATCTCCATTATTTTATGAAGGATCTTGTAAGACATTTGATGTTGTCACTCCATAAGGAGTTCGTGAATTATTTGTCTTGAGGGGAGCTTAAGATACTCAAGATCATTTCCAAAATGCAGTGTTCAGATAATTTGCAGGCTGTTTTTTGTTGTAAACAACTACTTTCTGCTCAGGGAGAAATACGAGATGTTGCTGTGTCATGAGCTGCAGTACCTGTACCAAGACAATTTTTGAAACACTTAACTGTGGGTCTGCATACAGATGGAAGCAGATTTTTGTGTAGTTAACTTTTTGTTCATTAGAAATATAAACATAGATGAGTATCAACAGCTATTTCTTGGGGAGAAGAGAGAGATGGGTCAAGATTTTTTACTTTTACTTTGGTTTCCTTCTTCCATTCTTTTCCCTGAGTGACTGTGCGATGTTTGGCTGGTCTTTCAGGGAGTACAGAAGTAACCAGAGAGGAGAAGCCCTTTCCTTTTGGCAAATCTTCTTCAAAATTAACTTGGAATTGTGGCCAAAAAATTTTGAATTTATATAATGGTTTACATGTATGTATTTGCAAGCCCCACTGAAAATACATCTCAGGTCTCACAGCTTCCCATTCTTTCAGTGAGTTTAATTTTGGGAACATGAGTTTGTGTGTGGGGAGGAAAAAAAAATCTAAAAGGGGATTCACAGTCCAGAATTTCTTTTGCCCAGAGCATAGTATTGCCTACTTCTGTACATATATATGCTAGTGATTGAAGATGGATGATGTGGCTGCTCTTAGCCAAGTTTTCAGTGTGATTTAGAAATCTGTAAATTGAACCATATTAGAAAGGATTGTTATTTATGGTTAATAGATGTTGCAAACATACAGCTTGTAAGATAATATTCAGAACACAGCAGCAGAAATATTTACCAGGTGTTTTTGTTATTTGTGCTTTTTTTTCTTTTCTTTCTTTTTTATTTTAAAATTAATGATTAGTAATAATTACCTATTTCTGAGGTGAAGACATAACACATGGAAATTCATGTGTGAACTTTTTTGGTCATATTATAATTCCCTCCACATATTTGAAAGTTTACTTCAATAAATATAGTTGTAAATGCAAGTGTTCTTGGTATTTGCAGAGAGAGGGGATTTAGTAAACTACAGCCATCACCCTTGTTTCCTCAGCACCACCAAATATGTTCTTTGTTCCCAGTCCTGTGACAAGAGAGTAGCTGTAGTCTCTTCCCCCTCGATGGCTGTGTCTCAATTTAACCAGCTCTCTGTTAGTAATTTTTTTTTTAAGTGAGATAATTTTGCAGTTTTGAAAATGTTTCTTTAGCTCACTAACACTAGGAATAGTTGCAGACATTTGAAAACATTGCCTTCTAAGTAAGGTTTGCTACTTTTTTGCTAGAAAAAAGAATCCTTCAAAATCTTTCTTTTTCTGGCTCACTTGTGTCAATTTGTTTAGCTTTATCATCTCTGCAAGAGTACACTTGGCTGGAACAGGGTATTATATGAGCTTGTTTTAAAAACATGTATACCACACTCAGCACTAAATTTAGTGAAGTGTTCAATTCTTTTCAACTTACAGTAGAGGATACTGTATCTTTGAAACAGCATTACTTGTAAACAGATGCAAAACCATCTAATGAAGCTGGAAACCAGCAGGCAGAAATAAAGAATAACTTCCTAGGTTAGAAACTTGTATTAACAACAGTCTAAGCCTAATGTTTTCCATGGTCATGCTGCCAGAAGTATAACCAAAAAAAAAAAAAAAAAAAAAAAGGGAAAGGAAAAAGCTGTGGGCAAGTTTTAAGTCCATGTTGCATTTGCCAAACTAGCTCCACATGGGTAGTGCATACGCTGAATTTCTCTTTGTTTTTTAAATCTATTTTTTAAACGTTCTTTATACGATGGTCTTTTAACAATGTTTGATTCCATATAATGACCCAGAGACTTATCTGGTAAAGGAAAAAAAGTCTATATCATTGCAGATTGTATTGTGCTGCAGTATTAAGCTTAGAACAAAATGGACTCAATATTTTAAAAGCAGTCTTTTTTTTTTTTCAGGCTAGTGAGCATTGAAGACAGACAAATTGACATTTGGAATTAAAGTGGAGGGAAGATCAGAGTGAATGAGAAGGGTTATGAGTCAGAAACCTGGTGTTTTGTGGCTGACTGAGACCTCATTTGGTCAGGAAGGTTTTCAAACACAATAGGAACATACTTTTAAAGTGTCTACTTAGTACCTTTCTGTGGAGAATGAAATTATGAGGGAGATTTCTGACAGCTCAGGTTGGAAGAAAAATATTCAAACACCATGGATTTTTAAAATGGAATAATTTTCTGTGCTAGCAGTCTTCACATTAACCTTTTCATTATGTAAATGAAAGGGCTGTGCTTCCCTACTTATATCACTGTGCAGGATTTTTTGGTTGTTTCCCTTCCCTCCTTTTTTTTTTATTCCCCTACTTTTGGCAGTGTTTTTTTCATTCCATGGTCAGTGAGTGGTAACACTACTAAAGGAATCCAATTCCTTTAGGGGAATAGGCAGTGCTTCTGTAACTGCAGATACATCTGTTACCAGTCTAAAAAATTACGCACCTGAACATCGAAAATGTAGACATTCTCCTTTTTTCTTTTTTTTTTTTTTTTCCCCCTAAAGAAAAAAGCAAGGTATTTCTAGAATTGCCCTGCAGAATCTTACGTGCTTCTCCTACCTAGAGGGACACATTAAAACCAGTCAAGGTGGCACATTCTCATCAGACCAGTCACAGCTTTCTGTTTTGCAGAAGTAAGGAACTGTGCTGTAGGCGTTTGACTTAGGAGATGAGGAAAAAGCACCACTACAAGGCTGTGCTACTCTGCAAACCCTCGTGAAGGTCTCCTGTATGTGATACCTTTAAAAGCACTTGCTCAGTTTTCAGCAGCAGTCCAAGGGGTCTGATAGAGGTCTCTACTCAGCCTAATTTAGACTTTCTCCTGTTTACCCTTTACAGACAGGTGTTGCTTAGCCTGGACTGCATTTGCAGGACAGTTCTAAGGCTCATCTAAGCTCTGAAACTGATTTAGTTTGGAAACCGTCTTCAATCTTCATGCCTCTGCTTAAAGCTATGTCTGTTGTATAAGAGGGAAGTAAGCTTGGAGGAAGAAATAAAATTCAACCCCCTGACATCCGTAAAGTCTGACAAAAGTGTTTTCTGTTCTGTTTACCTTAACAGATATTTCCCGTTCCCAGACGGATGATGCCTTAAGTCTGAAAACAACGAGTTAAATTTAAGATAAGAGCTATTTTGAGTGCCTAATCTGAAAGAGCCATTTGGGATTGATGTTGAAAGGAAGATAAGCAGCAATTCTGCAAGTCAGCGCCTCCAAATGAAAGTTACTGTGGAGAGCTTGACATTTTATAGTTTCTAAATTGATGAACTGAAATTTTGGAACAGGAGTTAAGCATTTATGTGACAGCAACAATGATTACTTACTGCATACATGCCTGTCATGGTTCCTCTACACAATGACATGAAAAATTTCTTTACGAATTTCTATTTTTAACATTAAAAATATTTTCAGTACTTTACAAATCCACTTTGGTATGAGTTCATTGTTTGTTTTCTTCTCTCAGATTGCTAAATTGCAGGCAAGGAGAATTGTAACGCAGGTCTTGGCACGTCCCTATCGGGTTCATTGTTAGTGTGTGGTAAACATGCCTAGGCATGCTACAAAGGAGCTGCAGTGCATGATACCATGACTGATTTGGCTCTTTGAAGCCCAGAGTAATACAAACCTTGATGAATGGTTAGGGTAGCTCCTGCAGGGACAAGTGTTGAGACAGACCGCAAATAAAGGCGCGTCTCCTCTAACACGCTGGCTTGAAACGACTTCGCTCAGCTTTCAGTAACAGTTTTGCCAGGAGAGAGTTCAGCTCGGGTTGATTTAAAATTAGGTCTCAGGTAGGCTGAGCTTATGTATAAATGAAACAATGCTTTTGAGGTGCTGACTGCATGCATTCCGGCAGCAGGGCGTTGAACTCCAATGTTAAGACTGAAACTAAGATATGTGATAAAAAGAAAACAGATAGAAGGGGAATCTGTTGCTGTTGCTGGTCCTATCAGAAGGTACAACAGTGTGAGTTTCACTTTAGTCCTGGAGACCTTGCTTCACCAGAGCTGCCTCAGTCTCTCCCACAGCAGCCTCGTCTGTGCTTGTTTAAAAACAAGTAGGTCCTGCCTGTGCAGGCCCAACCACGGTATTTCCTGGCTACCAGGAGTACTGAACCCTGTGAGAGGGGCCTTTGGGTAAAGGTATTTACAGAGTTTCAGTCACTGCAGGTTAGCGAGGGTGCACTCCTCTATTCCCTTTTTTCTGGTGGATCACTTCTGTTTATGGGGCACCATGGAGCTTAGTTCTGCATGCACTTCTTATGCTGTTTGAGCTTGTGGGAACAACCAGTTTTCTGTGCCCCACCAGAACCTGGAATCATTTCTGGGAAGCACAAATCTGTGCCTCTGAGGGGCTGGGAGCCAGCAAAAGAGGAGTCGGGAGCTCCACCTCTTCCCTCCTCCCCGTGCAGGATGTTATATGGGAGTTTGCTAGGCTGTCACCCTGGTGGGGACACTGCTCTCCAGGACAAACAGAGGAGGTATGACCTCAGTCAGCTCTGTCCTTTGCAATGAAATGCCGTAAACAAGGGCTGCCTGCATGTGATAGTTCTTTGTTAATCTAAACACAGCTAATATAAAAGATGTGCAAGGCCCTTGAGAAACTGTTCAGCAAAACAACAGAGCTAAAACCCTCATTACCAAGCACTTAACTAACATGCTTCTGATTTCTTTGAAAAGAAGCTCAGAAAACATCCAGTGAAATCCTGCAGCCTTTTTCCTGAACGGTCATTAAAATCACTGTTGCCCTGTTTAAGGAATTTGAAGTGTGATTCTTCAGGCCAAAAATGTGTTTAGAGTATCCCCATCTCACCCTGCTGCAATAAGACCCCAATCCCAGAGACTGAGAGCACTGGATGAACTTTCGTCTCCATAGTGTCAGCTCAAGCATTGTTTTCTTTATTTCTCCTTTTTCTCTTGCCCTCACACTTCCTCAGCCTATGCCAGTAACCTAGTCAAAGGTGACATAACAAGCTGCTTTGGGGAATTGTTCTGGGGCTCAGAATAACCGAGCAAAAAGGTTCTGTGCACTCATTCTCTTCCATGCTGGCACCACTGTAGTGTTGAAGGTAGGTGGGAAGAGGCAGAGGTCACTTAATGTGGTAGCAGTGCTGAAAGAAAGCCTTATCAGTTTTTCTCTGGTGTTCCTTCTCCTTTTAAAATATAGACCTCACTTTCCAGAGTACAAATTGCATCAGTCTAAAAGCAGTATAGCTGAAGTACTCTATATTGAAGGTGACCAGTCTTTTCAGTATTGATGTTCAAGTGGTGAGTAATTGAGTCCTTGCTTAACAATAAAACTGGAAAATATTACCTGATTTTTAGAAGGATTTTCTCCTTCCAATTTATCATTTCCCATTTAAGGCAACCTTGAGCATTTGATGCTTAAATCCCTTTGAGTTCCTAGGCTGCTTTTCTAGCAAGAGCATCTTGTTAATTCAGTGATAAAAACTTGACTACTTTATCAGGGTAAATCCTTATGTACTTCATCAAAAAACAGAAGTGAACTATCCACAAATAAATTGTCTTGTTTGATCTTTTCACTATTTCAGCTTTTTTTCTTTCAGTCCACATTCTCCAGCCCCAGGTAGTAAGGCAGGGAATTGCTGGCACATGTTACCCGTGAAGCACTGAAGAGCTGTTACAAACAGCTCTGTTTTGGTTCTACTACTTTGCATAGTCCTGTTTATTGTTTCACTTCTGCCTGAAGTTTTGTTATGGATGAAGGGTTTGTAAATTCCTTTGGAGTTTCTCTTGGGGAGTTCTGTAGGGATGAGGGTTCAGCGTGTGATTGACAAAAATACTTGGTTGCATCCTTCAAATATTTATTGCCTTAGGCTTCTTGTAGGTGCTTTTATGTTTTGGGGTTTTATTCTGTTCCTACTTTTACTGCTGAGTTTTTTCTGATTCATCATAAAATCCCACTTTAATGGTCATGGAGACTGTGCAGAATTATTTACCTACTAATATAAAGTCCCTTCTTACATTGCTTTATAAAACCTGTTGGGGTGATCTGGCACTTTTTGTACTTCTGAATGAGCCCTTATGAATTGACTTCTATTACTTCCTCTTATTGACAGGAGCAAGGAGGCAACAGTTAGGAAGTACTAACCCAGTGCAAATTGAAGGCATTCTTTTATTGATTTTTTTTCCTTCCATCCCATCTCTTACATTTTCATACCATCACTGAGTATCCTTTTTATGATCTGAAGCAGACAACACAGGTCCAGTGAAAATAGCTGCAAACATGACGAATGCCAGATATTGAAAGAGCATGTGTAACACAGGGTAAAATATTAGCAACTCATACATTCATGTTGACCTTTCCCCTTTAAAGCCAGAATGCTTGTGCTGCTTGAAAGCAGCATATTGAGAAATAAATCAGTTCTTATTAACCCCACCCTCACAAAATGAGTAAGGCAGTTGTAGCTCACTGTCACTGTCCTGAAACAGAAACACATTATACACATAGGTGGGAATGCATTTTGGAGATTTTAAAAGGCCTGGTTTAGGCAATCTGAGCCCCTTTCCCCAAGCCCCAAAGTCTTCTGGAAAACTGATACTGAAATAGCACACCAAATAACCTTAAGCAGAATGGTGATTGATTTGTGTGGTTTGGATCTATCCTTTGGAATGCTCTAGTGAAATGATTTCCTATAAAATTCTATAAAAATCATTAGAAAGATTTTCCTTTTTAGTTTTGTGGATTTCTATCAGGTAAACTTTTCCTTTCTGCTCAGCAGCCAAGAAACTGTGTTCTGCATGCGGTAGCTGAGGGTTACATGGGTAAACTGGATTTAAGTGTTGTGAATTTTAGCATGACTGTACCTAAATTTTGATTGCCCACAAGAATGCAGATTCTGAAACGTTGTACCTAAATTTTCTATGATGCAAGTGAAGCAATTCCACTGCAAGCCTTCTGAACAAATAGCTTCTTAAAGCAGGCCTTAATAAAAGCTGATGTATGTTTTTAAACTATCTCTCAAGCACCCCTTAGGAGACACAGAGAGATGCTCCATTTCCCTCCAATTTCTTCACTTTGGACCTCCTGAAAGTAGGTACACAAGTCTCAAATTTTAAAAAAGCAAAAAATTTACTTACTTAACCTTTAGCATTGCGTATAAAGCAAACATTCTGGCCATGATTGCATTTCAGAAAATAAACCTGCCTAGACGTGGAGAAGCGACAGGACATGGAAATTCTTGAAAGGTTTCTAGTTCAAGAAAAAGTTCAAGGTATGTCAGCATCTCATTCCAGAGTGAGGATGGGGACATTCCTGATTTGTCTACAGAGCTAGATGCAATATAATCGTGTTTGTTAATGTTCCCCTGAATTAAGTTCTGCTGAAGGACAGAACTTGTTTGGTGCAGAACCATATAGGCATGGCTGATCTTTATTTAACTGATAAAACAGTCTCTCTGCAGTGCTGTAGATGTGCATCTCAGTTGGCATTCCACTGCACAGCTGATGGGATCTTTCGGTTCCTGTTTTAAAACAGAAAAACAGGTCTTAACAGGCTTAAACAGACACTTTTAAAAATCAGTTAATGAAAATCTTTGTATTAGTTCTGGTGATAAAATCAATAATTCCCTCTTCTCATCCCAGGAATGGCCATGCTGAAGAAAAACACCTTAAGAAAAAAATTAAAAATTCTAAACCTCATGTAGGATCAAGACAGAGCAACCAGTTAATTAAATTATCTGCACCAATCTGAGTCTCATGTTGAATTCACCCTGTATTATTTTAGCATCCAGGACGTTTTGCATTAACTGATCACAGTTTCCAAGTAACTCTCCATAAAAAAGGGACAAATAATTCAAAATTAAGTATCTGTGTAATACAGAAGCTACAGAAAAACATCTTTTAAAAGGTTGAACAGAGACGATGAGGAAGTGCCCCATTTGGGAAGGGGTGGTAAAAAAGTACATTGTGGAAAATTCTCAGCTGATGCCTACAAACCCAGTCATACTGACAATAGTAGGCCTGTTGAATCTGTTCTCTTCACAAAACAAAAAAATATATTGACACATTTGCTCCCTAAATGGTTGTTTACTGCCTTCAAATACACGGGTGTTTGCTACTTTGATAGCAGAGTGCAGGTGCATTGTTTTCCATAGAAGAAGAAGCTGCATTGTTCAGAATTGAGAATAGACAGAGAATACTCTGCCACATATGTGTTTCAGAGTTGAGTTGAATGTTTTGGGGTTTTTTTCCACCCATGTATTATGCACTAATTCTGCTCCATCAGTCAGCAGATGCATTTAATTCTAGATATCAGTTCTGGTCTCTGTGTATTAGCTCAGTATTATTTTATTAAGACTTTTTCTTCCATATGAGAATTGTGTGGCTGTCTGAGACCACTTGATCTTGAATTCAGTGTGAGTGTTCGAGCTTGCTGTAGGTCAGGATTTTAAAAGCCTGGGTAAAAGCTTTAAGCATTTTATCAATCCACCCTCAGTGGTCTGTTTTAGCAGAATGTACAATAACCTGCCTATTCTTCTGGAATGACTGAGACATCTTTTTTTTTTTTTTCTTCCCTTTTTAAGACCATATAGACCATTACTGTTTTGAGGGGGGAAAAAAGGATTTTTCTTAATAGAAGACTACATTTGTATGCAAATGTCTTTTGAGATGCTGCCAGGGGACTGATGTTTTCTCCAAGAAACACTCAGTACCTGCAACAGCTTATATGTACAGATAACATTTTCTTGTTGCACCAAGGCAAGGCTGTAAGGGTGCAAACGTGTTGGTTGTGAAGAGTACCTCACACTTGTCTTTGTTCTGTTTTACACACAAGCTTGATCTAGGTAGGCACTGAAGAAATACTCCTCAATCTAGAGAACAAGCATACTACGTTTTGAGGAAGAATGATCCATGTTTGATTTTATACTAGTGCTTCACGTAGAAATCACTGTATCTGTGGACAACACAATTCTTTCCATCAGCAGCGCTGCTGGTGGGTTTCCTTCTTATTCCAGCAGTTTTGCAAATAACTTAAAAGTTTTCAAATGCCAAAGTCCTACTTCTAGCCTTTGTCTCAATTCAGAAAATGTGTTTCTCCCTCTTCAAAACCAATTTACTTTAGTAAATCCTGAGGTTCTGGCACAATCCTGAAAAACATCACTTTCCTTCTCTTTTCTTTTTTCTCTTTTTTTTTCTTTTCTTTTGCTGGCTGTTGTAATTTTTTAAACCTTTGGTGTTTGGTGCTTTACCAATCTATCTGAGGCTCTCTGTCATTCTCTGCCAAAAACCCACAATGTCCTTCTTTATAGCCTGGTGACTTAGCAGGTGTTGTATATTACCTTCTGCAGCCCTGCATGGGAAATGAAGATTTGTACATTTTTGGAAGGCATAAAGTTTTCTGTAAGTTCATATGGTTATATATGCACACATATATATGTCTGTCCTGATAGTGATGCTGTGCCATTACTGAAACAGTATATGCTTGATCAAGTTCATTTATTGGGCTTGGAATAAGGGAGTTAGTGGAGAAGCTACACAGTTCTCTACCAGTTAATCTGTATTAGCAGGAAGATGTTTGTCTCTATGAAATAAAATGACAGCTTCACTTTTTGGGCCAAATGTCTTCACAATTTGGCTTCTTTTTGATGTTACGGTGTTTGTTTTTGAGAGGAAAGGCATTAGTGCTGTGAAATGGTTTGGCATGTCAATACCTGTAACCTGCATGTGCTCTTTATGTGATGTTTTCTGCTTGATATTTGATTATTTGCAGACCACACCACATACAGCAAATGCAGCTTTCCAATATCTGTGTTGATAATCTTCACCTAAGGAACTGATCCCAGAAAACTTTTCATTTTGCGTTATGAAAATTTTCTGTTCTCTTTCGTTTTTCTTTGTAAAATCAAAAATATTTTACAGTCCCTTCCTGCTTTGGAGCCAATTCTTTTCAGGCTTTCTGCAATCTCAGCAAACCTTCTACTTGCTATTTCAAGTGGACTGCTTAGACATGCAACAAGTTGCAGATTTCAGTCCTCATGCACAGCAAGGCTGCTCCCTCTTTCTCATTGCAGATACCACAACATGCTGGACTTATCCACTCTCACAATCCTCACTTAATCCCTCAGACTTGTCACTTCTTTCCAGATTTTTTTTTTTTTAATCCTGGTTCCAGCTGTAAAGTAGGTCATTCAGAGTTAGAATAAGATTAAGTTTTTCAGATCTTACTCCCAAAATATGTCACTTAGTATTGACTGAAACCATTTTGAGAACTTCCAAAAGCTAGAACTATGCAGAATAGTCAAATATTTAATTTTAAGAATATTTTCTTTTCATTTTTTTTTCATTCTTTTTGACAAATAACTAACTCTAAATAAATGTTGAATCTAGAAGTAAATTTGAATTAGTGATACTATCTTTATAACTTTCAGTTGTCAAGAAAAAATGAAAACCCAAACAAAACCCACCCCAGCAAATATTCATTTTGATTAGTGAGTGAAAAAGCAAACCCAGCAGTCTTCAGCACAGCTCTGCTGCCACTTCTGGTGCTGGAGACTGCACAATTGCCTCTCCTTCCCCCCACCACAGGGGTCACTCCTTATTTTGTTCTCTTAGTCAGAATTTGGCCACATTAGGCACATGAGGATCTACACAAGGGTAAATAGAAAGCAGTATTATGTGCAAGATGTGAGTATACGGGTAGTCACTGTATGGGAATATCTGTGCAGCTGCATCTCATTTCCAGGTTGCTGTCTTTGTTAACTGCACACAAATACACCAGCCCTCCAGATGTTGTTGAACCGGCCTGCCTCTTGAGTGGAAGGCAGACATATGAATAAATATGACAGGATTTCTAGATGTTATGTAACCTCTTGATTTGAAAGCTGAAAATCTGGGCCAGTATCTGTAATAAGATCTTTCCTTGAAGAGGAAAAGGAATGTTTTTATCGACAGGTATATACTTTTACAGTGACATTTGGAATTAGCTGCCTTGAAGAAATAGATATGAATCTCAGGGGAAGGGCAAAACTCTTTTGAAATTAGGTCTCTGGGAGAATCCTGGATAGTCTTCTGAGATCTGCTTAAAGTGTGTTCATTTATCCTAATGAGAATTTATTGGGTGGATTTAATATTTCTAAGTGCAATGGGACTTCGGGTTTTATAATGCTGAAACAGATCATACCATTTTTCTAGCCAAAGAAAGGGGAAGAGCCTGAATGTAAATGTCATCCTCCTCTTGAACATTAAAATATGGCTGGAAAACAGTAACTACCAAAGAAGTATTTCGTTCATTATCCCACTTTTCATATTAGTGTAATAGTAAAGTGATGCTTCTGGAAATATCCTAACTTTTGGGGATGGGAGGGTAAGGGATATTTAGAGTAAAGGATGCTTCAGAAATATATATATCCAAAATAGTACAGGCAGCAATCTGAACACCCATTCTTATTGAAACTACCAACAGAAAACTACTCTACTGAGAAATCAAAATACTTTAACTGCTTCGAGGAAGTAGCAACAAAGATGGATTTGAGCAGATGCCAGGAGATGTGTAAATAATAGCTACGATTACAGCAGCCTTCCTGCATAATTAAGGCTAAACGAAAGACATGCTTTAGCGATCTTTTCTGAGGATTTAACCCCTGAATGTGTAGGGTTGCAACCCAGTCAATTCAGGCACCTATAAAGGGGTGAATATTCTAAAATCAGACATAAAAAAAAGAGATTAAAAGTTTGGCAGCATGGTCTTTTCTAGTTCCCTCCGATTACATTTTGTCTCCTTCCCCCAGGACAGCGTCTGGCACAGTGACTCTGTATGCCTGACAGTATGTTCTGCAGGAATATAGCTAATTACTTAGACACGAGTAGCCTCATTTTTGAGGCTGAGCAGGGAACATTTCTGAGCCCACATATATACTACTGTTGCACGTATTTCTGCAAGAGAGGAGGCTGAGGTGAGCATTTGTAAAAGATTGCTTCTCTGTGTTTAAACAATTGGTTTAAGTCTCTGAATTCTTAAATTTATTCCAGAAAAAGAATCCTAGCTGCCCTGTTTCTGCTGAGACAAAATTACCCAGCATCCAGCACCACTAAGTAGCTTAATGATAACCATAAATCTGTCCCTTAGAAAAGTCATTTCCTATCTGTTCTCCAGTCTAGGGGTGCTCAGAGTAAAGTTGTTCCCACACAAAGGAGTGAGAAGTGAGTCGCATTGTGCATGCGTCCTGCCACTATTGAGATGTTTCAAAACTTTAAATTGGGCATGGTGGATGTTGATTTCAATTCTTTTATTAGAACTGGAATATATTTATTATCTCCTTTTGATGCTAGTCTACTAAACACAGAGTACTAAGTGGTGGGTTGTTTTTTTTTTTTTGCATAAGACTAAAACCTAAATTGTCCTGGTGAGTTCAGAAACCACCAGGATCTCACTGAGCTCTTGAAGTTCACCTATGCATGTGGCCACATGTGACTGTCTTATCTGCTAAACAGGGACTCTGATGTTAGACACATGCAATAACAAGGCTGGTCATTTAATGTCTACATGTGTTGAATTTAAAAATAGGCTTTCACACTCATAAAGGCAGTGATCAAATTATGTATAGAGATATTCAAGCATAAAGCAAGAGTATACACATGACAGTGAGTGGAGAGCTACTGACAGATAAATCAATATTCAAATTTATAAACCACATCCACTTCTTATACAGATTAAAATCTAGAAAAACAGTTATCAAGTCCAGTGTCTGTGAGTTAACATAATAATGGGGAGGGCACATAACTGCAAGGAAACAACAATAACCATTGACTGGCTTTCAAACTGATCCAAAGGTGTGACAGAATTTATTAATTTTTTCTTTCCAAAACCATGAAATATAACAAATTATCACAGGGTCTCCCCTCAGGGATCAGAGTGCCATCCTCAGTCTTTATGGAATAACACGAAGCTTGGAGAAAAGCTTACAACCTCAATAGGTCTTTACATCATCCCAGGAGTGTACAATATTCATATTTTAAAGAGCTTGTCACAGTTCTCCTTTTACTTATGCAAACAGAAAAAAATGCTTAAACTGTAGGCACAAACTCTGTTGTATGCAGATCCCAAGAGAGGATTTATTTTTATTGCTTCTTTAATTTTTTTTCCTCTACATAAAAGCTGTCTACATGTAGGTGACAGGAAACATTCCCTATCTCTGCAAAGGCATGAGAGGAGAATTTCAAAGATAGCAGTAACTATGAAGTTTTACTTTGGCATTTCAAACTGTGTGTGCCTCTAATTTAGCTGAAAATGAAGAAGTCAGAGGCAGACTAAAGTCTCCTCCATTAAAGAGTCCTCATTGTATTTTTCATGGTGGGATAGAGGAAGGTCACATTATCCTAAAATATATGCTTCTGGATCAAAGCCCAGTTTCTTTTGAGCCCCAGAAACTGTGTATTGCAGCTGACCAGCCTCTTAAGTGCCAAGGCTTTTTTCTTAATCCCAACCATACCCACACAGTCAAAGCCTGCTCTATAAATTGAAGTTACTCACTTGAACAAGAATCACTATTAGTGCAAGAACCTTGGAAAATGTCTTTTTGCTGTGAAAAACTGCAGTTACATACATTGCAGCACATTTTTATATCTTCCTGCTTCTAATTTCATGAGAGAGAGAATATTACCTGTGGGGGTAACATTTACAGAAGGTCCTGGTGCCACTTTTGTCCCACAGGTGTCCTCCAGCATGCCCCAATCAGGGAGCAATCCCTTCTGCAAAGCAACATGCATTTGTTGAGTTGGATTTCTTCCCAGCAGAGTGCCAGGAGCTCAAAGAGGGAACTCAAGGTGCTCTCCTTACTAAAACAAAACAAAACAAAAAACAAACAGAAGAGTATGATTTTCTTTCACCCCAAAAGCTCTGCCATGGGTAAGCCTTCTCTCCTATCAGGTAGCTGGGTAGTCAGGGTGCCTCAAAACACACTGGGCTCAGTCCTACTCACGCCCTCTCCCTTAGCTGCAGTATGTCACAACCTGAATGTGCATTTTTAAAGCATGCAGCTTTACTTTTACGGGAGTATTTTGGGATGGTTTGCCCATGCTGGTAGCTTCTGGTTCAGTTTAACAGAGCAGTGTGGAGAAGCAAACCATAAATGGGCTAAAAGCAAACAATCTGCCTCTCTATAACTTTTGTATTCTCCTGATTATCTCTAGTGCCTTACCCAGAGGAGAAAAAGGCCACAAACACTGCAACCAGCCTTATGATCTTGCAGCATTCCCATGATGGGATCCAAGTGTTTCCAAGGCTGTTACAGGAGCCTTTGCTCAGAGGATGGTGCACTGCCACCATGTCCTGCATCACAGCACTCTCTGCAGTTGCCCAAGGCTGCTGCTTGTGCATCACCACGTGTGTGCCCTGTAGCCACAGGAACTGCTCTGTGCTGTTCCCAACTTCAAGCTAATTTTGATTTGAGAGAATCAAGTTCACCAGGTGGGCAGCACCGGGGCAGGATACTCCAGTGGAGAAAATCTTCAATGGAAACAGTTACTATAGTAAATTTTGTGGATGAATCATTTTCCGAAGTGGTTCAGTTAATGAAATTCTCTTGGGTACCCACAGCCATTAGAATAAATTATGGTTCCTATACTGCGTAATCATCAGGCCTTGAGCTAACATCATGTATGAAATACATTTTTACTTAATTCAATTTTGCTAAGGGAACATTTAGTGGCCTGGTGGACTTGTAAACACTAGAAACATTTTTTTAGTCTGAGGTAATACAGTTTCTTTGCAATGCATAAGCTGAAAGCCTCATAGTGATAGAGACCTAAATTATGAGCATGAGGAAATGCTCAGGAGAATCACAAATTAATGTACATACAAAAAATGAAAGTAATGATCGTTCAACCACAAGAGCTGGGGTTTCAGGGTGAAAGTGTCCATGTCAGTGCTGGAGAAGGTATGGAAACCCAAGCCTCTGAAGTAGACAGAGGAAGAAGAAATGAATTTAGCCAAATCTAGTTTTGTGGGAAGGTAAAGTACTTCCCTCAGATGTTCATTCACTTGAAAAACAAACCAGCTCAGACTTCCAGAGCTTTAAATTTCTTCCACCCTGAGAGAAAGTGGTAGGTGTTTCACTGCTTAGGACAAATCACATTTGCAAGCAAGGGTGGAGAGACTGAAGGAAAAAAACCACACTGCTGCATTTACATTATTTAATAGTGTAGAGGGAGGCTGAAGGTTTTTTTTTATTCCCATCACAATGATAGTAAAACCAGTATTATGAATGAGGTTTTAGTAATTCATATAAATGTGTGTGTGTGTGTGTGTGTGTGTGTATGTGTGCACACACATGCTGCTCTCCCAACACAATCAAACTGAAAATGGTTGCTCCAGCCAGGACTGCATTGTTATAATAACCCCTTTAGATGGACGAGCTTACAGTTTAATTTCCTACAAGCCCAGCCAACGAATTAGGAAAGTATAAAACAGACAAAAGAAAACTGAAATGGAATAGACCTGTTGATATGGCTCTTCAGCAGCACCCAAACTGATGAGAAAATTGTTTACTGACTGACAGCCTAAGAGATCTGAACCTCCCCAACATTGTCAGCACTGGTATTTTATCCAGGTATATAGTAGTAATTATAAAAGTGAGACTGGAAGTCAGGGAATGCAATACTACTTGCAAATGGTAAGAAAATATACTTTTCCATGATGTGAGGCTAGTAAGTTTGTGCCACTAGAACTGGTATTTGTGCCTGCATTTACTATTTGAGTGAACAATATGGTTTTAATGTTTGTGAAATTACAGTTTCTGTTCTTCATCTAGGAGGTATTTGAAAGAAAACAATAGATATAAATCCGTAGTTTGCATTGGCGTATCTGTGTTCTGCTTTCAACAGGCTGTGCTCAACACTAGTTACTTTGAGCTGCTTCAGTTTATTTCAGAAAGCTGCTGCTCCTCTCTATGGGTTTGCACATGAGCAATCAGCCCTTAGGCAGGCCAAGAACAGGATCACCCACCCATCAAATTCCTGTGCAGAAATCACAGCTGGAAGTAAAAACTTACAGCCCACTGTCCATCTGTGTTGAGTGAGGGAGTGAAAAGGAGCATGTGTTTCTCAGAGGGACATATTTCCCCTAGGAGTCAGGCTGAGCACATCCCACATATTTCACATAAGGTACCGAAGAACCCTCACATAGATAAGGGCTCAGAGTGGTTTGCCGGAGGGGTAGGATCTTACTAGCCTGAGTGTAGGAAGGCATCATACCCCATTCCTATCTCCCTGATCTTCCCTAGTCATCCCAACATTCACTGTTTTATGTACCGGAAACATCATTCTAAACTGGGGGGTCTGTCTTCAGAGGGTAACATATCAAAACCAAAAGCCAAAAGAAGAGACTGGAAAATCTTCTAAACCTCCTTTCCAACCCAAAGAGTCTCCTCCAGGCCCACTAAGAGCAGCCCTCACAAAAACACAAACCCAGAACCAAACAATGATCACAAGTATGTTTTGTGCTTGAAAAAACAATTAGATAAGTGATACTTCTAAGAAAGTAAACTTTTTCTATAAATGTTAGCTACAGACTTAAACACTTTCTGAAATACAGTAGCTTGCAGCTGGAGAAAGAAAATGCCACAACATTTAAGTGTAATCATTAAGAATTATGGTAAACAGATTGATAGGGAGAAAGTGCAGTTTTTCTGAAGAAAAATTTCAAAAGAAAGAACTCACAGATTTTGGAAATAAGACCCAGTGTACCAGATGTCTTTGATAAGGCTAAGTAATTTCAAAACTTTCTTATTATCGTTACAACTTGTTCAGCTTCACAGGATTCAGTAATAGTCAGCGCTTTTACTCAAACAACTTTCACATAGTCCTTTGTACCTCCACAACAAGCTTGATCAAAAATCCACTGAAATAAAATAACCAAACCACTCCTCATTTTCCAGTGGGACTGAGTTGGATGGAACACTTTATGCAGCTGGAATAAATGGCTAAGAAATAAGTAAGGTATTATTGAGGATTTCTTAGGAACAAACAGCAAGACACCATTGAATCTTCACCATTAAGGATTGATTCTTCTCCATTAAGAAGTCAGCATCTTTTAGAAATCCAGCATGTGGATTTTTTTAACTTCATATAACATTAGCTGCTCCAAGTTCTTGTATCCCTCTGATGCCATTACCCAGCCCAGTCCTGGAGTGATGTTATCAGATTCCCTTTTAGCTTCATTTCCCTTGCAAAGGACAGAGGAAAGAGGACAGAGATAGCAACAGAGTGTAAATAACATTAAAGGATGATATTAGTAAATGTATCTGTTTCCTGTTAATCTCAGTACAAACTGGAGCAAGGTGATAAGAGGAACTAACACTCCTGATTTCTTCCAGGGCCTTTCTTCCAGCTATGGCAGAGCAAGGGAAAGACCAGATGCCTCCTTGGGAGCAGCAGAGATGGGACAGCTGACAGTTCCTTCTATGATGCATTTAATCGAAAAGAGAGGTTATTTTCTTTTGCAAAGCGCATTGCCCTACATTTCTCTTCTGACATGGGAGCTTCCTGTTCAGCTTTGAGGTTTGTCACACTTCACTTTTCCCAGCTTGGTAGCTACGACCAGAGATGCTCGTCAGCAGAGGCTTAAGGCAGACTGATTTCAGATCCTACAGATCCTGTTAGTGAATCCTATAAAGGACCAAGGAAATCTTCCTTTGACTGAGCCTGCTTGCTGATTGAACACACTATGTTCATTCTCTCTCTTCAGGAGCTGACATAAATGTTCTCTGGAAAAAAACATGGGACAGATGGACATTTGGACAGATGTATCTGTCCCTATACCTTTAAGATGATTAAGTTTAGTCCTGGAACTGCTTGGTCTAAACTATTCTTTGGGGAAAGGGAAAGGAAAAAAAATAATATTAATAAAAAGGAAACCTTAGGAAAAAGGATCCTTGAAAAAGAAGTTATTCAACAAAATTATTTTACTCCTCATTTAGTACAGAGCAGAATCTGACACACAGAACATCTGCTATTAAAACATTCAAATAAAGTATAATTTGGTCAAGGCAAAAAATAAAGATGGGATATGTACATATTTCAAATACATATTACGTGGCATATTCTTTCAAAGAAAAAGACTGTCAGGCTATGATGGATAGATCAGCTGCATGAGACCTTCTGTTACCAAAATGTAGCAGTGAAATAGTTAACAGGTCTGGCTTTTACATTGTCATAAGGAGACTTCATTGCTAGCATCCCACTGAGATGAATGAAGGCAGCTTATGTCTAGTGTTATTGTTTCCATGTGTTTGGCTCCAGACTCAAGCCAGCATTCCCCTCAGTTTATACTTGAAAGGTTATCTTCAGAACAAGAAGAGACAGAAACTTTCTGTAAATATATGTATGTGTAAAAGAGGGCAAATACAGGTTAACTCCACTTACTCAGTTTTTTTGATAGTTTTAGCAAAAAGAATTTTGTTTACAGAAGCTTCTGATTATCTGAGTGGCAGAAATGTCCCTTACAGCACGTTTGCTCTGTTTTAATACAGGGTGATCTGATTAATACTAACATAATTTTATCTTGTGGTTGATAATTTTTAGTCTTTTCAGCTTTGCAATGAAGTACCAACTAACAAAGAGCATAGCAAAGTATGCAACAAGGAATTGCAAATGGAAGAAAGAAAAAAAGTCCGAGTGTAATTGTGAAAGGGAAAGGCAAACAATCTGCATTTTGGTAAATGAAAATATACTGCTTGTAACAATAGTGCTCCAGAAGGAAAATGTCTGTAAAGACTGGAAATATTTCAGTTGGCTTGAGTTTTGCCATGTGACTCTCTCTAAAGACTGGGTTTGTTTTTTTTTTCCACTTTCTCCATCAGTAATCTAACACCGAAGTTTCTGCACAGAAGTGTACCATAATTGTTCATTACCTGTGCTTCCCTGGAGACAAGAAGGGACCAGAAACAGCTCATGCAGATTGGTATTTTTACCCTACCTTGAAAATTATCCTTCTTCTCTGAATGACAGGATTCAGATAAAACATAATTATAAAAGTATTTCTCTTTGGGAACACTAAAAGTGGTTGCAGCAATATCTATTTTTGGTGCATTTGTTGAATCCAGAACTCTTCTGATACAGGGTCTCATAGGTATGCCCTTGCTATAAACTTTTTTGTTTTATTTTGTGTAGTACTAGTTAATATCTCGGGATTTTTCCTTTTAGAGCATGAGATTCTTATTTTACTTTGATCTAGGAGGATATTCTTCCTCAGACTATTTTATTAGACATCTGGCAAGAAAGGATACCTTGATAAGGCTGATGCAGTGCCTAACTTCTAGGCACTCCACCTTCTTTTAAGTTAGTAAGAGCCTCATACAGAGAGCCATCGATGTCCTCAATTTCGGCCTTGTCCTGAGCCCACAGTTTCTTGCAAACAAGAAACTGAGAAATCAATACTGCCATGAGGAAACAAGGTTTAGGTGGGATTTAGGATGTCTGAATATGGTCCTTGGGAGCTCGGACAATCAGGCCCACAAAAGCAAGCAAATCTGCAGACTGAGATGCAGAACTGTAAACCAGTTGGAACTGGGAAACAGGGTTATTCCTTAACTTTGGTCACTTTCAGAGGCAGATCCATAACAGGACTTTAATACTTCTGTTCTGTGGGAGGTCCTTCTTCAGGCCCCTTAGTCCAAAGCTGAAGACAAGATATCACTATTCGTGTGCCCAACAGCAAAGGAATAGTCTCCCTGATGGGCTTTATAGTCCCCAAAAAAGTAATTACTCAGATAAGTTAGGACTGTATAGATAATTTGAGAACTACAATTCTTGCTATAGGCACCAAATATTCCCAGAAGAAGGAAGAAATCTCTTAAATATGTAAAATAAAATAAAATATAAAGAACCAACCATTAGCTATGGGTGGTTTTCCCTGTAAAATTCTCTTTTTCATGGATTTCTAGTTTCCACGATGGAATTTTCTAAATAGCCAGTGACAAGGTAAATTTTTAAATGTACAAATCTTCTAATAAAGGAAGCCTTCGGCCACCTCAGTATTGAAAGCAGCAAGACCATTTCTCATTCAGCCTAAAGCAACACGAGGGCTACACCGACCTACACTGCAATGCAAAAATCTGTAATACAAATTGAAGCTCCTCTATTAATCTTATCTGATGAGATTTTACTGACCTGACCAACATAGATACTCAGGTCCATCAGCAATATAGGCCCCTATTTCTCGTATGACAAGCTTCAGTAATAGCTGTTCAGTGAAACTCAAAGCTGTTCATGACTCATTCAAAACTCCACCAGTTTTTCATTACAAACAGATAAAATAACGACATTTGCTGAGGTTTGAAAAGTCTTGCAGAAAGCCTGCAAGGTCTGAACAGAGGATGCAGGCAAGGTGTTCCAGAGAAGACGAGCCGAAACCTATGAGGACAGGATGATTTGGAAGGGTCCATCCTTTCAGCTGTAGTTATGCTGGCATATTGCCTGAGCAACTTTAATTGCCTCTTTATGAAGGTTTATTTTGATGGGGGGGGTGTGGAAGAAGGAATGAACAGGATTATTGACTTTTTTTTAAGAGATAATGAAAGAACAGGCTACAGTCAAAGTCTTATCATTAGTTAATGACAATAGAACAGAAGTAATGATGTTAAAGCAGCAACACAGAAAAATTAGCCTTCATGGAGAATTCCTCATTTGCAGGGTTACACAGGGACGGATTTTGTCATAGCAAGTTGTGTAAAAATTTTAGTCAAAAATATAGAGGTTTAGACTAGATACATTTCTGATTAAGATGGTTCCCAGGATAACAAGTTGGAGGTACAGGAAGGACTTAATTCTCTCCTCCTTTCAGCTAGGTCTCTGTCCATTCTTCTTTATGCACATCATCCTCATGTCCTTGAATGGCTCAAGAAAAAGTACAGAAATTCTTTGGGCTATTTTATGACTGAGCTTTTACTCTTTTGTTTCCATGACCGTTCCTTCTCAATCCTCTGGGACCACAAACTGTCCCTCTTGAGTGCAGAAATTTAATAAGAATCAAATTTTGATCTTAGTTGTATCTATTCAGCTCCAGTCTAATAAACAGCATTATCTGAATGAAATGGCAATTAGATAACACAGCTGTGGTTAAGTGTGAAGGGAATTGTTCAGTCCCTCCCACGCTCTTAGGGCTCAGGTTCTCCTTTATGGCTACATACCAATGTTTTACTTCCAACAGAACAGGGAAGGCAGTAATCTTCTCTGGGATGCAGGGTTGAAGCTCTTTCAGCTGCTGGATGGGGAATGCAGTGGCTTGGCAGCATGGAGCCAGTGCAGCAACAGTTTCAGCCTCATGACTTCCATGAATATCAGCAAATTTATCCCTTCAGCTCACAAACTTGAGAGGATCTGTTTCAGCAGAAATAAACTCACAATAGAAGTGCATGCAAAAATGAAAATAATATTTGGAAGGAAGGGAAGATATTAGGAGCAGGAAACATTGCCTGATTATGTGAGAGAGAGTTTCTACTATGCTTTTGCTTGTATTTGCATCTCATGTTGGCATTGAATATCATAATTATTTTGACCCCGTGCAGGGCTCACCTCAGAGGTGAGAGACAGTCACTGAAACCAAGGGAATTAAAAGGTTCCTTAGCACTGCCTCCTAAGAGACATCACAGTGATGAAGTAAACTGCAACAAAAAAATAAAAAGTCAGGTTGTTCTGCCTCAGTGGAGTGAGGAAGGGTGGACTGACCATACCTTTTAAGGAGACACGGGCTTTCTGTATGTACAGGACAACTGTGAAGACAGGATCCATTCTGTCTTGAGGTGTTAGATAGGCAGGAGAAAACAATGAAAACCTTATTTCCATCATACTAGCATTGCATAGCAAACACTGTTGAGGGCTCTTCTCTCCTTCCTTTCTTTGGCATTATGTTAAAGCCATCAGTGTGACAGCTGCAGGGACTCACACGAAGGACAACCTCAAGCCATTGCTGCAGGCACACACTCATCCCAGCCAAGAGTTTTCATGCATAAAGCTACCAGCAGGAAGCCAGAACAGCAAACACTCCACCATGGGGAAAGGAGACCACTTCCAACTTCCAGGGAGGGAGCAGCAGGCAACAGAGATTTTGTCATACCTGCATGCAACAGTAGGCTCTGAAATGGCTCAAATGGCCTCTCAGTAGGCTCTGAAATGGCCCAAACCCAGTCCCAGATGCCCTTGAGGCTGGAAAATTTCTACAAGGCAGCTCCATCTGTGTTTTCTTCTTTAGTCATACAAATTTCATGGTATTACACTTCATCTTTAAAATCTCTCTCAGATGCACCTCCATGTGAAGGCTTGCCCAGGGACCACACACAATTTATCTCAACTGTATTACAGACTTCGAAGTTCTTATATTATGAATGAACACCCATATGGAACCTTATTTTTTAGGTCTTCTTATTTCTTATGAAGACTTTGAGCAGTTATCATAAAAGTCTAGCCTTCTTCCTCCTGGAAAGGCAGATTTAATTTGTGGCTGCTTCCCTTCAGTCTGAAGACAGGATCCTGTTGACAGCTGGGAAGAAATACTTAAAGACTTAATTAAATTACCTTCCCCTTCTCTGACCAAATGACTACTTAAAAACAGCTGCAACCAAGGGAGTCCTGTGATAGTGTGCTCCTTGGAAGAAACTTCAGGTCAAACAAAATTGTGTAAACTAATAAAGAGAAAGCATCTAAGCTGGAAAATCAGAAAATAGAAATATATGGTCCTTTTTCTGCTTGTCATTGAGCTCCTGATTTGGAATCTATAGTGGAACTGCATTATTTCCAGAAAGAAAAAAAAAAAAGGTTTCTTAGATACAATTTAAGATATCTTTTTTACTATTTAGGAATAATGAATATTTGCATCCAGTTTTCCTGGACAAATCACAGCTATGAAGAACAGTGTTCCTGACATGCAGGATTCAGGGAGGTAATGTGTATGTGGTGTCTCTGTGAACTCAAGACCCTATGTATGTGCTGCGCAGAGAAAGCATGTGTGGTTTTGTGGGAAAAGTTCTGGATAAAATACAGGGGTGACTACCTGACAGGGACTGTGACTGGCTTACTCTAATTCTCCTTTCTGGTTGTAGGAAGTCAAGGCAGATGGTGATGCTATTGGCATCTTTTGTATTTTATGAGGAAGGGACGGGAGGGAGACAAGCAATTGGGAGGACCTGTCCCTTCTCACTGTCCATTCTTTCCATGCAAGTCCCTGATAGTTCTGAGAAGAAGGGGCAGATAAATTTTCAGGGACCAAAGAGGAGCTTGATCCCATGGGACAGCAGAGCAGGGTAATAAGCAATGGCGATTTTTTATGTTATGCATACAGTAAGGCAGGAAGAACTTCCCTGCAGGCGTGGGGCTTTGTTAGGAAAATCAAGATTGTAGAGCTCTTGCATGGCCATTAAGAAAAGGTCAAGTTTAAAGTCTGTCATGTCATAAATTTAACCGGTAGGTTAAACACTAAAAGAGCTATGGGAGGAAGGAAAGGACTCTGTGTGTGCCCCAAGCTGCACATGTACACTACTAACAAGACACTAACTTGAACCAGAATATTTCCAGTTGTTACATTTCAGTCCCCTTTTAAAAGCTTTTTGGCCTTACAAGGAAAACAGCTGGAGAGAGAATTTTGTGACTGCCTGATGCGTTTCCTACACTGTTTTGGAAGAACAAAATTAAATCTGCAATTCCTTTATTTGTACGCAAAAAAAGCATATCGAGCATTGACAACTGTCAAAGTCTTCTGATAAATCACTGGAGACTTTTTCTTCCTGTTGGCTGAACTCAAAAAGACCCATTAATGTGGCTTGTAAAAAACGGAGCAGTTAAGGAAGAAAGGTAAAATGGATTCTTTAGCCTCTTCCTTGTTTTGAGCCACTGAAGGCAAGTTCTGAGTGAGGCTGGCTGCTTTGAAGTGGCATGGCTGCAGTTCCTGCCTGCCTTCACCACACTGGCTTTGGGAGGGTGTGGTATGGAAGGAGCAAGAGGAGTCCTCCCTGACCCGAGGATGGGTCTGCTGAAGGCCAAGACAGCATGACGCTGGACAGTGACAGAAATCTTCTATGATGCACAGTAACATCTGGCCCATGTCATCTTTTTCTGGTTCAGCTGATGCCTTTTATCACGTGAAAATACTTAAAACAGATCCAAAGACTCCATAATTGAGGCTGTGGCAATTGTTTCTTTTTTTATTACTATTTGAAAAAACCCTTATAGCTCCCTTTAGATTTTGCAGCTCATGGAATATAAATCTGCTCTTCAAAGTAGAGGAATGCAGCTTTCTGGAGCTGGGAGCTGTCACATCTCCTGTAGGAAGGTAGACAGCCTGACTGCTCCAACCCTCTATAATTGCAACAGCTAAAGAAAGGATTTGCTTTTTTTTCCTTTCTAGGTCACACAATATGAAGAGACAGACAAGCTATCTTTATATTGTCCCTCAAAATGTATTTCCTGCTATCCTTTCTAGCTGATCCCATTTTTGTTGACTGAACAGAGAAAGGGTAGGAGCAGCTCAGACCTTGCCTTGTTCGCTTTCCTTCCAGCAGAGCACTTCACATATGTTGCCTCCAGAGCTCTTGTAATGATGTTAATGTGTGTCTACAACCACTTTTTCCAGGCCTCTTGGAAGGTCAGGTTAAATGGGAAGACTGTGACCTTGGTATCCAGTAATCACAGTGAGCAAGGAGGGGGTTGGTATCAGGGGTATTTTGAGGGTAGAGCACCACAGCTTTGCTACAAGGAGGGATCGTCCTGCTGGATACTCCCAGCATGTCCTCTTTGCAGCTGGTAAATGGCTGCAGTGGTGGGAATGCTTGTAGTGTTGCAGTCACTGGCGAGAGGCTGCAGATTCCCGAATGCTGGCAGTGTGTGCCTCTGCCCTGAGGGAGATGAATCAGTAGGTCTAGGCAGCAAAGGAACTCATGGCTATGGAGGTCAAGAGAAGGATGCTAGAGGATCTAGCTGTGGGATGTAAAGCTCTCTTCCTGGGCTTTTTGCTTTTGCTTGCTTTCATCTCCAGGGGCAGAGTGCCCTGTCTGTGTTATTATAGCCTGTAATAGTAGGTGCTTTTTAATGAGTGCACAGATAGACAGCCTATTGTCTAGGTTTGTGCCTCAGAACTGCATGGTGGGAAGGGCTATTGGCAGCTGCCTTTGTTTACTCTGTTTCTAAGGATGTGTGGTCATTAGAGGGATGGGGACCTTTCTGTCTTTCAGGTGTTATTATGAGCTAGGCCAGAACATAGGCTGTTTGTGTTACCTTTGCTTTTCTCAGAGTAACCCAACTCATGCCATGGCCTGAGAAGGACCTCTACACGCATTTCATCTGAACAAATTCTGAGGATATCCAAATGGTCCCAATAAACAAGAGTGGCCTATCTGAAAATATTTCTGGTTGTGAACATTGCACTGTAGGCTGAGACTAGTTAGAAAGCCTGGCTTGTGTATACATATTTTCTCTTCTTTTAGTGTCCCAGTGGGACAGAGAGTCCCTGAAAGCCATGAGGCTTGGACTAACTTTGAGAGCTAACTCCTTGCCAGCAGCTTCTCTGTGTGAGGCCAATAAAATTTGTTTGCACTTGACAACAATAGAGTATTTTTGCCCTTCACAGTGTCTCCTCGGGAGTAACTGTTGTTTGGGAAGGCCCTTAGGTCTATCCCTCCCCTTTATACCATACAGGACAAAGACATCACCCTTTCATGCCCTGTCTCTAGAACCTGGTTACTACTACAAACATTAAGGGAGGCTTACAGGCTGGGTGGAGAGGAGTTGCTTCCAAGCACTGACTTAGGAGAGGTCAAAGGACAGATAAAAGCTGGGGAAGTAGAAACTGTCTCTGAAGTCAATAACTTGTGGGTGAAGGGTGTTCTTTGAGGAGCCATAGATATGTGGTAGGAATGGGAGGCAGCTAGCTGTTCTTCCTGCAGGGCTGGGGGCAGATCATCTGATGCCAACCCCTTGTGTCCACTGCTTTTCACACCCAGCCTGTTACTCACACCAAGAGGCCAAAATAAGAAGGTTGATTACTTACCAGGGAGGAAGGGCATAGGGGAACTTCCAAGAGGATGTGAAGGCCAACTCAGAGTACAACTACATCCATGTTTCATCTCTCCTGATAAATGATGCTTGAGAAATTGCTTTTTTGAGTGGTGGAGTGGGAATATGATGTTTCCCCATGCAGCATGAGTATTTCTCTTCCACTCCTCTCTCTGTCAGAGATTTTTTTAAAAATTGGCAAGCAGAGGGTAAGTGTTTTTGGTTTGGCCAGTGTCCCTTTTTGAAACACACTAGTTTCAAAGACATATGGGCCATAAGCATATGACTAGGGTGCATCACAGCATGGAGCTGGACTGTGGTGATCAAAGAGGCATTTGAGCACACCGTGCAGCCCTGCTGGGTCAGAAAGCAGTGTTCTGTTCTGCGGGGCTGGAGTTCACTTTGGCATTGTGTCATGGAGAGGTCTTTTAGGTTTTGAAGTTATCAGTCCCAGGTTGACCACCTCACATCTGGAGGGCACTGTGGTCCCAGGTGCAGTGTTAACCCTGAGTGCTCAGGAGGCTGGGTCACACAGCAACAGCAAAGGGTTTTTCACCCCTCCAGTGTAAATAACACTGAGAGGGATCAGTCACTAAGCATTGCAAAAGTTTTTTCTCTCCCTCTTTGTGGCCATCAGGGAAACTTTTGGATCCTTCTCCTTTCTTTCCAGCCTTATGAGATAAGCATGGATGCTAAAAAAGTCAGGATAGTAGGTCAGGGGTTATGCATGGGACTGATAGCCTACAGCAAATACAAAGAGGTTGAGCCTTTCTAAAAAATGCTGTAATGAGCTGGCGGGGGTGGACAGATGTCTTCCTAGGGCAACCCAAATGCTGTGCAGGAGGCTTTTGCCCATGGCAGTCAAGATGTCCTATGAATTCATGAGAAAAGCTTCTTCACTGGGATGTGACACCCTTGCTGGCAAAGCAATCCATGGGGCAGCTGGCAGACCCCACCATGAGGGGGAGACAAGCCTTACACTAGCCTGGGACTGTCAACCTGACAGTTTGCTGACTGTAGCTCTTCTTTCTTCAGCGTCTTTGAAAAGTCAGTCCATGCCTTTTGTTGTGCTAAGCACATCAGTTCTAAAGCCCTTATGAAATAAAATACTGGTCCTGAGAAGGATAGTTATTACAGGTCTTATGATCCAGAAAAAATTTTCTATTAACTTGGATCCATATTGCTTAAACTATTTTGAAAGAAAATGACAGCATCTCTATTTCAAAAACAGTCAGAGAGCGTTATATTAAATAACAGTTGTCTAAAATACTACACAGTATACTTTACTACTGTGCAATAAAAAACAAATAATCTGAGAGTTATATCTTCCTCAAACTTAGCAGCTGGATCTTTTTTTAAAATCCTAGGAGCTTGATTTGCCCAGTTCTTATAAGGGACAATTAAATTTAGTGATCTATACTTCAAAAAGTGACCTGTGATTCTGAGAATTTTATTTAATGGTTTCCCTACTTGAAATATGTCTGAAGTGCTTTATTGTTTAAAATAATCATGTTTGATGGTTCTTGAAAGTCAAAATAGAAACATCTCAAGGAGACAGAGCCAGCTTTTCCCATATAAAGGATTGATATACCATACTAGGTCAAAGCTATTCTTACGGGCATTTGCCTTTGGGTCTGAACACATACAGCTAATTGCAAAACCTGATTTGTTGAGTTTTTAAACAAGAGAACATAAATTTGGGAGAAGAAATTAGAATTTTAGTTAGAAGGGAACTAAAATCAGTTTCTGATAATGCTTCCTAATTTGTGTAATGGCATGACATGATATTTACATTGCAGCTCTTTCACTTCCGTACTAGACAATTTATATGACCAGTTTGGTAAATTTTAAAATCTTTAATGAAGTTTTTGGAATATTTATAATCTGATGAAGTTTTTTTTTAAGATTTAAAATTGCTGACAATGTAGTAAACCTGAAAGGATAAAGGAGAAAAAGCAGGAGAAACCATCTTATGTCTTGTGGTTTCCATTGCACAGACATATTTCATGGCAGTTCATATACTTATTTAGTTTTGGAAAGGAATACTTATTTGAAAGGGATACAGAACAGCTTTGGCTGCCTGTTACTGATAAATCAACTTTTCTGGACCCTCACTGACTCCTTTGGAGCTTTGAAATATGTTTTATTAGATGAACAAGATAATGAAACCAACCAGTCTGGCCATTAATTATATCATTAGTTGTATTTCAATCAGCATTTACCACACCACAGTGCTGTAGATGAGAGTTAGCTCTTGATCCTGCCATATGCAGGGGCTCTGTGTACCGTCACAGAAGTCAGTTACATGGGTCCCATGAAGCAAACACACAGAACTGGGTTTTTGAAAGGGGGCAAAACTGAAGCCTTGCTGTTTATTTCACGCCATGATAGCAAAAGCTGAATAAAGCACAGCAAGGCAAAATCAATTAGCACACAAAATATTTCTATGCTAGCAATTTAGTGTAATGCTGTTTGTATAAAAATCATGATTCGTTCCATTCTTTAATGCACTTAAACAATGGGTGTTCCTTAACAAGGGACATCCTTATACATGCTATTTTATGCAACTTGGTAAGTACAGGCAGCATTCACTCGACAGCTATAGATCAGATTACAAGCAAGTCACAGAGAAATATGTTTCTGCAGAGGAAACCCTTAGTCCCCTACTGGGTTCCTGGGAAAGAAGTGGCCAAAATCCAGCTAACTTTACTCCCCAACTGCAAGGAGCCAGACTGCATTACACTGCTGGCAGCATTCAGCATCCCCAAGGAGGTTTTTCTGAGCAGAGTCCAAATGCAGATGCCACCCAGGATTGTGCAGTCTGGTCCACAGCTGGAGGAAGCTTGTACTATAACTTGTGGCTGGGTTGGTGGCCAGGAGAAGACTCCTCCAGGGCTGCTGAAGCCTCACCTCTTCCAGTCACCAGTACTGCTCCTGCAGGACATGTTGGTGTCAGTGTGCGTGCCACCACATCCATGCCTGTCTACTCACGATAGTCCCCATGGGCTGGGGAACATTTGATACAGGTGCTGCCTAGAGCATTGTCTTCATGGTTACACCAGGCCAGAGGCACTGGCCTGCTCAGGGTGCAAGACCCTGGGCACTTCTTTCCCCCTTCACCCCTTCCTGGAAGTATCCGGACTGATCACACAGAATCACAGAATATGCCGAGTTGGAAGGGACTCACAAGGATCACTGAGTCCAGCTCCTGGCCCTGCACAGGACCATCCCCAAGATTCACACCATGTGCCTGAGAGTATCATCCAAACAATTCTTGAACTCTGTCAGTCTTGGTGCTGTTACCACTTCCCTGGGGAGCCTGTTCCAGTGCCCAACCATCCTCTGGGTGAAGAACCTTTTTCTAGTATCCAATCCAAACCTCTCCCGACACAGCTTCAGGACACTCCCTTGGGTCCTGTCACTGCTCACCACAGAGAAGAGATCAGTGCCTGCCCCACCTCTTCCCCTCACAAGGAAGTTGTAACTGCAATGAGGTCTCCCCTCAGTCTCCTCCAGGCTGAGTAGACCATGTGCCCTCAGCCATTCCTCATACGGTTTCCCCTCAAGGCCCTTCACCATCTTCATTGCCCTCCTTTGGATGCTCTCTAATAGCTTAATATCTTCCCTATACTGTGGTGCCCAAAACTGCACACAATATTCAAGGTGAGGCTGCAAATGGGACCTTTCTGGGGCACAAAAAGGTCCCCTTCCGTGGCACTGCTTTCCAGCATCTCATTCCCTGGTCTGTATGTACATCCATGTTTGCCCCATCCCAGGTGCAGAATCCACCACTTTCTATTGTTAAACTTCATGTGGTTGGTGATTGCCCAGTCCTCTAATTTGTCAAGGTCTCTCTGCAGGGCCTCCTTGCCTTCAAGGGAGTCAATAGCTTCTCCGAATTTTTTGTTCTCTGCAAACTTGCTTAGTATCCCTTTCAGTCCTGTGTCCAAGTAATTTATGAAGATGTTGAAGAGCACAGGGCCTAACATGGAGCTCTGAGGAACCTCACTACTGACAGGTCACCAATCTGATGTTACCCTATTCACTATTACCCTCTGTGCTCGACCCATGAGCCAATTGCTCACCCACCACATGACGTGTTTATACAGCTGTGAGCTGGACATTTTGTCCAGAAGGATCCTTTGAGAGGAAGTACCAAAAGCTTTGCTGAAATCCAAAAAGATTACATCAGCTGGCTTTCCTTGATCAGCTAGGTGGATTACCTTATCATAAAAGGAAATCAGGTTTGATAAGCTGGACTTTCCTCTCATGAAGCTGTGCTGGTTGTGACCAAAGACTGCATTGTCTTTCGGGTGTTTTTCAATACCTCCCAGAATAATCTTCTCCATAACTTTACCAGGCACTGAAGTGAGACTGACAAGCCTGTAGTTTCCAAGGTCCTCCTTCTCACCCTTCTTGAAAATCAAGCTAATGTTCACCAGCTTCCAGTCAGCTGGGACCCCTTCTGACTCCCCAGACTGCTAAAAAATCATAGAGAGAGATTTTGCAATGACATCAAACAGCTCTTTGAGGATTTTTGGATTAATCCCATCAGGCCCCATAGACTGTAGGGATCTAGCTGGAGCAGCAGTTCCTGCACAGTTTCAGGATTGACTGGGAGTTGATCATTCTTACAGCCATGGCCCTCCAGCTCAGGGCACTGAGACCCCTTTGGTCCATCATCCATGCTGAAGACAGAGGCAAAGAAAGTGTTAATCACCTCTTCCTTGTCTCTGTCCCTGTCTGTGAGGTGACCATCCCCATCCTGTAATGGGTCACATCCCCATCTCACGTTCTTCCATAGAGGGGAAAAATTTGCTTGACACAAGTATAGCTGTGTTCTCACATGAACTGTATAAACTCACATGGTAAAACTGGCAACCCAGTGATACAGGATACAGAGCAAATATAAAAATAAAACCTTTACTGTGTACAAATGATGAGGAGATTGTAGTATTATATAAGGTCATGATTTCAACAGGGATGGTGGGGGAGATGCCTTTACCAGTTTCTATTCTGACAGTTACCTTTTACAATTACCATTGTTCACCAAAATGTTTACAGTCATGCTTAATACCGGTTTTCAAAATTGTGGTTGATGTTCATTTGTGCTGTATGTCAATATCGATCTCCTGCAAGACATATGGGATTTTATATTTGTAGTAAAAGTGGTATTTCTTTAAAGGCCTGGTGAAACACCTTAAATTCTAGCAGCAGGTTTGGTAAGGCTGCCCTTTAAAAGATTCATGAGTGACAAGGGAAGATTTTTTTGGGGGGTGTGTTTTATTTTTTTTTTCTTAACAAAGTGCCCAAGATGGCTGCAGATCTATTAATAATAAACTCCATCTTAATGACTGTTTTGTTAGAATTCAGTGCCAACTTTCATTTTAGCTTCAACTTAGCACCTCTTATTAATTTCTCACATTCTTGTGGGACTGGGGATTTCCATATTTGGTTTTACTCTTGGATTATGTGAGACAAGTTTGAACAAAATCACTTCAGCTAAATGAATGTGAAAAAAAATAATATCTTCCATACGTTGTTATCAAAATCTTCTGTAGCTGTTTAAGTAAAAAATGGCTGGCCAGAAATCTTTATGTTGGCTTGTGATATAGACTCTTCAAGAGAGCACTCAAGTTGAAGAAAATTGGTTAAGTAGTTTTAAATCAATTTGTCATTTTTCTGCATACTATGTAGACCTCTTTAATTTTCCCCTCTCCTTTTTTCTTAATTTAGTTTTTAAACCCTTGTTTAAAATGAGTTTGCCAGGGATTCATTTACTAAGAATATCTTTAATGACATCTCAGTTATAGATATATTTGACAAGAACCCGAGCCGTTAAGCCCAATTGATGAAAAAGTCAAAGTGGATGCCATTGCTTCAGTATATAAGGGATGAAAAGGTTTAGAGTCTATTGTCATCTTTCTTTCCCAGTTCATACAATTTTAAACATCAGACCCGATGATCTTACTTAGGTCAGTACTATGACAATTTTGCATGTATATAGTCAGACTGTTTCTTGCTCTTTTAACATAAAAATAACATACAAAACCTAGGCTAAAAAGAGAAGTTGACAATTACCCACTTAAAAATCAGAGAGGCTGAGATTGCTACAAAATGCTAAGACCTCATGCTCTCTCTATGTTCTTACAAAGCTTACAACCCACTTTGACAAAAGCCCATGTTTAGGAAAAGAATAAGCCTTTAAACTCAAGTATTTAACTACAGGAAAAAATAAGATTAAGGTAGCTCATTCTCTGGTCCCCTAAGTATCCAATAGTTTGGAGCCCAGTGGGATGACCTCACTGAGAGTGATATTAAACTCTGCCTTTCCTACTCCTTCCCTCCTTCAAGTATGAAAACAGTTGAGAGAGGGGTGAGGACTTCTTTGTGAGATGGGTATTCAAATCTCTTCAGCCAGGCACAGAAGCCTGCCAGCAGTTCCCGGGAGCATGCTAATGCTCAGCTATTGTAAAAGTAAGTACATAAAAACATATGTCAAAAGTCCCTCACATTCTTCCTTTCCCCCCTTTTCTGCATTTCCCCCAGGCTAAACAGGACAGCTGGGAGCAGGGCACTGGAAATGTCTTTCCCAGGTAGCTAACTTTCTACAGACATTATAAAGGGACCCTAGACATCAAATCCATGTGTGAAGTCAAAGGACTCATGGTATTCCCCCTAATACAGAGAGAACTACACTGCAGAGTGATTAAAACCAAAGTTTCTAAATGGTCCACTACAGCATGTCTTATTCTCACGTAAAAAACCTGACATCTCAAAGGACTGACTGTTCCCATTTGGTTAGGTTAGAGTGGTAAATACTCACAGAATCTGGAGGAAAAAACCATCACAGAAAACTTCTAAAATATCAGACTAATCATTTGCCCAAGACTGTATGGGAAACCAGAGGCAGAGACAGCAGTAGAGCACATTTCCCTAATACTCCAGTTCAGTGCTTTGAGCACAGAACAGTCCTGTCTCTTCTGCAGTTCTACTTTGTTACCTGAATTATAGGGATGTAAGATGTAAGAGACGTCAACCTCATTCTGTTCAGTTCTGAGGAACACTGAATTACTGTTTTCTTTGCTGATCTACTTCATAAATAACCATGTCTCAGATGGTTATAGGCACATGAGAGGTAGGTACTCCTGAAACCCCTGTGCCAGCTGCTGCAGGTACATTTACAAAGAGACCTTAGTGTTTAGGACGACATTAAGAAAGTTTCCATGAAAACTGTGTTTGTTAAAAGAACTCAAGTAAAGTTTTCACATGTAACTTTACTTTTGACAGTTTCTCAACCTTAGCTTTGTACTTTGTATTTCCTAGTTTTAAGGAGAAACTGGGCTGTAGTGGGTTTCTCTGTCTAGGTTTTGGGAGTGGAGGGTGCTACAGGGGTGGCTGCTGTTAGAAGCTGCCAGAAGCTTCCCCTGTCTGGTGGAGCCAATGCCTGCCAGCTCCAGGATGGGCTTCCTGCTGCTGGTCAAGGCCAAGCCAATCAGGAGTGATAGTAACTGTGATAACATGTTTAAGAACAGAAGGTTGTTGCACAGGTGAAAATTCCAGCCAGGGAAGAGCAGAGTGAGAACATGTGAACAACAATGCAGACACCAAGGTCAGTGCAGAAGGAGGGGCAGGAGGTGCTCCAGGCTCTGGAGCTGAGGCCCTGCAGCCCGAGGTGCAGACCATGGTGGGGCAGCTGTGCCCCTGCAGCCCATGGGGGACCATCGGGGTGCAGAGACCCACCTGCAGCCCATGGAGGAACCCCTACTGGAGCAGGTGGATGCATGAAGGAGACTGTGACCCTGTGGGAGGCCCAGGATGCAGCAGGGTCCTGCTGGAGACCTGCAGGAGACTTTCTCCAACTCATGGAGAAGGAAGCCCATTCTGGAGCAAGTTTTTTCTGGGTAGGACCTGTGGCCCCTGTGGGGGACCCACGTTGGTACAGCTCATTTTTGAAGGACTGCACCCAATGGAAAAGTGACCCACTGGACAGCAGTTTGGGAAGAACTGCTGCCCAAGAGATGGACTCACGCCAGAGAGGTCCATCAAGGACTGTGGCCCATGGGAGGGACCCCGTGGCAGCAGGGGAAGGACTCCTCTCCCTGAGAAGCAGCAGAAACAACTGACCTGAACCCCTACTCCCTGTCCCCCTGCACTGCTTCTGGGGAGGAGGGAGAACATGGAAGGAAGAAGGGTGGGGGGAAGGTGTTTTCAAGATTATTTTACTTCTCACTCTTGCTCTGGCCCTGTTAGTAATAAATTCAGTTAATATCCCCACTTTGAATCTCTTTTGCCTGTGATGGTGATCAGTAAGTGACCTCTCTCAGCTCTTATCAACTCATGAATCCTTTGCTGTTTTTTTTTTTCTCTCCTCTGTCCAGTTGCAGAGGGGAGTGAAAGAGCAGTTGTAGTGAGTACCTGCTGTCCAGCCAGGGTCAACCCACTACTATGGGTTCGTAACAGAGATCCTTAAGTCACATTCCTGTATGTTATTTTAGTGGATACTTGAAAAGAAAGAAAGGGAAAAACAAGTTTATTCTGAAGTGCTGAGACTGCAGGAGCCTGAGATCATCTGATCTCAGTCTCCACCTTGATCAAACCATAGCGATTACTGCTCTTGGAGTGATGGAAATCAATCATTCTCCCTGCTGGCACTTTGGTGATTAATGAAAATACATGCCCAGCAGCAGGTGTCCGAATTTCCCTTGAAATAAGACCACTTATACTCAGAGGAGAGTGTTAAAATGTATACACTAGTAGAAAACATCAAATGAAGTAGTGTGTATCCTAGGTAGACATAATACATAAAATGAAGTAGTGACAAGACACCTAACAAAATGTAGCCCGAAACCCACAGCCTGTTCAAATCTGGTTAGTACAGTGAGGTAAACAAGCTGACTGTAGACTTTCTTTATATGTGTATATGTATATATATATATATATATACATATATGGTTTATGTATACACACTGTATTATATAGTGTTTATGTATGAGGGGTTAGAGACTGTGAAAAAGTGAATAGTTTTAGTACCTGAAGATCAGACCAAAAGGGAGATTTCAATGAAAAACGATGAGCATCTCTCTTTCTCTTAGTTTAAAGAGGTTATTTTCTTACTAATCTCTGCCATTGGGCAACATGTTACAGATATGTTTGCCACTGTGCACAGTTACACACTACAACAACATTTAGGTACATAACACATTTACTGCAGGTCCATTATAGATTATAACATATATCTGCACTTGCAGATAGGTAAACTGCTAAATTTAGCAAACAGTCCTTGTACCTTTGGTAACCACAAAAAATTCAAACGGTTCAATGCCAGATGCCAAAGGATAGGGACATTCCTAATGGAAAACCTGCTCCTACTCATGAAACCATAAGGGCTGTTTTGCTTGCAACTCTTTTTCTATATAGGCTATAGATTTTAAGGGGCTTCTAATTTTTGCTGTGAGTGTATAACACCTAACTCAATACAATCCACTGAATAGTTAACATGTAACAAAATATTATACTATTACTTTATAAAATAGATATTAAAAACAATTGATTTATTTCCAGAATCTGTTTCTGTTTAGAGACCTTACTGATTACTGCATTAGGAATAATACGTGGCTCTGTTAGTGCATGTGTATTTTTATTTAGTTGGATGTTTATACATATGCATCTCATGAGATAAATTCTGGACAACTGTTATTGTACCCTCCCTTTCCTGTACAACAGTTTAACTCCTACTGAAGTGCAGGACAAAGCTTTCCCTGATCTCTCAAGATCTTTTGGAAATCACTATATTGAATTAAAATTCTAAAGCAAAGATATTAAGGGAAGGAAGGGATCTCGAGCTATATGTTTTGATGACCACTGATGTTAATGTAGGATAAAGACAGACTGTACCTTTCAGATTATCTGTTCTAACCTCAAACCTTCATACGGAAGAAGCTTTTCCACAATGTTCTTATTGTGTAATCTGTTAGACCATTGAATTATGCTTGTAGTCAGAAATCCTTTCCTAAAACTTAAGCAATATCCTCTTTCTTACAAACTATACTAATTATTTTTGTCCTGCCTCCAGTTGACACAGAGAATAACTGATTTCTCTTTATTATAACCATTCACATGATGAAAAAACCCAACTAAATCCTAGCCGTCCAAACCTCTCCTTGCCTGTAGTACACAAAACAATCTCTTTTCTATGTAAAGCCTGTGTGTTGCCTTCCCATACAATTTCCGTATTGCCTAAGATTGTTCTTGAGGAGTATCTTTAAAAAAAGATGCTCAAAACAACCCTGTTGAGCCCTTTCCACTGCACTAATGCTTGACTGATATTGCCTGTGAACCACCTTGGCCCCAGGCTCCTTTCCTGTTGCCTGGGTAGTTCCCATGTTCTGTTTCTGAATTAGATTTCTTTTCCTGAAGCATAGTCCTTTGCTGAACTTCTGCTTGATTTTTGGATGATGTCTGTCTCACATTTATTGCCATGTTAAGTCCAATAGTACTCTGAGTTCCCTTCTGTGTGCACTTCCAGTCCTCCCAGTATAGCAGCAAACCATTGACTGTCATATGTTGAGGTTACTTTTTTAGATGTTGAATTTGTTCAACATCTATCTTCCTAGATCTTATTTCCCTGTCTGTGTTTATGAGAACATTGCACAGGACAACATAAAAAATATTACTGAAGTAAAGGTCTATTACAGCTCCTGACTCCCCAGGCTGAGTATACTGTCAGAAAAGAAAATAACATTGAATTGAAAGAATTTACCCTTGTGAAGCTGATCTTGACTATTTGTTACTATTTTATCAACCTAAAAATACATTTGCTCTAGCGTATTTTTAGTTGCCTTAGTTGGCTGCTTTATCTGTAATTTTTCTAGTCCTTATTTCAGTGTTCTTGTTCCACTCAACACCCATGTCTCTTTGTCCTTCTGTTAGTCCCTCTCTTTTTGTTTTTACACTCCTCAACCTTATTTTCTTGCTCCTCTTCCCCCCTCCCCCCCCAAATCTTTTGTGAAACCATATCTAACACAGGTATGGTATTTATTCTTCTCCAGTTGCCCAGATTATCCTATTTCTTTTTGTTGCCAAAAGCTCTCAGTAATGACTCAGAAATTTCCTAAAGCTGTGTGAAATCCTTTAACTACTTCTTTTAAAATTATTCTGTTACCTTATTTCCCACACACACACACACACATACACACCTTGGCATGTTGTAGATACAGTTTTCCAAGTTTAACACTCTTGGTAGCAACAAGTGCTAGATGTCTCAGTGGTTACATTGGCTACAACAATTTTAGGGAAATTCCCTGCCTTAGCTCTCCCATGTGGCTAACAATAAATATAGCCAAACCACAAGCATTTTTACCACTTCAGCTGATTTATGCAACATCATGGTGAAAATGTCATCAGGCACTACCATTCCTGTCTACATTAGAGGAAAGGTTGAAGAAGGTTTCAAACTTGTGATTTTCAGGTAAGTGCCTCTGGCATAGTGTGCTAGAAAATACAGTGAATACAACCAATTTTATAAACCAGTGAGGCCACTTTTTTTCAATGCCATGTGAAAATAAAAATCAAAAATCTCTAATAAACATGCTTTTTCTTCTATTTAATGCACAATATACACATGCATTTCAGCTTATCAGACTGCTGGTTCATGAGGACTCACAGCATTCCAGATCATCTGTCTGAACCAATTTCCAGGTAGTTCCAATCTAAGTAGTATCTAAGTATCTAATTTTCTTCGGATATCTGTAGTTTTAAAATAAAATTTTGATAGAGTGATTTTCTTATTAATACTCCTACGAATCACGAATTATAACTTGAAAATTTAGAGTATGAAGGTACTTTTTTAATAGAAAACAAAATTTATGAAGAATCTTCATTTCTGCACTTCAACATGACAATATTTAATAAAGTTGAGGATAGCTTTTGATAAAGAATAAACAGCTTCTGAAAGAAAAATAATATATCTAATTGCAAATATTCACTCTAACTAGACACCTTCCCTCCTTTCCAAAAAAAAACTCACTAGTCCCATGGTGGGAATTGCGTCAGCGTTCAAAACAGCCACTCCGAATGAAAAGTATTTTAGTTTCAGTACATAAAAATGGCCTCAAAGTGTCACTAGAGAGCTATCGATAATCTGTTTCAAACTACGTTTCATGGTTTCAGGGCTGCTTGATCTTTTCACTCAAGAGCCACTTCTAACTTAATCTTATTGCTTACAATGCCCATCATTATGTGTGACCATAAAAAATGCCCTGGCCAATTGTACATGGATGGCAAGGCTTTCTGTATCACAGTTCCATTTTTATGAAGGCAAAGAGCATGAAGTGAGAAAAGAAACTTGCAAATAACATCCTTGGGGAGGGAGAGGGGAAGGAAAAAAAGGGAAGTTGGTAATTTATTCCCTGTCCCTTCATAATCTTGAACAAGAGAAATAGAAATGTGATTCTAACAATGGTAGGAAGTGAAGCAGCCTAACCTTTCTGCATTTAGCCTGGAAGCTTTTTCAGAGCAGAGACTGTCTCTCATATATGTTTACACAGTGCCTGGCACAAGCACAGCTCATATTTAATCTTGGCCTTTTGAGCCTGTATCACAATATAAATATTTCCTAATAGTAATAGTCTTACAGAAGTGAACATTTGTTTATGCTGCTGTTCAAAAGCGGTCCCCGGCCATGCTCCTCCTTCGGGATTCCTTCCCAGCTGTCCACGTCACCCTCATCTGAAATTCGATTGCCTTTAGTGCCGCAGATTCATGAGAAAGGAAGCCTGCAGTATGCAAAATTTTAAGATGTCCAGTTTCCCTTGCAAATGGTGCATTTCTTACATGTAAGAAATGTTGCTTCACTCAAGTCCTGCTGGGAACATCTAATGTTCAGCTCCCTTTTAAGTCTCATTTGAACTTGTGTGCCTTTTCTGAAGACTTATGCTACAAGTGTCCTCATTCTATCTTTGCCACAAAAGATAAACAGTGTATTATTTCTCCCAAAGTCCTCAGGAACAACTTAGCACTTCCCTCTTCTGCATCTCTATGTGACAGAGCCATGCAGACTGTTTCTCCAACAATTGCTTCTTGCAGTTAAACCTGGTACACCTTCTATGAAGTATTTAGGAGTAGGAAAACTCCAGAAGTACTATTTTGTTTCTACTTCTATATATCCACAGATTATTAAACTGATGACTATCATAACATGTATGCAATAACAAAAACAATGTGCAAATCGAGGCCCTAAAGCCTCTCTAGATTAGATTAGATTAGATTTGCACTGGGATTTAAATAGAGAACAGTTGGCTTTGAATCTCGTTGCTTATTAAAATTGATGGTCCTACTCTAACATCACTTGAAAGATATTTTCTCCTTCTTTCTCCCCTTTGGCCAAATTTAAAATAACATCAGAAGCTTGATGATATTGGAATGACAATTTTCTGTGCAGGCAACACAAAGGCAAAAAATTCACCAGATAACACAGCTTTCAGTGGACATCAATGATGACCAAAAAGTATTGTTTTTACATTGAAAATAGCAAACTTTTCTGATAACTTATCCAGATGAGCTTTTGAATACCTTTCTGCATCATCACTTCAATGTTAAGTATTAGACAGACTCTATGTGATGGAGGCAGAGGAAAGCCAGGACTGGTGTGAACCTCCAGGGTACAAACTCTCACATATATAATAATGAGGCTAAGTTTCCAGTGGCATTTCATTTTGTCATTCATGACAGCAACACATAAAATGCTCCTGTCTGTTTTGCCAGTGTGGTCTCATGGGTCTTCAGTCTCCTATTTCATGCAATCACAGTCACTTTCTTGTCCCTTTACTGGACACCATTTCATGTGAATTCCAGGTGGATGCTGCATGGAAGAATCAAATGTATTTCTCTTATCATTAGCAACATTTATGGGGGAATTTTATAAGCACATTGCATAGTTTAACTATGCAGCCAAAATGAGTCCTTTACAAAATTTGTTATCTAATTTAATATACATTTGACACTGTTTCTCCATGTAAGCATTAACTCACAAAGTTATAAAATATCAGAATAAAATAACAGTTTTCAAGTATAGCTGTATCAAAACATCCAGGAGAAAGGATTCAAAGAAATGTTGGAATTATTCTCACTCCACTGTTTTAAATTATTTTCCTGGATAGTTATTTGAAAGCAAAAACATATGTATATGCAAAAATATTACCAGGGGAAAAATCAAAAAAAGTCATGTTCCTTCCTGCATTCTAAATATCAGTCCACGATTTCTGCCATTTTGATTGATTACCAAAGTGGAAAATATTAGCTATCCAGTCTCCTCAGAGGTGCCATGTCTGGTAAGTTTGCTTTGACAGGCTCCTGAACTGCAAGGTGGGACTTTGCAAGTGGCCTAATGATTCATTCCTGAAAAATTTTACCTTCATCAATTTTGGACTTGTTTTCACTGGTGGTTTTGGGAAGGAGTACAGCTCTGCACTTCAGTGGAAACAGTGCCTCACACAATTAAATTATATTTTTTTAAAGACAGAAAGGGGGTACTTTAAACCTATGACAGTGTTGCTCCAAAGAGCTAGAAAAAAGCAGTTTCTTCCTTTAGGTCCTAAAGTATGGTGGTTGGTTTCTTTTTTCTGTCACTCTTGTTCTGTAAAGGCCCTGCCTATACAGGACTTAATTTACTGGTTTGAAATAATTCTTTTCCAGTGAGGATGGATGGTTTTGCTTTCTTTGAACAGAAGATGACCCTTGTAAGCATGGTTTTTTTGTCATCAAATTAATTTAAAATATTCAGGGTCTACATACTGAATTTCAGAAAGATAACTACTCCAGTATAGGCTAGCAAGTAATTTCTTGAAGCTACTAGAGCTACTTAGCAAGAATGATTTACCTAACCTATAGATCCATAGGTATTTTATTTTCTCTAATTTTTAGAAACTAAGGTGTAAACTTTAGGAGACAAAGTCTAGTTTGGACTATACCTAAAAATAAATCTCTAGTCACTATGGTCTTTGGGAAGAGTAGCTATCAAATACTTTAATACCAACAGTATCAACTGCGGTGCTGGAAAAGACTGCAGAAGGTAGCATTGCTTAACTCAAAACATTCCCTCTCCAGCACTCTTCTAATGCGGGTTATCATATACATGGCCACAAGAACTATCCTAAGAATCCTAACTCCTGGAATATTTACCTCCTTGGTGATACAAATGCATACTCCACCAGTAATGTTTCCCTGTACATGCTGTTCTAAAATCAGAATTGTGTTAAGTTAAAAAAAAAAAAAGTAAGAACACCCTTCCCCCCTTTTAATTGAATATAATTGAATAATGTCTTTGCTATTTATCTAAATTCGTCATATCTTTGAGAACTAACATTCCATGTATCTTGTTTGGGACTTTCTGACTGCAAATATTTATGTCCCGTTTCACCTAGTATCTTGATAAGCCTGTTCCTGTTCTGGGTAAACATGCCTTCCTACAGCAAAGACTGAGAGCAAAGATGTATAAATAATACTTGTAACCCTTCTCAAGACTTCAAAACATTCTAAACACATTCACTGAAGTTTTATGTCACCTTCATCAGATAACAGCATCAATATCCTTAAAAAGGGGCATTCTGAGTCCGAGTCTCTCACTTTCATATTGAAAGTGTACTCAACAATACAGGACAAACTTACATATTCCTATCCCTGTACTTAATTCACAGGTCAGTATTTTGGTCACTCATCTGTTTAGGTATAACTGCCACTTTGATACCTTTGCTAATGCTCTTCTGCTCTTCCCAATAGGCAGTGCTCCCACTTCAGAATGATCTCAACAGTTGTCTGAGTAAATGCACCATGAAATGTGCTGCTGTGTCTTCCCTAACAGTCCATTTTTCACTTGCTGCTTACTTCAGGAACCAAAGTACCTGTTTTATTCTATCTCAGTAACCTGAGCATGGTAAAAAAAAAAAAAAAAATGTCACAAGCTAGAATCAGGATGCTTTCAACTAAACTACGTCATTATGGAAAACACGTTACCTCAGTCTCTTAAAGGAACACTGAAAGGAGTCCAGTATCACCAGTGATGACCTTTTACTACTCTTTCACTCTACAAATAGCACAAAGACCAAATTCACAGGATTAGTTTTGCAGGAAATCATTACCCAGCATTATACCTTTAGACTAGAATGTGTATTATCCTCGATTTTTTTTTTTAAAAAGACCATATAAAAACTTACAACTTAGAAAAACCCAATCAAAACAGATGAAAACCTTTGACTTTCATCAAATCATCTGCAAGTGAAGTTCAGGGTTAGCTGTTTCAAACAGTAGTACGTAACAAAAAACACTCTTAAAACACAGACAACATCATAATAAAGGCACAAAATACTCACATACGCAACATTTGCATCTAATACAACCAACAGGAGTTTTTAGGTATGTCAGAAGTTGATACATGAAGACTTGACTTGTATCCAGGGGTTGTGTACACAAGCAGGAAGGTGAAGGCACTCCAGCAGAAGCCAAAGCCTAGGCTCCACTTTCCTCACTCAGCTTGCCTTTCCCTTTTCTTGCCTTGCTTCCTTGCCTGAAGGCAAAGTCTCTACATGGAGGTACCAGGACCAGATACAAAAGAGGAGTACTTGAAGTCAGACATTGTGATTTGGAGTTTGAAATTAAGTTTAGACATTACCAAGACAGGCACGAAATTTGAAAGGACCTTTGTACAACCAAGTTATATTATTAAACAAGGAAGATTGCTGGCTTGGTTTAAATAAATAAATATAAAAGAAGTAAATCTCTATAGAGTCCCTAGTCAGGCAAAATTAGATTCCAGTTTAAGTTTTACTGAAAAATATGACATTGTTTCAGCACAACACAAGTTACCTTTTTCATAGCAATAATAACATTCTGCTTAAAAAGAACTACAGCAACCCAAGAAGTCACACATTTTAAACCCACATACATTCCAAGAGAATTTGTTGAAATTACAATACGCATTATAATTAGCATTTCCATCAAGGCAATTAATACAACCAAAAAAAAAAAAAAGTATAAAGCTTTATCAGTAAGAATATGAACCACCTGACCAGTCACTAACGCCCAGCTCCTTCATTTTCCTTGCACATAAATAAAGATATTCCACAATAGCACAGAAGTCACTACTCAGTCCCTTGGGGACCAAGGGAGGAAGGATGCTCTTGCACAATTTTTTGGCAGGAGGAAACATTTCAAAACTCCTCCATTTCCACTACTCCAAGCCTTGACTCTCATCTTCTTAAACCATACAGTGGAAAACAGGTATCGTCAAATCTCACCCGACTGCTGGGAGCAGAAGAGCAGACACAACTGCTATTCTTAAGACGTATTTTCAAAACTCTGCTAGTGTTAGGACTTGATTTCAAGTCAAGCCAAGCCATGGAATGACAAAGTCCCAAGCCAGAAGCCTGGCTTCCTAGGGCAGCAGCAATTCTGCACGCCCAGGAATAGGAAGCGCTTCAGATAACACCAGCAGGGTGAGGAAACAACATTAAAGTTGGAGAAGAAAAATTTGAAAAAGAACTTTACTAGCAATTCTTCATATGTACACAGACAGTTTGGGAAAAAAAAAAAAAGAGAGAGAAAAAAGAAGAAATTCAGACTTCTTTTTAAGAATCCTTAGATTTAAATATATACATATTTATTAAAAAGAGACATTGACTCTGTGGCCAAGACATCATGCGTCTCAGAACAGGTTTTTACAGCCATGTTATAAAAACCCCTTAACAAAGAAGTTATGCACTAGACTTCAAACACATGTACTCCAAGAATGACACTGGTGTGGAGGATCTTGTTTTACATCCATTTATTTTTGTCCCTCAGCAATTATAGCATAGTTTCAATACATTTCTAAAGCTATAGAGAAATACCAGGGCAACTAGAGTACATACAAGCCAAAGTTAAAAATGGTAGACAGCTGAATTTAAAAAAAAAAAAAAAGAAAACCAAACCAAAAATAAACAAACAACAACAGAAAAAAAACAAACCAAAACAAAAAGACGTATGCATTCAGCAGGAAATCTACTATACTTCATTCAGTTTAGGCTTTGTTCTTTAGGGAACAAGGTGCTAACGTGCCATTTTCTCATAAAATGAATCATAATTGCTTCCAAAGAGTTTCTGCTGAAAATGTAGGTGGAAGCAAATAAGTGTAACACTAAACTTTCTCCTATAAACTTAGAAGCAACACTTTCTTGAATCAATTTCCACCCTCCAAACACCACTGCTGCTTTTCTTACATGAATGAACTGTTTTATTAAGGCATAATATGCCCTGAGCAATATGCTGGAAATTAGCCAAAAAGCCTAACAATTAAAAAGCAAGCACCAAGTGATTTTTTTATAGACAAATTTGGAAATCTGTTTTGAAACTCACCTGTACTTGGGAGTAGCACTTGAGGAAAAAAAGAAAATATTGCTTTTAATTACTTTGAGCAGAATGGCAGTGTTAATTTCCATTTTCTCCTTCCAGGCTAAAGTTTTCAGGCTAATAGTCTAGGTACCAAAGTAGGACCAGCATACCAAGGATAGAAGTGGGACATCTGTTCTAGAGCTTAATTTTTAAGCAACTCGGCACAAAAATTTCATTGCCCCACCCTAAGCAATTGAAATTAAATCTTATTTTCCTCAAGAGGCAAAACTCTCATATGCTGGATACCTCTGGTCTTAAAAGCAAGATGGACCCTGGACAGGAAAAACATACACTGTACATGCTCAGATTGCCTTCCATTCTTCTTTTTAAAGCCAGAAAAGCCTACAAATTACCTGGTGCATTGCACAGTTTCTCTGTAAGATGCACAGTATTACACAGTCCAGGATTCAGGAAGTTTTCAAAGCTAGTGCTAACAGGACACACGACTTTCTCTCTACAAATTTAGGCAATACTGGCTAGTCCCTTTAAGCTACCAGAGTATCCATAAAAGAAAGACAACCAAATTATACATTTTATTCACATTTATTTTTCGCTTTTAGTGTGCTCACAGAAAATTAGAACACCTTAAGCAGGAGTTTAATAGCAATTTTTGTAAGCAAAGTTACATTCCATCTCTAAGTCAAATTGGTCAAAGCTTCTCCAGTATTTACAAAAACATGATAGACAAGATGCTACACAAAAAAAAAAAAAAAAACATTGCATCTGAAGAGTTTTGCTTTATTTTCAAAGACAACTGGAAAAGAAAGCATTGTCTGCTGTAATCAAAAACATACCACAGTATAAACAGTAACCATTCCACTTATCACAGCTTGGTTGAGTTTAAAATTTGTGTTTAAAAGGTCCAAGATGACTGCAGTTTTACAAAAATGGGCAGGGTGGAAAGAGTTGCAAACTTCATGTGCTTCTGGATATCAAGATTTGCTTTTTTATACAATAGTCACAGTTAAAAACACCCTGCTGGTAATACATAATTACACTTTATTAAGGTCATAAACCAGCAATAAACAATAAAGCCTATACAACTTGTATTTCTACTTAATCACTGACTGATACAGCTAACATGAGATAAGTGAAAAGTTCCTATGGTTTAAATGAATTCCTAAGACTATGATCTCTTTATCTGGGTATTGATTTTTATTTTTTTTTTTTTCCTTTTTCCTTTCCTTCTTAATCAAGACTTGTAGTGTTGTAAACCTTATAGAACATCTGCCTCACAAAATACATCGTAATAACTTTCTTTTAAAAAAAGAGACTAACCCCTTACATCATTTCTGGTGGGGCGCGCTCCCGGCAAGGGCTGCGCTCCCCGGGTTCCCCACTGCGGCCCCTGTCACTTCATTTGATATCCCTTATTGACCCACCCATCTCCTTCATATATGGGCATGTCCATAGACCGATCGGCAAAAGTTTTATAATATGAAGAGCGTTGCAAAGTATGAAATAAAAAAAAAAAAAAAAAACCAACCAAACAAAAAAAAAATCTAAAAAAAACCCCCGAACTAACCAAAACAAAATGTTAATACTGATGAAAAAAAAAAACAAAACAAAAAACCCAAAATATAGAGGGTGGGAGAGGAGGGCGGAGGAGGGCCCCCCTCCGCCCGTTGGAATGGCGGCAACACACAACGATTTGAGATGGGAGCTGCGGGAGGAGAGAAAAAAAGAAACGAGACATCTTTTAAATCAATCCCTGGTTGTAGACAAGTTCTCCGAGACCAGTACCTGGCACCACTCCAACAAACAAACAGGGGGGAAGAAAAGTCCGTCGGCGAGGGGCGGCGGCGGCGCTTACTACTCCGCCGACTCGGCGGCGGGTCCCTCGGGACTGCTCTCGGTGGGGGGCTCCTGCCGCGCCGGCTCCTCCGCGGGGGCCGCCTCCTGCTCAGCGCTGCCCGCCTCGCTCGTGGCGGCGCCGGTGCCCGCCGCCTCCTCCGGCGCCTTCGCCTTCCCCTCCGCTGCCTGCTGCGGCTGCTGCTGCTGCTCCTCCGCCGCCGCCGCCGGGGCCTCTTCTCCCGCCGCCTTCTCGGGGGCGGCCTCGTCCGATTTGGCCTCCTGCGAGTCCCCCGCCTCCTCCTTCGCCGGCTCGGCGCTGCCGGCCGCGCACGGCTCCTCGGCGGCCGCCTTGCCCTCCTCGCTGCCCGCCGCCTCGGGGGCCGCCGCCTCCTCCTTCCCGCCCTCCGCCGCGGCGGTGGCGGCGCCGCCTTCGCCCTCGGCCCCCTCCCCGGCCTCCTTCTTGTTCTTCTTGAAGGAGAAGCCGCTGAGCTTAAAGGACTTCTTGAAGGAAAAGCGCTTCTTTTTTTTTTTCGGGGTCTCGCTGCTGGACGAGGGGGTCGCACCCTCCTCAGTCTTGGGGGAGGACTCGCCCTCCGCTGGGGAGGCCGGCTCGGTGCTCTCCGCCTCTCCCGCCTCCTTCTCGGAGGCGGGCTCCGACGAGGCCGCCTCCTCCTTGCCCGTCTCCTCGGCGGGCGCGCTGCCGTTCGCCTGCACCTCCTCCTTGCCCGCCTCCGCCGCCGCGGGGGAGGCGTCGCCGTTCACCTTCAAGTGGCCGTTCTCCTGCAAGACAGCGACCAGCGTTACCGACGGTGCCCGGAGGGTGTGTGTGGGGCGGGACGCGCCCTCCCCGCCCGCCGGGCCTCGCCTCGCCCCGTTCTCGCTCCCGCGGTTCGAACGCCGCGCCCTCCGCCGGGCCGGGCTGGGCCGGGCCGGGCCGGGCGCCCCCGGCGGCGGGCGGGACGCGTGGTGGCCGCCAGAGGGCGCCGCGGTTCCACGGAGCGGCGGCG